>CM061349.1:283276218-283876218 GCA_030867105.1 Liasis olivaceus
ATTTCTCATTGCATGCTTCAGTTAAAAATACTACATATTTCCATGTATCCATATTTCATCACAATCATGCAGCTTCACGGGTTTTGTTGTCTTTTGTTCTAAAAAAATTATATTTTAGCTTTTTGTCCCCTAAGACAGCTAATAAATTCCAGTAAAACATTAGATTCAAGGCAGTGTTCTACATGAATCATCCTCACCAATGTGTGTTTTTCTCACAAAAGCAATTCAGAGTGTTTGAGCTGATCTAGCCAGATAGTTCTTATATGTTTTTGTCCTTAGCTGGAAAAGAGCTGAAAATCTCTTAACATTAGGGCCTTCTAGACATGGCCTTAGACAAAGGTCAGCTCTCACTTGGGATGTCTGAAGAATTCAGATCACTTCCAGCCAAGTATCAGGTCACATGTCTGCTCATCCTAGCTGGAGTTGAACCAAACTACTCGGAGAGGTGCCCAGAAGTAAAAATAATTAACCCTGAATCGTCCCATAGGGAGGACTGAAATATATCAGTGAGAAAGGACACGCCTTAGGATAATGTTGCACCAGCAAAAATACAGATATCCTTTTGGTGTGTGAAGACTTTTACTTTGTAAAACTGTTTCTCTGGAACACTGCTAAGAGTAGCTGCAATTGCTGTTGTGAAGGTGTTTCTATTTACACCCAATAGAGTCATTATGTCATAGACGTGAAAATAATAGCCTATAATTTAAGCACTTTGCTGAAAAGCTCTTTAAAGGACATTTATATATCTACACAGTTTAGTCATTTATAAGAATACACTGTTTAAGACAGCACTGAGTGGGTTCTTCAGATGCCTGTAAGCAGCTGCCAAAGCAGTAACATACCAAACCTAAAAATGACCGTCGATAACATATGTAGGTTTTAACTTTAAGGAATTAATTGTTCACATACATTGCATATAAATTTGGTTTATGTAGTATTAAGCAAGCACTATAGCTTTGCAGATCCCTCCCTCCCCAATGAGCATGGCCCTGTTTTTTTAGAAGAAAACAATCTCATATAATTTTGATTTAATTTAATATTTCTTATAATACTTCTAGGAATATTGCCCTGAATGGGAATATAATTCCCAAAGTTGCTTGACATCTTGTGTGAAAGTAGGATTTATGGGTGTCTTTGGCGCACCAGAGCCTCTCATAAACTCCCCAAACTTACACATTGGAATCAGCTTGTTTAACTTAATCATGAGCTTAGAGGTGATCCATTTGACCTTTGAAAAATATGATAAGGCTTCTTGCTGAAATTACTGCACTCTTCAGATTAATGGAAGACTGTCAAACAATGTAATCCTAACAATTTGAGCTGTTTTAAGCATGTTGAACTTTTTATTACAAGCTTGAGTGGAAAACAACTTCCAGATTAACTTTTATTTGGGTACTACCCCTAATACTAGGGAAGGGAAGAGAGAAACTGATTCCAATTACCCCTTCTTTTTACTTAAAAAGTGTATTCATATAATCTGTCATCAGTGTGTTTAAACTGGCAGATACATTTTTTAAAATCAGGGCAGCTTTTAAAAGGGGGTGAATGGAGAGCAGTTGTCCAAACCCCTATACATGGAAGTATACTTTTATATTTGAAACTGAGTCAGAGGACTCAGTATTTCTCATTCAAGGCAGCAAAAATAGTTTAAATATAACGGCAGAAGTTATTTCAGTATTTTAGTTTCCCCCTACACTTCCAGTTACTGAGGTACTGGCTTCAGCTGACAAAAAACAATGGAGTAAAACATTACACTGACTTAGGAAACAGTGAAAAAATGGGGAGGGGTTAAATAATTCCAGTGAAAGAGAAACTACCAACGTCCAAGATAGACTGCTCCACTATCAAACAGGTCTTATCATTAGGAACATTCTCCTAATATTTAATTAAAATCTGCAAACCGAATGTTGAATCCTTCTGGACCAAGTATGCTCCATCTTCTGCATGAGACCCCTTCAAAGCATTCAAAGTTAGCTATCATGTTTCCCCTTAATTTTCTCTTCCCAAAATTAAGAAGAGTTGTGAAATCGTTTACTTTGTTCTATAGTGGTAAGGCTTGTGAGAAATCACACTTCTATATTTGCAAGCTTTCCAGTCCTGAAATCTCCAAGGATGAAGAGCAAATGGAGGATCAAGAGGAAATAGAAGTGAATAAGGATCACACGGCAAAATATACTTGATTTACTTGAGCATACCTATGCAAAACAAGTTGGAAGGTCCTATTTTCTTCCTAAAAGCTTCCATGAGACAGACAGGAGAATGTAGCTTGCCAAATCAGGCAAAACTAAATACTAGCCTCCATCAAATAGAAAGAGATATTCCATTTGCTGCTGTGGACTGAATCACAGAAAAAGTATTTTGCTAATAAATGAAGGTATACCTCATCTGTAGTTATCTAACATCAGACTTACCCAGTCTACTTCCCTCCAGATATGTTGAACAACAAGCTGCATCACTCCCAGCAAGCATGGTCATTACTTGGATAGCAACAATTCAACAGATCCTCAAAAACCAACAGAGGAGAAAGAACTGGGGAAAACAAGCCAAGAATACTACTGTGCACATGTGCTGTTTGTACATCTCCTATAGGTATCTTGCTATTTTGCAGAATAGTGGACTATGAGTCTTTGACTGGATCTAGTAAAAGGGTTTTAAAGGTTTTGGGTTTTGCAGTTGTATATCCAAATACCCTCCCATCATTTCTAATGTTCTAACGTTTCATTTTCTAACGAGGAGGAAAAGGAGGAAGAGGATATTGTCAATAATATCCAGATTCTTCTTACATTCTTAGTGCACCATCCTGTATTCAATTATCTTGGACTTAGCCACATTGAACTCAATGGGATTACTTCTACATAAAAACACAGAAACTGACAAAAGTGAAGAATGAAGAAGTTAAGTCCAGATTAGCTTAGTTATTTAAAAAAAAAGAGTAGAATTCCCCTATTCAGTACCCAAAGCACAAGTCTCTGGATGGTCTGTCACTTGGCTGATTTTTTCAAATAATTGGGTTATCTTCAACTTTTGACTGACTTTTCAACTTTTTTGACTGATTTAATTTAACCTCCCAGGATGCCCAATGAGCAATATTAAATATGCATGCAGTGGGCAGAGGTGTCTGTCCCTAACATCTGGTAAGCCCATTGAGTACAAGCATCAAAGACACCAATATTTGTGGTCCAACACTAAAATTAGATGCAGAAAAGGGTTAAAATAATCCAGTTCAAATACATCTACATCCTTAACATGAGTGGTTCCACATATGGTAAACTTGCTTTGATGTAGGCAAATGTAAAATAATTTGTCTGGTACAAAATTGACCTAAGAATAATGTGTTAAATAGAACAGCCAGTAAGCATGCTGATCAGGAAAAGCATTTGGGAGTCATTGTGGAAAAAAATGTGGAAACCATCAATCCAGAGTGCAACAATAGTGCAAGCAAAGGCAAATTAAGCAGGGGAAGAGGAGGGGGAGGGGGAGGGGGAGGGGGAGGGGGAGGAAGACTTTTGAGCAGGAGAACACTATGAAATAAACAGAAATATTTTCCTTCTATGAGAAATTCCCTTGTCCTAAGTTGGATCCATTATTGTAAAAAGCAGTGGCCAGTGAGAAATCAGAGAATATGTCTTTATGCATGTTCCTAGTAATAAGAGAATCCCTTCTAAAAATTCCAGAATCTAAATCAGGAGAGGGAATCAAATTCAAGTCCCATCACCCTTAGCCAGAATAGGAAATGGTGAGAAGTATTAGGAGACGTGTAGGAGTTATGGCCAAGAAGGCTACAAATTGCCCACCCCAAGGTTGCTTCAAAGGTTGTTAAATTCAAGCTTCTCCCAGATATAGAAGTTAACATATATTTAGAGAACAAGCAGGGAAAGCAGAATCCAGGGCTGGAGTCTCCACATATTGCCTGGCTGACTTAATGGAGTCCTTCTTATCATTCTCTTGATGAGAATGATCACAGGAGCAGAGGGGACTGGGAGCCAGGCAGGAGTAGAGGCCCACATGCAAAGTGCCTGAGTTGCAGGTAAGGGAAGATACACATATATGGATCTACCCAGATTAAGGTTTGGCTGAGAGCCAGAAAAAGTGGAACCTCCGGTGTCCATATAAACTTCCAGACAGATAGGTTCCATTGTTGAAATGTCTATGCTCTTGTAAAGTCTTAAAATGGAAAGTGGGTGAAAGTTCCGTGTAATCCTCTGTGTGTGTTTTGCTCTGTAGGAAAACTGGCTGAATTTATTAAACTTTCCTCTCAAATAAGCATGCCTTGGACTTCAGTGCAGTCCCATAAAGTCTACTCACAACCACGTCCCATTATATTTCTTGGAGATTATGTCCAGATAATGGAAGAAGGATTACAACTTTAAGGTACATTTAAAAAAAAAAAAATCCAGTTGAGAGAGAATTGTGGAGTCATTGGTGCTCTCTGAGCTTGGTTGTTTCCTTGCAGACATTTCATTACCCAACTAGGTAATGTCATCAGTGCTAGTGAGTGTGGGGTTTGTTCCATGTTTATATACTGGCAGGGCAAGCCACTAGCAAGTTACCTAGTCAAGTAATGAAATGTCTGCAAGCAAACAATCAAGCTCAGAGAGCACCAAGGACTCCATAGTTCAACCCTGAGCTATGAATATTCTCTTCTGAGAGAGAATTGAAAGCCTAGGATCATCCTTTACTATCTTGTTAAGATGCCATCCAAAATCCCCATTCCTGAAAGTCTCTGCTTGCATAGTGAAGGAATCTGTCAGTGCTATTTACTGATAGTATTAACCATCCATTTATTTTAACTCAGTCCAGCCATCCCCATTCCCATTCTCCTACAAATAAGTAATTAATTGGTTCTCTGGATCAGCTGGATGAGTGGCAGCAAAAACACTATTTTACTTGTTCTTGAGATTTGCACTTTCCAATTACTGAAGCCATGAGCATTAGAACTGCATGAGGGATGCTTCATATTTCTCCCAAATGTTGTTCATGGGTTATTTACATCAAATCCGAATGTGATTCATCAAGTCAACACAATATACAATATAGTATCCATCAGGGTTCAATAAAATTCCTAGGTTTTGTTGTTCTGCAAAAAGAGCAGAGAGGTTATAAAGCATCAAGAATGTTTAGATAACTATGTCCATCTAGGTTAACCTCAAGAATACAAGCTTGTTTGGAACAGTAAGGAATATCCTGAGCAAAATCTTATGCAATGGGTTGAAGCAAATGGTTTTACTAATATGCTTACATTCTATACAGCTTATACAGAAATCAGCCCAAAACTAAATCATACAGACGCACAGATTGGATTCTGCATTTCAGTGGTGAGAGCACTCAAAGGGATGCTGAATATCCAATAAACATTGTTCTGGCCACTTTTGAGGAGAATACACTAAAGCCTCAGTTGTGGAGGCAAAGGGAGAATGCTACAAACCAGCACAGAGGGGTTGGTTTAAAATAAACTATCAAGCAAATGAACACAAGGAACAGTATTAAAACTGCAGCTAAATATTTCGGGAAAGTTCCTAACAAAGAAAAGCAATCAGTTAGCATTTCTTTCCTACATTATGAGACTCAGCTCTGTGGGCCGATTTGCTCTGTTCTTCTGATGACTATACCACACTGGTAAAGTTAAAGAAATGAATCAGTGAAAGAATCTGTCCCTGCTGTGCTCTGTTACATTACCTTATGCATAATTCAACATAATGATATGGAGATGTGTTGGTTTTTTTTAACTATCTGTTACACAATCAGTTGAGCAAGTGAAAATCCATTTTCCAGGACTAAATTCTCTCTCTCTTTACATTCCCCCTCCATCTAAATTAATCTCCACACTGCACAGACTTCCATGAGGCCATCCCTGGAAATTGTCAAACGATATTTCTTTTAAAAAGATCAGTGGGTGGGTTGTGTAGCCCTTTTGTGTTGCACCCCCTCTCCAACCCCAGGCAAATAAAGGACAATGCACAAACATCCCTACAAGCATTAGGCAGATAAATCCCTAGATCACTTGCTTCTAAAATCACTGAGTCGGCTAAATTGAGGCTGCAACATTTTTCTGACTTCCAGTCTCCACCTTGAAAGGGGCTAGCGTGTTCCAGTTAGTGCTGGAGACAGACCTAAAAAAATTAATAACTTGCCATTTTACGAAGGAGATAATCACTGCTCCTTCAGCACCAGTTACCCTGTTTCTATAATCTGAGTTTTTGTTTTCGTTTTGTTTTTGTAGTCAGGATAATCCAATTCAGTTTTCCCCAGCCTGGTTCCTTCCAGATGTATCCAGACTAAAAGGATAAAGACTCTAAAATCAAGCTTAAATTCTGGTGACTACATAAGATACATTGGTGTTGTTTTCTTGCCAACAATATGGAAGCAGCTTGACATTATTTTTTTCCCCCCAAAAAATTCTTTTTATTTCCCAGTAATATCTACAATCCTGGGGCATCCGGGTGGTCTCCCATTCAAGTCTGGCTATGGTTAGCCTTTTTAATGTCAACTAAGTGCTGCCATCTGCTGTGTTTAGATTATGCATCGTAGTACATCTTCCATGTCTCCCAGCCTGGGAAAAATGAATGAACCTGGTGCTGTTTATATAAAAGAAGGAATACATCAGGTCCATAAATGATGCAGGGCGCAAAGGAAATATGCTTCTCTATTCTTGTCTCAACAACACCCAGAGAAATGCATCTGTGAACCTCAGGAGCTGAACCAAAATGTGCTTGATGACATTTTTCAGAGCAAATTTCTGAAATTTTTCCCATTCCCTGGAAAAAGGATAATTTGTAGAATTTTCTTTGGATATCCTACTCTCTCTTCTCTCTCTCTCTCTCTCTCTGTGTGTGTGTGTGTGTGTGTGTATTCCTATTACCCACTCCCCACAATTGCCTGGAACAACATTATTTCTTGACTGTTGTGGAACATGTAATTGATGATGCAACTGCCAGCATAGTTTTTGCTGCTGTCACTTGTAACAGCACATTCAGTGAGATATTGCTGATATTGCTAACCGAGAACCCAATTCTCAGGGGAGGGGGGAAATTGAAGAATTATTCCTCCCCTTGGAAAAATGTGATGAAGTGCTATTCCTCCCCCAGCTAAATTCTGTGCCCACAGAATTTCTGAGGAATTTCAAGAGGTCATTTGCATGTAGCACTAAAACTTTTAAATTATATGAAGTGGAAGTAGCAGCATGCTCAGCACCCAAACCAGTTCCCAGGATTCCTCAGAGAAATCTTTAAAAGTAATATAAGTACCTGCTAGTAAAATTTGTTTTCCTTAGTAAACCAGTGTAATGTAATAATTAGAGTCCTGGATTAAAACAAGGGAGATCCAGGTTCAAGTCTACATTCAGCTATGGAAAAATCCTGGATATCTTTGAAATATTTGTTGTCATCCAACATACCTCACAGGGTTATTGTTATAAAGATAAAATTGAAGGAAGAGAGCACAGTGTATAGTAACTTGAGCTCCAGGAGGAAAGGCAGGCTATAAAATAAAATATTAACTAAACTCATGATTATTCAGAAGTTTGGAGGACATCCAAGAATATGGATGTAATCATATGGTCCATTTGAAATAGGGACATCATGATGCTGTGTTTATAACCTGCTATTGACCTATCAAAATATATGTGCAGTAAAAGCCATCAGTTCTTTGGTTAATCATTCTTTACATTCAATTTGTTTCCATACCATATAAAGTTTTCTTCTCAACTTTCTTTCAAAAATATAATATTGGAGACACAGTCCCATCATTCCTAGATTTGCTTTTCTTGAAGGATTTTTCAAGGATTACTAAAGGAAGGATGCAAAGTGAGATTCAAGATGGAAAATGCATTTCTCGAGAGATCTTACTCTTCCCGTCCCATCCCCCAAATCCGGAAGACAGGAAAGATCAGACTATTCATAACAGAGGAGAGAGACCTTCCATGAGTCTTTAGGGGAAAATCAATCAAAGAAATTATTTTTCCCACAGACCAGGGCATAGCAAACTTTAATAGCCATGGGATTTTTTCTCCCTGATTGAGGCATAAATCTTTGATTAATTTATAGCCTGGAGTGACTATATAATAGTCCCTAATGTGTTTTCTGAATAGGAGTTGAGCTCTAGTAAGAAACGTTTTAAAAAATGCTGGCTTTCCCCAAATTAATGAGGGATGTAGTTGTTGCAGCCCTTCTAATATTTGAGTCTAAAAGAATATAGAAGACTGCAAATCTTGTTTAAGTCCCATTGAAATTAATAGGATTTAAGTAAATTGCAACTGACATGTCCCAATAGATGTTAAAAAGTGCTTTTGCAACTCTATTTTTATTTATTAGAGAGCAAGTTTACCTGAATCTGTTGGGATACTTTTGAATAAACCTGCTTAAAATTTTTGCTGTGCCTCCATAGCACTGAATTCAGTGCAATGTCATACTGTACCCATAGACTCAAGCGCTCTTTCCCCAAATGCCATGCCCTCACTAAGCACTTGATTTCAACTCCCATCTAAATAAGGATGATAGGAGCTGTCCAACTCATGAAGGGCAGCCTGGGGAATATTAGCCTAAAGCATGCCAGGCCAATGCTGGAGAACCTATGGACTTCCTTTCACTGTACTGCTGAATTCCAACTCCTAGTAGCTTTAGTCACTATGACCTAATATTACGGGATACTGGGAGTTGCAATCCAGGAATATCTGTAAGATCCTCATCCCTATACAGGTAGTTCTCAGGTTACAATGGCAATTGGGACCGGAATCTCCGTTGCTAAGCGATGTGGTCGTAAAGCACAACATCACATGATTGCAGTCCCAGTTGCCATTATAATCCCAGGACTGCACAGGTCATTAAGCAGGAAAGAGGCAGGAGTCCTACACAGGCAGGCCGGTAGGTGAGAGCTGCAAGTGAGAGCTACAGGCAGGCAGGCAGGTGCTGTGGGCAGGCACTACAAAGCACAGGAGGGCGTGCAGGTGCCATGGATGGGGGGGGTGCCACAGGCAGGTGTGCAGGTGCTGTGGGTGGACACGTGCTATGGGGAGGTGCCGCAGGAGGATACTACAGAGTGCAGGTGGGTGGGTGCCACAGGTGGGCACTATGGAGTGTGGGTGGGCAGAAGGGTGCCGTGGGCAGGCGAAAAAGCAGCAGGAGCAGGAGCTTTTTCCATTGACTTTGCTTGTGGGAAGCCAGCAGAGAAGGTCGCAAATGGCAATCACATGACTGCAGGATGCTGCAAACATCATATAATTGTAGGCCAGTTGCCAAGTGCCTGAATCACAATCACATGGCCAGAGGGATGCTGCGATGGCTGCAACTTTGTGGATCAGTCGTAAGTCCCCCTGTCATAACTTTGAATGGTCACTGAACAAGTGGTTGTAACCCAAGGACTATTTGTACTTGGTAATACCCCCCCCCCCAAGTCTTGCAATGCTGCTTCATTGTGATGGGGGGGAGTTCCTGAAAAGGATCAGTGAAGAACCCTGGGAGTGTATGCCAAGAGTACATACTCCCAGCAGAGTCACCCAAGGCATGAAGATCATCCCAGCTCCCCACCTAAAGCAAGCAAGCACTTATAGCTGGCAGCAGTGATACTGGAGGCAGATGATCATTTGAATGACAGCATTAAAGGCATCACTTCATATTGCTCATGAGAATGATGGTAAACCACTATTGTATTTTATCAAGAAAACCACATGGATAAACAAGAAAAAGTAATTCTTAAAAAATGGACTTACAACTGGTTCCCGAAGCTATGGTCATTGCAGCGCCCCCCACAGTCACATGATCGTGATCTGGACAGTTGGCAACCCGTTCACACTTATGACCGGTTGCCAAGTACCCTGTGATCACATGATTGCCATTTGTAACCTTCCCTGCTGGCTTCCCACAAGCAAAGTCAATAGGGAAGCTGGCAGGAAAGGTTGCAAGTCACTCAGGTAAATCTCCCCCACCCACCCTGGCCTTTCTTTGCTCACACACACTGCACCCTCCTTCCCACCTTCACTAGCACACATACACTGCACCCTCCTTCCCCCTTCACTCATTCACACGCATGCACCACACCCTCCTTCCCTCCTTTGCTCACTTTCTTGCACCAGCATCCTCCTTCCCGTTTCACTCACTTGCATGCATCGTGCCCCTCTTGCAGTGAGCTGCAGCTGTGGGGCTTTGTAGGAGGAAGGAGAAAGTGTCATGAACGGCCAGCAGCTTCCAACTTGAGCTGCAGAGAGCATACCAGAAGTGCCCCTGAAGTATCCTTCAGCACCAGAAGTGCTCCTGGAGAGTCCTCAAGTGTGTGAAGGAGAGTGTAGTGCATGCATGCGAGTGAGCGAAGGAGGAAGGAGGGCGCTGGTGTGCGTAAGCGGGCAAAAGGGGAAGGAGGGCCAAGAAGCCCCTGAACCGTAGTGTGGCAATCAGCCCCAGAGCCGTGCAGTTCTGGGCCTGCTTGCTGCCCCACGAGGCAGGGTGCAGGGTAGGCAAAAGAACAGAGATGAGGGGGCAGATAGGCAGGTGGGGGGAGTTGGAGGCAGTTCCTTACCTTACTGAGGCTCAAGGCTGGGAGGGAATGGCTTGGCTTGGGGTGGGTCCTCAGCTAACGACCAGTGGAATTCGCTTAACAACAGCAATGGGGAGTGCTGGGATTGCTGTCACTAAGCAATGCCATCACATGACATCTTGCTTTATGACCACATTGCTTAGTGATGGAAATTCTGGTCCCAATCGTGGTTGTAAGTCAAGGACTACCTGTATATTCATGGCATCAAAAGACAGAGCACACAGAAATCAAATTAACTACATTATTGGTACAAGCAGGCAGAAGAGGTTAGTTATAACAGCAAAGATATAGCCAGGGGTTGGTTGTGGAACAGATCAAGAACTAATCATGTGCAAGTTTCAAGTCAAGCTAAAGCAGAAGAACAAAGCCAGTTGGTTTCCAAAATATGATCTTGAACATATTACCCACCATTTTCAAGAATATCAGGAATCGCTTCAAAGTCCTGAACCTCATTGATAGAAAACCAAAGGAACTTGGAATGAAATCAAAGAGGTTGTGAAGGATGAATGTGAAAAAAGAGTGCCAAAGTGCAGAAAACAGAAGAACCAAACTGAATATCAGAACAGAGGGTGGAAAGTCAAAGCCAAGAAAGATAAAGATATCAGGAATGAACTTAATGAAAAATTTCAGAGAGATGCCAGAAGAGACAAGTAGCAGTATAACTATGTCTGTAAAGATTTCAAATATGGAAACGGAAAAATAAGGAAAGTTTTCCAAAAGATTTCCAAAGTCAGAAAGAAGCTCTGACCTCAGAATGATATGCTAAAGTGCACCAATGGGCAGATAGTAACTAATTCAAAAAAGAACAAACAGAAATGGAAGGAGTATAATGGGATTCTGTACAGTAGGGAGGTCAGCATCCAAGATACCTTGGAAGATATTTCTAATTTGCAAGAACCTCTAGTACTGATCCAACTAGTGAAGTTGGATCAGCACTCCAGTCATTACCAAGTTGGAAACTACTGTACAGGAATTGATGGAATATCTACAGAAATATGGCAAGCAACAGAAGAAGAATCAGTAAAGGATCTACCAGACTAAGCCAGCAAATCTGGAGAATGCACAATGGCTAAAGACTGACGTAAGTCAGTCTATATATCAAAAACAAAGAAAGGAGAGTGAACCGATTATTCAGATTATCTATCACACAATATCCTTATCTTCACATGCTAGCGAAATAATGCTTAAGATCATCCAACGTAGATTAGGGCCCTGTATAGAAAAGAAAATGCAAGATGTTCAAGCCAGTTTTAGAAAAGGCTAGGGAATAAGGACATCATTGTTGATAGAAAAAGCCAAAGAATACCAAAAAGAAGTCAATATGTGCTTCATTGACTATAGAAATGCTTTTGCCCGTACAGGTAGTCCTCAGTTAACAACAGCATTTGGGACTGGAATTTCCATCGCTAAGCAACACGGTCATAAAGTACAACATCACATGATCGTGCCAGTTAGTACAGAAATTGTGGCACTTCCAGTTGCCATAGTTAAGCGAATCACCTTGGGTCATTAAGCAAGCATGTCACATGGTCACTAATTGTGACCTCCTGCTGGCTTCCCATTGACTTTGCTTGTAGAAAGCTGGCAAAGAAGGTCACAAATGGCAATCACGTGACTGCAGGATGCTGCAATGTTGTAATCATGACTGCAGGGACACTGCGACAGCCAGAACTTTGAGGACCAGTGGTTGCTGAACAAGTGGTCACTAAG
The DNA here is from genome assembly GCA_030867105.1 of Liasis olivaceus. Classification (NCBI taxonomy): domain Eukaryota; kingdom Metazoa; phylum Chordata; class Lepidosauria; order Squamata; family Pythonidae; genus Liasis; species Liasis olivaceus. The sequence continues at coordinate 283,288,453 of CM061349.1, forward strand.
TGAGGACACCTTTATTGACCATGTCAAGGTGTGGAATGTCCATAGGAAAATGGGAATACACTGCAGACTAGCACTTGGTAGGATAGCAATGAAGGACTTGGAAAAGTTGTTCAGATACTGTGATGTAGTTACACCTACAAAGATTAAAATCATGCAGGGGATGGTTTTCTCTGTGACACTCTGTGGAAATGAAAGTTGGACTTTGAAGAAGCAGGATAGGCAAAGCATTGATGCTTTTGAATTTTGGTGTTGGAAAGGACTCTTGAGAATACCATGGATAGCCAAGAAAACAAACAAATGGACCATATAACAAATCAAACCAACATTCTCACTTAGGCAGGGGCACAAATGACCAGATATTATATTTATTATATTTCAGACACATTATGAGAAGACACAGTTCCCTTGAGAAGTCCTTAACGGTGGAAAAGATGGAAAGAAAGAAAAGAGGACAACTAGCAGCAAGGTGGATGGGCTTGATTAAAGTGGTGATGGATACACTGCTGGAAGACCTAAGGGTCAGGTTGGGGACAGATCATCCTGGAGAAGGTCTATCCATGTGGTTCCTAAAGAGTCAACACCAACTTGATAGCATTTAATCAATCAATCAATCAGTATTTGGTAATGGACATCAGATAAAATTATAACCTCCCTCCTGAAAGGAATAAGTAATTAAGTTTCCTATACCTACCTATGAACCAACTTAACTGAAATCAGTAGAAGGTTGCAACTAGCATGTTGTGTCCAACTCAGCCACTGACAGAAGCTTTGAACTATGTCTGCAGGACTGGCCATATGGTGCCAAAGTTGTTGTTGTTGTTGTTTTCCTAGAAAATGTCAAGCTACTGTATTCTAGGAAGGTGAAGCAGAATTTTCCAGCATTAAAATAGCTGCCACAACTTGTCAAATAAGAAATACTTAGAAATCTTGTTCATTTCAGTGGGAGGGAACAAGAGTGCACTTACCTGGGAGTAAGTCCAGTGTTTTTAAGATCTGAGGTTAAAGAAAGATGTGTAGTTAAACAGTGGGGTTTTCTAAATTTCAACTGAGAAGTGAGTCCTATTAAGTTCAAGTCCAAGATAAGTATATACAGGATTGAAGTCTTAAAACATAATCATCTCTGTCTTGTGCTGTTTCTCCCCATATGTTATTTATATACAAAAATGAAATGAAATGAGGACAGGAGAAAAAAAAGAAATTAAAAAACACAAAAATGTACAACTCTCATACACTTATTAAAGTAAATTTGTAGTAAATTAGTGCTATGCTATACAATTACATTATTAACAGTAATCTATTTAATGGAAAAATTGGAAAATAACACATATGTTAATTTATGTAGGTCAAGTTCCTAATCAACCCTATAATCAGGATTCTCTTAAATAAAAATGGAAGCTTTTCAGACCATTGTATAATTGACAGAATGAGTGAATTGTATTGAGTTTGATGATATTTACTCCCAGGTAAGATCTAAATAGACTTAGAATTGGAACTAGTATTGAGTAGTCTGATCCTGTTAGTGAGATGGATTCTGGGGTTCGTGAAAGCATAGGATATAGTCTTCATATTTACCTGGAAAGCTAAATGCAAAATTATGCTAAAAATACAACAGACTAAACTTTCTGTGTATCCCTTTGCACACAAGGATAGTGAAAAATTATTAGGGATTATCGTGTTTGCATTCACACTTCAAAAAAATTAAACAGTAGTAACATTTTCCCCATCTGTTAAGGCAATTAAGAGGTTGAAAATGAAAAGCTAGGGTTACCAGATCTGGGCTGCAAAACTCCAGACTACTAGATGGCAAAAAGTAAAACTCTTGGCTGCCATCTACAGGTTGTCTGGAATTTTGCAGCCCAGATATGCTAACCCTATGAAAAGTTAATGTGTTGGGTTTGGCATACAGTGTAAACTAAGGCATGTAAATTTATTATTAAAATGATAAAGGACAGATATTACTAGAAGGACCCTGAAGAATGTAAAATCAAAACAACAGAAAATTGGGCATGGAGCCAAGGGGCAGAGGGAATCATCCAATATATGTTCAATGCAGGCTGCAAGAAGTGACACAATGCCTACTGAAGGGGGGGGGGGGGTGTCATTGCTGTGGAATGCGGTGTTGGCAACTCAGCCTGATGAAGTCCAAAGAAAAATCCATACAGTGAGATTCGTACGGGGCTATTAGCCAGGATGTCTCAAAAGAACTTCCATGTTCAGAAGCAGTGTATCTTTGAAAACCGTCAGTTCCTGAACTCACTGCAACATTCAGCTATTTAGCCAGCGGAGCTTTATTTGCGATCGGCCACCGGATGAACTCAGCCGCCTCTGGCGTTTCTTATGACCCCTGCAGTGAAGCGGGCCGCGGTGAGAGGGGCTGAATGTACGCAGGCCGCGGCTGTTCTCCCTCACATTCGTAAGGGCGAAGCCATTCTCCGCTATTTTACAGAAAGAAGAGGAAGGCACCACGCTTTCAGGGAGATCCAACCTTCTTCGACCTGGTGCCCCCCAGAGACGATTCAGTCCTTCTCCCATAATCCCCAGCCAGACCATCTGAAAAGCGCTAGGCTGGAACAAGGTGAAATAGGGAGGATGTAGGTTTACAATTTCTTTAATCTTGAATTTATTCATCCTTCGTTACGCTGATATCCAGTAACTTCCATCAAAATTAAATCAAGTTTTGAGGCTCAGCAACGGCGGCTGTTTTTCAATCTGAGGAAATGACGCTTTATCCAGAAGGAGTTTTCCCCTTCTTTGAACCTTCATATTTCAAATGTTGGGACGTCACAATGATGACAAAAATCGCACGCACGCTGAAACCTGTCTTGGGCAGTTACACGTCAACATCTAGCGCCTCGACTAAAACTGAAGCCTTCCATTATAGGAGCCGTATTATCTGAGTTCCGCCACCTTTCCAGTGCCCGGGTTTTCGGTGTAGCCAAAAAAGGAAAAACCGGGAGTCTCGTAGGACTTTTGCCTTTCATTAAAAGGCATAAGCTTTCGAAACGAAAGCTTATGCCTTTTAATGAAATGGGTTAGTCTGAAAGGTCCTGCGAGACTCTTCCTGATATGGAACTGCCGGAGATTAACTCGGCTCTTCCACAACGTCTACCGAACGAGGAAGCAGTCATCGACCCCAAGGGATTCCACCCCAGCCTTAAGCTAGTCTTCCAGATCTTTTCTAAAGTTGTAAGATTTCCATCCTCAACGCACAAATCACACACTGTTCCACCTTTTGGTATTAATGTCTCTGTACCGCTGAGCATTATCTTGCCGATTTGGTTTTAATTGATGCGATTTCTATTTCTCAAGGGGAAATACTCAAACTAGAAAAGAAACGACTGATTTGAGCAAATAAATATATCAAGGGGGCTTACTTTCAAGTAAAATGCTTCTGACCGGTCAATCCGCCACATTGGCAGCTGGAAATGCGCTATGAAAATTCATCGTCCAAACGCTAATAATTATACAGTAATCAGGCGCGGGACTCATCGAGATGCCTGAGCAAAACATTCTTAAATTTTTCCTCCTTTAACACGTGTCGGGGGGGGGGGGGAGAGAATAGAGCAACCCAAAGAAGTTGCAAATCCCGAATCCAAAAAGAACTTAATACACGGGCAGTCGAGTACGCGTGTAGATAGTGTCTTCAGAAATGCGGCTCACAAACTGGATATATGCAGGTCAAGGAATTCAGATAGTCCGCAGTTCCATCTACCCGAACGCAGGTCAGCAGGGTCGGGGGACTCGATTTAAACCATTTTGCAACTTAGCTGAGCAACAGACTCTGCCCGCGCCGCAACACCTCCGACCCAAGTCCGAGCCTTTAGGGACAGGACTGAAGGGTGTCAGCGAGGCATGGTCAAAAATGTCCAGATGCTGCCTGCGATGGCGCGATCGACACCCTGCCCGCTTTTTATGGCCGTAACGGGTCCGACCACTTAAAAACCGGCAGAGCTTCCATCGCACCAGCGCGATCGCCATCGTCACTTTTTTGACCCTGCCTGGCAAACACCGGTTGTAACATTAATCTGGGCTATGGCCGGAGGAAAGGAGAAGGGAACGCGGTCAAGGCTCGGTGAGGACATGACTTTAAGCGGCCCTGAGGGAAGAGGGATGCGCTCCTGAACGCACACAGGACCTCTGAAAGGGAGAGCAGGGGCTAAAATCACCCGTCGTGTCCAGGAGGCTCGGTCGCCTGCGGGGACGGGACTCGAGCCGCGTCGCCCGTTCTCGGAAGCAGGGCTCTGGAGCCACCCTTCGCGCCACGCCGGGGCCTTCTGACTAAGCCCCAAGGACTGCTTCGCCCACCGCTAAACCAAAGCCAAGCGAGCCACATTAGGGCTCAGGGTACTGTGCAGACCCATGGGGTTCGGTCAAGAACGACATCGGAGTTTTTCCATAAGGGAAGGCAAGCTGGCTCTCTCCCTTCCCCACAATCTCGAAGGAATTCCTAGTAGTAGGAATTACTACTGCTGCGACTATATTTTATTCTGTGGTTCACCTCGTCGAGTATTAGGCCACACAAATTCACGACAATCACCCTAACGCCTTAATGGCTGCTGCTGGGGGGAAAGCAGGCGCTTCTCCTGCCCGCTGGCGTCGGCTTCTCCAAGAACTGCCGGGTCCCTCGCGCCCCAGCCGAGCAGGGACGTTTACGGCCTACACGGCGGATTAGGGCGCGACGGGAATCCTCCAGCACCATACAAGGCCGGCTGCCCGGGCGAGCGAGCGAGCGAGCGACGACCCGCCTTCGCCGAGGAGGCTCATCCATTACTGCGCCGAGATCATCTGGAGCCAGCAAAGATACACAGACGATAAATTCTGGCCGCGCGCTGCCCCGCGCCCCGACGGCCGAGCCGCCCGCATTCCTCCGCGGACTGACTGGGAGGAGAGGCGGGGCCGGGCCGCGCGAAGCCGCCCCCTTGGCCGGCCATCCATCACGGCGCTGAGGTCTCTGCAGGGCCGGTGCAAAGAGGCCCCGCCGGACGAGGTGGTGCGCTTCCCCCCCCCCCCTTTCTCCCAAACAAATGCAGCATCGGATTTGGATGCAGCTGACTCGGGGGGGCCGGAGGGTTAAATCAGCACCGACCCTTGCTGGAGGGAGGGGGACCTGGATTGCCTCCCATCCTCCCCGGGAAGGAGCGATGGGGAGGCGGGAGGCAGGTCCCCTCTTTGCTCGCGCTGCTCCGCAAAGGAAGAGGGAGATACGGGCCTCCTACAGCGCCAGTTATTCGCACTGTACCTCTGCAGGAGGGAAGCAGGAGATTCGCACATCGGGGAGAGTGCTACAGCACACACCTTTCTTTGTTTGCTTTCAAAGAGATCTCTCCCCAACTTTTCTTTTTCTTTCATTTTGACGTCTATGTCCTATATAATATAGGACAACATACAGCATTGTGTGATTAGTGAATGCCAATAGCGAAATCATCCCAGTACATAATATTTGGGTAGCAAACCAAGGGTATCATCCTCACTCCAGAAAGAATTACCAACCCAAGGAAAGGGCTCTCTTTAAGATATTTTCCCCTTTTCTTTCCTTTTTCTTCCTTCACTTTCCATGCTAAGATATGCCCATGGTTTAACAGACCAACAGAATCCATTTACACAGAATTGTCCCAAATGTGTGTGTGTACACACGGGCATGTGGGGTGTTTTTGTTTTTCTTTTTTGGTGCCTTCAAGTCAGTATTGACTCCTGGCAACTGCCGGGACACATCCCTGCAGTTTTCTCGGCAAGATCTCAGAAGTGGTTTGCCATTGGCTGCTTCCTAGGGCTGAGAGAGAGAGTGGCTGGTCCAAGGTCATCCAGTGGCTTCTGGCCTAAGGTGGGACTAGAACTCACAGCCCCCTGGTTTCTAGCCTTAACCACTACACCAAACTGGCTCTGTTGATGTATAGATCAAGTTAAATAGATATATGACACAGCTTATGTAGAGCAAACTCTGCTACAGAGCTGACAGTGTCCATCCAAGATCTTAGCAACAATTGCCTAGTTTCCTGCCCAACTTTAAAAAAAAATTCTCTGAACATGCTTGACATTTTGCAGTGTCTTAGAAAGCCTTGTTCAGTTCATAAATTGCTTAAATAAATCTATGATCTGAGGACCACAACCTTTATATAGTCATTCTGTAAAGTCACAGTGTGGCATGAGATGCTCAACAGGAAGCTTAACTGCTCTCCAGCCTTTTCAGAATTCTCTCATGTCAGAGGCCACTGTGTGCATGCTCACAGGCTCAAAACACTTTGCATATGTTCAGAGGGACAATACACTTCTCCTAGATATCCCCAATTTTTAGCCATGCCATGTGGATCATTTTCAACACTTAAATCTGTGGTGACCCTGTGCCCTTGCCTTAAATTGAGGGATCCTGTACACTAAGGATATTCATGAATCACATTTGGGATTCCACCAAAATCTGTCACCATTCCAGTACTTAGACCCAATGCTATTGAGAGAAAGAGTCACTGAGTCAGTGTCACAGGGGCAGAGAGAATTGTTTGGAAAAGCAACCTGATCCAGAAGAGATTTGAGAAAGGGATGGAGGAGAGAAAACCTGAAATTAGCCAGATTTCAATAACAAGGAAGTTAATTTGAAACTGATTCTTCCTGAGATTAATGAAGAAAGTAGTTTGTTCAGAGAAACATGAGCTCAGCTTTGAAAAAACACTGTCCTAGATTATAATCTTCTCAATGTGGATTCTTCAATTCAGTAAAGTTATGTTTTGAGAGAAAGGGGAGTTGTGATGGCTTCCTTAGCTAATGTTTTAGAAGCTAAAAAGGAATATAATTATTTCCCTAAGTTCTGTTCCAAGATCTTAAATACCCTCCTTCTATAAATCTCTCTCCACTCTGCTTTTCTGTGTGAAAAATCCCCCAGCTTTTTGTTTATGGAGGTGATTATGAAAATAATCCTAGAGAGAACAGCAGTGACAAATTTAGACAAGATTATGAAGAATAAGGAGATTTAAGTGACAACAAAGAATAGTTAAAACAATTTTATATTTTCAGTTGCAGTACATGGTATGATAACTGGACACTGAGAAAGAGTGAGAGAAAAAGGATAAACACTTTTGAATTATGGATTTGGAGATGGTTACTAGGTCTATCATGGACAGCAAAAAGAACCAGTCGATCAGACTTGGATCAAATAAAGGCTGACAGCTCTTTTAAGGTAATGATCCCCAAGGAGAAATTCATATACTTTGGACATATGATACCAGCAGATAATGGGTTAGAAAAAAATATGTTTGGTAAAGCTGGGGAGGTATAATTGGAAGAAGTGGAAGATAAAGTCAGTGGAGGGCATAAAAGAGTTTTCTAGAATGTCCTTGGAAAATCTTGAAATTATTGCTGGAGACAGATCAAGGTGGCAATCATTTACACATACAGTAATCAGGAGTCAAGTCCAATTTAATATCATTTATTTCTTCAGATTCACCCTTGTTTAGCTCCTTTAGAAGAATCACTCAGTAGCTTCCTGCTTCTTCCCTTTCACTGCACACAGTACTTGAATCAAATACTCCTATTCTTGTCCATCAATACTTCCTGCCCCATTCCAAACATCTGCAGAATGTCACTCACTACTTCCAAACTTGTCTTAAATCTGGGTTCTTCAGAATGTGAGAGGATCCTGGTTGGTTTCAAGGTGAGGACATTCCTAGATTTCATCAATGAAATGAGCAGCCAAGGTAAAGGAGCCCAATTCAAGTGGACATCAGGAACCATCCTGGAAAGTAAAACCTGATTTGGAATTTAGAAGCCTCACTTAGACACACATGGAGTTTCCATTCTTGACTGTCCTTTTTGCTTTTTGAAGGGCTATGAAAGTACAGACCACACTTATTTCTAGAATTAAGAAGCGGGTAAGAGAATAAATCCCAGTAAATCAGAATAAGATTAATCTCTGTAATATTCTTTTACTTAGTGATAACATCCCAATCTCCCCCAAAAGGCTTTTTTTACTCCATCTTTATTATATTTTTGGCATTATCAGGCTAGAAACTGGTAGACTGTGAGTTCCAGTCCCACCTTAGGCACCAAGCCAGCTGGGTAACCTTGGGCCGGTTACTCTCTCTCAGCCCTAGGAAGCAGGCAATGGCAAACCACTTCCAAAATCTTGCCAAGAAAACTTCAGGGACTTGTCCAGACAGTTGCCAGGAAAAAAAACCCTATTTGGCCACCCAGATCTTCAAGTGGATTGTATTTAAAGAGTAGGAAATAATTGGGGTTCTCAGCAACTGATGTTATTTTATATTCTGAGCTGCTCTGTTTTGGGCTTTTTGCTCCTAGTTTTTATGCTGCATGTTCTGCTGAATTCTAGTTGTAGCATTTTTCATTTTTAATGCTAAATTTCACTTTCAGCCTCTATGAGCTGTATATACAGATGGGCAATTGACCATACAAATACAATGATTACAGTAATACTGTAATAAAAAAGGCATAGCATGGAATCAGACAGCTGTAGACATTCAAGTGGTTATGGAAAGTTCATTAAACTAAAGGAAACTTGTACTCTGCCCCCTTGTACCATAACCCTATAATTCAGTCTTCCTCTTTTCTGGGACTTCTCTTAGCCTAGCACTGCAAAGTCTTTGTGGGGCATAAGTGCATAGAGAATTAAAGGGAAGAGGATCATTGCTGTATATTGAGGCCAGAGAGTGTTGATTATAATAGGATTATTATTATAATAGGTACAAAAAATTTACAGCTATGAAAAAAATGTTATTAACTTTTCTGTTTTTGTGTAATAGTTGAATAGGTTCCTATAAAGAGAGATAATGGCTTCTTAGAAGTGGTGGGAGGGGTTAAATTTGTGGCATCACCTGGCAGAACGTGTCTGAGTTTGAAAGTTAAGCAGGAGGGTGCTTGGTTAATAGATGAATGGGAAGCTACCAGGGGATCCCAAGACTGTAGACAGGATAGGGAAGCCCAAAAAACATGCCAGGTGAAGAAAATGCCAAATCACTTCCATAGTGTTGTCAAGGAAGCTGCACAAAGGTCTCCATGAAGTCACCCTGAGTGGAACTCAACCCAAATGAGTCTTTATCTTAGTCAGGAGCTGAGGTTTATGGATTTCACCAGCAGGACATCTGCACTTTTCCTGATTGCAAGCACTAGATGAGTCAAGTAGAACAGAACAGAACATACTCTTTGTATTCTATTTCTTAAGCAACAACTGAAGCATTATCCTATTCTCCCCAGTCTTCCCATTTGCTTTGGTGTTTTTCCACTTCCTGAGAAGATTTCTAGGTAAATGGTAAACCTATCAATCTGACATCCATTCTTTTTTCTTGCACCCAGGTATAATATGTCCTGAATCTGCTAAAGTCAACTCTAGGCCATGAAAAATTATATTATAATAATTCTGTTAGCTATTAAAAATGTCCCAAGACTCATTCTGACTCTGAATTTGACGAATCACTTTATCTTTTAATGCCAATATTAGAGGCCCTCAGAGAACCCCACGGCATTCCAGGGAAACTCCTTTCCCAAACCTAATATTTCCACTCCTTGATGAGTTAAAGTTGGGGGGAAGAGGGAGGGTAGCATGAAAAATCCAGCTTTTCTTTTTACTATTTTAAAAAACTCACAGGTTAATCCATTCTCCAGGGCACAAACATAGTTACTTTGACCATCTGGACGTAGTCTTATTAATTACTCTTACAGGAGAAGTTGTTTTTTGATACAGCTGAAGTTCAATAACTTGTTTGATTCTCCAACCCCCATGCTATCCACCTTGTCTTGAATCAATGGATTTCACATGGATCAATGGATTTTTCATCACCATAAATAAACAGAGAGAACTTGGTTTTATGATTCCCTGTATAGTTTTCTCTCCTTATTACTCATTGGTGGGAAGGCAGATTTTGATTGCTTATTGAACACATATTGAGAATTTTGCACAAAACATGTACAGCATTAATTGAGAGCATCAGAATGTAAGAACAGCCTTGCTGGATCAAGCCAAAGGCCTGCCTAGTCAAGCATTCCTTTCCCACAGAGCTAGCCAGAGGTCAAAAGAAAGCCAGAAGCAGGACATGAATTCAGAAACAGCTTCTTGCTCGTGTGCCCCAGCATCTGAACTTAAGCGTACTGCTAACAGTATTGGAGGTTACACATGAATAGAATAGAATAAATAAATAAATAAAAATGAATAGAAGTCATAGTGTAGATAATTTTTCTTCTATAAAAAATGCCTAAAGATCATCATCTATAGATTTATGCCCTGCCTTTTTTCCAGGAGCTCAAGACAACATACATGGTAATCTCCCTTCATTTTATCCTTACAACTCTGTGAGGTAGGTTGAGCTCAGAGAGAGTGACTGGCCCAAAGGCAGCTAATGAGTTTCAGTGGCTAAAGTTGACAATCCAACAAATTGATCATTATACCATACTGGCATAAGTTTCATAGACTTCACTAAAGATACTATTCTTATTATATTTATTCAGTTTACATACATATGAGCCCATCATACTTGCACCTCTTGGGATAAGCAACATTATTTATTAACCAACCCCATTCATGATATCTCCCCATATCTTTCTGTCCTAAATAAAGCAGCTTGTTATCAGTGTGATTTCTGACAATACATCAAAATAGAGTACAGGGATCTGAAGAACAGAATACTTTCCAGTCATGTAAGTGGAGATCACTCTAGCCCAGGGTTCCTCAACCTTGGCAACTTTAAGACGGGTGGACTTCAACTCCTAGAATTCCCCAGCCAGCAAGCCTGGCTGGGGAATTCTGGGAGTTGAAGTCCACCCGTCTTAAAGTTGCCAAGGTTGAAGAACCCTGCTCTAGCCCATGATGCTTGCTTGTATGAGCTGGGTTCAAGTCTTTGATAGAAAAAGATGAGCAAATAAATATGTTCTATTGCTCTGGATAGATGTAACAAGCAGCATTAACTCAGAACCTGCCGACTTAATTACCAAGCAGTAATGACCACACAAGGACATATATGTGGCATCCAGAAAGAAAGCTCTTCATATTTTCTTGAAAGAAATTCACTCTGGAAATATGCATTTATTTTAGATCCCTCACAAATATTTAAAAGATACAGACATACATGCAGAGCCATCACGGTATTCTGTTTCAGGCTAAGCAATGTTATACAAAGCATAGAAAAGATGTAAGAAATTAAAAGCATGAAATTTTAAACAAGGAAGGAAAATACAGCTAAATCTAGCTTATTTCAACAACATTCACTTTATCTCTCTATATCTTTCTATCCTTGCTTCCGCAATATCCATAAATCAATGTATATAAAGCTTTTTGTTATTTAAACTTCTCACCTCTCTTCCTTGGAGAAAACTCCGTCCAACCATAGCTTTCTCAGTTTCCTCCTTCCTCTCGACCCATTCACTCTTCCTTCATATATTTGTTTGCAACATTATCTTCATTTATTTGCTTTATATAATTAGACCATCTCAGTTTACTTCTTTTATACTGGACACTCACTTTTATATTCAATCCATATTCATTCAGCATTCATTCATTCTTGAATATATTCCTTCTTGTTCTACCAAAGACACTAAGGAATCCGTTCTCACAGCTGTGATGTTTCTCCTGATGTTCTTGATTCTCACTTTCATATAACAAAGTAGGCAGCACATTCTTAACAGCCATTTTCACTTCTTTTGACGTACATCCATTCTTTGCAACAGACCACATACTACTTACTACCTTTATAGCTGAATATAAAAAAAATTCTCTATTTTCCCATTGTTAGTAAATATTCTACCAAGGTATACAAATTCACATACTTTTGGTAGGGATTTTTTTTTTTTTTTGCCACTTATGTATAATTTAATTGTTCACTCCATTTTCTCTTGATCTCTGATAAACTGATATTCAAATCTCTATTCCTTTATTGCACCATGCAAGCTTAACAATCACTGCAGATCATTTAAGTTCTCAACAAACATCGCAACATCATCTATATACATATATACACACATTCACCAGTTCAAACATCATCATAAACATTCCATGTACAGTATGTATTCATGGATGTGTTAAACAATGAAGGGGACATCATACATCCTTATCTTCCTGCTTAATGTTTAACATCACTAAGCCATCCATTTGTTCTCACACATGCTTTATATCATTCTTATTGCATTCAACAAGCAGCCTCAACTACATATTCACACAGAACACTCCATAATTCAACTCCATTCACTTTATGATACACTTTCCCTAAATCAACAAATGGAAAATATATTTTCTCAAATTCATACATTTCTCAATGACCTGCTGAAGAGAAAAACCTGATCTGCACACCCTCTAACTGGCAAAGCTGCAATGTACTTCCAAATATTGCTCATTATAACTTCTCGTACACTTTAGATCAGAATTCTGCTAAACACCTTCCCAGACACATCTAACAAACTCACCACCCTGTAGTGTTTACATCTACTCATGCTACTTTTCCTTCTGTACACTTTGTAATAATAGCATTTTTCCCATCTTCAGGCACATGTATAGTCTTCACACACACTTCATACCCACATTTCAGTTGAGACACAGCCACTTCATAAGCAAACTACTTCCATATTTTAACATTTTCTCCAGTAAGACTGCTTGCTCCTGTTGCCTTACTATTTTTCAACATTCTGAGAGTGTTTATGACTTCCTCTTCATAATTATTTCTTGGACGCTAATGTTTATAGCATTTGTTTTATTTCTGCTGTTTGACATATAACTGTCATTCTCATGCAAATCTCTAAAATGCTCCTTTCAGTATTTCCTCATTTCAGTTTCTCCCAAAACATTCCATCACTTTGATTTCTAATTCCATTCACTCTGCTGGATGTTCCTTGCTTAGCCCTTTTCATCCACTTCCAACGTTCTTTTTTATTTCCATCAAAATCATTCTGCATTTTCTCTGCTTATTTAAATCTCACTCTCATATGCATCCACAATAGTCTAGACAGCATCAGTTCCTACTTTCTGGCATACATTTTAGCCCTTTCATTCATAATTAAGCCTATACCTTTACTCCCCTGCATATGTTCATCAATTCCACTTCACCAGATCTGGCCATCTTCATTCAGGTTGATTACATCCTTCCCCTTTCTCTTAATTTCACAGACATACAAACAACCTGTTTATTGTTCTTTCTTTCCTTTAATTCATATTCTTTTTAATCTATTCTTCCTGCATTCTAAGTTGCAATCTTCCATAGGCCGTTGTCATTACCAGATGGGCTACCATTCTTCATTGCCCATAATCTTTTGGTCAGTCAAGTCTTTCACATAGCACTTTTGAGTAAGAAAGAAAAAGTGTAGCTTAAGCTGTCAGTCTGTTTCATCTGGGTCACATGCAGCATTCCTGGTTAATAGAAAGTACAGTACTGGCCAATGAAAGCACATTTGGGGCAGTACACCTCAGGCACAAGCAAAGTCCAGTTTTAGCTGAAGCATGCTCAGACTGTAGCACTTTATATAATCTAGGATTGCTAAAGTGGAGACTACCTTGCAAATCAGCATATTGTGGTCCACATCCCATAACTAGGAGGTATGTGCAATGTGGTGATACACTCACTATGTCTTTATTCATTTTTATTCATTATTTTTATTGAACTCTAAATCCCACTGAATTCAGTGGAATTTACTTTCAGCCTTGCAGTGTAATTTTAGCACATTTACTCAAAAGTAATTCCCATAACATTCAACATTCCCTCGTAAAAGTTTTCAGGATTACAGCCTTTTAGCATAATTTTATACATCTCTACTCAGATGTAATTCCCATTGGTTTATCTAGGACTTATTCTTATAAAATTGATTAGCCTCTGTCAATTAAATTTGCATATGGATATAAAAGCAGTGGTGCTGAAGCTTGTGTTAGAAAGGAGAATGACCCTTTTAAAAAATGGCATTCACCATTATGTGGGCATTAAGGGGAAGGGGTGTTTTTAATTGCATAAATTTGTATAATCAGTTAATCTAGATGATTTAATATTACAACCCTGTAATTACTTACCAGAGAACAATCCTCCTTGAGTGGCACTTATTCTTGAGTAGATATAAATAGTATTGCATGTAAACCTATAAATGCTGCAGCCTTAAGTTTTACATTTGGTGCTATTGTTTTTCTATCACATAACAGTCTGAAGACTATCACCAGATGGCAAAAAAACAGAACAAAAACAAAAACCCATTTTGCTTATTTTAACTTGCCTTATTTTTAAGCAAATGGGTTTGCGCTTTTTGCTTGAACATTTTGTGTGTATGCACATAGATATATATAGACATCCACACACATTTTCCATTTTTATTGTTAGAACTAGGGAGTAGAGCAAATATATTAATGCTGATGATTAATCCTCATATGTTGTGTGTATAGCAAGTGTGAACACATGATGAGATCTGCGCCTTGAAAATCTGTTCTTTATTCTCAAGAGACCTGAGAATGTTTAGCAACAGGATTGCTTACAGGAAAGATATAATGCTTTGGGGGCATCTTCTTCCAGGTGATTTCCCATTATGTTTCCTGTGCTCTGAATATTTAGGATCAAGGCTTGATGATACATTAGTCTAGCCAATCCCCAGGAGTGATCTGTAAAGCTCTCTTTAGTTACATGGATCGGGCAGTTCATCAGCTCCCAGGCTAGAAAGAAGCCTGGAAGCATCCCTGGGTGAGAAGTTGGGTATGGTTAGAAATAAACCATTAAGTCAAGCAAACCTTGGCTGTTTCTTTCCCCACATGGTGTGCATTCAGTGGAACTTATCTCAAGGTAAAGATGGGGCCCATTTGTGCTGTGGTTGAGTGCAAGTGGGAAAAGTCCTTTTAAAAAGTGCTGTTTTAATTCCAAGATAGCTACGGGCAGCTTAAGCCTGTCTCCTTCACAGAGAGGGGATGAAACAAAGGCAGCATCATAAGGCCAGGCAGAAAATCAAATAGTGCCAGGGCACGCTTGTGCTGTGGTTAGGCACAACTGCAGACCCAGAGACTGTGCGAACTCAGCCAATCTGGTTTCTGGCTAAGAATGTTTCTCGAAGAAAGCAGTAAAGCCTAGTTAAGTTATATGGAAAAGCTTTATTGGGGCAAAGCTTTAAATGAAATGTAGGGAAAACACCACCTCGGGCCTTTGCTACAAATAAGAAGGACCGGTGCTTAAAAAAATCCAGCGGCTGGGCTGCCTAGATCTGCCCCCCAACCCCAGGAGAAGGCTCCTTGCCCTTTTCCGTCCCACCATCCCTGGCTGGCGGGTCGGCCTCTCGCCTTGGAGATTTCCTTACAAAGCTGGAAATCGCTTCCCTTCCTGAAAGCACCGGCTGCTCCGGAGCCCCCAATTAGCAAAGGCTAAACCCATTAACGGCTCTCTGGTTTCGGCCAGGTGGCCCTCATCACAGCTGGGCGAGGTCTGGAGCCGGAATCCCATCCGCCGCCGGGACCTCCCAGCGAACCCCCATCAATAATCCGCGCAACCCCGCTTTAATGGCTTGCTCGCCCTCCCCGCCCCGCGGCTCCGCAGGGTGAGAAGATGAGCCTGGTCAAAGGAGGGCGGCGGCGGGAATCTTCGCCGCTCCCCGCGGAAGAGCTGCGAGCGAGTGAACGAGGAAGTAAAACCCTCCCTTTTCCATTCGGGGCCTCGAAGGGTGGGAACAGAAGTTTAACATTTGCATTTCATTAAATAGCTTAATTGAAATTTAACTCTAATTTAAATATTTATAATTACATATTAGTATGGTGTTTAAACTATTTAAATATGTTACATCCTGCCTTTCAAACCAAGCATTCATGGAAGCAATGGGTGGAGCAATGACACTGGGAACCAAGGGTGTCCCCCCCTTCTTTTTTCCATAATCCCTTTCTCAGTGTAGACAAGAGTGTTTCTCAACCTTGGCCATTTTAAGAGGGGTGGACTTCAACTCCCAGAATTCCCCATGCTGGCTGGGGAATTCTGGGAGTTGAAGTCCACCCCTCTTAAAATGGCCAAGGTTGAGAAACACTCTGTTCTAGAGTCTTTCAGGTGTGACAGACTACAATTCCTGTTCCTATCACCAGCCAAAATGGTTGAGGAAGGCTTAAAAAAGAAATGCCTTGTCAGAAGGGAAGGCTGTGTTCAATAAAATTGCTTTATTCGAAGGCAGACCATGAGTCTTGCTAGTTCAGGAGTACAAATCAGTACACAGTGGTTGGGTGTATGCACAGTATGCTAAGCAGTTTGTTTTAAATATAGTTTGTTCAATGTGTCATGGTTTGTGCAAATCAGACCACAATTTACAAACTAAATAAATAGTTTGTGCACCAGGCCAAAACAGGATGACTCCACAGCTTAATATAACATGAGTCCCTTGAAAAAGTCAAGGGTTAACGTTGGGAACTTCTGCCAGACAAGGAGCAATCTTCTACTGAATTAAGGAAAAGCTACCTTTCATGTTGGTGCAAAAGAAGCACAAGTTATGGTTTTGCACAAGGCAACTAGTGGCTAGTAACAGTCAAGCCTACACCCTCATAATAAATAGGAAACATAATGCATGTTGTTGTTGTTCAGTCGTTAAGTCGTGTCCGACTCTTCGTGACCCCATGAACCATATTGCGCCAGGCCTTCCTATCTTTCACTGCCTCCCTGAGTTTGCTCAATTTCATGCTTATTGCTTCAGTGATGCTATCTAGCCATCTCATCCTCTGCCGTCCTCTTCTTCTTTTGCCTTCCATCTTTCCCAGCATCAGGGTCTTTTCCAAAGAGTCCTCTCTTCGCATTAGGTGACCAAAGTATCTGAGCTTGAGCTTCATTATCAATCCTTCCAATGAGCAATCAGAGTTGATTTCCTTTAAGATTGACTGGTTTGACCTCCTAGCAGTCCGTTTTGTTTTTGCTTCTCATCCAAGGAGGTGCAAATGAGTTCCGAATTTTATTCTTGCAGCAATCCTGGGAGGGAAGCAGGCAGGCTGGCTGGCTGTTGCTTTTTATAGCTGAAAATGTGTGTCGGCCAGGAAAGTCTGCTAGGAAAAGTTTCTTCCCATTGTGGAAGGAAATGATACGAACCTGTAGCCTTTCGGATATTGCTAACTCCAAATCTCAGCCAGCACCCCCACTGGAGTCAGAGATGCCAGGAATTTTGCAGTTCAGCGACAGCTTGTGGAGGGCGACAGGCTGCCCAGCCTTCAACTAGAGATCAAAGGGGGAATTGAAGAACTACACACATTACTTTTGTATCAACACAGAGGGGCGGCTCCTTAGCAAGAGAACACGGAGGGAGGCACAGTGCACGTCAGTTCAGAATGGAGTTTAGCAATCGATAAAACCTCGGCGCCCGACCGTTCTCGAGGACTTGCTCAGACTTCCCCGCAACGGGACATGCAGAACTACGGCCCCTGAAGCCATCGCTCGGAGGAGGAGTTACACTGGAACCCCAGTAGCCAATCAAAACGCTTGAGCGGTGCCCTAGGAAGCCGAAGGTTTCTCCCCTCCCCTCCGCTCCCCTAAGGGAGGCTAGAAACCTGGGAGTTGACTCGTGGCTGGAGAGTAGCTCTCTTTCCTGCAAAACAGGGACAGGATTGCTGATGAACAGCCCCAGCAACGCCTGATTTTAGCTCTTGTGAGTGATATTTAAAGGAGATTTGGTGGAAAGCTGACCTAACTAAGAACATCATCTTCATCCATAAAACCAATCCACTCTGGGGCAGAAACAATACGGGGAGCAGAATCAAGTCTGAGCACAAATTCTTGTTTTAACATTTGAAATATATATTCTACAAATGAGAGGGGAGAGTTCAACACTTATGGATGGTGTGTGTGTGCTCATGGATCTTAATTTATGTTTCATTCTAAGCTATTTGATTTGTTTGCTTCTGCCTTAATATGTCATGAGAAACCAACCTTTGGCTTATGGTGTTACCATATTTGTGGACCTAGAACATTGAGGATTAACAGGAGGTGGTTAAATAATTGTGGTTTGGTGCCGTGTGTGAACCAGGTCCTAGTGGCTTTGAGGTCACTGTCTGCTTAGAGAGTTCAGTAAGGTCCAGCTACGTCTGATCTGATGTCATTCTAACTCTTCCCAGGCAAGGCTGCAGAGATTGTGCGTGTTGGCTAGATTGGCTATTTTGTTCACACCTGGTGCTAAGCCCAAAACAGCTTTGAACTCCCTGCCTGAGCTTTCCCTTTCTTACTATACTTTCCTGAAGCTTCTACAGCCTTACTGAGGCATTCACCTGAACACACAAATCTGGAAACTGATTTCACCTCTCACACTAAGCCATAATGTGATGGAGATTTGGTTTACTATGTTGCATGAACCCAACCAGAGAGAGCTGAAACAAAAAAGACTCTTTCCCCACTTGCTGCTACCCAATGTAGATATGAACGCTGGGATCACCCAAAATAACCAAGTCAGATAACTCCTGGAGATGCATTTCCATTACAAGTGAAATGAGCACATCACTTTTGTTAGGCTTATTATAGCTTTGTGTGTTGGGCTAAATCAGCTGGTGAGGTTCATTGGAGTTCTTCATGAATCTAGAGAAAGTGTTAACTTGGTACCGGTTTAAGCCTGTAGTGCATCTACACCCTCGAGAGCAATCAGGTGGCAAAAGGCAGGGTGATTCACTTGGACTCATACAACAGGCCAAGCCAAATGCTGTTGCTCTTTGGGCAAGTGTGTTGTGTGAATTCAGACAACTGTAGTTTGTTCATTAAATTGTGGTTTAGCAAACACAGCCTGATGAAAACTGACAGCTGTTGTCAGTATCAAAAACTGGAATTCAACCCCCATCATTCTATATATGTATTTATTTACTTACAATTCTTATATCCCTCCACATTTTAGAGTGACTCCTGGCAGTTTACAAAAACAACAACATCAAAGCAATAAAGAGATGGAGGTGGGAGGGAAGAGAGCTCCATCAACATTAACCAGAGGGGGATACTTTCTGCCTTCCTCAAGGGAAGTGAATCCCTTCTGCTTCTGGAGTTGTCCCATCTCTTCCGCAGGCTGCATCACAGTGCCTGTCTTGGCCTGTAAACAGGCTTGGTTCTCTCCCAGTGACCCAAAGAGAAGATCTCAGATTCATCTGCAGAGTCCCCACTAAGCGTCAGCCTTGTCTTGGTAGAAAACTGGTCAATTGCCACGTGGCTTCTTGGTCAATTTCTCTGCTGGGAAAGCACAGAGTTGGAGAAGCAGGCATGGCTCAGCTTTCACAATCCATCCTCCAGCTGTCTTAAAATTACTTACTCAACTCTGCCATGAATTAGAGAATTAAAAAAAAAAAAACAGCATACCTTTGTGGCTGTTGAACAATTTACTTGGAAGCAAAATCTCCTTGATTTCTGTGCAGCATGCCTAAGGTTTTCATCTCAAGCCAGAGAAATCAAAGTTAAAACTCCTTTCAGAAAACTTGGCGGCTACAGCCTTAAATTCATTGGCAGGTTCAAGGAGGCTCCTATGTAATTCCACTAAGGAGCAGGATGTTTTGGAAACCGTGGAGCATGTTTTTAGGCAAACCAATCTGGGGTGGACTTGTTCAGGTATTTTAAGGAATCCTGCACCTGAGAGGGCAGGGCTCTAATTTCAAGAGGAGAGTTGGTCACCAAAAATGTTACAAATGCTGCTTTGTCACAAGCATTTTTGGCTAGAGAAAACAGTCCCTTCCCCTTTCTAATTTTATTCAGTCTGAATAAGTCAGGAGTGAGCACCTTTTGTGGATGAGCCACACTCAGCATTGCTTCAGGACTTGATTTTGGAAGGGACAAATCTTCCAAATCTTCTCTAACCCCCCACAATTGTAGTCCCACCTCTAAGAATGATTTTTTTTTCACCCCAGAAACAGTGTGCAAACGGATGCTGTCCAAGATGGGCTCCTCCAAATTCTCTTGGGACAAGGCATGACAATCTTATTCATCAAAGGAAAAGGAAGAGTAAGAGCATGATTTCTGAGAAATAGATTCTATCTACCAAAGAACCCAGAACATGTTCTTTAAATGGACTGCTTGCTTAGAATTGACCTCTTGGCCCTCTCCAAGTCAACAAATGTGCAGAATTTCAGCTGGAGAGTAGAGCTTGGAAGCCCACCGGGGTTTTCTTCCAAGTACCTCTGCAGAGAGTAAAGTACAAGTGTGTCCAGAGGCTATATAAACATGTATTAGATGGCCCACTTAGCTGAAGACATATTGAATTTCATGGGCCATACCATATAGACCTACTAGTGTGATATAGTGGCTTGTTTCTGGAACTAGAAACAAGAAACCCCACATTCTAGTCCACTCTTGGCCAGAAAACATCACTGGGGATTTGGAGCCAGACACTCTCTCTCAGCCCAACCTACCTCACACAGTTGTTGTAGCGGGAAAAAATAGATCTAGTACTGTGCTGAAATACAAGTGCATACTAAACAAAAATATTCACACTAGACTTGACATGATTGATTGACTTGTTTTGTTTTCTCCTGAATTAACAGATCTAGAACTGTGGTTTCCTCTAGAATATTTGTTGTGCTGGGTGCTTGGAACAAATCTCAGCCTCCAGATATTGGAGGTTTTAGCAATCATTTTTGGGGGCAAATTAGTGAGACATTTAGGGACCTTTCAAGTAGGGGAGTATTGAGGATAACTATCCAATATAAATACAGTTCAGGAACAGAAACAGATGATTTCATACTTTTCATTCAGGATGGTAACATTACTCAGGCAAATGCTTTGCTTTAATTTTACGAAACATTTTATATCCTGTCTTTCTAATGCATATGTGGAGGCTTCTCCATGGGATCCATTTATTGGCCATTCAACAAAAGAAGCCCAAAAACAATTGAAGAAAAAGTGCATTAAGTTAGGATTCAGTGAAAAGAAGGAAGACTTTATCTCCCCCTTCCCAAATGGACTTGGCTAGGCTACAAGTGATGGATCTTCATTAGTATGAAAGCTGTGTGGTTGCTTTAAGGAGTTGATTCATTACAGTCAGTGCAACTTTTAAAGCAGCTCTACTTTTATTTCAAGCTGACATGATGAAAAGCTGAAAAAAGGGATTGCCTAGAGCAGTGTTTCTCAATCTCAGCAACTTTGTGTGGACTTCAGCTCCCAGAATTCCCCAGCCAGCCATATTACAGCACATGTTACTAGCAGTAAGGAAGACAGGCTTCATATCACCACATCAAGGTCTGGGTGACACTGTAAGGCACTCATGTGGAAATGGTCTAAAGCAGCATGGCTGGCTGGGGAATTCTGGGAGTTGAAGTCCACACATCTTAAAGCTGCTGAGATTTGAGAAGTAGGAGCTTAGGGAAAAGCCTAGAGGGACGGTCCTTGCTGGAAGTTCAAAGCACTTCAAAGCTCTGCATGGCCCTATTAACTAGCAGCTCAGGAGACGTAAAAGGAAAAAAAAGGAGAGAAGCCGTGAATGACCCGAGAACGCAAACTGGATGACTTTTCGGCCGGGCCTAGAGCTCGCTTGATTTGGAAACAAACAGCAGCGCGACCTCTGACCGTTTGGCTCGATGTTCAGGGCCCTCAAGGTGGCTCCCGGTCCTTTTCCTTCCAAGTCAAAACCCGCGACTTCTAGCGGGATTTCCTGCCCAAAGTCTCCAGGCGAGATTCGCCGGAGCCTTGTCGGAAGACCGCCCAGTCTTTGCTCTGAACTAAACGAAGCGCCTCTTTCCAGGAGGGGTTGCGGTGTCAGCTCCGCAACAGCGAGCCGAGCCCCTTCCCAGGAACGCCTCGTTTCTCCCCCGAAGTGCCTCTCTTCCGTCTGCGCCGCCACGTTGGCACCGCCCGTCAGAAAGGTCCAACACGTGCAGTGCCGCCCGCCCGCCCTGCTTGCAAAAAGCGTCAGCGACGCCAGCCTGAGCAAAAGCTGCTAAATTCCGCCGATCCCACCGGCGCAGGGGCTGAATTGTCATCGCGGTGAAATTCCTTACCCGGGAAACGTTTCGACGCTCCATTTATTAGCTTTTCAGACGACGCCTAATCCGAACTTTACGGGCGGCGTCCTTATTCAAAGTTGGTGATCGCTGTTTTAAATTCCTTGCGACGGATTAAATCCCATTTAATGCTCTGACGCTTCCAAGAAGCAGGGTGGGAGTCGCGTGCATCAAAATACTTTTTCGGGAGAAAACTTCACTGAAATAACTTGTTTCCGACTTATTTCCAAGTCCGAGCATTTGGAATAACAACTACTACAGATCGGTATATCAAGAAGACAATACACGGACCTGGAAGGAGATACAGTTTGAAACTGTATCTTTGACATCCTTTAAATAATTGAGCTCCCTCCCCTGTCTTGAGAAAATAGAAGTTACACACTTTCCAGGGCAGTTTAATGCCGTTATCCTGGAGTAAAGCCCTTTGCAACCTCCTCCAGGAAATTTTATTTTTAGTAAATTGGTATAATATGGTCCCACTGATGTCTCAAACAGTTCTAATTCGGAAGTGCTGCAGTTTGTCCCATAGAAGTCAATACATCAGCCTATGGTTCTCCACAGTAGCACATACCTTGAGGACTGACAAGTGAATTCATAAAAAATTGGACAGGGTGCCATTGTAGCTTTTAATAACCTAAAATAAATATGCAGTAAGGTAACCATGTCCAATTACAAATACTTCAAATCATTGCCTGGTTTCTGAGTGATTATTAGTAAACAATTATATTTCAAGACATGATGGTAAAAAAAAGTGTTGCTGCAGGTAGAGCAAACAACTGTCTGGTCTGCTGAATTCCTCCCACCTTTTTCTAGCAGAAGAAAAATGCCAAAAGCTCTTGCCTTTAATGGCTGCATCTTAGCCATCAACACACACCATATGTAGATGTCCCATTGGTTCTAATGGGATTATGCAAACATGCTTACTTGACTTCAAGCTGATTTAAACCAGATGGATTGGGAAGGCATACTGCTGGCGTTAATGGGCCATGCAGCTGAAAAGATAAACTTCCATCCTAATCTTAACTCTGTGGAAAGTAAAGTTGCCCTGCAAATAATGAGACTTACTCCCTGTAATAAGTGCATCTTTGATTTGGGACTCCATCCAATGCA
This sequence comes from Liasis olivaceus, assembly GCA_030867105.1. Classification (NCBI taxonomy): domain Eukaryota; kingdom Metazoa; phylum Chordata; class Lepidosauria; order Squamata; family Pythonidae; genus Liasis; species Liasis olivaceus. The sequence goes on from CM061349.1 coordinate 283,311,422, forward strand.
TATGTCTTGAATTTAGGGTCTGCCAAGTAACATGCTTAGGTTTTTATTGTATGTCTGTTAAAAACTGTACTCTCTATGAAGCTATTATTCTAGTCTGACTACAAAGCTTTTGAAGGCCATTTTGTAAGGTATCAAATGAATCGGCTCAGGCTGTGAACTAATGGGGTCCCTTCAGCCCCTACCTTACAGAGTAGACTAGAGTCCTCATGGCATGGTTTCAGATGGTGACATCAATAAGCCCAACAGGCTTATTGAATCCAACCCATATGAAAAACTTATGCTGCAATTCTTAGACCCCAGGGAGTAAGTCCAACTGAGCACATTGCAGTTTATCTCTTGAGCTAAATGCATGGAACTATGCAATTAAAAGTGGTGTAGATTGTCAATAAAACTATTACTGAAGTAGTTAGGCCAAGTCTATGCTAGGACCCAGTGGATTTTATAATGTGACCTCTGTTTGTGGTATTTGCCTGGGGAGGAAAACTGCATTAAATTTACGGCTGCTCTCTTATGAGATAGGAAATGACAACAGGGAATACAACCTTCAAACAGGTCCACAAAGCAGACATTCCCGAAAGGCTGGCACCTAGTCCTAAATGTAATTTTCCCCTGTAACAAATTCTCATTTAAATACACCTTTATTGATTTAAGATACCTTAACCCCCAATATGACCCCTCCCAGGCTACTAACTTCAACCTTCTCTCCCAGGCATAAACAGATGAGGGATTAGACCAAAGTTGCACATACTTGGAAGTTTACTTTCTTAACCTGTAATTTTTTTTATTTTCAAGATGACAACCTTTCAAATGGACATGTTACCTGAAGATAAATCCCTACTGATTTCTGCCCTTCTATACATGGAAGCAATTCTGAATTAGAGGCTAAGGAGCATTTAGCATTTTTGGTGAGATCTGTTTTTCCAAAAAGGGGTTTAGGCCTCAGTGAAACCCAACTTATTTGCCATTTGGGCCTTAACACCAGGAGGAAATGGCTAAAACAAACTGAGCACAGTCAAATCAAGGAATGTGCCTCACTTCCCATTACTTTCAGCTGGGCTCTTAACTTACAAATCCCATTTAAATCAAAGGGACACAAGTGACTCTTCCAATCCAAATATGGAACAATGTGGTGTACAGGAAATCAGAAGAACGTACTTCCAGTAAAATGAAGAGCCCACACTAGATATCTTACCCTGCAGGAAGACCCACAGACTTCAGTAGGACTTCTCTGCATATGGCCAGGAAGTAAGGAGCCCTGAGATGCAACTCTTAGTACATTAGGCTGGGAGGGTGGACTTCAAGTAGCTAGTATCAGCCTTTCCCAATGGAAGACTTCTGTAGAACAGGAGGGTTGTATGTACACAACATGCTTAATGGAGACAGTTACTGATGCAAAGGCTGCATTTCCTTATGTTAAACCCAATGTTTCAGCATTCACTAGGAGTGGGGCAGGGGCTTAGCTTATTGTGAGAACTCAGCACCTTTGTTTAGTTTGTAATCCAATCTTTATTGTGCAAACCCAGAAAACGGATGGATTCAGTCACAGGTTAAGTGGGCTACCTGAATGCAGGCACAAGAAAGAGTCCCAGGGAATCTGATTCTGGCCTCCTATATACCTCCACTTGCACAAACCAGTTCTGTAGCTATAGGTATCCTGCTCTTAAACGCAGACTGAAAACATCCCCATGAAAACATTATCAATGTGTAATCCCAACTGAATGAGTGAAGGGGCTAACACTAAACAAATCAGTGCCCTCCAGATGTTATAGAATGACAATTCCATCATCTCAATGACCGTGTCATTGGGGTGTCCTCCCAGACTGAAATGTCACCATTCAGGAACAAAAAGAAAAAATCAAGATCTTACAAAGACGTATTTTCCATAGGGCTTACTTGCACATAATAACTCTGAAAAATTAATACCTTTACTTACATATCCACTTTGGCTGATTCCCCCAACACAAGAGATTGAACTGAGATGTGAATAGTGTTCCTTAGCATATTGTTGCTTTAGCCTGCTGTGCATCATGTTAAATCATAGTATGATTTATTCTGTTGGCCAAAGGATGTCACATGGCTCTGGGATCAGGGTTAAGCTTTGTGTAGGAACTCAGCCATAAATCACATAACAGACAGAAGTAAATCCCATTTAAGGGGCTTACTCCTGAGCAAATGTGGGTATAGGATTGAAGCCCAAGCACAGAATCTTATGCACATGCTTCGGCAGAAGCAAATGTTCTAGAACATGGTGTAAGACCGCAACCTCTGTGTGCCTTGTGTTGCCACCAACCCCAGGTAATAAGCAAAGTGCCAGGATTTGCTTTAACAACACTGAAATTACATTTAATATGGGAAATGCCTCCGTGTTTCAGCAACCATGCAGGCTGGGAATTATTGTTTTTTCAAGTATTATTTCCTTTCCTCAGATCTGTTATCAGGAACTCCAATTTCTGCTGAAGTTTCGCAGATTTTTTTTTCCCCATCCCATTTCTATCCTTGCTGTTCTTCTCCACCAGTACTGCTTGTACTGTATGGGAGATGGTAAGGAGTTAGGAAGTGGTAGGAATAAGAATTCTACTTTATACTGTTATACTTGTTTTGTGCATTATTATGCCCATACAGAGAGACCCACTTCTGCTGAAAGCACATGGAATCGGATGGGAAACTACCTGTTGCCTGACCCATAACAATCCTGAACTATGAAGTACATTCAACTTATTTTAATGGTGTACATACTCAGAGGGCTTGCAACCCAATCCTGAGGCACCTACTGAGGAGTTCCAACAAATTAGAGTAGAATTTCTATCCGTTCTATCCCTGGCCTGATGCCAGATGACAAGTAGACAATCAAGGCTACATCCAGCAGAAGCAAATTGATTCATTTGGGCTGGATTAAAGGAGCAGGAACTTGTGGCCCTCTAGGTATTATCAGATGACCACCTTTAATTTTTAACCATTGTGACTGGAGGACCATAAGTTCTCCTCCCTAGATTAGACAAATTCAAGGATAGTAAGTTGAGCTGTGATTAATAATGAGAGGAATCTGTCAATTTGTCATTTGTCATATTGGTTCTTTTGTCCATTTAGAATGGAAGGGTCCATGTCGAATGGCAACACAACTTTTAATGTAAATGAGGGTAAATAATAGAATAGCTAGCTCTGTCTCACTTTGAGCTGCAGTTGGAGGTCGACCATTGAACTTCTGACCCTTAGTCCAAGCTTCTAAATTTTGCACCTTCTTTTTTCCCTTTTGAGAAAACTGTCCTAAATCTTTCATATCTTGGGATTCTCAGGAATAACTGTGATCTATCTCAGCAGCAGTGCTTTCTGAAATACAGTAGTGGCATTAATTTATATATACATGTGACATGATGAGGCAGAGATTCATCCTAAACTGCTTAATAAAACAGTTCTGTGATCCAGTTCTATAAATGGTATGGGTCTATGAAAGATTTGGGCTTTCTAAGTAGCAAGCTGAGATTTCAAAAGAACATTATGATCCAAGACAATATTTAGACAAATTACAGTGGTATAATTCTTACAGATATGACAGGAAAGGGTTTTGGTTTAAAAGAAAAATCAAAGGTTAGAATTCCAGATTAAGTCCCCTGAGTTTTAATAGTTGTTAGTCTATAGATCCATAGGTTCCTGGGATCCCTGAATTCAATTTTTGCTCTATAGCAGGGGTGCAAAACTTCTGGGCCAGAGATTGCATGCCTTCTGCCAACACCTTTAATGGCCCCTGGCACACTTCCCAGAAGGGGTGAAGGCTACAATTTATCATGTGTGTGTGTGTGTGTGTTGAATTTTGGGGTCTGTGGAAGATTTAAGGGGCAAAATGGGTGCCTTAAATCTTGCAGATGTTTAAGGAGCCCATTTTACCCCTTAACACTTCTGAGACTCTTTCCCAGAATGGGCTGTTGGCCTGCTCAGTTTTGGAATCTTCAACATGCCATGCAAAGCCTGGTGCAGCCCTTAAACCAATACATTGTACATCCCTTTCTGTAGTCATAGAGGTTGCATCCTGTGCATATCACATACTAGGCAGCTGCTTTTCCAGAGACCCTCAGAACATATCACTAAAGAATATGATATTCCATACGGCCCATCTTTCATTTATCTATTAGATCAACCTATTTCCAGTGACTTGCAAAAGCCATTCACAAGTTTCTTTCATAATATTCAGGCTGATCTTTACAGCTGCTAGAATTATTGGCAAAAGTGGAAATAAAATCAGCATAGCAGGTTACATACAGATTGCATAGTGCATTTATGGCATTCTGCTTATTTTGTGGTCCTGTTTATTATATCCATAGGTAGCAACTTCAGTGTGTATCTAGCCTTTTCTTATTGTAAAAATTTCCTTTGTTGTGCATATATCTATCCCTTAATTGTATTCCTCTATTTTAGCATGAAAGGGCTGAGCTATAATCCATCAAAGATGAATTCTGTTTTCTGAGGCTTGAACACAGCGAAAGGTTTTTATCTTCACCAATGCAAAAAAGTCTGTGTTACCACCTGGCAACTGTTTTGTAAATTACCAATGCCAATGAAGGAATTAAAACTACTTTCTGGCACTTTTCCCTTTACCCTGTCGTTTACTGTTATTGATGTCCTACCATGAGTTTTTTATATTTACAGATTCAGGAAAGCTCAATCTGTAATAAATCTGCTAACTTCTAAGGTATAACAAAACTTTCTAACATTCTTCTCAAATTCAGCTGCCTCACTAAGTTGGACACTGTTAAAGAAATGATAGAGGATAAATTAAAAAGCAGAGGATCAATTTTGCCCTATAATTCTCTTATTCCTCAGATCCAATTTCTTCCTAAATACAGAATTTCCTTGTTTGTAATGCTGTTTCTTTGCTTTTCAGATAAATGTGCAGAAGGAGCAAAATGCTTGGAGAGGAAGGAACTTTATGCTATGTGCTTTATTACCAAATAAGTTTCAAATAATTGGGATTGGAATTGCATTTCTCTCTTAATTTCCAGTTTAAGTTACAGTCTGACTTTCCTGAAGAACTCAGCAATGGAGAGCATGAATTACTTGTGGAGGGGAACTGCCTTTTCTGGCTTTGACTATTTTGAAATTAACTTTTCCCCTATTCAAAGCATTTTTAAGTAATAGACATGAACGTGCCTGGACCCTTGACCAAATAATAATATAATTATGTAGATGTTCTTTCCAAAGTATACCAAAGTAGGTGGAACCCAATCCTATGCATTTAGAAATAAATTTCACAGAGTTCCATTGGATACCAGGCTGACCAGTCATTTAACCTGTGACAGACCCTCCCTCCCAAAAGCGGGCTGTTAAAATGAACGTGCAAGGACCCAGCCATTGCTTGGAAACCATCCCTGAGTGTCAACCTCCATGAAATGAATCTGCATTTCCCCCACATGTTGGCATTCTACCTTTCCTTCCTGCAAGGCTACTGACAGCCACATCAAAAGACCGGCTGCCTGGAAATTGGAGGACAACCAATTAGGGCAGGTTGAAGTGATTCACTTCCTAATTGTATTTGGTGGATTGTTTTTAAATGCTGTTGCTTATCACCAAGCCATTAATTTTACCATAGAAACTAAAGGCGGGAGCCCAATATGAGATCCCTTGCTTTTTAATAAATAGAAAGGGAAGTTTAGAATCCTGCAAAGGGAAGGAGCTGCCTTCCTATCCTACCAACTTTGGATTTCTTAGTTCAGAAAAAAGTTTGGAACAAACTTTGCCTGCCCTTATCTTTCTTCAAAGTAGTAATGACACCATCTTACGTGGAACACAATTGTTGGCTTGGAGATGTGGGGAGATGAATCGATGCTCAGGTGGGGCAGGTAAGGATAGGCAACTCTGCCGCCAGACCATTAGGGCAACTACGCTACTTTTGCCAGGAACAAAAATACCCGTTAAAATGTAAGAAACCCTTTATTTACAGTCTACTTTTCTCCATCTCCCTCCATGTCTGTTGTCTCTCCCAGCGCTTTCTTTCATGGCCAGAGAATACGAAGCGACCATTTGCCAGGGGTCGGGTGGGCAGCGCTACTTCATGCCGCGAGCGGGCGAGGGAGCCAGAGTAGGATCGAGGGCTGCAGAAGCTGACCTTTTCCTCGGCCTTTGCTGAGCTCCTCGAACCAGACACCTTCGCGTCCAGGCGCGCCGGGGGACTCTCCGCCGTGAAAGCGCCCAACTGCCCTCCCCGCCTACCTGAATGGACCAGGTCCGGGGCGCGCCGTCTGGAGGCCTGCAGGATCGCCCTCCGGGCCGCCCCATCTCTTTTGGGGAGGAGCCCCGCACTCTCCACAATAGAGGCAGGGCTCTGATCCCATCGGTAAGGAGAGACTGGCAGCCCAGCTCCACCCGCTGTTCAAAGTCAATTCCCGCGGAACCCATTCCGGAGCGCTCCGCCCACACCAGGGGTTAGTATCCCGCATCCAGAGGCCTCTGCTGGGCCGAGCCCTCGGAGCTGGGACTCTTGTCAGCTTCCCAGCTTGGCTGAGGGGAGGCAGTCACGGAGAGTCCCGCAGGCAAAATGAGGACTCGGGGCACCGCAGAGGCTCTCGGCCTTGCTCCAGGCCTGGGAGAGGAGGCGACGGCTCGGCGTGGGCTGCCGTCTCTGAGCCCGCGGGTGGGTGCAGGTCCGAGCTGTGTAGCTGCATGGCCTGACCGGGGGCGGCTCCCGGCTCAGTCCGTTCCACGTCGCTGCCGAGCTCCAGATCCAGGGATTCGGCCTCGCTGCTGTCACTCTCGCCTTCCGAGCGGCTCGGGCTGCGCTCGAGCTCACCTTCGCCCGTCGGCCCGGGCCCCAGAGCCGCCCCAGCCGCAGCCACCTTCTCCGCCGGCTCCTTCTCTTTGTCCTTCTGCGCCTGCGCCTCTTTGGAGTGCCTCCACTTCATGCGCCGGTTCTGGAACCAGACTTTCACCTGCAGGCAATACAGAACAGAGGACGGGGCTCGAAATTAACTCGGGCTGGACCGGGATTTTCTCCACTCTAGTGGTTCCCCTCCCTGGTCTGCAATAATGCACTTTTAAAAAAGTAAAATATTCTAGTCCTCATGGATATAGAAATAAATGCATAATGCAATAATAACAATTAATATTTGGAGCGTATGTTTCGGAAGGATCATGTCTGTGTGTGATGTTAGTTCTAATCTCCTTTAAAATAAAACATTAGAGCCGTTTTCTCAATCACCCAACCATCGTTGTGCCGAGATAACTATAGTGAGGACAGGCTTTATATCCTTTCAAGGATGGGGGGGGGGGGCGCTTAGGAGTGGGAGAAGGAGGAAGAGCGCGCTGTTGGTGCTTTTGTTAAGGGACAGAGACGTTCACAATTGTCTGGGCGGCTCATGACGCTTGGGGAGCCTGGCCGCCTGGTTCAGTAAGTTTGGTGTAGTGGTTAAAGCACCAGGGCGCCTTTCCGGACACAATCTGGAGGGTGGACTCGCTTTGCTAGGTCATCTCGCTTAATTAGCCATGCAACCGTTCGGATCCCAGAGAGAGAGGGGGGCTCCAAAGTTTGATTCAGAATTTAAAGGTGGGTATATGCCCCCCCTTTTTCATGCAAGGTAATGAAAGGAATCGGCTAAACCCGAATCCGAAGCGCTGGTTCACTATTTTGGCTTTGCTCGCACATTCCCGTTTACCGAGTCAGTGACATTAATGGACAAAAAAAGGCAGAGGATAGGAAAAGGAAAATGCCTAGGATGTTCTCAAAAAAAAGTAGGTGTGTATCAAGGGGGAAGGGAAATTGCTGACCTGGGACTCCCACGGTTTCCCTTGCCACCATAAGTACATCATCTGTAAATTCTTAATCCTGCTGTTTCTAAGAGTGAGCCCCAGGCTCTTCCTGCAGAAATATTTGCAGGTAAAGTCACTGGAAATGGAGGAGGATGTTGGAGGGGACGGGAGTCTGGAAGAGATGCCCTCAACAGCTAGTCCACCTCAAATTTTCGCTTCCTAACAAAATTGAGTTCCTAAAAACTTTTAGAAAAGAGAAAGAGAAGAATCGGATCTTCCTTCGCTCTCCTGCTACTTCTCTATTTAGTACTGTACAGCAAAATTACATAAATTCTTTAATTTGTTCCAGAGGCTGCCACAAAATGGTGTATGTCCCTCTGCATGTTAGACATTGCCTAGTTCTCCTTTCATCCCATGTGTATGTTTTGTTAAAATCTGGGTGGTCTACAGGTGATGGAGGCTGGAGTGTTAGTCAAGTAGTCCAGGTTTTTTATTCTGGCAACTAAGGAATCCCCCTCAGTCTGTTTTTCTCCAGCGTTGGGGTTCCTTTCTAGTTCCAACAGGGAGGATCAAGTATATGTAAGCTGGAGGAACTTCCGAAGAAGAAGTGGGGGGAGTATATTATGTAGGTAACAGCTTGTCGGATTATACCTAGACAAATGCAAGACCTATACTTATATCAAACATTTTTAAAATAACATTCAAACATTTAAAAACAAAATAACAATGATATTGCTTATGAATCTGCCTTTATGGCTGTTCTGTCACTTCCCTCACTGCATTTGTATTTGTATTTTATTTGTTAATATAGAAAGGTTATCCTTGATGTTGATTCTAAGAGATGCCATCCTGACCGTAAATGTGCATATGTAGCTTGGTAACAGATGGCAACACTGATTCCAAAACAAAAGGAGAGATCAGGTTAAAGTTGTTGACTTGGTTTTCAAAGGAAGAGGTTAAAGCTACGTATGTCCATTTACTGAGGAGTAAATCCCATTGAACTCAGTGAACTTACTTCTCGGAAGACATTTATAGAATTGCACAATTAGAAAAATCCCAATGAGTTCAGGAAAATTAAAATAGTGTGTCTGCTTACCCATAGTTCTTTTACAAATACAGTCAAGTGTGTTTGTGTGTATGTCCAAAGAAGAGGTACTAAATAAATAAAAAATATAGCATATTTTCTGTAATTATATGTTATTTCATAAAATATTATTCTACTGTCAAGAAAGTTTTCCACTCCTGCTCCACCTTTTCTTTATTGGAACCTCCAATATCCACCACCATTGATTAGCCTGGCTGGGGCTGCTGGGAACTGTAGTTCAGCCAGCCATTCCTAGAAGCTCACAGGCTCCTCATGTCTATGATATGGTACAATTCCTCCGGATGAGAAATCAAGGCTTGTATAGTGAGAACATCTCTTTCTTTTCTCTGAATAAGGGAAGTCTTTTGAATCCTCACGGCTGCCAGGAGGACAATTTGGCAATTTCTTACAGTTGGTAATTTCCTACAGTTTCTCCACTTTTTGCATTAGTTAGGGAAAGCACCCGGGAGTTTTTCCTTCCTGTCTTTAGCCCACACTCGCCCAGAAAGGGCACTTGTGAACATGAAGGAAGCAAGGAACTCTTCTCACCCCAACGCTATGCTACGGAAGACCTGACCTAGTGCACTGGGTAGGGAGGGAGAAAACGTGCATTTGTCCAATTTCTCCCACCGTCTCCTCTCCCCTTTCCTTATGCTTCCTTCCAGGATTTCAACAGAAGAAAATATATGTAGCTCAGGGATGAACCCTGGAGTCAGTTCCACAGCATTAGGCTGGAGTCAACAGCGTCCCTATTTTCGGTTCCCCTCCCAGCCAGTTGTCCCTTCTTTCTTGCTGGCATTTCCCGCTAGCGGCCAAAATAAACACTTTGGCTGTAATGACAGATCAGTCTCGGGCTTAGTTTATGATTCTGCTAGAATTGTGTATATTTACTGCCTTGCCTTGTACTGTAGAAACAAATTGCTTGCATTGCACCCAGAGGTTTCCCTATTGGGGGGGGGGGGGGGAGAGACACAGGGACAGTCAAGTTGTTCTTTTCTGCTCTGCAGCTGCCTCTCCCACGTGCAAAACACCCTCCACTTAAACCAACTTCTACCAGCAAAATCTACCCAGTCTAACAGCTTATTTAATTAACCTATATTTCAGCTCCCCAATACTCCACAAAGGAGCCAGGTTACACAACACTCCATCACGTACACACTTCCAGACACACAAAATCTAATCGAGGTTAAAATTAACTAGTTTTAACACGCTGGCTAATACAGCTGCTTGATTTGTAACGGATATGGTTAAGGCTGTTGTGTGAACATACACTTTGTTCAGTAAGGGCACACAGACTGGACTGCAGCCTTAGATGGCAAGTTTGGGAGGTTGAGTTTCGGCTTTTTCAAATATGGACAAAGACTTTAATCGGGCATATAAGAACCCCATTTTATAACCAGTTTCCTGAATTCAAGCATCACCCAAGAGGCTTAACCAAGTCAGGCAAAATCTCAGGGGCTGCATTCACATAACATGCTATACTTGATTAAATACTGTTTATGGCTTGCTCTGCTGTGCAGACGTGGCCCGATGGTTTAGCTGATGGTTCCGTGTGTTTCGCCAACCGAGCTGGGTTAATGTTATGGCTGTGAGGCTGTTGTGTGAATCCCACCAGAGGGAGTTACTTTGGAATAAGCCGAGGAATAATGAAAACACTTTCAGTAATATACTAGAACCACTCTGTGAGATAAGTTCCTCCTCGGGAAACATTTGTGTGCCCAGTGGGTAAGAAATCAGGATACCACAAGACACTTGTGCTGTGTGTGTCTGTGTGTGCGTGTATTGCACATGAGAGATGAAGTGGGTGAGTCTATTTGTTGCCTATTACATACAGAGGTATGTGGGTTTTATTTCTTTGTTAAGAGGAGAGGAAGATTTCCTTTGCTTTTTAAAAAAAAAATAGCCTATAAACTTTAACAAGTAACAGCCTGAGCAAGAATAGGATTTGTAATAGAAGTTCTAGTAGAGACTCAGCTAAATGCTCAATGAGGATTGGGGCTACGGATAAATTAGTCAAACTGTTTTTTTTTAAAAAAAAATGCTTACTTGAGCATCTGTGAGCCCCAACATGGCGGCCAGTTGTTTTCTGTCCGGTTTGGTGACATATTTCTGGATTTCAAAGCGTTTCTCCAATCCTTTTCTTTGGAGATTAGAAAAAACCGCTCGGGACCACGAGCGTTTCCGTTTGTAGGTCTGAGGCAGCGTGTCTTTCGTAAGCACCGCATACGGACCTGGAGGGTTGAACAAAAGAAGAGGAAGAGAGAGGCGTTTAAGGGCTGATCGTGAGCGGATAAAAGTCGAATCCCAGCCTCCCCCGCCTGCAGGAAAGCGCGTTCAAGGGGGCTAACTTTCCAAGAAACTCTCCAGTAGGAGCCGGCTGCTAAGAATAGCTCCGTTCCTGTAGTCAAGGTCCACTAATCCTGTCTTTTAGCGGTTGCAAAAGAACCCTGCACTGCTGCGGCCGCTGCTGTGCCTGAAATAAGGCCGCCCGCCCCTGCAATTCCTTCTTCTTTCTCTGGATCCTCTTATGCTCCTGCGTCTCTAGCCTGTGTAACTCCCCTCCAAGGATTCCCGGGCGTTGATTCTCCTTGAAAGTGAGCGCCCTATTACCCTCGATTTCCCAGACGTGTTAACAATCCGAGGCTTCCATAGCAACAGCCCAGAGAGGGTGTCAGTTAAGTCAGGCGCAAAGAAACGGAGTCTTTCGTTCGCTCCTTCTTTCCCACCTATGATTAAGGTTGAGCGTCTTTTTGCTTGTCAAAGGGGCCATCCATAACCAGGATCCGTTTGTATGGAAGTAAGCTCTGCTGAAACAAATAATGTGCTTAGGATCCGGTGCTGAGGATCCTAATTGCAAGCACCGCACCTTCCATAGGCTTACTTTGAAGTAATACCCATGATCCTTATTCCAAGAGAAAAAGTGGGTAAGAAAGCAACCCTTGAAAAAACTGATCTACCTTCCCCAACTGGGTGCCTTCCAAAGGGACTAAATTCCAGCCAGGAAAAGTGCCATATTGTCTGGGAATGATGGGAACACCAGAAGGTTACCAGGTTCACTCTCACTTTGGGAGTGGCAGAGAGGGATTGATCCGTGCCCAGGATGAGTTTTTATACCTGGAAAAGTGTCTTGAAACTGGTGTTGAACGGAATTCCTTGGGGTTGTATTTAAGGGTCCCAGGACCCCGGAGGTCTCGTTAATGGGTTCTAGAGGCGTGAAGAACTGGCCGGCCGGAGACTGTAAGGTGGGGACATGAACCCCGCTTGGGCGGCTGGCGGTTAATAAAGAGGTCAGATCTGTGGGCACAGGAACAAGGAGAGCTCTGTTACAAGGTGAGCAGAACGGCGCAGGTCCTCAAGCGAACCACAGCAGCCCGACCCCCTCTAGCCCACTTCTGGCAGGCCCTGGTAGCCTGAAGGGAGAGGGGACACTCTAAGGCCTTGTGCAATGGCACGGAGGCCTCCTCGGACCTGAAGCTGACAAGCTCCTCCACACACTAACGCCACCACAAGGATCATAGCATGTGCTCCTCATCCAAGACCAAAACCAAACTCAGAAACCAGTCCAACTCCATTCCAGGAAGGCTGAAATCCTGCACCCTCATAACTTGGGAGTTCGCCCCATTGAAATCAATGGGAATGGGATCCTATTCTGAGTAATCCTGGTTCCGCAGCCTTCACTCCTCAGGTGGCAAGGTAGGCCCAAACCAGGGGAGAACCTCTCAGACAACATCTCCAGCTGCCTCTTTGGGCCTTAGATGCCACATGTCAGACACCGGATGGATGGTCGTAGGGGCATTTACTTCCCAGTTACACTTCCCAGTTAATGAAGCCATTTGTAGAGGACCTGGTTTGGGTAACTCTCCCCCACTCCAAGGATAGGTGGAGGGAAGGGGAGAAACAAAGGAAGATTGAAGGGGTCAGACCCTGCATTATTTCAGGAAGGGTAGCCAATGTAAGGTATTTCTACAGCCAATGACCTCTAGAGCTCAAGCTGCTTTTCTTCGTTTTTACAAATGCGAAATAGCCACACTGAGAGTAAAAGGGCAATTCATGTTTCTAACATACCTTTAGACCATTCTCCCTTGCTTGACCCAGCACCTTCTTCAACCAAACACCTCTAAATTTGTATGCAAAGGGACCAACAGATTGATTTACTTGGTAGGTAAGAACAACCACCGGGCCCATGGGAGCTCAGCAACAGGTTGGGCCAATGGGCTTCAGTCCAAGGGACTGGCTTTCAACATGTGGAGGCTTAGGCCCTCCACCCCGAAAATCCAAACTCAGTTTTTTTGGCAGAAAGGAGCTTTGATGTGATCTTACAAGTAAATTACATCTATCTATCTATCTATCTATCTATCTATCTATCTATCTATCTATCTCCTGGTAAATAAAGCTTTCTTGGGCAGTTTGCATTTCTCGTAATCCACAAGGATATTTAACATTAAGTGCAATCAGAGATTGTTTTCCTTTGAGTCATAAATTTGCTCACCATAGGCAATAATGGGATGACTTTGCTCACTGAGAGAGATTGGTTGCTCCCACCTCCAATGCGCAGATTAATAAATTCATTAATTAACGGTGGGCAGTGCAAAGCTACAAATGCTTACTCAGAAGTAAACCCCATTTACTTGAAGGAGGACTAACTCCCAACTTTGGGGTCAGACAACAAGCCTACATGTATGGACAATTCAGACACACTGACCGTAGAGGAAAGCCACTCAAGTAGTTCAGAATCGCAATGTCCAAATCAACGGGATTTACTTCCAAGTAAATACATTCTGGATGGAGACTCTGGCCTGAATATCTTCCAAAGATTTCTGAATCTTTAAGCAATCCAGTTGCTCAACTGTTTGTTCCATTGAGCAACAACAGAAATATCGCAGCCGTGTTGGGTTCCTTCCCCCAATTCTGGAAAGGGCTGATTTTTCAAATTACACTTGATTACAGTCAGAGGTGTGTTTTTTCCACTTAATCTAAAGGTTTGGGCATTAATAAGTGAAGGAAGATTAGAAAAACGGCCCCTTCTGTAAACTCTTTTCCCCACTTCAACCCACCCTCCCTGCGGGTCGTAAGGTTCTGCAACTTCATAGCAGGACTGCACAGGGACGATCTGCCAGCTGAACTGGGAAAGTTATATATAATCAGCCTTCAAATAAAGAGAGCACGGTCCATCGAAAGAACCGGAGGGGCTCGCCTATTCCGCTCAGACTCCAAGGAAAGGAGCGCTGCTTCTCTGTCTATACCCACAACACACACACACACACACACACAATCCACATACAGTTTAACAGAACAACTTCAGTTCTCTAGGAGGGAGGGGAAAGCAAAAAGCCAACCTCTCAGCGTGTTGCTCTCCTTGAGTTTCGGGTCGAACTCGGCAGACAAAATGCGATCAATCCCAAATTTCAAGTCTTTGCTAGAGGGGGCGGCAGCAGAGCCAGGGTGCGTCTGGCGGCTTTGCCCTCCGCCCGGGGTCCGTGCGCCTCCGCCGGAGCCCCCTGTGGGAGAGCGCTGGTGCTGAGGGTGAGAGTGGTGGTAGGTAGCCGAGAGCGGCGACAGCCTGGTGGCGAAGGCGACTGACGTGTCCGGGACCACCACGGGGGTCGGTCTGAGCGGAGAAGCGGCGGCGTGGAACTGTGCGTGGGCATGGATTCCCCCTAAATGGGAGGCCAGGTTAGCCGCGGGTCCTCCGGGCAGGCCGTCAACGGAGGCTTCTCCTGCGGCGGCGTGTAAAATGTCCGCGATGCAGAAAGACGGTTTCTTGAGCCCTGAGGGATCCAAGGAGAAACAGCCGCCAGCGCCGGGGCCCGCCGGGCTACAATACGCCGCTGACCATAGACTGAAGTTGGAAGCATAGAAGGGGGCCAGTCCGGCCGTGTACATCCTGCTGGTCCGGCGGCCGCCCGCTCCTCTCTCGGCTCCTTCTACTGCCCAGATGGACCCACAGTAACTGCGCTCTGACTGACCCGCAGCCAGCCAGCAAACCAGCTAGCAGTTTATCGCCTCCTTTCCTCTGGTGAGCCTGGAGATCTCAGTGTAGAAACGTCTCTTGGCCTGGACGCATCACTGGAGGCGAAACGAGGCCACGCAGAGCTCAAGCCAGGCGCTAGGAAAGACAGGCGCTACAAACAAAATAACAAAAAAAAAAAAAAAAAAGCCCGCGCGCGCACCCACACCCAAACACACACACACACCAGAACTCCCCTCTCTGGAAAAAGGAGGAAGAGGGGGGAAAAATGAAAAGTATCCACCCGCCCACGACCCTTCAGCAAAAGCAGCTTCCCAGATTCTCTCTCTCTTTTTTTTTAACGCGGAGAAAAAAAGCAAAAGTTTCTTCTGGGGCTTGATTGGACAGGAAGCGGCCAATCAGAGAAGCAGAGGGATGGCCAAGAAAGGAAGGAAGGAAGGAAGGAAGAAGGGGGGGCAGCAAGCCACGCCCCCGCCATGCCTCAAGTTTTGCGGCAGTCCCCGACCGAGCGAAAAACGGCCTTTCGGGGATCTCAGTTCCCTGCTCTGCCTGCGGGTCTTCCTCGAAACCGCAGGCTCCTTGCTCATTATTCTCGCCGCTCCCCTGTGTCCAAGAAAGTGGCGCAGATATGCCCTGTTCGGAGCGCGCAGCTGCCTGTGCCCTTCCCGACCAGTTCCACTTAAGTGTCAGAACCAGAAAGAGGCAGCGCCAGAGGCAGCTGAGGCTTCTCTCCGGAGCCCCCAGGGAAGGAGGGAAGGAGACCTCGCAAGCTTTTAGCCTGGGCGGTGCAAAGAATGAGCATATCCCTTCCAAACGAATTATCAACGGACTTGGGGTGTTAAGGACTTGAGGCGGTGTCTTGTCCTTCCATTCCTGAATATGGAGGCGGGGGGGGGGGGAGGAGGGAGGATGAATCTTTCGTACGGAACACCTTTCATTCTCTGATACAGCCAGGTAGGGCTCGGACCGACTAACGCCGGAAGCGTTTGAGGGTCACTGAGGGACAGAGTTGCTATTTCAGTCGACAAACTGCACCGCCGTGAGCTCACTGAATCCGTGGCCAGGCTGTTTGGAAAGACAGTTCCTACATCGGCCGGTGCAAACAACACATCCCGATTGTTTTATTTTGAACTGTGTTAATGGATGGCAAAAAGGCCTGATCATACAAAGATAGTTAACACAAATAAGTCCCCTGGATCTGGATTTCTTTTTCAAAAGTAGGAGGAGACTTCTGGAATCTGATTCAGCCAGAGAAGCAAGCTCTAGGGATATGTGATAAAAATCGGGAGGGAAAGCCAGATTCCCTCAGAAATAAATCCCACAAGGTTCAAGGGCGCTCAACACCAAGCAACGAAGCTCAGGTCTAGAACATTTGTAGGTTAGTTGTAGGTTAGATGGTGATCCACGTTCAGTTCGATCCCTTGGAATGGAATAGGTGAAAAGTAATCAGTGCTGGCCCTTTTGCCCATTCAAATAAAATGAACTTGCAGAGGACAGTGCGCAGCTTGAAAACAAACGCGCCTTTCCTTAATGCCAATTCAATGCTCCAGCAGTATAAGATTGCTCTCCCCCCCCCCGCCCCCCATGAAGACTCTCTGCAACGCAAAGTTTGCACAATTTTGTACAGGTAGCCTAAATTATTGCCTTTGGGTTTTAGATCTTTTTTTTAATTATTTTTTCTCCCTGCAAACCCTACTGTTACTTCTTTAAAGTATCTTCATTGTAAAACCAGATTTCCATCAAGCCGGACTATTGTCCTGTACAGAGACAGGATTGGCTACAATGGGCTGAAACAGAAATACTAGGAAAACAACGTGCTTCTCTAACATGGGGACAGTGTCGAATTGATGTTAATCACAGAACACATTTATTATATGTTTATTTTACAAATTAGCTTCAAATCTTACAGTTCGGGACCATTATTAAGACGTGTGGACAATGGAGGCATAAATGTTTCATCCACAACTTTTGCCCTTTCCCACCTTTACCATTTCTGAATATGAACATGCTGCTTCTACTTGTCAATTTCAACAAGATTTGTGCAAATGAATGCCCTAAAGCCCAGGCGGAAATAAATGACATTTGCTCAATTGAAAAAAAGACAAGGTTTTATATTGAGCATATAGAGTCACAAGCATAAAGCAAGTCTTGCCCAGTCATTGTGTATTTTTAAAAAGTCCAAACATTTTGCATTAGCTACATTGTGGCTTCTTTAAGGAACATCAGAGAGACTTAAATGTCCTTCTCAATTAGCAGTTGAATGACTGCTGAAACAATAATCAGGGAGTCATGTTTTTATTTGTTTTACAATCTTTATTAGCTGCTTCAGCCCTAACGGATTCTTTCATAAAGACAACTGAACAGCTGGGAAGAAAACACAGGAACATTGGTTATTGGAGTGGGCTTCTTCAGGGCAACCCCAAGGCAGAAGCAGCCATAGTGAAACCAACCCTTTCAAAAATCCACAACGAATATTCAGAACTGAAAAGACATCTCCTACCATTTTAAATCATTTGCAGTTTGATGGTGGTGGGTTGCTATCAAATCCTTCATAATTTTGTTTGGATATTGTCATACTTTATCAAGTCAATCCTTCACCTTACAGTCCTCACTGAGAGACAATTAGAGCTCAGATTTCCATTCTTCTGAATGGGACAGAATTCAGATGGCTTAGACTCTCTAACTTCCATTTATTGTATAATTTATTGAATGGAGTTGAGATTATTTCCTGTCACGTAAGAGGCATCCTTTCCCCCTTCTTCCCTCCCTCCTCTCTCCTTCATCTCTCTTATCATTCTCAAATACACTTCAAGGCAACTGTAGGGGCACATTTCTTCACTGGGAGCAAGTCCCACTGAATTCTGTGAAGAATACTTCAGAGGAAAGATGTGTAGATCAGTCTTCAGTGCGATTAAACTCTTTTCAGAATTATGCCTAGTGTTCTGTCCAGAATTACCCACAAGAAGCCATCGATGTCATTTTCCACTTTGCAGCAGTTAGTAAAAAAAAAAAAAAAAGCCTCAGTCATCCTTGTGACACCATAAAAACCACCTTTGCTACTGTCATATTGGCACAATAAACTGGATAACTCTCTGAATCTGTATCCTACAGATATTCTCAAGATATTACCTTGAATAATTCTTGGAAGTCCTCTGGATGACACTTCAGATCCCAGAATAATTATTGAAAAAGAATACGTATTCACGTTTTCTGGAAGGAAGGAGTGGCAAGGCTTTATCTTCTGCCATTGACTAAATGAAAACCTTCTTCCAACCCACCTCATCTCGGCTCCTGGTGACTTTGGACACCTCTGTTCTATCAGTTTGACAACCAGAGGGAAGGGATTGCCGCTGCCAACTTCTGCCCATTTTCCAAAGAATTAAACTGACAATGGCAGAGGGAAGACGCTAAAAACGTATTGTTCTGGGAGAGAGAAAAAGCAAAAGTCCATCTTCCCAAGTTTGGACATAAACATAATAAAGGGAATGATTTATCAACATCTCCGTTATGACGATTTTCTAGGAATCTGAAAAGCAACCCTTGGTGAATTAGCCCGCCTCACCTTCGAAAGTTAGGCATAGGTTTGAAGGAGTTTCAGCAAGGTTAGTAATATTTACTAGGAAAGTAAATGGCCCTGAAGTCAGGGGGTATTTCATTCTGGTCCAGGTGGCAGAAGAACGTCCAGCTGAAGCTTCAATGGACACCCCTTGATTTTAAGAGTGAATTCAGCAAATGCAGCTCTTTCTCGATGATTTCAAAACTGAGTCATTGTTTAGATTGAGGCTTAAGCCCACAGTTCAACAGAGCGCTAAAATGGGCAATTACACACACACACACACACACACTGCAATCTGTAGGAAAACCTGCCACCCATCCAAAGGAACGCAAAGTACTTATCCCGCTCCCACAACTAACGAAAACATTCGAAATCCTTAATTCACTGCTGATTTTAGAAAGCTGGTGGATTTCAGGTAACAGCTGCAGTTCAGCCCAGTTGCAAAGGTGAGAAAGACACGTTGACCGAACTCGAGAGAGCTGAACACATGAACGTATGTGGCTCAGGGGAAGAGTGCACTGGCATTGGAAGGGTGAGCACGCTGCGACCCAAATGGATGGATTCTATTTATAGTTAAATCCACTGAGGTTTACTACTCTCCAGTAAAGTGCTGGAGAGTTTTTCCCATTGGTGGCATTTTTTAAAAAAGCTTTTGAGGTGCCTGGGTGAGAGAAGACACCCTCCAACTTTCTGAGCAGAGGCGCTTATATGCCAGCTGTGCACTCCCACGCTTGCCCCGGCTTCGGCTTCTGCTTCACAGCCCCGTTTCACTGGGTTTCCCAGAGGCGCAGAGTGGGCGGCATCTCGACTGGGAACTCCTGGGGCTCAGAGAAGCAGTGCCAACGGGGGCTTCCGTCTAAGCAGTGAGCGAAGTTTGAGATGTCAAGTTCCAAATGGCAAGGGAAATGAGGTACATGGAAAGTCAAGTGGGTAGGTACTTAATTACTTAGAGCAGTAATTAATCTGCTTGGTGTGGACTGATACTATTGTTTTGTCTGGAAGGAGTCCTGCCACCCAAACAAGCGAAATTAAATGCCTTCTGAAAAGGACCGAGGCAGGGTCGAAAATACACTTTGGCTTTTCCTTTTCTTCAAAACGGGGGTCCCACATTCTAGCTTGCCAGACAAAGCTATCCCCTTGCCTTCTCTCCCCAAGCCAGAATTAGATCCTTTACTCCCCGGCCACTGGTTTCCCTTTTGAATGTTTTTTAAAACCAATTTCTTGTCAGGGAAAGTGATTTGTGACTGCCCATTTTGCATTAAGAAGGGGGAGGGGGGAGCCAGAGCACTTTCTGGATAAAGGAACCATCAAAAAAAAGAAAGAAAGAAATGCAGGAAGGAGGGGGGGACTCTTGATCAGCGTTTACATGTTTAAGGATATCTAAAAATAACCCATAGGAAGTCCTCTCCCAAATAAGCTACAATAAAGAGTTAGACCTAAGGGTGGGCCTCACGCCTTATGGAACAGCAAGGGAATGTTGCCCAGGTGGTTCTTCGTGGGGTGAGAACTAGATGCAGTTGTTATTTTTAAAAAGATCTCAGAGGACTCTTACAGCTCACAGTTGCCACAATCTACTGCTGTTCTCCTGAGTAGAGCAAAAAAGCAACAACTTTGGCTCATAGAAAGATCCTTCTCCAACATTATACAATAGGAGACATTTTCCCTTTCTCGCATAGTCCGTAAGTGAACTTCTGGAATTTGCTACCACAAGCTTTAGAAGCATATATTTCTCATTCTTCCTAATGTATAAATTTTTGTAGCAAATTCATGAAAGTTGTTTCCATCTGCTGTCATTAGAGTTAAATAAAACTTCCATGTGCATCAAGAGTGTTTTTCTGGTTCTCAGATGTTGAAGATAAACAACAGAGTTGAGGTCATCCAGAAGAAGCTCGACTGCCCACTGATGAAAGTAAAAGTCTGGATTAACTGGACCTTACAGACAATCCTAGGCAACTATATTCTGAAACTAAGTTCCGTTGTGCTTGTTCTTATGCATCTGATAGCTTTCTTAGTATTGTGTCCCACTGAACTTAGTAAAGCTTACTTCTGAATATCTAAAGATGGTCATCCTCTGCATCTAACTGAGCAGAGCTCTTACAATTTTTTAGAACCATCACATACACACTCGTGAAAGACACAGAGTTTTCCTTTCTCCTGCTGGAAAGCTTTCTGGGCCCCAAATTTTGTTCACTTCCCAAGCAAAGAGTCACTTTCTCTTAAGATGGGTGGTATCTAAATTTGAAATATAAATAAAAATAAATAAATAGCACAATATACATCATCTTGGAATTAAACATCTCTAAATCCCTAGTTCAGAAGTTGCCAGACCAAAATTGGGGGATCTCATAAGCTTCCCCCCTAAAACCTCTTGAGGCACACTAACAGATGCCAGATGCAGAATTCTGGCTAAGGCAGAACATATTCTAAGCATTAAGGAATACATGTGCCACTGAGCATATGCTGAGTGCAGAAATCTATTGTTCGTGTTAATATAAAAATCCACTCCTGTTTTCCTCCTAAGGGTTTTCTTTCAGCAATCTGGTTGAGGTGTTCAAAAGCCATTTAGTTGTTATTGTTAGACAAGTGGAAGCCAAAATTTCTGCCAATCACCCAAAACTTAAATAGATTCCAATCACTTTTCTGCTACTTCTGCTCCAGACACATGTAAAGCTCATTCCTAGGCGTGGTACTCAGCATTTAAAAACCGGAGGAGAAACTATGCCATTTTGCTTGAGCAAATTGGAGGAAAGGGCGGGGTAGAAATGTAATAAATAAATGCAATCGGTGGTTTTGCGGTGGTGAATCAAGGCTGTAATTGTTGTGACATGAATGACTGTAGTGGAGAAGCAAATTGCCTGATCGGATTCTGGCATTTAGGACAGAAGGGAGGGGACAATTTGCTTTTGATGTTGACTTGTTTGTTTTTTTGGCACAAGAGTCACATTTCCCCTCAGCAAGACTACGAGGAATCACTGTTCAACATCTTCCTTGTAGGTTGCTCCCTGTCAGTCACATCACTGCAGTGGAGCTGCCTGGTGTGGGGTGGCTATAAGACAGTCCAGCAAATCCCACCTCTCAAATCTCATTCATCTGTATTGATTGCCCTCTTGGATCAGCATGAAGGCCCCTCTCCTTTGGGAGTTTTTGCTTCTTACAGCAGTCCAGCAGATACTCTAGGAGGTTCACAAGGAGGCCACAAAGACTCCCAGCATCTGGCACTCAGATCTGGCACTCAGCTCCACTGAGCTCTCTAAGTTAAATGGAAGACCACACCTGGGAAGGCATCTATTTCGGGTGGGTTTACTTAATCAAATCTTAGAGACATTCATACAGTTCTTTCCAAGTTAGCATGTCTCATGGTTGATGGTATTTCCCCCTATCCCCAGCCCACAGGGGATAACGGCTTGAGATGTCTGAAGGTCTGGGTGTGGGGGCGGGGGGGGGGGGAGATTGAGAAAGAGTTGAGGAAGAGATCATGGCTGGCAGGTGAGATCCAGGTAACTTCTTCCCTTGAATCGGGGCTAAAGGCAGGGTCATCCATCCGGGTTGAAACAGCACCAAATGATCTACTCTAATATCATCTCCAGCGAACCTGACAGCTGCCAGAGGGGACTGGATTCCAACAAGCCAGGTCTTCTAATGAACGTGGAAGCAATTACACCACGCAGCATAAAAGTGCAAGATTAATTTAGGATTTAAAACATTGCCTAGCCATTGCTGTTCCAATCTTCCTTCCTTTCCCTTCTCAATATTTATAGCCTGCCGCAATCCTAAGAGCCTCCGGAGTACGGCAAAATCCAAAACTGCATTGAAAACTTATATAAATAGTAGAAATACTTAAACAGGAGACATGAAAGGCGCCATTCACTTAACCGGAGAGCCGAATGCCCGCTGGAACAGCGTACCTGTTTTCCAAATACTTGTAGGTGATATATATACCCGTCTATGACAGTAATGAAGACGGGCCGCTTGTTCTCAAGACGCGCGTTTTGGACGGGCAGGAACTCCAAGACGGGGCTGCTCGAAAGCGGGTCCCTTTGGGAGTGACTCCTTCGGCTTTCAGGGGGCTCTCTTTAAAAAAGTCAAGACGCGGATAAAAGACAGGCGGAGCTCCGATTGCACCGAGGAGGCCGCCATCTTGACTTTTTTGACTACCCCCTGCGGGGTTATAGAACAAGCGGGAGGCTGCAGATCACTCCAATAGCTTTTTCTGCGGGCTTTAGTTATATCGTGACGTTCTTTGCCAAAAGCGGCAGCGCTTTTTGGAGTCCGCGTATTTCCAAAAAGCGGATCCTGTCTTCAAGGCAGCTCCGAAGAACAAGCTGTTCGCTTGCTTGCTTTGAAGAATGAGAGGCCTTGGCTCCTGCTCCCACCCATGGAAGAGACGCCATCCAAAATACGAGCCAGTACTTGAAATAGTCAAAGGGATCAAGGTTTTTCATTCTGACAATAAAAGGAAGCGGTCAGAGCAGACTCCCCCCCCCCCCCCCCCCGTTATTTCAGGACCGGGGATTCCCCGTGCGCCCGGCCCCTGGGCCAGGGATGCAAAGGGTGAGAACTGCAGCGGCGAGTCCACGCAGCCTGCCCCGCCCCGGGGTGGGAGAAGGGGCGCTGCCTCCTTCCAGCCTTCCGAAGCCCCCTCCGGCTACAAGCCCAGGAAGCCGCGCTGCGCTCCGCGGGAGGAGCTCCTCGGCCCCGCCTGTCACGAAGAAGCCGGTCAAGGCAGGAAGGGCCCGGCTTTGCTCCGGCCTCGGGTCATCTCCTGTTTTCAATCGGCTCCGAGGCGGCTTAAATGAGCGGATGCGCCTGCCAGATTGGGCGCCCAAAATAGAAGCGCTTGAGGATTTTAGAACCCAGCAGAAAAACTCCTTTCTTCCGGAGAGAGAGAGAGAGAGAGAGAGAGAGAGAAGGGGCGCGGGGGGGGGGGAGACGTTTCTTACGAGCTGGAGCATTTCCCTTTCCAATATTTGTGCAACTTTATCTCGAGCGGCAAGTCGCGGGGGTGACGCAAATCCGCCCCTGCTTTTTAGCGTTGCGAAAATAAAGGCGAGGAAGCCTATTCATTGCGGCCGCGGCGAGCGCCAGTCTCCGGGGGCGATTTCCCTCTAGAATCTGGCTGTCCCGAGGCGTCGCCGAAAGGCGCAGAGGAGCCGCGATTTTCTGCAAGGAGCCCGAGAAGAAGATGGAGGAGCGAGAGGGCGAGAGTAAGGCAGCTTCAAGCCGTGCCGAAACCCAATCTGGCCGATTCGTTTTCTGCAAGGCCTCAACCGAGCGCCTTCCAGAAGGGGCTGGGGATGATGGGAGCGGTAGTCCAAGCCTCCCTGCAGCGGGGCAGCTGGGAAAAGGATCGCGGGGTGATCGTTACCCATTCGGGTTAGAGCATGGCGGGAAGAGAGAAAGCAAGCCCGAATGCCGCCAGCAGCTTTTGGAGCAGGAGAAGAAGTCGCTTCTCAGACGCCGCTCGCTTCCTCAGGCAGAAAGCCCACCGCGTAGAGACTTCCACCGGCAGGCTGCCTAACTGGAGGCTACAGTATACAAGTCTGTCTTCAGTATCGTTTTATCCGTTATATTCTTTCTTTCTGCGCCTCTCTGTGGCATTTTATTCTTAACACGCTGCTATCTTGTTTTTTTCTAATTACACTAGTTTAAACCATTTTTATTCCGGCTTTCCTCTATGGAGCTTGGACTGCGCTGTCCAGTGCAGCTGCTGTTTCATCTCCAACATTTATTTCAGGTTATGACAGGGACGTATTGATGCAGCATCTTCTCTGCCTATCCCTCATGGGATATTCAGTGCTTTCACAAAAATTCGGAATACTTCAGGGATTAGCTTTAAGGATGCTATCCTTTTGATACAGATAATTACCAGTTTAGTTTTCTTTCATACTTAGATTTTACTGTTAGTTGCCTTGAGTGTCCTGTGGGCAGAAAAGCAGTGTAAGGTAAAATAATAGAGATAGAAATAAATACCTCTGTGCATCATTACAGTACATATGAATCCTTCCATTGGTTTCAGTGGAGATTCATTCTTCAATACTAGTAACCCCAAAAGATTGTCGTCCTGACCCTTCATGTGCTATACTGATCTTTTCATTTGGGAATGAATACTCTTTCCTTCCATCTGGTAGTCATCTGAATTTTGACAGCTCAGATATGGCAGCCCCAGGTAATTGTGACCGAAGGCACCAATGGTGTCTGCAGCAAACACAGTAATGAGGATGTGCACATGCTGATGTCGTCATGCAAATGCGGCCTGACATATCTGCATACTTGCATCTGAGACAAGTCTGAATTCATGACAGTGATTACCTTGTCGCACACATTTTGTAATCCCCCTCCCTTATCTCCCCTGTGGACATCTAGGCATCTGCAGGGGGGTTGGGGGAGCAAATGAAAGCACATTATTACATCACTACACAGAGCAACAACTTGGATACTTGCACCAGACGTTGGGATGTGGGATTCTGAATTGCAGCATTTGTATGATAGTGGCTTTGCATATGTCACTTTGGCATCATTGCTGTTCGCTATGGATGTCACTGCCTTGGACTGAGTTGGAGTAAGAAAGAAGTATAATAGGTTTTACACACTTTGCAAGTGATGTTAGGTGGTATTGTCTTCACAGCCTTTCCTTACTCCAGAGCTGAGATGCTGTCCAGCCACATGGAGTCCACACAAAACTATCCCAGCATGAAAACTGCTTTCTCAATTGCTGATCCCTCTATTACCTCTTTTCCCAGTCCAAGCCAGTCAGAACTTCCCTTTGTGGTCACATACAACTTGAGCTGTCCTTGGACAGTGTCTGAATAAGGGGGAAACCACGGCTTTAGCACTGGTACAGTTAAGGGCGACTTAAGTCTGCCTTACTCATAGACTGGAGATAAGATGAAAGTACTATTATGGAAAATGGCTGAAAAGGATATTGCCAAGGCTTGTTTGGGTCATAGGTAAGTGCGAATGGGGAAAGGCTTAATAGATTTATTTTTGTATTTATTTTTATGCCTTTGAGTTAGTTTTTGACTCCTGGCGACTGCCTAGACTAGTCCATGCAGTTTTCTTGGCAAGGTTTTTCAGAAGTGGTTTGCCATTGGCTTTTTCCTAGGACTGAGAGAAAGTGACTGGCCCAAGGTCACCCACTGGCTTTGTGCCTAAGGCAGGACTAGAACTCACAGTCTTCCAGTTTCTAGCCTGATGCCTTAACCACTACACCAAACTGGCTCCCTATTTAATAAAATAGAAGTGTATAAAACTGCCCTCTAGACCTGCAGGTTATTACTAAATAATACGACTTACTGTAAATCATATTATGTAAGTAAGTCATATTATACACATATTACTGTAAGTCATATTATGTAAGTTAGGCAACAGGCAATCTCATAGTGGGATCGCTCTCTGCAGACTCAAGGATGAATGGAGAGCATTCAGTACAGCAGTGGGAAAAGTCCTGAGGGTAACTGGGTTTCTCTCAGACAAGGGAGCATAGCAAGAGAGGGGGAAGCTGTGAAAATCCCCACAACTTGCTTCTTTACTCCCCATTAGCCAAGCTATTAGGGACAGGTGGACTGTAGTTAAGGAAGATATGGAGAGCCTCATCTTCCTTCCTGCTTTTAGTGTTTTAGTCTTTATAAGCAAGCAAGCGGAAGCATAATTCCTTATGTACTAAAGAAATGGCTCATATCTATAATTCATGTTATACAATTAAGTTACTAATCTTTAAACTGTAAGATGTCCTCCTTTCAAATGGAGGCTTAACACAATCCGATTCATCTTCTGGCACATATGTGATTCAGCCCTATGTTTCAGATCCTCCATCTGACATTTTGGATGTCACAGGATGGAAACCTAGCAAGGTTTCCACTACTGATTAGCCGGGGTGATGGGAGCAGCAAATTTCCTGCCAACTCAAGATGGACAGGTAGCATTTTTAACTCAGCGATGGAGAACAGCCCTGTATTACTGCATGGATGGTGGGGTGATGTCCTAAATCACTCACAAGGAAATGGCTTTAGAAACCTACTTCCTTTAGACCAGTGTTTCTCAACCTTGACAACTTTAAGATGTGTGGACTTCAACTCCCAGAATTCCCCAGCCAGCATATGTGGCTGGCTGGGGAATTCTGGGAGTTGAAGTCCACATATCTTAAAGTTGCCAAGGTTGAGAAACACTGCTTTAGACTATTTCCACAGACGTTGATGTGGTGATATGAAGCCTGTTTTCCTTACTGTTCTATCAGCATAGTCATGGTTAGATGACAGTATAAAATGCTATACAAGCATACCTCAGAGATATTGTGGGTTCGGTTTCAGACCACTGCAATAAAGTAAATATTGCAATAAAGCGAGTCACACAATTTTTCTGGTTTCCCAGTACATATAAAAGTTACATTTACACTATACTGTAGTCTATTAAGTATGCAGTAGCATTATGTCTAAACAATAACATACATACCTTAATTTTAAAAATTCTTAAAACTAAGATAACAATGAAGTTTGCCGGATTGATTGACTTTTCCTTTCCCAAAAGATTTCTCTGCAGCGTGAGGTGCTGTTTGATAAACGCAATATCTGCAAAGTGCATTAAAGCAAAATGCAATAAAACGAGGTATGCCTGTAAATCACTCCTGAGGAAATGGCCTTTAAAGACATCTTTGCCTTACAGAGGGAGGTGGTTCAGATCAGAGAGAAAAAGAGAAGGTCCAAGGGAGAATTTGGGGGCTTCTTAATATGATGGACTGCAGTGCCTATTATCTTCAGCTGGCACAGTCTGCTCTCTGGGTATAACGGGGGCTATAGTCTATCCCTGCTGGAAAGCAACAGATTGGGGACGTATGTGTGAATTACTTACCAAGTCTCTTCTCATGCTAAACAACAACCCTGCTAGGCAGTCACAGCACCAAGGCCATCCACTCCACTGCATTCTTGGGCCTGAGTTCTCTCTAAGAAGGCAGCAATTAACATTCAGAAACCTTGACTCTCGTGGGGAAGGGACACTACCGCAGCCAGCAAGGGCAGTTTTGAGCAAGACCTTGAGGCCGAGTTGCCAGCTTTTATTTCTGGGAAGACTTCTTGAGGAACAATAGAGAAAACACACTCTCCAGAATTCTTATGAATCAGGCACAACTTCTGCTGAGAATGGGCTTAGCGACCTCTAGCACTTCTCCAGAAGCCAATCGTGCCAAAAGTCAGCAGAAGGCCTCTTTGTAAGAGGTAGGCCCAGAAGTGCTGCTCCATGCTCTGGGAAGGGGCCCGTCCGGCTCGATCCCGCAAATCTCTGGAGGATGTTAAATATATTTGCTCTGATAATACTAGGGCCATTTCCTGTTTCCAGTGTTATTAAGCTGAATTCTTGCATCAGGGGCTGTGCTGTTCCTCTTTTTTTGGTTTGATTGTTGTTTAGTTTGACTGCTGTTTTAAAGCACTTCTTTGAAGTGGCTCGATGCAGCCCATGCTGGGCCATGTGGCTAGAATAAACTTGCTTGCAGTCATCCTTGTTCACTTTCATCTTCATTGCACAAGCCTCAGTGAAGCATCAAGGAAGCTACCCAGTCAGCCTTTGGTTAAGTTCTTGTGGTTAACTTGGCTTTGCCATCTTTCCTCGCGCTGCAGGAGAAAAGCCAGTGTGTAGTCTGATACTTCAGCTTGGTTTTATAATGGGTTGAAAGGAAGCTGAATGTCCAAGACATTGTCCCACAGCATTTTACTTCTTTTCTACTCTGCTTGCCCTCTAATGGCATCAAGGCAAAATACATTGTCCGTTCCCCTCTTGCTCTCATCGCCCATTGGGGAAGTTAGACAGAGCAAAGGTGTTTGGCCTGAAGTCACACAGACTACACTCACACATTGCACTGACCCAAGCTATGAGCACATGAGAGAATGAACCAGATGCCAGCCAACCTTATTTTGGTGTAATGCATTATACAAAATCAGCCCAAGTTATGATTTGCATGAATCCAGAAAGTTTAGTTACTTGATTAAACCATAATTCAGTTAAGCATGGCTTAGTGTTTGTACAGTACAAACAGAGCCACGCGGTTGGTTTTTACCTTCTGTGTTTTATAAATCACAGTTTGTGGCTTAGTACGTTGTGTTAATATCGAAAAATGTTTATTTAACAAGCCAAGCTTAAGCAAACTATGCTTTAATGCTTTGTGTGTGAACTAGGCCTTAGTGTGGCTCTTGGCTAGGGCTACAAGATCCGGGCTGCAAAATCCACATAACCACTGGAGGCAGCACAGAGGGTTTTCTCTATCTCTTCATTGCCTTCTAATGGTTGACTGGATTTTTGGAGTCCAAACTGAGTGGTCCTAATCATGGCTGAATGTATACTTGAACCCAGATCTGTCCTACAGTGATTCTGTCCCTCGTTCATTTTCTTCCTTGTTTACTGCTGGAGATTCAAGATATTAACTTTTGTACTCATTCATAAGAATCAATGAGTTTTGAGAAAACACGCATAAAATAAAATTGTGAAAATTGGAGAAGTTACTGCTAAATAACTAAACACACACATACATGCACACACACATAGTTTCAAATAGGCTCATTCTGAGATCAATCCCACCAAATTTAAATACAATTTGAACAAGTACAAGTTTAGGATGACGTCTTTTGAATTATTGCTCTTTGCTGCTGATTTAAATTACATTATTTTTTTATTGGCCCTGTTCATATGATTTAGGGGGGAAAAACTCAGGTGGTAGGAATATACATGATCCCATTGTTAACCCTGCACACCATATTTTACTCAAGGTTTCAGACGTGCATATTAGTTGAACTTGACGTGGCCACCACCTTGGTTCTCTTTTACCCAGATTCTGTAACCAGCGGCAGATCTCAGGTACTCCATCTGAGGTGAAGAAATCCAAAACGGCACCCCTCTGGGGTCAATTGCATGGCAAGTATGGAACGCCGTATTTGTGGGGTGGAGCAGAGAAGTCAGACAACTGCCAAGCCCTGCAACTAAAGAGGCCGTCAGTTAGGACATAATTTCAGCCAACAAAAAGGAAGCCTCTAGGAAGATAAAATGAAATCTTTATCAGGAAGATACACAAAGAAAACAGTTTAACTTTTTGCTCTTGCTTTCATTTATGAATTATGGTAACTGCTTTCCCAGCTACTTCAGTGCTTTAGGAAATCTTAGAATAAATCAGATAAGTTACTGTATAGTATAGCACGATCTCTGGTGGGGGGCAGGGGGCGATGAAACTCTTTCCCAAGGCCTATACTGGGGGAGAGGAGGTAACTTGGTGCGATGCCTGCTCACGTTACTCAATATTCTTCCAAATAATATGTGAGTACAGCAATTACTGAGATTGCTGGTACAACACAGCTGATAAGAATATCTGTATGATGTGCGATCTCCAGAAGGCTCAGTTCTGATTTAGTTTATCACAGCTGAATTCAAGGAAAACCCTACTGGAGCAGGATGGCTTAAAGGTAGTACACCTCCCTTGCTGCTTCTGCTTATGTATCTAAATAGAAGTTCAGCTCAAGGATTTGTAAACCAAGTGCAGGATACTTTCACCACCAAAAAAAATCCACTTCTGATTTTCCACTACACACACACACACACACAATCTAAATTCTTAGACGGTTGAAAGCCAGAAACCTTGCTGACTTGCTACCCAGAAATAATCTGCATGTAGATCCTGATTTATTTATTTTTCCATCCCCAATCTCATCCCTCTATAAAACTGTCACTATCACTTGGAGCCATTAATTCAATGAATGCGTTCAATAAATGGAATAAATTCAGTGCACTGTATTGCTCATTCCTTCTGCAACTACTGCCCACATGTTTATCAGGTGTGCCAAAATTCAAGTATGGTATAAGACAAAGAAAATTCTGTCTGAGTCTGCCTTTTGCACATAGTACATACATTTATAAATCTATATTATCCCTCCTTTTCAGATTTCCTAAAATAAAAAGACTCCAGCGCTTGATCATTTCACACACGTGCGCACACACACACACACACACAAAACCAACCCTTAAAGAAAAGTGCTGTGGTGGAAAAAGTATGTTCTGGCGACATCTGCTGGTCCAGTGGACATATTACAGAATGCCATTCTAAAAAGAAGTTGTGGTTTGGGGTGGGGTGGGGACGGAAGATAAATATACATCTCCCTTAGATAAAGATCTTCTAACTTTTGATTAGAAGACAGATATTTTCCCCCAGAAGAGAAATGCCAAAGGGTGTTTCCACAATGGCTGGACTATTGTAGCTTCCTATTTGGCTTTCTGTGTGACTGTCTATTGTCACACAGAAAGCCAGATAGGAAGCTACACTGAATTAGAATTCAGGGGATCTCTTTATAGACATCAGAAGACTCTGAGATACTGTCAGGTTGCCAGTAAGGGATGGCACATGTTCAGGGGGAAAGGTAACTGTGGTTGGAACTGAGTGGTCTATACTCTTTGGTACCTTCCTATTTTACTCTCTCTTTAGAAGGTACTGGTGGCTTTTGCTCATAGAGCTGATTCACCTCATAAAGCAGGAAGCTGTTTCCTGAGTTGTCCTCGTTTTAAATAACTGCTGCCTTTGTTTATACTGGTAGTGAAGGATTGGGAAGGGTCCCTTCATGGAGTGAATCACATTCCTCTAAGAATAATGGAAAGTCCCATGGATGGCCCAGGAAGAACCAAGACTGAAACAGGGGCTTCAACGTCTTGACTTTTTTGACATATACTGACCCCGCATGGGGGTCCCTGGACTAGACAATGTGCATAAAGGTAACCAGTTCTACAGATAGTAGATGGACGCTCCTGAGAAATTTAAAAGCTTTTCCAAATACCTCATCAGTCCTGGGCAACCTGGCAGCCATTGGACAGGCAGACCCCCACCCAGCCCTACTTCTATGGCCTTCTGAGCCCCCAGAAAAATCATGCACCTAAAAGCCAGTGGAAAACAGCTGATTTTTTTAATGGCAATATTTTTTTCCACTTTAAATCAGTCCTAAAACTAGCATAAGCCTCCAGAAGGCTTTACACTCCTGGGAAAAAAATCTACCCAAGCCCAACCCCCTAAATTTCCCCAAATAGTTTTAAAAATCCACTTTGGTCCCTTAAGAGATATCATTGGCTCCCCACCATAATCCTAGTATCCCTTTAAGACTGGGATAAAAACTACTAAAACTAGAGCAGCCCCCAGGTGCAAAAATACTGCCTATCCCAACCAGGGAACCAGACAAGTATCCAACTTCATTCTTTTCAGTGTTAGAGCGAGGGGGAATATTTACTTTATTTAAATATCCAATAAAGAAAACATCTTCCTCCAGTGTCCAGTGTCTCCTTTGGAAGAACAGCATCCATAGACTCACTTACATTCAACTGTGAAACCAGGAGATCAAGAGAATGTCCTATTTAGTTGAGAACTATGGCTCTTAATATTTAATTCAACACATTACCTCTCTCAATATGATTGCACAATCTGACATTGGCCCAGGATTATTCTAGGATCCATCTGGCATGCAGTTTATTCCTTACAGCATTATACTGAATTCATATATCCAAGACCAGAGTTGTCTTCTTATTGGATTAAATGGCATTTTTCTTTGCCTAAGAAGATCTGTCTTCTATGGGAAGAACACTTTGATGCATTTAGACAATGGGCATTTTAATAATGCTGTGTATGGTATTCAGATCTAAAGTGGGAAACACGCTATGGATCTGGGCATGCCTCTTGGCAGCTCCTTAAAGAAGCACCAATTTTTCCTGATCACAACCCCACAATTCAAAATGCTTTTTTTCTTTCAGATCTGAGCACTGAGCACTGCACACCTCCATGCTTGGATAATATCAAAAGATGCTCAGATAGTTAACAAGTTTTAAAAAAATAAGAACAGAATCTAAAAAGTTAAAACATAAATTAATAGTAAAATTAATAGTTAAAGGCTTGGCAAAAAAGATGCATCTTCATAGATTTTCTAAGCACCAAGAGAGTGGGGTCCAAAGACAATTCCTAAAATATTGTATTCCACAGTCTGGGAATAATACAAGAGAAGGACATCTTCAGCATGCTGTGTTGATGGCCCTCTTGACAGTGAGGTCACCTTCTTAAGGGCCTCTCCTGCACATGTTAATGCTGAGCAAGTTGAAGTAGTGCTCTGAATCCCTGGAAGGGAAAGAAAAGGCATATCTCATCCATTGATTTAGGCAGCAAAAAAAATATTGGATTGGAGCTGAACTACATAAAAAGGGACAACTTCATTTCAACTCTCAAACTACAACAGCAGTAGATCCAAGGGACATGTGGCTGGCTCTGCTATTAGGCAGAGTTGGCAAATTGCAATTTTTGGAAGAGCTCCCCAGCCTTTCATCCTGAAATCTCCCCGCCGCCCCCCCCCCCGCCACCTTCCATTTCCCTGTGTTGGAGAGCAATGCTTTTTTATGCTGCGCAGCCTATCTTGCATTTCTTGAATTAGCCTCTGTCCACAAGTTTCATGTTGTGGAAGGCCCTTCTCTTTAGCCAATACAGTATAGAAGAAAGATTCAGCTATTACTACAATTTTTATTTTATTTTATTTTATTTTATTTTATTTTATTTTGCATTTGGATAGAAGGAATGGGAGACACCATTTTGTCTTTTGCCTCAGGTAGTAAAATGTCTCAGACTGAAGGGCCTCTTGGACCATTCTAAAGACTAGGCTGGCATCATGAACAAGTAAGTGGAACTGATTACCAAAAGTGGCTTTATCCCAAGGCAAAGTGAGCAGAAGCACCCAGATTTTGATCGTCTGTTTTGAGTGTTTGATTTGGCTGACTCTCATCAATTCACGCAGGGTGTTTAGCTCTTCATGCAATTACTGCGGGTGGCTTGTGCTAACTGTGCAACTCACTATTACTAACTGTCCAAAGCTGCCCAAAGGTGGTTAACCAAAAGTGTTGGAAGCATGAGAAGCCCTGCAAGTTACTGGCAGATGATTGCATTTTTTATCTATACACAGGGTGATCATTTCTGATTGCACCAATGTGGCTTGTGGAATGTGAATTGGTCCTAAGAGGCTGCATTTTGTGTTAAATGATCTTTCCCACCAATTAGCTGAAACCACCACACTGAAAAACAAGTAGCACCAGCCTTTTAATGCTTCCTGTTGCCTTATCCAATTCAAAACAGACTCAGGCCATGGAAATGCCTGCTAAGGAACTCACATGCCATGATTAATAAACCATTGGACTGTGTAGCTCCTGTACCACCTCCTTAGGCCAGCCAAATCCACAAAAGTCTTTTGATTACGCCCTCAGCAATTGTTTGCCATCTTGATCTCAGCTCTCTGGACAGCCCTGTGTTTCCTCTTGTCAAGTTCCTCTGGACCTTTTCAGATTTGATTTCATTCTCTGCTGGGATAAAGCCAGGAGGTAGACTGAGCCACCTAATGCTCATCTTGTTGGGGTGGCCGGAGTACTTTGGTCTGCTTGTAAATTGCAAGCAATTGTCCTGATGCTAATTCTCAACCGCTGTTCTTCACCAGGCAGCACCAAATGCAGCAGCAGCAAATTCCTGGGAGCCCACGCATTGGAAGAATGGATTTGGGAATGGCTGCATAATCCATCGGTCTGGTATCCTGCCTGTGCAAATATTCATGAATAGAATAGCCAAACTGCAGTGCCAAAAAGGGCAGCAGGAGCCTTGGTTGATCCTCTAAATATGTAAGAAAGGATATGTCACCCGTTGTTAAGTCAGTGGCAGCCCTAAACAAGCTGCCAGCAGTT
Organism: Liasis olivaceus; assembly: GCA_030867105.1. Taxonomy (NCBI): domain Eukaryota; kingdom Metazoa; phylum Chordata; class Lepidosauria; order Squamata; family Pythonidae; genus Liasis; species Liasis olivaceus. The sequence goes on from CM061349.1 coordinate 283,345,475, forward strand.
AACACCCAAGGCAGGCCGTGCAACTGGCCCCCCACCAAATGTTTGTTTTCTTCTTAAATTTTGGGGCCCTACTTAACTTGGCACCAAAAGCAACCACCTAGTTTGTTTACATGAATGGACTGTCCCTGAGATTGAGTTTGCCATATCATAGAGCAAAGGTGGGGAGAAAGGTTAGTCTGGATCTACTGGGAGTTTTGCAGATGTGCAACAAGGATTTTGGACTCCCAACTGTTTATTGGTAGCAACAACAGCATGATGTTTTCTATTTTAATAAGGTGCCGAAATGAAGAAAACATCATGTATCTAGGGATGGACTCTTTTGGTGGAATGAATGTGAGCTCCACTCATTGAATAATTGAATCTTAGAGTTGCCTGAGTCCAATCCCCTGCTCAAAATCTCTGACAATGGAGCCCACTCTTTCTCCAGATAATGGGATCTGTTGTTCTGTTGTTGAGCTGCTTTTACTGTTTGGAAATTTTTTCTAACCTTCCATTTGAATCTGCCTTCCAGTAACTAAAATCCATGATTCCATGTCCTGCACAGAGATATCCTTTCAGATATTTGGAGAGTGATATCATATAGAGCCTACTCCTGTTTTCTCATGTTAAATCTATCCAGCTCTTTCAATTTGTCCATAAGACTGTAAGTTTCTAGTGCCCTGATCATCTTTTATGTGCTTCCTTGAACCTTGTAATTTGTCTGAATCCTTGCAAGAAGGATTCATACTGGACACAGTGCTTGAGGTTGGTGGATCCGGCCAATGCTGAATAGAATGGAATTGTTGCTTTCAATATTTTAGAAACTATACATCTGTTGATGCAGCCTACAATTGCATTTGCCTTCTCTGCAATCAACTGGTGGCTTATATTTGCAATCAACTATTATTCCAAGATCATTTTAACAAGTACTCTTACCAAGGCAGGTGTCTCTCATCCTATACCTATGTATTTGATCTTTGTTTCTTAAGGGAAAAACGTACTTTACTTGTTTTGATTGAATTTATTCTGTTATTTCCAGCCCATTTTTCCAACTTGCCAACTAGGGTTCTAGGATATTACTTATCTCACACAAAACTGTACCATGTACAAATATGATAAGTATTCCCTCCATTTCTTCATTCATATTACTAATGAAAATATTTGAAGAGTAGAGGACTCAAGAGAAATCCTTGTGGCACTTGGCCTCCAGTCATCTGGCATGTCATCAGTTTTCCAGAATTTCTCAAAGGTACTATAAGGGTTCAGCCATACCAACAGCTAGTTCCTTAGGTGCCCTAGGATGCATTTCATGTGGTCCTGAAAAGTTCTAGTTCTTAAATAAAATTCTTGGGACAGAATTGTTTCATTTAGAAAAAAGCCCCCTTAAGTGTTCCTAAAATTTTTTATTAAATGCACAAAGAGAGAGGGAAGTTGTTACAAGCATGCTCACAATGGCAGCCATGAAATGAGCATCCCTCCATGACCTCACTTATGGCAGCTATTTTGGGAGTAGGCAAATCTCCCATAGCTAGGGCTACCAAAAATTCTAAGCAACCACTAGATGGCAGCAAGGATTTAGTTTCCCATAGCTCTTTGCTGCCATCTAGTGGTTATTTTATTTTTGCAGCCCAGAGTTGGTAGCTCTACTAATGGTAACCATTTTGCCGGAGCATCCACTACACCAGGGGTTCCCAACCTGGGGTGCCTGCACCCCATAAGGTGCAAGACAGAATTTCAGGGGGTGCGACAATTGTATGCACTGAATTAAAAGCTTATTTTTTTAAGTTCAATTTGTTCACCTGCATTACTAGTGTTAACGTGGTGCAAACATTAATCAAACAGTTCCTAGGGGTGTGGGGCATAGAAAAGGTTGGGAACCATTGCACTACTCTTTCTTAACATACCATATGTGCCTGCTGGTCAAATAAATAAATACATTTAGGGACTCCTGCTGTAACCACTGCACCACATTCTTTAGTTCTCACAGCTGTACTTGCTTTTATTTGGAGAGTTGCCAGAGGAATTTCTGCAACAGATCTCACAAAGGCTTCTATGAATGGGGAGAAGAATCTATTGGTGGTCTTCACCAATCCACTCTTCCACTGCAGTTCTTTAGGTCCTACCTCAAATCTTAAAGTTGGGGAATTGTCCAGAACAATATGAAATATGCTATGGGATGGAGGAGGTGTTTGGTTTTGTTCCTTTAATGTGCTTTAAACACTTGGTTTATTTAATCCTTCTTTCAACCCACACAGGCATCTTAAGTTCTTTTCAATCTGTCCTGATGTATTAATTGTTGGTTGAAAATGATTGTGCACGACCAGTGGGAACTGCGATGATGGATGTGAAGGAGTCCTGGGCACAAGATTCTTGGTACTTTCAGGCCCAGATAGAAAAGGGGACTCTGGGTTTTGGTTTTTGTTTTTTTAATCTTGATGGCCTTACTTTGTACATCTGATGAAGTGTGCCAAGCAGCAAACTCAAAACCCATTCTTCCCATTGAAGGAAAAACCGTCTGTTGTGCCTGTGTGGTGGAAGCCTATTTTTATACCTTCTGTTTGTTCTGCAGGGTGACGCTGTTCACCACAATCCCAGCAAGCTTCTATTGTTTGGCTTTTCGAGAAGAATGCTGTTATATTGATTGTTTGTGCGTCAGCCCAGCTCTCTCTGGAGCTGCACTTGGGATGAAATGAGATAATTTCCATTAACAGGACATGCATTATTAGTCCCCTGTGCCAAATAGAGAGGCTAAGCCAAGATTGCTATTTCTGGCCATGTTCACCTCAGGAAGGAACTTTCTCAGCTTTAATGGGATTTTGCTATTGTTGGTCGCCTTCTGTTTGACAGAGTGCCAGCAGGGTTGAAAATTGTTTAGAAAGCTACATGAAATATAATAAAGCTCCAACCATTTGCTGCAGCACATTCCAATGCGGTGTTTATTTTGAAAAGGGGGGAGTATAATTATTGTCTTTGGCAGGGGGGAAATCATAAAAACTTTGCTACGTAACTCATATCTGAAGACATGTTTCTCACAGCTTTTGAATTTAAAAGCTTGTTGCAAATGTCACTGAGCTGAATGTGTGTACAGTTTGGCCAAGTTGCCTTGGCAGTCTCTTCCCTCATAGACAGCAACAGGTTTGGAGACTGTTAGATCTTGCTAAGGAGAGCCGCCTTCTTGGGAATTATTTTAATAGCCACCAGAAGGAGTAGGGCCATCACAGCAGTGACATTCTCATTCTGGAAAGTTCTTCCCTTCCAAATCAAGCCAAAGCTGGCTCTTACTGGGCTTTTAAAGAAAAACATCAAAACAATTTTTGTATTTTGCTTGGACGTTAGAGAACAGTATTAACAGAGTGGACAAATAGGGTTTTTTTTTTTTTCCTTTCCTGCCATTTCTGCTCAGGCAGGTTTTGCACATTTTTGGAAAGCAAAACCACCGAACTCCACAAAATCTATTCAACAGAGGTAAAAAAAGGATGAAGGCTACTTTTTCAGCTAACCATCTCACTTTCCAAATGTGTCAGCTCTTGACAAACTCTTTCCACCTTAAATCGTTTATAATTTGTTTTATTTTTTTAATGTAATGACATTTACTCCCAAACAAATGAGCATAACATTCTACTCCTGATGTATCATTGTCACCTTTTAGATCCCAGGATCATAAAATTAAAATAAAAGTGGAATCAGGCGGATTGTTCCATTAATGCTGTTCAATATGAGGGTGTTGGTTCTGTTAGCATTTGGTGCTACTGCTTGGTCAACTTTACTCAAAAGGCATCAATCCTACTCATGCATATACAAAATACATCCCATTGCATCCAAGGGGATTTATTCCTAGATAAAATATCAAAGTGGGGATGGGACATTTATGGTCTCTCAGGCATTCCTGGATTCCAACTCTGATCAGCTCCAGCTGCAACTGCCTCTCACCAGGGATGATGGGTACCATAGTCTAAAAATATCTAAAGAGCCATAGGTTTGCCACCCTTGAGAACTGTATCATTAGAATGATAAGTTGTAGACTTCCTGCAGATATCTGCCTGTTTGTTGATGGAAACAGGATGCTCGGTTGGATGGATATTTGGTCTCACACATCAAGGTTCTTCCTATAGATGATGCAGCATTATCTAAACTAATCTGTTAATGCAAGGAGCTTTCCTTAATTGGTGTCTCTCCAAGATCTCCCTTTACCAGAGCTATCTGGTGGGCAACAGCTAGAAAAATTGCAAGACTGTGTGGACCCTTCCAGAAGTCAGTGAAAGCAACCGTCCAAACATTCAAAGGTCTAACTGGGGGAGGGTTCATTGAATAAAAAAGATATTTGTACTGCTTTCAATATACAGAACTCACCATTGCTTTATTCAGAAGTTACTGATATCCAGAGAAGGAATGCCACAGGCTCTACATTGGGCCTTTAAATGTTCCCTTTTAATGCAATGCAACTCCATTTGTCTTCTCATCCAGAGGTTCCCAAGATGCTAGTTTCTGTAGATTATTTGGAGTGCAGCAATGGTGGGAATGAGCACTTTCTCAGCCCTGACAACTCCCCAAAGATCTGTTTTTGACTCACATGGTATGGTTTCATTCTATAAATGACATCTTATGACAAATATTAATAAAAGCAGAAGGGATCTGGGACAGAAAATGTCTGAGCTCTTGGTATTTCCCATGTTTAAGGTATTAAAGCATGTGCCAAGACATGACTGCAAAAGGACAGAGAGAATCAGGGGCACTATTTTTCTTTCATGCTGAACATGAAGAAAGTGTGAAACAGTTGCCCAAACTGCTAGCTTTCTATAAAGAACAAGAAGCCACATGAGGTCTTGATTATTCTCCCCCACAAAATGAAGTCTCTCCAAATGTGGCAGGTGTCTGCAAAGAGGGAGTTGTGTCTTCCTTAATTGTGAGAATCATAAGGATTATCACAGATGGAAAGATTCGTCACTACCCACTGTGGAGGAATGGTTGGTGAAATTGACAGATCTTGCTGAGATGGATAAACTAACTTCTTCGATTAGAGAAAAACACTACATTTATTGGTGACTGGAAACCTCTTATGGACTTTTTGCATAAAAATGAAAAAAATAAACTTGTGATTTATGGCTGTGATGATTAAACAGAATAGATTATAGAAAGAAGAGTATCATGATGTAACCTTAGAGAGAGAGGTTAAAATATAAATGTACTTATAACTGCTGTGAAGAATATTGGAAGCCACTTTGTATCTTTTTTCTTTCCTTTCTATTTCTTTTTACCTTTTTTTTCTTACACTTTTTGCTTTCTCTTTGCTTTCTTCTTTTTCTCTTTTCTTTATATTAGTTTGTACTAGTTTTTATCTTCCTTTTTAAAAAGTTTTAATAAAAGATAGATAGATAGATAGATAGATAGATAGATAGATAGATAGAATCATTATCCACTAGAACCCCAGCACAGCACTATTTCTCTTTTCAGATGGACCAGACTACTCTGCTGTCAGAGGCAAGAACTTCAGCTCACCTGGCACAAAATATTGCAGTTCAATATTTCTTAAAGCTCAACCTGCCTGAAAGGTGAGGGTCTTCTTCTGAGTGAAAATGTCATGATGCAAAGCAGCTCTTTCTTCCAAGGACTAAGGACAGAACTCTTTTTTTTTCTTTTTTTACTGAGGCAGAGTAACTGACCCTTTACCTCAAATACAGAGAAGCCCCATAAAAAGAATGTTCAGTATTTGAAATAAATACTGGATAGAAAGATTTCATTCATTAGCAATGAAGCTAATTGGGATTTGTGAAGGTAATATAATCCCAAATATATGGAGTTTCTCCACACGTTCTCATTTACTGGGTTTCAGTTAAACAGCATAAATAAAAATGGAGGGAAAGGAGGTCAAATGCAGTGGGAAAAAAAGGCAGAGAGGCTCAAGCTTTCTGCTCCAAGATGTCTCTTGGAGCTTAGGAAGGCCCAGGTTGAAATTTTTGCTCTTTCAACCTAGGCTGCCTCATCAAGTTGTTGTAAGGATAGAGTCACATAAACAATGTCTGCATACATGATTTTGAGCTTCTTAGATAAAAGGGAGTCTGCATAAGTGGTGAATAATAATGTCTCATGATCTGAATAAGCATTCATTCATTCATAACCTTCCCAGTCAATCAAATATGCAAGTATATAAATCAGTATTCTGCTGCCCTCCAATGTGTTATGTTATAGGAAGCTGAGGTTTAGCACATAATGTAAATAATATTAAGTCCTTTGGCCATCCCAAATGGATGGAATTTTAATTCTGACTTAGAATGCTGACATCGTTCCAAAAATGTTAATTCCCTTGGAGAACAAGAATCCATCCACTGTTAAGGTTTTTAAGGAGTCTAAATTTTCCAGTGAAATTATGAACATACAAAGATTTAAAGAAAAATGTAGAAATCAGAATAGGAGGCATGTACAGGATGAAGAACAGATATAGTTCTCTTTCCTTATAACAGCCATCATAATTAATTAAGGATAAGCAGAGCAAAGAATGAACTCCATTCAAATTTTCACTTAAATGTTGTGCTGCTAAGAGTGATTTGAAAAACTTAATTTTTTTCAAAAAGAGCACAGTCATAGATCATCTGTTTTTTGATGGGAGCAAATTCAAGTGTCAAGGGTATTACTAAACTGGGTGAAGATTTATGGGATATTAGCTGAACAAGGAAATAACTGAGGTATATAATGTGCAGAATTAGATCTAGAGGATATGCCATTATTACAGTGTTTAAAATTGTTTCTGAAAATCTGTAATACATACTGCAAGTCATGGTTCTTTATTGTTTTGTGTATCTTACTTCACACACTAAGATCTTTTCAGCAACCTTCCCCAATCTGGCACTTGCCCTCTCCCCAGAAGTGGTGGGACTGCAATCCCCAACAAAAGCAGTAACACCCTTCTGCTATGCCCGAAGGAGCTTCTAACCAGCTAGTTCTAAAACTGAAAAGGTCCATTTTACTGCAGTTATAACACACCTTGGAATTTCCAAATGCTTGTTCTGTGAAGAGGTGACTGTCTTGATCAGCTGTCTTCATTTAGGTACCTGTGTTGGGGCTCCAGTTCTCAAAATTCCCAGCATGCTGGTTGGGAATTCTAGTAGTTATCCTAACATACATGAAGGACAGCAGGTTAGGAGAGGCCAGCACTGAGGAACTTCCTCCCATTTATTTTTCACAAGGCCAGCAGGATTCTCCTTTTAAACACATAAAAGGGAACCGATAGTACTGAGACTTTATTTTCTTTGCAAATAGCATTTTGGCTGCCAGATGGCTAAGCATGGAGGAAAAGTACAATGAGATAAACAAGACAGAGCTATTGTGTTGGCCTTGTCCTCACAGAGATTAGCTAGACAGACTGACTTTGCTGAACAGCAACTTTTTTGATTTCTTCAATGTAAATAAGATTACATGGAACCTTTCCAACTAGTTATTAAGCTCAGATGACTAATTAGTAGGTGATTGTTCCTTAATTATTAGAAGTTTGGTTTTGTGAAGAACAGATTGTAAGATTCTTTCCTGACTTTGCTGCCACAAATTTAGATTATCGCTTAAATGTCATCTGGTTATTTATCAAATGATTGGGCATTAACGAAAGCAATCATTGGTAAATTGTAACATAAAATTATTACGTTTGTGTATCTTAAGCATACATGCCTTACATATATATTATCATAGAAGAATCAAACATATAATGCCTATTTTGCCTTTTAGTCATTTATGACCAACATTAAATCAAGCATCATTTCTACCACTTTTAACTATGGACCTTTAACAGGCTCCCTGCTAGAATGGAACCATAGGAAATGTATGAATAATGTCATTTTTGTGATGAAACTGATTCTATCAATGCTAACAAGGTGAAAAAGTTCCATTTTTTAGCACACAATTGTGATCATGTTTTTTGCAGTGTAGGACTGTGCCACAAAGAAGCAGATCACATACAGGTGTGAACATGTGAAAGGAGCTTTAGGGCAGAGTCTATCAATTGTTATTTTCAGAGGTGAAATGGAATTGCAGAACAATCATTCCATTGTTCCCACCATCATATTTAGTAATACATATATTACATGTTTTTGAAACAATTTATAAACAAAGCTAGCACTCCCTATGCCCCCTCTCCCAAATAGGATTGGCAGTTCTGAATCCAGTCCAGAGTTCCAGGAATGGAAGTAGCTTATTTCAGAATCACTTTCAATTAGGACATGTGCCAATACTGTTCAAGTGTAACTACAGCTTATGTATGGCTAAAGGTTAGAATCAGCTGCATATATACCCATGTGCAAATGTACCTTTTCACAACCACATCTATGTCATGTTTATCCTTTCCCTTCCTTATTCCTCTTTCTCTTGGGCAGGAATGGTAGTAGGAAGAGAGATCCTGCTCAAAACCGCTAGTTTCTCATTCCCTTTAGTGGTAAGAAACAACTTTATTTTCTCTGCCAGACAGCTGATCAAGATGGGTGGAGGTCTTATTTTGGGGAACCAAGAATCAAATATAACTCATGGGCCCTGAACTTTCCATCCTGTTATAGGCTTCATCTCCTTTCTCCTTCCAATCCTGGTAATTTACATGGATTAGTGGTGGTTGGAATGGAAATAGTCTTCTTTAATTCTTCCACTTGCTTGTGTGCCTTGAGGGTGATTCATTAGTTCAAGAAATATTTAGAAATTATGACAGGTCTGTTTTTAAATCCTTTTAGGATCTGTCTCCATAAAGTTGGAACACTAGGAAAACTTATATTAATTCCCCTTTTCCCCTAGAAATAATCATTATTACTATGGGCACATGCTGATAGTTCATATAGGGTGGTAAGTCACCTAGCCATTTTCTGCTGTTTCAAAGTTCCCATTTGCTAAGTGGGGAGAAATAACTTCCTTTTCTGGCAAGGATACAAGAAGAGTAGAGTAGGCAAGCAGTAGAGTAGAGAAAAAACCTGCCCAGATTTTTTAAACCAGTGAAAAGCTGATCTGCCAGATGTGGTGGACCATGAATCTCACCATCGCCAATAGTCCTTGGAGACTACCTTCCACAGACTGTCAACTTCTAACAATATACAAGGTCCATTCAGCAAATTCTCATGCTGAGAGCTTTCTGGAAGCATCATGTGTTATTAATGCCCCCCCCCCCAGCAAAATAGACATTTTTAGTGGAATAAATCTACCGCTCCTTGAGCCAACAGGCATGCTTCTTGTTTCCTCGATAAAGATGAGAGCTAGAAGCATAACCTTTCTTTTGTGTTTATATAGCACACGGACCACATGAAGGTCTCCATCCCAAGTCATTTTATTGCACAAGAACTTCTATCTTTTAAAGGTAATGATATACATATTGTTATAACCATATGCATATACATACACACACACACATCTTCACAGAAGCTTATTTTTATTTTAAAAAATAAAGGTAAAGCCTACAAGGAACAAGAACTATAAGTGCAAGTCATGGTATTCCCTGTGATACTTTATGGAAGTGAAAGCTGGACTTTGAAGAAGCAGGATAGGAAAAGTGTTGACATTTTTGAACTTTGGTGTTGGAGAAGACTCCTGAGAATACCATGCACAGCCAAGAAAACAAACAAATGGGTCATCAAACTAATCAACCCAGAGTTCTCACTCAACGTACAAATGTAGGCTCAAATTGTCCTACTTTGGACACATTATGCAAAGACCTAGCTCTCTAGAAAAGGCTCTAATCCTGGGAAAGGTGGAAGGAAAGAGAAGAAGAGGATAACCAGCAGCAAGGTGGGTGGACTCAGTTACAGTAGTGATGAGTCCACCATTGGAAGGGGTGAAGGACCAGGTTAGGGACAGATCATCATGGGGAACATCAATCTACATGGTCACTAAGAATCAACAATGACTTCATGGCATATAACCAATCAAAGTAAAACCAGGGTTCAATTTTCATTCAATGATCACAGTGGCAAAAGTTATTTCTTGTAGAAAGGCCAAAGCTTCTCCTCACCTTCACGTAAATACCACCTTCCAAAGAAATGAGAAGGATAATCGGGAATGAAAATTGCACAGTAGAAGATTTGCCAGAAGACATAGGATTTATATACTTACATGCATTCCCTACCGTGCAATTTCTGCCTGAATTTGGAGAAGTACAGTAGTACCTCAGTTCACAAATGCTTCTGTTCACGAACAATTCGGTTCACGAACAGCTCTGGTTGCAAAATTTTGCCTCCGTTCGCGAACTCCACATCGGGTTACGAACAGGATCCGCAGCCATTTTCCCTCCCATGACACATGGTCGCGGCTTCCTGTAGGGAGCGGGACTCTCCCTCCAAGCAGTAACCGCCTCCCCACCCACCTTCCTGTCCTCCACGCCAGAAGTCGCGTCGAGCAAGGTTAGCTTTCTCTCTCTTCGTACTGTACTTTGTGTCATATTTTTGCAGTTTAAAAAAAAACAAACATATGGTTCAGAACGGATTAACTGTAATTACATTGAACCTTATAGGGAAATTTGATTCGGGACGTGATCAAAAATCGGTTGGCGACCAAATTCGTAGGGGTCAGAACGGATTAACCATATTTACATTGAACCTTATGGGAAAATTTGATTCAGTTCACGACCAATTCGGTTCGCGACCAGAGTCGCGGAATGAATTAAGTTCGTGAACCGAGGTACCACTGTAATTTACAAGGCATCTTAAATGTTTATACAGAGGTTGCTCTTGGTTCAGTAGGGCTTACTCCAGGTAAGAAATTTTAGGATGAAGCCTAAAGCCTAAATATCGTTACCTTTAGATCAGCCTTTTCTAGCCTAATAGTTCAGAAGACACTCTCAAAATACACTGCAAACATAGCTGGTTGGGTATTATTGGCACTGAAGTTCAGCTAAACTGAAGGACATCAAGTGGGGGAAAACTGCAGTAAACAACTTAGTATCACTAACAGTCCTTCACTTTTTCAATTAAAACAGGGCTGCACTGTTGTTGTTGATGTTGTTGTTGTTTTATTCAAAGGCTATCCTTGCCCTGTGAGTGAAATGTGGAGGCCTCATTTGAAAAAACTATGGGTAGATCAGAACAAAAGCATTTATACCTTTATACATCTACATTTAGTTAAAATTAAATATGGTCCCTGGATTATTCCTCTGTCTCTACTTCAGATCAGCATTTGGTAAATTCTGGAGCTCTCTAGTGGCTGCAGCCAAAGCTTTTGGGACTATGGAAAGATCTGAGGCTTCAGGTTGTGTGGCCATGAGTTAAAAGATTTGGCAGGTGGTAATGCACCAACTATACACATAAAAAATAGGCAGTGCTTCAATCACATTGTCATGGCCAGCATCTTGACTCTTTTTACCACACCCTATGGATATGTATCTACATAATTGCAAATACACATATCAAAGGAAAAGAGACGTTTCATGCAAATTGCAGATTAGGGAAAGGTTAGACACCCTGTTTTTCTTCCACTGCATCTCCACTTCTGAGAAAGACCCTGAGGCATTTATTTCTCACATTAGTATAAAATGAATAGCTACCTAATTAATTGCTAAATTAGAGGGTGGTAAACTGCTTTTTAATATTCTGCAGATTTTGTCCTGAAATTGCCCATTAAAAAATATATTTTTCAGATGTAAGTCTAAGGAAGTTGGATTCATGTATTCTTATTCTTTTAAGTATAGCATGAAAGTTGCAGGAAACTAGGGCTACCAGATCAGAGCTGCAAACATTTGAGTGACCTCTAGATGGCAGCAAAGAGTGGGTGTCTTCTGTATTTCATTGTTGTCTACTGGTCATCCACATTTTTGCAGCCCAAATCTAGTAGCTCTATAGAACATGGAATTCAATAACTTGTAAAGTAAGACTCCCTGGAATCAAGATCAACTTACTGACTACATGGACAAGTGCATGTAGTTTTCTTGGCAGTGAAATGGAAATGGAAATGGTTTGCAATTGCTTTCTTCCTAAATGTTTTCCCCATCTAGCCTATAACTTTGTTAGTTCCTGATGGCCTCCCATCAAAATACTGGTCAATGCTGACCCTGCTTGGCTTTTTGGAGATCAGCCAAGGTCAACTAAGTGCTGCCCCACACTGTGATTCTATAGCCAGTATCAAATTACCAACTACTTGTTTCTTTCCATGATTTATCATCATTTTGAAATATGTCTTTGTTACATCCTTTCAAATAAAGTCCACAGTATTTCACTGGATTTTTTGTTATCTCACAGCCAGTCTCTTTTTCACAAAATCTTCTTCAGAAGTTAGGTATCCAGTTGTCATCCTTTTTTTCCCTTCCATTAATTTTGTAACCAAGAATTGGCCAAAATCTTTGATTATTTTCATTAACTGCCTTCTAGAGCTTTCTGGTTGCATAATTATTAGCACTACATAATCTGTATCGCATTTCATTTTATATTCCTCTCCTTGAAGTTTGATCCCAGTTATTTATCTGTCTTTTTGAATTCTGTCTGCCAAGACTTCTAAAGCGCTTACAAATAGTAAAGGGGAGAGCAGGCCCCCTTGCCTTGTGCCTTTAACATATTAAAAAAAAAACTTGTGGAAAGTATCCCATTTGTTGTAATCTTTTCTGTTTGCCATTGATATATGCTCTCCACCCAACTTTTAATTCTTTTCCTTTCCTTCTCTTTCCTGATTTGATATACCAGATGTTTTCCTGGTCTATTTGCATTCTCAACATGATTTTATTTGATGTATTGTATCTTCTTTTGAAGCTCTTCCATTTCTAATAAATCTAATAGTTGTTTCTTTAGTTCTCTCAATACCTGCCCTTTTGGATTAGTTTTTTTTCTTTTTTTCTTTTTTGTCTTCCAATTGTGATTTCCATCTATTTTTTTCCTGATTTGCTGCAAGCCTTATAAGAATTCCTCTCATATAAGATTTACTTGTCTCCCCTATAGTTGTCTCTGACATCCCTGGATTATATTTATGTTTAAGAAACAATTTAGTTCTTCTTTACATTTCTATAATATGCTTTCTTGGAGTAATAGCCTGTCATCCATCCTCCATTTAAAAGACAATTTTTCTCCTTGAAACCATGATATTAAAATTGGATTATGATCTACATATGTCATTCAGAGAATCTCCACTTCCCTGATAGATGGTGTGAGACCCTTAGAAACCCAACACATATCACTTATTGAATATGCATGATATCTTGCTAAAAGAACATAGAGTCCCTTGCTTTTGGGTTTTTTAGTCTCCAAGCATCCGCCAAAGCTAGCATGTCCATGTCTGAAAAACCTTTTTCAGGAGCATATGGAAAAAAATAAAACAAGATCTTGAAAGGTGGAAAAACTTAAAACTTTCTTGGCTGGGACTTATTACAACAAGAAAAATGAATATAGTGCCCCAGGTGAACGTCCTATTTCAAATGGCACCAATTCCAATCTTAGACAAAAACTTGCAGAACTGCCAAAAAGCAAGCAACAGATTCATATGAAGTGGGGAAAAGGTTTCTTGTCTTCTACTTCTGTAGGATTCTGAGCCAGTTTACCATAATTGGGCTTCAAAAATCCAGATGACGCAAGAGATACAGGGAATTTTAACTTGTTGCTTTCTTTTAGTGACTGACTAGTGTTTTGCAGGCCAGATCCGTTTAAATCCTGATCTCAGTGAATGAACTAGAGCAGTGTTTCTCAACCTCAGCAACTTTAAGATGGGTGGACTCCAACTCCCAGAATTCCCCAGCCAGCATGTCCACCCAGCTTAAAGTTGCTGAAGTTGAAAGACACTGAACTAGAGGATTCAACCAATATTACCTAAACATTTTCCCTACAAAATCTACTCAGTATGATTTCACTCTGATTCTCATTTTATTAACCTTAAAATAATATTGTCCTATTTCTGTATTGAGCTGTCTTTTAAATAAGACCTGGAACTTGTCTCCAGTTAAATTTCTTTGGAGCTTTTATAAAAAGCAACTGCATCTGAAGACATGATTTCTGCTTGATGTCAGGAGTTTCTGTAGGGCTTGGCTGCCCTCTACAACTAAATAAGGGAAATACACTGTAATTCAAATGTTTTTTTTAAAAAAACAAAATTTAGCAACAAAAATATTTTTGCCATTTTAAAGACTAACATTATAACCATATACAGAAACCTTGTATCCTGCCCAACCTTTCTTCCTTGTCAGCTAAGATAGCCAATTCAAATTGAAAGCAATCCTGAAGAATATTTTTTGTCTAACAGTTGCATGTATATGTCCATCACATATACAGGACACAGTCTATAAAAGGGCAGGACAGGACAGGACAAAAACTAAATTAATATTAATTCCATAAATGACTATTGGTTAAAATTTCTTGCCTGTAAAAGACACCCCATTTGTAAAATTAGTTGATCCTCTATTTGTATCTAAATGCCCAAATCATCCTGTCACACACAAATTACTCTCTTTAACAGAAGTATAAATATGTACTTGTACAGAAAAAGAGAAACCACAGAAATCTGTGGTTGAACCTGTGCGATGCTCTGTAGTGAGTCCCACTGACTTAATTGGTCATACTCTCATGTATACACACGTGGGCTACTGCTGTGTCGGAGATGAATGTGTTTAACCTAATTTATTCCATTGGGAAAAACTGAGGAGGAAATTGGGACGGTATTGAGCTTTCCTCCCCTTCATTCATTCCCACATGTGAAGGTGAGTGACTTCAGTGGAGAACAGATATAGCAAATGGGTTAAAAATCACTATGGAAGCAGCAAGGATTACTTTTCCCCTTCTCACATCATGCTGTCTTCCTCTAATTTTCCTAGGCATTCAGGCTTTCAGTAGCAATGTCTTCAGCCCCTTTCACCTATTCAGATCTTCTCTCCCCACAAGTTATCAGTAAGAATCTGGGGTATAAAAACAATATCCTGAAGTGAATGCAATACTGTTGCATACATTTTGGTGCAGTGGTGTTCTTCAAATGCACGAAGCACAGTCCATAATCAACATTTCTCTACAGATACATGCAAAGAGATGGTGAGAGAGAAAAAATGAGCCAGTGGGGTCAAGTGGTAAAAAGGAAAGCCTGGGGTGATTAAACAAAGATTCTTGTCATTACAAGTGGGGTCTCATTAAAAGAGCAACTATATACATCTGTATTTAGAGTATAGAAAGCAAACTACATGAAGCAGGAAGGCTACTATTTACATACTTGTCAGAGCAATGTTGAGGCAGTTTCCATGATGGCATAGACTGGTGAGTGAAAATTAAATTGCAACTCTTTATAATGTGCCCAAAGACCCACCACCACAAAAGTAAGACAATCTCTCTGTTGCATTCTTTCCTAAAAGGTTCCCAACATAGACTCCAGAGCAATTTGCAGCTTAAAACACTTTAGTAGATAATACTTTGAGAAACAGCATTTTGAGATGTGGTATTTTGTCTTCTTTCCCACTCTTCTTCTAAATCCTTTCTCCTCCTGTCTGCTGCAATACCTATGGCGATCCATAGTACCATACTGTACTCCCATTGCCCACAAAGACCCAAAAGGCAAATTATCTATTTCGGCTCTAGCTTCAGTTTTTTAAAAAAATAAGCATATGTACTCAGAACTTACCTAGGAACCCAAGGGTGTGTCAGACGGTCAAATCTGAACTGGCAGATGGAACAGTAGTTGGGAAAAAGCTAAGGCAACATTTTTGGACTGGTGGGCGTGTTTGGATTTTCAAGTCACCAAAACAGCTACCATAAGGGCTTCCTTACTCACTGGATCTGGCCAGTCAGAAATCACACATTTGCTAGAAGGCAAGTTAATGAGGCTCCCTTTGAAATCACCAGAGTCCCCCAAGGACACTGGTGACCTCAGTGTCACTAACACCTCAGCTCACTTTTTTCCAAGCAGATGGGCATGCTTTCCAACAAAATATTAGACTGCAGCCATTTTTTAAAGAATGCTGGTGGGCCTTATATTTGGGTGGCCCAGGCCATCTTAGAAATAAAGCATCATGTTAGATGATGCCGTGTTGCAGCATGCCTCCTTTCCCTCCTTTTATTTTTTTTAAGTTTAAAGTTTAAAAGTTAAGGTTTGTGAGCAGAAAACCTAGCAGGAACCAAGAGTAATATCCATGAGTACATTGTTACTGTAGCAGTACATTGTCTCTCCTTATTCCAGGGAAATGGAAGCTGTCTTCTGGTGGGATCCTGTCTATTTAAAGGAAAAGCTCTCGTGACACCACAGGATAGAGATGCATTTACTTAGCAGTTGCTGGCCCTGCTAGTTGAGGGATTAGATATCAGAAATAGACAGAACCCAGCAAGAACAATTTTGCATTGGAGCTACCAGACCTAGGTGCTGGTGTAGCTGGGCTAAGGTTTAGCCCTCCACACTGCAAATTTGAGTACTGTGTCTTAAAGAGGTAATAACAGCCTCAACAAACATCTGCATTAGAATGACTCAATCTGGGCTGCAGAAATTGGGATGATTACTAGATGGCAGCAGATGTACAGAAAATGCTAAGTATTTCCTGTTATCTAGTGGCTATCTGGATTGTTGCAGCTAAGATCTGCTAGCTTCATTTGTATGCCAGAACCTTTATATTTCCTAAACATGAGGTCTCCAATATGCTGCCTATGGACATTAATCTTCCAGGTACCTCCTCCTTGACAAGCTCCAGACTTTATGCCATATCCTTTTTCTCTGGTTTTGTAACTGGCCATGTCATTGCGGCAGCCATTTTGTGGCCATGCTTCTATGGCAACACTCCCCCCCCCCCCGCTCCCAGTAACAGACATTATGGCTGTAATATGCTCTCACATTATCAAATGGACCAACTGGCTAAAAGGGTTCAAGACCCTGGTTCTAAATTTCCCTCAGCAACCCAGAGAGTTTTTATATAAATGCAAAAGGAAAGTTCTTTATGGAGGTTCTCTCTCTTGGACCAACAGATACCTTCAGAAGTGCCTTGTGCACACATACACACTCCTCTTTCTGGAGAACCCATAGCTGTCGTAGCAACTTGACAGGAGCTACCATTGCTTGCTGATTGATTGTGACCATTATGTTGCTCAGCACTTTTTTTTCCAGACTCCAGCTTGCTTCCAGTTGCTGTCGCACAGTCATGGCTCATGCATGTCTTCTGTTGGTAATAGAGGTAGACATACCTATTGTTCCTACCACACAAGTCTGTGCTCAGCCATCACCTTGAAAACATCAAGTGACAAGTTAGTGCAAATGTTGAAGGGTCTTGGGCCCTGGAAGCCCAGTTCCCAAACATTATACGAACACCCAACAACCCCCTCCCTTGTAGGAAAAATATGCCACTGCAAATATTTACAACAGCTGATTTAGAGTTATAGTTTCCCTTCAGCCATAAACCAGAACAAATACTTAAAGATTTATTACATCCTTCCCTCCAGGGACTTAAGTAACTGTAGTTAAATAATAGAGCAGTTAAATAACACAGAGTCCCATTATTCTACTTCCAGGATTCCTGAGAGGCATATTGTTTTCCAAAGGGATTAAGGTCTAAAAACTAAACCTTTAAATATGTCTTTTGTCATTCTCAGCGAATAAAAGGCCCATTTGTAAATGTTTCCCTTATTTGCTCCAGCATTACGCTCTGTTGCCTTTTGAGCCAATCTCAGGGTTTTGTAGGCTTACTAATGGCTGATTTGTACATTTTCTTTTACCATGAGGAAACCTTTTGAAACAAAGTCCTTGTGATAGCTTTCCCTAGCAACTGTGATAACCCTGAGACAATGGTCACATTATTTTGCCACACCCATATTTAGTGCCTGTATATACCATATCTGATGTGGAAGAACATTGTTACAACTGGCATTAGCATTAAATACTGCAACTGGCACAGTATGACTAAAGCTGATAATCTAGTTTACACTGTCTCTCTCTTACTAGATAGGATTGTGTGAAAATTTGGTCCTGATTGACCAAAGTCATGATGGACAGTGGCAAACAATATCATAGGCCCATTTGGTGATGACCATGGCCTACGGAATACTACAGCTTTGGATTAAGAGGAGTAAGCGGTAGAAGATGAGGATAAATTAACTAATGAAAAAAAAAGCAAGAAAAATAGATCTGTTGTGTATGAAACTAAGAGGAAGAGGAAGAATGTAACAGATCTCAATGGAAGTTCTTTGAAGTTGTGGAATAGTCTTGATGAATACATGCACAGAAGTAGAAGTGTAGGTTTGATTATAACTGAAAAGGCTAAAATGTATGTCAGAAGTATGAATCGTGCCATCTAGGTGGTTGTGTCATGGAGAAAATTGATGTGGTTGCTAAGAGTTGACACTGACTTGATAGCACGTAATCAATCAATCAGGTGGTTATAGATACAAATGAAAGTAGGAATCCATGTGAATATGTGATAATGGAAGAACCTGAGGTGAGTTTTGGGAAAATTTGTGCAACATTCTGTATTAATGAAATTAAGAGAAAACAAGACAATCAACTGATTTGAGATGAAACTGAAATTAAGGAATATGGAAGGTATAGTTTATGAATTTGTATGGGAATAATAGCAATATGTCAAAGATAGAATTGAAACAAATGCTATAAATGTTTGCGTTTATCAAAAATGATGAAAGGGAAGTCTGTGGGAATAGATGGCATAACTGGAGAAATGTTAAAAAAAAATAGGTCTGTTTATTTAACTAAGTCCATCTTGGCTTTATGACTCAAGGAATGTCATTATTGTTCTCCTATATAAAGAGAAAATTAGTGAAACTACAAGAGGATTAGTTGCTTGAGAAGGTACGTGGCAGAATTCTGTTTGAAAGAGTGCAAGAGGTGGCAATATGCAAAATTTGAGAAATACAATATAGCTGTATGTCAGGCAAGGGCTGTGCAGATGAGATTTCAGCTCTTCAGCAGATCACTGAGAAACGTATGAATGTGAGAAAGAAAGTTTACTGCATATTTGTTTGGCTAGAGCATATGATGAAATGAATAGGTTTGGATTATAGAGGTGAAAGTTGGTTGTTGAATGCAATTAGCATGGTATATAATGAAGTAAAGTATATGTGAGAAGAATGCTTCCCAAATGGTTCAACTTTGAACAGGGAGTAAGACAAGGGTATGTGATGTCAGCTTGATTATTTCATGTACTTATGGATAAATTTATATGAAATACTTGGGGTTGACATCAGGGATATGTTGGTTGGGGGGCATGAATGGCAGAAGATGACATGCTGTTGGCTGAAAATCCAAATTATTTGCAGTGAAAGATGATGCAATAAGCACAGATCTGAAAATTAATGTATCCCAGACCAAGGTAGCTATGTTTGACAGGGAAAATGGAGTGAATGATTGCAGTCTATACTTAACTGGCAAAAAGCTAAAGGAAATACATTAATCTGTGTACTTTGGCAGAATGTTTATTAAAGATGGGAAGTGGGGAAATTTTAAGATGTGCAAATGCTGGTAGAAAGACAGGGGGTAGCATGTGGTCTGTTGCAAGAATGAACACTTGTTGAAGGAAGCAAAAATGACTCTGTATAATTGTATGCTTCTACCACTTTGTTATACGCAAGTGAGAGTTGGGTATGTTAGGAGAAACATAAAAGTAAGTTGAATGCAATGGGAATGGGGTACTTAAAGAATGTGTGTGGTAAAACAAGAGGAGAGAAGGTCAAGAATGAATGAATGCTCAGTGAACATAAATAGAAAGAAAAGTGAGTGACCAGCAGAAATAAGTATATTATGTTCTGTTTAATAATATAGAAAGAGTTAATTATGTTTCAGTCACAAAACAAACATATGACGGAAGAGTGAGTGGATCAAGAAGAAAGGAGAGACTGAAAAAGTCAACGTTAAATGGAGTTGATGTGATCCTCAAAGACAGATAAGAAATTTAAAGAGCAAATCCATTACACCCATGCATATGAAACTAAGCATGGGTGTAATGGAAGTGAAGATAGTCTGGAAGAACAGAAAGTTATGATGAGGTATAACAAATTGTGTTGTTGTAAATTAGTTTTAGCTGTGTTTACTTTCTTTTTTTAATCTCAGGCTTTTAATTTATTTCGCTTAATATTTTGTACTCCTCTTCTGCACTGTTCATAATGTTGCTTATCTCAAAAGGGAAATGTGTGATGGGTACATGATCATAAAATGAAAACTACTTTGTGACAATTTTCATAATGAACACAGTTTGAGATGAACAACCCATTATGTGATAAAACTGCAGTGTGAGAAAGACCAAAACTGCACCTCTTAAATTGTTTCACACCAATGGGGTGTGTTTGTGTGTGTGTGAAATGTAAATGGAAGTCCATTCTGTATCATTGTATTATATTGCCCACTATTTCAGCAACAGCTAGTATCAAGTAAATTGCACAATAACTTCACTTGATCATAGAGGGTCTCTGTGTGGAAGCTAAGTGTTGAAATAGTTTGGAGTGTAAAGCTCAGTGACCATGCCACCTGAAGAGAGAAGGCAGGCAAATTCACTGTGTGGGCGGGTGGCTGTTTATTGATGACGGGTCAGGCAGACAGAGAAGTTGTAGTTTGGAGAGAGCTACGAAAACACATCAGAAACCTGAAAGTTGGGATGGGATTAGACCATGCTTATAAGAACCTTTTTTGCTTAGTACTTTGATGAGAAGCCATTAGAAAATCCAAGAGTGAGAGGGTAGACTGGGGGGGGGGGGGAACTATATTAGGAAAGGCCAATGGAAAACCATATTGTTGCCATGAACACTTCATGGATGCTTCCATGAAGTCACCAGAAGTCAAACTTGATTCAAGAGAATTCTTATCTTTTAAGCAAGGATACCAAAGGAGGCACCCAAAATCAACATTAGCACAGTGGGAACTAAATTCTGCTTAGTTTGACCCCAACTAGTAATAAAGAATTGCCAATTATTTATTCAATGAGGGATTAATTTAGAAGATGTATCTGTATTCCTGGATGCTCTGCCCATTTGGTTAGAGCTAGTGATCCAGTGAAGGCCCTGGTTGCCTTGCAACAGTTTTGTATCCTTCTTTAACATCTATAAAGGAGGCACAAAAAGAAAAAGAAAAACAAGCAATACAGGGTGAAGAGGAGGGAGGTCATATTAACAGCCTTTTGACAACAATGTGTTTCAGCTGACTCATACATTCTGTCTCTCACACAAACACATAAGCATACATATACAAACTTTGTGTGCTTCAGTTGGTTTGAAATATAGCCTAGCATTTATCTTGGCTACATTAACAAGATCTGTTTTACCAATACATTTATATTTATGATGACTAAGGGCAGATTATAGCTGTTAAAGTTGGTCCTCCTGACATGAAAACACGACTTTGTCATTAATACATTTTGTAGTATAAACTGTGATGTCAGGTCAATGGAAAGGGTGAAAACTTTCCTAAAGTATGCGCACACCACTTTTTTTTTTCCAAGCAATTGAGCACTAATGGAATAACAAAAGGTCATAATAACAAACCATTACAGCTTTGGTCTTGGCAACTGGGCCCACAGAAGAATCTGCAAGAAACAGCCATCATTTCTCTAGTGTTATGGCATAAGGATGACAGAAATGGTACACAGATGTGAGTACAGCATGGCGGTAGCTATGTGAAAGCTAAACGATCAATTAGTCTGTTGTTTACCAAAAGCTTTCTTAAGTGATGCTAACCAGAGCTCAAGGCAAGAAAGAAGATCCCAGAGGCTGTCGTAGGAAGCTCTCAGAGCATGTGCTCAGAGGCTAATATGACAGTTTTATTCAATCTACCATTTCAAATGAGCCACCAGTGCAAGTTGCAAGAATGGATGGGATTGAATGACACTCCAATTTTCTTTTCCTGCCCCACAACTGAGTGCATGTAACATCTAGAGTTAAAGGCACAAAGGAAAGGGGTTCTCCAACTTCACATATAAAGTTATCAGACTCAACATGTTGCAGCTGATCTTAAATGATGCTACAACGTGGCTTTGCCTACCTTACACTTTTCAAACACCTAGTTGCCATTAGATAGGAGTTGGCAAACTTTGGAGGGACATGAGGTACACTTAATAGTTTTAGGAGGCTAAGGACTGTGAAAGAATTGGAACCATGGTGGGCAAGACTTGGCTTTGTTTTTTAAAAAGTGTTTTGTGCATTTTTAAGCTACAGTTCCCATGTGTTTCCCATCTCAAAATGACAGGAAAATATACTTAGTTTTCAACCATTATGACTGGAATGGGAGCTGTGAGGGCCATATAATGCAGGTTGCCCATTACTGGGTGTGCAGCTAAATGTTTCATCTCCTTTTGCCTGTGAACTCATTGTTCTCTCTTGCTCTTCTGACCTCTAAAGACTTAGCAACATAGAGTCCAGCATCTACATGGAATTAGAGGAAATGCATCTACATGGAATTAAAGGAAACTTAGAGCACAATCTGATGCGTGTTTACTAAGATGTCATTCTTAGGTTTCTTTAATATTGCATCTCAGAAATAATATGAAGCTTACTTCTGGGAAGGTGTTGCTTACTCCTAGGACAGTGGGTATTCATACTGAACCCATTTTCTAAAGGACAAGCCACACTGCCCTCAGTGATACTGATTTCAGAATATAAATACACAAACACACACACACATATATGTACATACAATGGTCTGAAACAGTCTACGTTACGCAGGAACTACCTGTTTCGACACCAAATCCCTTTCTCTTTAAATGTTGCCATTATTTCAATACTAATGCCCTTGGGGGCGTTTGCCATCTGTTTCTGTGATTACACACTGTCTCACCAAAGCACGGTATTGGTCTATTATTTATCACAGAACCCAGCTGGTGGTCCTCCTCCTCCTCCTCCTCCTCCTCCTCCTCCTCCACAGTGCATGGTTTTGGCCTCCTCCTTGTAAGAACCTTTGGATAGCCTCTTAGCATCTTTGTGATAACTTCAAAGGCAGTCCAAAAATTGTATGTGTGTGCGTATGCCCTTGTATGATTAATACTAAATGAATATCCTTTCTCCATAATAGTTTCAAAGTAGTTTGCATATGACTCACAACAACAAAATACTGCTAAAAATAAGCTATCAAAAATACATTTCTGAATGGATCAAGGATTGATTTCTAGCCCTTTGCCATAGTAAATATGTAGCCCTACATGACTTTTTGTAGTCTTTTCCAAATAATTTCAGCTGTCTTGAAAATCAGCTTTACATTTTCATACTGTACTAAAAAATTCTAATACTATATAACTTTCTGTGAGATCAAGATATAAAATATTCTATTATAAAATTAAAACAAGCCAAATTATGTTCTGAAATAATTTATATACAATCTATGTGTTAATACATTTTTGTCTGGAATACAGTACCAGAGTACATGGACTTAAGGGTTGGGTTCTACCCCTCATTCAGCCATAATATAGTTGCTGCAGTTTAGACCAGTGTGTTAAGTGAACCCAGTCATTTTGATTTGTCAACGATGATTTGTGGCCTAGTGAACTAACCCAATTGTGGTTTATTCAATAAACCATAGTTAAGCAAGCCATGGCTTAGCAAATGTGAACCTCATCATAATCTCAACTAGCTCAAGATTGCATTAGATACCAAAGGATTTGAGTTCACAGATTAAAAGTTAGTTCTACATTGACCCAAACATACTTTAGATCTAGTAAATATAATTGAGACTAAAAATCTCACAGAGATAGAAAAAGATAGCAGTGTGTTGGGTATAATATTTCATCCAATATGTTTAGCCATGGTTTGTTTAACCACATTTTTTGAGTAAGTCATATCTGCCTGAATTTACAAATATACTAAGCCATATGCCAAGGTTTATATATCACAATGGTTGGATTCATACAACACACTAAGCTAAAATCAAACTCCTTTTAAAGTAGTGCCTCATTTGACTCTCCTGGGTGGCTAGAGTTAGAGCAGAAAGCACTAAAATTGCTTTTAAATTATCTTGGCTACATTTTAATTTATTTTGGTGGCTGCTGCACTGTTGTCAAATAAGTGATGAGGTTGTAGGGGTGGGAATAACTTTTGTTATTTGGACATCTTGGAGATAGAGTGGTAGAAGAATTATTTTCTTTTGACCATTTACCTAGCTGAGATTTAGTATCCTGTCATGCCAAACTCTTCCCACACAGGCATGGAGAGCACTCTGCATTTGCCAGAAGAGCTATTGGGATGATTATGGAAGACCTTCCTCCACCCAAATTTATGGTGCCTCCCTGAAAAGTTTACACTTAGTTATATTTATAATGGCTTAAAGGCTCTGACAAAACCTGGACATTGACTCTGCTGTGTTAAGATCCTCAGACTTTATTACAGAAAATGAGGATGGATGCTGTGATGTTAGAGAACAGATGACAGGAAGGGAGCTTGTGAGATCTTCTGTGTTATCATTAGACTTGTCAACCAATCAAAGAGTTATTAGTGGCTTAACAGATTTTAAAGCTGATGATTAAGTAACTAATAAAACTAAATAGATCTGTATATTACCAAAACTCCAATACCAGTGCCTTTTTGAGTTGGTGAAAAGAAGAGTAAATTAACTTGCAATGGAATAAACAAAGCTACCACTCACTGTTACAACTATTATATTTAATATATTTTTACATTGCTTATTACAGTAATCCACCAGACCCAAAATATATTTTAAACACACACACATTTACTGAATTAACTGATTAAACATATTGATTCTTAAGCCCTACCGTAGAGGAATATAGAAATGCAATGAATTAATATATAGTGTGAGTTATTTTTAATCAGAGATGGGAATTTGTTAACTTTCTTGGGATTATGCTGCAAAGAGCTACTGACATTTCACTCTGCTAAAAATGCTGTTTTTCACTTGGCAATGTTGTATGAAATAAATGTAAACCCAGCAAAAGCGGTTTCAGATATAATAGCAGCCCTTGAACTTCACTGTGAGACAGGCCTACATGTTGAGTTATCCAAGCAAAAGCTCAGTTGGGTATGACCGTTATCCATAAACTTACAGCAAACATTTGTTTGTTGCTGTTGATATGGTCCTTCAAGTTAATCCTGATCCCTGATGTCTACAGGAAGAAGTCCATGTTGTTTTCTTGGCAACATTCTTCTGAAGTGACTTGCCATTGCCTTCTTCCTAGGCTGAGAGAGAACAACTGGCTCAAAGTCACCCAGCTGGTGTTCATGCTTAAGACAGGATTAGAACTCATGGACTCCTGACTTCTAATCCAGCACCTCTAATCATTACAGGTTGTCCTTGCTTAGTAATCACAATTGGGACCAACAACTGTATCACTAAGTGCCGTGATCGCTAAGCGGAAAATCACCTGACCGTGACAGACTTATGTCACTTTCCATTCAGTTGGTAAGCAAGTCACCGTGGTTAAGTGAGACATCATGTGACCATGGCTTGCTATTTTACTTCCGCATTCTCCATTAACTCTCCTTGTCACAAGCCAGCTGGGAAGCACACAAGTGGTGATCACATGACCATGCAACACTGTGACAGTTGTAAATGCACGCCAGTGCAAAGCACCCAAGTGGTGATCATGTGACTGTGGGATGCTGCAACAGTTGTGAATGCAAGGATTGGTCACAAAGCTGTTTTTTTTTTACACTGTTGTAACTTTGAATGGTCACTAAATGAACCAGTCAGTAAGCAAGGACTACCTGTACACTAAACTGGCTCTTCTAGCAAGCATGGGCAGATGGCAAAAAATCCCAACGACCACTAGATAGCAGCAAAGTGTTAGAGCTTTCCACATCTCTTTGCTGCCATCTAGTGGTTGTCCAACATGCCTATGCTTTCCAACACCTCTGATCCCATCCCACAATAGGTCAGCTGACCTCACCTCCAAGATAATGCATCACCAAGCAATGTAGATTTTTCATACCTTGAATATATAGTGGGTTGCCATCAGCTTAACTGAAGAAAATAATACTTCAAAGCTCGTGCCCCCTCCCTTCTGGTAACTTCCCAACTTTGACACAAGAATTTCTCTCCCAGAGTTTCCCTTCTTTATTAGGATCCAGTTTCTTGAGTTCCTTTCATATCTGTCCACAACACCCACACCCAGTTTTCGAAATCAGTTTCTCTCACAACATCCAAAAAGGTACAGGAGAAGACAGCAAGGTCCCACTGTTTAGCTGGAAAAGATTGGCCATATGAGTACTATTCCTTTTTAACAACATTCAGAAATGACCATACCACTGCTATTCTATTTGAGAAAATCAAGGGGCATTTTTGCACTGTTCTGCTTTACAAGTACTCTGAAATATATCTTTTTCTTTAGATACAACAGTCCTGCTGTTACTCATTGCAATGTTCAGAAAATAATGAGGGATGCTCCTTATTTGCCAGTTTTTTCTCCCATTTGTCAGTTTCTATCATCCTCCCCCTCTCCCCTTGAAGCAAGGGTCCTGGTTGCTGAGCAGTTTCAGCTTTACAGGACCCAGTTAGTTGCATGATCATGGCAAGTCTGCTTCCCTCCTTTCTGTAACTATTTCTGTCCTGGTTTCTTCCCATACAATTTCTTTATGTTACATTATTTACACTTGGGAGATGCCTGAATGAAATGTGGGAGGAAGGGCAGACAAACTAGCCTGGGGCAGCCCAGACCTTTGCTTGGGCTTGACTGACAGATGTTTTCCCCCTTGACTGATGACGTGCTCAAAAGGGATGGCAGCAAAACCCGAAGAGAAAATAAATCACCTTACCTATGAGGACCAGTGCGCTCACAAGTCAGGACAATGCAGTGACTTGGAACAGATGCAACAGAGCAAGCAGAAAGATTGGCACCAGGAGTCAATGTTATGCCAGAATTGTTCATAACTGACCCAAGGATGGGTGGATAACCCTTTAACTTGGTTCTGGGGAAAGGCTCTAAGTATCTTAGATAAATGAGCCTGATACATCAACTCTATTGATTTGATAGAAGGGTACTAGTAAGCCTTTCAGGGGTGTCACACAAGAACCAATACAGCTTTTGCCACCCACCTGGGTCTGTTTGAGTGTACATACAGTCCTCCTAGTAGACTAAACAACATCTCTGTGCTTAAAATATATTAAATGGACTGAAACTTTTGCAATGCTGTACTTTAGTGATTTTTCAATCTACCAAGACATCCAGGTAGTTCTGCATAGGAGTCAAACCAGAAATGCTAGGTAGGCCTAGATCAGGGGATCCCACATTCTTCAGCTCTTCAACTCCTTCATGAAGTTTCAGATTATTCATCAATCCCCAAACATTTATTATATGAAAATAATTTAATAAATACTTCTTTAATAGTACTATGAATAACAACAACAACAACGATGGATAGCCCCATTAACCCTTGGGAGTCAATACTGACCACTTTGGAGAATCCTGGCCTAGATTAATTTATCTAGTGAGGCTACCAGCAGGGACAATCCAACATCAAACGACTGAAGTCTGAAACAAATGCTATCCTAAACTAGCATTCAGCCACTTCCAAAAAATAGGAAGACTCCTTCCTGGGTTTAGCTGGATGCTATAGATACTTTCTGGGAAAACTTCAGCATTCTATCTGCCCACTTACTATTCTGTGTCCAAACCCTCAACCAAATAAAGTCTGATCTACAAACCTTTGAAGCTACCACCCCATTTTGCAGGTACCTGTCTATCACAAATTCTATCCTGCTCCAAACCAGCTAAGACCAAGAAGTAACCCAGTTGCATAGCTAAACAAAATCACATCGTAGCAAAGAAGAATGCCTAGCTATTGATTAGATAGTGCAGAAACTTCAGCCACAGTTGTGGAAATGAAAATTGCTTCTCCCAGCCAACCACTATCCCCCTTCAGTCTGCAAGTTTCTCCAAAGAGAACCTTTCCCAGATGGGTTAACCCAGCTCCATAGCATAACAACACTGGACTTTGTTGTGCTGTATGTCACATCAAAGAGAACCTTCAGCAAATCAGATTGTCAAGTTTGCTGTTGCATTCAGTAGCATCCCAACCCATGTGGATCAGATTACTTAGAAGACTTTCAGACATTGAGTACTTTAAAGGTCATTACTAGCACTGCCAGAAAACTTATCAGAAATTGATACAGCTGTACAAGAGTCACATGTTTCTGAGCACTACATTCTGGCCAGCCACAGGTTTTTATACGTTCTTCAAAGATGGAACTATGACGAGATGATTCCAACAGAAGAGAACATATGTAGCTCAGGGTTGAACTGTGGAGTCCTTGGGGTTCTCTGAGCTTGGTTTGTTTTCTTGCAAATGTTTCATTAGAGATGACTGAAATACAGTAAGGCACCCATTATCCTGACTGGATTTTTATTTTTATGCACTGCTGGACATTCATAGAGTTTACTCTGAAATATGCAAGCCTTTTTTGTAACTTTTAAAAGGCAATGCACAGGTCAGTTCCATTCGGGTGAATTTGGAAGGAAGTTCTCTTGGACTTAAACAGATAGAAGTAAGATTTAAATAAGCATGCAAAGAACTGTAGCTTTAGTTTCTGAAGCGGTTTCACACTGATTTACCTGTTTAACACTATTTTAGGCAGAGAACTGGTTAAAAAAGTGTTTTCATTTTACCTTTCTAGAGTTTCCAGTGACTCCTTTCTATCTATGATACCAGTATTTGGATCAACGACTGTCAACATACACCTGAAGTTGTAAAGAAATATTCTGTAGTACTTTCACAATAATATAATACTTGTGAATGGTTTTACTCTCATTCTTAAAGCTTCTTAAAGACTCAGTGCAACTCAACCTCATGGAAGCAATGAAGATACTGAGGTGCACCATGTCTCCACATGTTTATTGATTACAATACAAAAATGAATTAACAAAATGAATTGTCACCTCCCATCTTCCTTCCCCTCTCCCCCAGATGCTCCTATGCTTGATTCTATTTCTATTAATGAATTTCTAGTCCATTTCTATTAATTGAAAATTAGGACACTTCAATGTGGAGCCAAAGATACTTATTTACATACTTCACCACAAGGTGGCAATATTACCCCTCTGTATAAATTAAATCTACAACTGTCAGCATACATGTTTTTAAAAAATCAAAAGCAGGATTTTAAAACGATCTATAGCAATTCATGAATGCACAATTTTTTAAAAAAATAAATATTAATATTTTGCACTATAAAATCTCAGCTGTAGCTCAAAGTCACTTTAATTTCTTGACATTTTCTTGATACCATCCATTCTGATTTCAAAAAGGCAGTGAATCAATTGGCCATTTTATCACCACAGTCACACAATATCCATAAAGCCAATTACCCAGGTATTACATGACAAAATGTCATCCAGCTCATTCTGGATAAATAGCATTAAACCAGGCATGTTTTCCTTAACCATGAAAAAAAAGGTTGCCAACTGCTTGGTATCAAAGTCACAATAAGTAAGCAAAGGACTTACTGGAAATCATACATCTTTTTCCTAATTGCCAGGGGCAGAAGTCATGCCACGAATGGTCAAGGCCTATTTGGTGAAGAATTGCAATGTCATAATTAATCACAGTTAGGATGGGTAGAAAAGTGGGATAACTCCCACAGAATCAAAATTGCTGAGAGTACTGTGTAAATCAACAGCAGCCACTTTCTCTCAAATCATTAGTCTACCTTGCCCAGAAAACCTTTTAAGGCCTTCTAGAACATAATCTATTTATATATGCTTAAACCTTGAAAAATTAAAAAGAAGTGACAGAATATTGGGATGACGTAGCCCCAGATGTTCTGTGGCACACAAAGCTTTTGTTCTTCATGCAATTCACAGCCGTGAAAAAGTCCCAGGGACGGGGCAATATATGTTGCTGGTTGAAGAGAAACCTGGTGCCAGCTCCATCATATCCCTTGACATCTAAGAAAAGAGATGTCTAAACATAATGGCCACCAACATTTTCACAATGCAATTTCTATTTATAAAGATATCAGAAGGCTTTATGTTGTTCCAACCTTTATAACTGGGAGCAGAGCTGACACAGAATTATTTGAGGATTCCTAACAGCCCCCTGATAGCACAAATTATGTTGCATTTACTAAACTTTGAGATAATGCATCATCATGAATACTGAGAGATGCTCGACTCCAAATCTGGCTCCAGCTATTTCATTCTCTGAGGCAACTGACAACAGACCACCCCCACTGGACATTCATGAAATTCCACCCAGAGACCTCTACTAACTGAACCTTGCTTTGACACTGGTGAAGAGCAACATCCTTCCTTGCATCAGAGAGCAAAAGGCTGACATGGAATGGCTCGCTTCGGCATGCACTGCTGTCCCCTCTATTCACCCCAGGCTCACTTTGCCTAACAGCAGTTGGACCCCAAACAGAAAAGTTTGGTTGCTCTAAAATGAGGCCAAAAGAAACACAGTACATGAAAAGAACCTTTTGAGCAGTCAAGAAAAGAAAAAGTTGAAAACCTCTTTTTCTAATATCTGCAAATCTCATTGGGTTTTTCTTTGGGGCTTTGACAGGCATGGTCAGACCCTCCACTTCTGAAGCATTTGGGGGCCATTTTCACAATCTGCAGAAACTAAAAGGAAGCCGGCCTCCTGTAATGCTTTAACCATGTGTTCATCTTCTGTCATTCCAAGCCAAAACCTACAATTAAACAGAAAGAAGTATTTTATCTTTTACACTGTGATTGTTGACAGGATTCAGACAATCAGCTTAAGGAGTTGGTTGCTCAGTTTCCTGTAGGAAACCTATTTCTACAACTCAGAACTTAGGTATTTCTGGTATAGGGAAAAGTATTGTGCTGTGCATAGCTATATTTTTACTAATATAATGTTTCTGGGTCAAGATAGCGAAAATTTGGTAGGTAAGTTATTTTTTTTCCCCTTCTGCTTTCTTAATTTAAATTTACTTTAATTATGTCATAGTTAGTACTGAGCAATCCTGTAGCCCAATGAAAGTGCTCCAAGAAAACTCACATTCTGCTGGCAACAGACTAGTTGGGAGATGAAAAGGGAGAAAAAATTGCCTTTTTTTAATGTTTAACTTCCCTCCCACTGCTCTCTGCAAGAGCAACAGGGCCACCCACCACTGCCCAAAGCTCAAATTGACTACCATTGTAATCCTATACAGTACCTACCACCAGTAACTACCTCTGGTGGATCGTAGTCCAAGAAAACCTGGACATCTGTTATGTTCTCAGGTGCCACAAACAATTCTTGTCATAAGGAGAGAAACACTCCCCCAAGAGTATTTGGCTGGGGATCAAAGTATCTGAAGCAGGCTGTAAACCACGGAAGTTTACGTACTGCCGTACATTTAGTAGTTGTTCAGGAGCTGCAAGGCTTCCTCCGCTCACGAAGTGTCGAACTCCAGAGGGCTGCAAGTACAGAAGCACAAGAAAGCGGGCGCCTCTTACTTCTCCTCCTCAGCCTTTGAAGAGAAAGCGAGACTCTCAACTCTGAACTTCAGCTACCAGCTGCCCTCCAGCCACGGCGGGAGTCCATCACCCAGGATTCCCAGTCAGCGCGCTGGCTGGCGATTCTGGGAGGTAACGAGCTTGCCGTGGCTTCGTCGCCGCCTTTCCACCCGCTCCCCACGCGCTGCCGCCATCGGCTTCCCTCCAGACCAGCCGCGCAAGTCTGCTCGTGAGGCCCGCCTCGGCGCGCTCAGTGAGCACCCGCGGCAGGATGTGAGCGGGTGGAAGAAGAGAGTCTCCACGTGCACCAGCTTTCTCCAGCTTGGGGACCCGCGCCCGGCCTCGGCGGTCCCCAGGGTCAAAACGGCCGCGGAAGCGCCAAATCATGCAAGGCGAGAGCGAGGCCCCCAGCCAGGCTCCGAGCCGTACGCCCGGGGCTGTTGAGGCGACGTATCGCAGAAGGTCAATGGGCCGCGCAGCTTCCCCAATTCTGCTGCTGTTACCACCGATTTCTGGCTTCCTGCATTTATTGTATGTAAATGCTTTTATTGTATTGTATGCGAATGTTTCCTGGGAACCCACCTCTTCGTTTCTAGGCAGCTCTGGAAAGCCCTTTTGAAACAAGCTTTTCTACCGACTCCCAAAGTCTGCAAGAAGTCGAGCATAATTATGCTTCCCAGAATTACTACTCAGGTGTGATTGTGGGTGTTCTAAATATTACTATATTTTTGCAACTACTCTTCATTCTGTTCTCTAACAAAGCGTGTTGAAATAATGAAGGATAATGTTCATCTAAAGCAGGAGTTCTCAAACTACGGATACGGCCCGCCAGGGTCATTTATCTGGCCCGCCCGCCTGATTGGCGGCCACTGCTGTCTGTCGGGGCTGTGTTGGGAGCTGCAGGTGATGCAGGAGGAGAGAGATTGCAGAGCCAGACTATTCTACATTACAGGTATACCGGGCCGTCTTGCGGCTCTCCTCTCCTCATACTCCACGGGAGGGATCCTATGTGCAGAGTGATTGATTGAATCAGGGCGCCTGATTGGCCACCGCTGCTGTCTGTCGGGGCCCTGTCCGGAGCTGCCAGAGATGCACAAGGAGGGAGATTGCAGAGCCAGACTATTCTACATTACAGGTATACCGGGCCGTCTTGCGGCTCTCCTCCTCTCAGTGGGTCGTTCTCCAAGCTGCTTGTCTCATTCTTTCTCCCAATTGCCCACCCCGTTCTTGCAATCCTTCGGAAACCATCTGGTCTTCCCCGGCTCTCATGAGTACAGCCGCCCTATTTGAAGAACGGCACGAGCCCCGTTCTCATGGTCATTCGCGTTGGCATTTTATGGTCCTTCCTGGTTTACCCACACAGTGGATTTCACTCGGAATGTCTTTGAAATATTCCCAATAACCTGCTGCCATGACTAGCTTTTAGTCAACAGAAGGCACTATCAGTGCCTGAAACTTATTGCCAAGATTCAATTCCAGTTTTACAGGGACACTCCTCATTTTCGGGAAGGCATCCTCCAACTAATGGGAGGGCTCAAGGTAGAGCAGGCACAACAGGATGGGAACAAGTAGCCAAAGAAATGATGTCTTTCCATTACTCATCAAGTCTCGGGGTACCTTATGGTGGAAGGGAACGTGGGAATGAAGCTATTCCATTATCCATTTTACTGGCTCATTGATTAGTACTAGTCTGCAGAAATCCAGAAGAAGAAGCAAAGTTAGTGTTTCCTGTATCTCTTTGTTGACAACCAATGGATTTTTGCAGATCAGGTCTGATAGCCTTATGATGGAGAGAGTGGTCAATTGATTGTTAGTCATTTATTAAATTAATTTGGCCTGGAAATAATCTTTCACAGAGTGTAAAAGCACAACAGGGAACAGGAATGTTTGGAACTACTTAAAGTTGCTTCATTCCAGAGAAGCTCTTCTAAACATCTTTGTGTCCTTTTTTTTCTGGTAATTTTTGCCTGTGACTTTCGGAAATTGACTTGTAGATTAATTTGTATACATGTATGCATTTTTTAATATTCGTATATCCAAGTTTTTATTTTTGGAAATCAGGTCAGCCTACTTCTTTGCAAATTATCAGGACTGCAGAAAGCATTGTACTCAGTTTCTGTTTCACTTTCTCTTCTCTTCTGTTCCTTGCATTTACAGTGGTACCTCAAGATACAAACGCCCCATCTTACGAAAATTTCGAGATAGGACCAGCTCCGGCCGCAAAAATTTACCTCAACATGCGAACTCTGCCTCAAGCTACGAACCAGATCCGCGGCCATTTGCCCTGCTGCCACGTGGTCGCGGCTTCCTGTGGGCGAGATCGCGGTAGCAAGGAGGCGTTCGGTGAGGCTTGTGGTGTGTTTTGTGGCGTTTGGAAGGTTTTTGGTGTGCTTGTCAGCATGGCTCCAAAGAAAATGCAGAGCCGTATGTATTTACATTGTGTAAGATCTTGCCCCATTCATCAAGAGAAACTCCCGTGACACATGTAGTTCACAAAAGAGGTTTACTCAAGCGTAACGCAACAGTTACAAGCAAAGCCAGGACTGGCTTGGTACAATACATTGGTTCCTTTATACCTCCCCTCCTTACAGGCTGCGGATTATCAGCGCCCCAATGATCCCCCTTAATTGTCCAGATGGCAGGTTCAGCCTGAGTCCCATTGTTCTTTAATTGTTGTTAGCCCTTGGCGTGGTCATTGCTTTCCTTGGGCTTTTGTCGCGAGCGGGAGCTTTTCCTCACGCGCGCGCTGATTGCTCTTCCTCAATTCCTCGGCCCTTTCCTTTGTCCATAGCACCCGCGGCCCTCTGGCATTAACAGATTAGTGAAGAGGCGCCAGGTGGCCCTTTCATTAGCACTTCCTCTTTCTGTGCTAGCGCTCCAGCGGTGAAACTGACTAAAGCGCGCCTGGGGAATTTCCTAGCTGTGCAACGCTGACACATTGAACCTTATGGGGAAATTTGCCTCATGGAGCGACCAAATTCGGAGGGCGGATTAGCCGTATTTACATTGAACTTTATGGGGAAATTTGCCTCGTGGTGCGACCAAATTCGGAGGGCAGAACGGATTAACCGTATTTACATTGAACCCTATGGGAAAATTTGCTTCAGGATGCGACCAATTCGAGTTGCGATCAGAGTCACGGAACGGATTAAATTCGTATCTTGAGGTACCACTGTATATCCAAACTCCTCTTCCTTGCCCAGACCTGTTCCATCATCTCAAATTCTTTGTACAGGTAGTCATCGCTTAACAACCATTCATTCAGTAGTTATGCTCAGTCCCCAAACTTACAGCTGTTGCAGCACCCCTGCAATCACATGATCAAAATTCAGGCACTTAGCAGCCCGTCCACACTTACAACCACAGGGGCACTTCAACTCATACTTCCTCATACTCCACGGGAGGGATCCTCTGTGCAGGGTGATCGGTGGGGTCCAGGGCACCCTATTATTTTCTCCATTTGGGCTATGTGGTTGCCCCTCAAGTAGGAGAATGGCCACTGGCACTGATCAGTAATGTGGGGGGCAGGGGGTGGGAGGAATGGGATGGGGGGAGGATAACATTTACTGCCACTGACCACCAATGCGAGGGGGGTGGGGGGATAACATTCACTGATATTGACGACCCCCCCATTGGTTTTTAGTGACAGTGAATGTCATTCCCCCATCCCCCCCCGATTGGTGGTCAGTGGCAGTGAATGTTAACCCCCAGCACCTGTGTGCAGTGACACCTGTGTTTTGAATCCCTAGGAAACAATTATGTCAAGAAAAAAGAAAAATTGACTCCGAGTGCAGGATATTTAAAGAACAGTGGACTTACGATTACTTTTTCATGCAGTACAAGGAAAGAGCTGTTTGTCTGATATGCCAGGATTTAGTGTCTGTGTTCAAGGAATACAATTTGCGTCAACACTACGTAACTCAACATAAAGACAAATATGATTGTTTGGTCAGACAAGTGAGAAAAGACAAAATATTAAAACTGAAAAATGGATTGATAACTCAGCAAAATATTTTTGTGAAGCAGAAGCAGCTAAATATTTCATCACTGCGAGCAAGTTTTCAAGTTGCCAAGCTAATAGCGTGCACTGGCAGACCATTTTTAGAGGGAGAATTTGTAAAAGAATGCCTTCCTTCTGTTGCCAAAGAGATGTGTCCAGAGAAGACTGATTTATTTGGTACAGTGAGTCTTTCAGGACCTACAATTACACGAAGGATTGAAGAAATGGGGGACAATTTGCATCAGCATTTGCAAAACTCCTCAAAAAAACTTTGCTATTTTTCGTTGGCACTTGACGAAAGCAATGATGTTCGTGATTCTGCACAACTTCTAATTTTCATTCGTGGGACAAATGATTCTTTTGAAGTCACAGAGGAGCTTGCTGCACTGAAAAGCATCAAAGGATCAACCACAGGAGAGGATATCTATAAAAAGGTTTGTGAAACTATGAATGATTTGGAGCTGGACTGGGCTAAACTAGCCAGTGTGACAACTGATGGTGCTCCTAGCATGGTGGGGTCTATGAAAGGAGTGGTCGCACGCATTAAACAAGAGATGGACAAACGCAACCATTCACGTCCAATAGCCATACACTGCCTCATTCACCAACAAGCGCTGTGTTGTAAATCTCTGAAGTACGACTCTGTCATGAAAGTTGTGGTGTCTTGTGTTAACTTCATTAGAGCTCACGCACTAAACCACAGACAGTTTCAGGAGTTTCTGTCTCAGCTGAATGTTGCCTATGAAGATATTCTGTACCACACAGAAGTCCGTTGGCTGAATCGAGGGAGAGTTTTGAAATGTTTTTATGACTTACTTCCACAGGTTTCTGCTTTTCTCCTTCCAGAAAACAAAGAAGTACCAGAGCTCAAAGATGCAGAATGGAAATGGCACCTTGCCTTTCTAACAGATGTAACAGAGCTACTCAACAGTTTCAATTTGCAACTTCAAGGAAAGGGGAAGCTCATTTGTGATATGCATTCACATGTGAAAGCATTTCAAGTAAAATTGGACCTCCTCATTAAACAAACGAAGGAGGAAAACTTCTGCCATCTCCCCACAACTCAAAACCTGTTGGCTGAAAAACCAGCGGTTGCATTCCCAAACAAAACGTGTGGATTCACTGGAACTGTTGCAAAGGGAATTTCAAATTAGATTTAAAGAGCTTCATCTCCATGAACAGGACATACAGCTTTTCCGGAACCCATTTTCTGTTGACATTGAAATTGTTGATCCAATTTACCAAATGGAACTGGCCGAGCTACAGAATTGTGACTCTCTGAAAGATGCATTCAAGTCAAGCAGCCTTACTAATTTCTATGCATCTCTCCCCTCTGAGACATATCTTAATCTCAGGAACCATGCACTCAAAATGGCAACCATCTTTGGAAGCACCTATGTCTGCGAACAGACTTTTTCCCAAATGAAACATCTGAAATCTCCAACCAGATCCAAACTAACTGATGCACACTTGCATCACTTGTTACGACTGGCAGTGACAAATATGGAACGGGACATTGACCATCTCATTAGCCAAAAGCAGGCCCACACTTCCCATTGAAATACTAATACGTTTATGTTGGTTAAAACTGTTCTTTAATTATTGTATTGTTTTTTTCCTGGTTTTCTTTTGTACTACAAATAAAATATGTGCAGTGTGCATAAGAATTCGTTCATGTTTTTTTTCAAACTATAGTCTGGCCCCCCAACATTCTGAGGGACCGTAAACTGGCCCCCTGTTTAAAAAGTTTGAGGGCCCC
Source organism: Liasis olivaceus (assembly GCA_030867105.1). Classification (NCBI taxonomy): domain Eukaryota; kingdom Metazoa; phylum Chordata; class Lepidosauria; order Squamata; family Pythonidae; genus Liasis; species Liasis olivaceus. The sequence goes on from CM061349.1 coordinate 283,382,435, forward strand.
TGATCTAAAGGTTTCCATACTGGGTGCGGCGGATCTGCCCTAGTTTTGTGATTGCTGCATTCTCACCAGAGCTGTCCTTACAGATCCACTTAGCAGGAGGTGAAAGCCTCTTTCCCCATCCCAGCATCAAACGCAACTCCCCAGCTGATGCTGCAATGTTTGAGTTAGATGCATTTCATCCCTGTTGAGGTTTCCAGCACTGGTGGCTTTAGGGGAGCACACTGGCCCCAACTCCAAGGGCCCCACATTTTAGGAGGTAGCAAAATGTTGTATATTTCTTAATGGGCAAAGGTTTAACAAATATGAGCTTGTGTTACCCATAGTAAAAAGTGCTTAGAATGTATTTACTTCTTGCATTCATAAATGGTATTTTTCACTTCTGAAATGTAAAATATAAATATAAATATAAAATATCTTTGCATAATTATATATGAAGCATTGCTTACGGGTTTTGTAAATGTCAAAAATATTCCCATGGCCACCTTTTTTTTATCAGTTACTAGTTAATTCACAGGAATTAACCAGTTAATTTTTGATTTTTCAATGTCTAACTTTAGGTTTTTTAAAACTTTTTGGAACGAATTACCATTTAAAAAAAAAAATTGAAATCCAATAACGCTTGATCTGGCAGTAGTGTTTGTAATATTCCCATATGACTGGCCTTTACAGCTACAAGTTTAGTCACAGGGACACAGAAGTATGTATCTTCTTTTGCTTGATTTTTACTCTTACTTTTCTGTCTTTGCTGGTGGAAAAGAGTCAAAAGAGCTCGTACTTATAGACAAAGATAGCTGTTGGTGTATGACTTTTTATTTTGAAAGATTAGAAGTGTAATACATGACATCCTTCAGACAAGGAAAATGCAGAAGAGGTTTCCCCCCCCCACCTAAAAATGCTGAATTGTTGCTGTGTCCATAACATTGCTAGCTGCTAAGAAATAAAAAAGCTGAAAATGTTGCCAGTTTGACACAGAGGCGAATGCTTTTGAATGCCTTGCACCTTGCCCAGTCAATTAACTAAACTAAATATGTTGAGGTGAGTCAAAGCTTAGAATACATTTCACTGAGATAGTGGGTATTTTGCAAGTCAGCTATGTCAGAGGTACAACTATACCTTGAATGATATATTTGAATAATCCCTGCAGTTTTTAACAGATGTCTTAAGTCACCTGCCTTGAAAAAAATAGATACTTCACCAGATTGCCTTTTAAAAAAATAGATGTTTGGTGACTGAACACATCTGCCTGAAGAGTTTTTGTGAACGACTAAGTCCTGCCCCCATAGGAGTTATGTTTTTAAAGGGCCCACTGCATGCTTTTAAAATGCCACATGTGCCCTCCAGCTGAAAAAGACTGGAAATTCCTCCTGTAAAGGATTTTCTTTTCAATTTTACAGATGTTGATAATTCTAGGAAGCTCAAAATCTGCGCCCTTGTTTTGACAAATGGTTAGTCATTAGTCAGCAATAAGTGATCCAAGCATGTTGAAGAGGATTTTCTCTTGTCTTGGCTACATGTTAAAATGCCAGATACTTTCATTTAGTATTTTTATGAAACACAGTATACCCAAGCATATCCCAGAAATAGTTTGTGTTTTGCATCAGTTTCCTCCATGTTTCTAAAAATAGCAGTGTATTCTATCTATATAATATGGAAAGAGTTTTATTCTCACTATCACAAGCTAAATATTCTGCAAACATGGTAAGACATGTAGCCTGTGGTGAATGGCCACACATTCATTGCATTAAGAATACTGATTGGAAAGGTCCTAACTCTTATTTGTTATTTATGCAATTTTCCCTTCATTCAAATTTTGCTTAAAGCAATAAAGGGACATATCTGTATGTTTCAACTACAATGATGATTATAACAATGATGTGCCATCAAACTGATGTCAACTCTTAGTGACCACATGTTATTGACTGCAATGGAATTAGCAAACTAAATATCCAATTAACTAGGAAGAAAAGAAAAATGATCTTAAGAAAATGTGGACAGAATCTATACACAGAGAAATTACACTCCACTGCACAGGTGCCTCCCATCATGAGATTATCTTGTACACAGGATCCCCAACTTCAAGTATTCCTGTTTCCTCAACTCCATATAGCCATCCAAAGGGAGGACTAGACTTAAAGTCATGTTGTTCAGAAGGATCACACTTGCGATAACTGGAAGCAAAGAAAAATAAATGGAAAAACAGAATTAGTTAGAAATTATTTTGGAATAAAATGGACCCTGTCCAGGGTGTAAATGAATAGTGAATTCCAATTTTGTAGTACTGGAGGTAATGTTTATTTATCAGCAGTTTTATGATAGAAGAATCGTTTATTAGAATAGAATGTTTTCAAATAAAGATATCTGTCATGGTTTGTAAAGATATATTAGTGTCACAGCCATATAATGTGGAATTAAGTCAGGCATGCACAGAGCGAGAGAACAAACTGAAGTAGTTACTTGGTTTCTCTAGAATAAAACTGGATTTACAATTTTGCGTAAATTATTAGAAATACTGGAGATTTAACTGCCTTCTCAGCTGTTCCAGAATTATAACAAATTCAAAATCAGAAAGGAAAGAAGGTAAGGAACCAGTACAGGGAATGAAGAAAAAACCTTAAGAGGTATCAGTTAATTAATGGTCCAAAAATATTTCATATTATAATAAGTGGGGGGGGGGGAATTGTTTTGAAGAAACTAATTTAATTGACCTATGCATAACTGGACCTTAATTAACTGATTTAGATGTGTACCATGTGAATCTGACCATCTAAAATTGTATGTGTGAGCTAGGTTTACTGGAAGGAGAGCTTAAGATACTAAGGCATTTAAGACAGTAAGAACGTTTCATATTTGTGGTGCTGGATTGTTTGTGTGTATAAGTTGCTACTTTATGCTGAATGAGACATTGTGAGCCAGTACAGAGACACTCAAACATATAGAGAAGGAGCACTCATATATATTATTTGCTACCTTTTCAGGGCTTTCAGGACTTCCTTTTCATCCATGATCCCAGTATCTGGATCCACTGCTGTGAAGGTGCACCTACAGACATAGAAGTTATTAAATTTTAATTTCATTTTATAGTAGGGATGTCTTAAAAATTGAAATTATTTGTTTTGCGTGGGATCAAAAGACCATCAGTCTGCTCTCTTACCTTGGACAAGACATTTTTCCTTTCAACTTAACAGTTCCAATTAATATATCAACCCAAGTATCCTATATCAAAGAAATTGAATCCCATGAGATACTTTGCAATTGCATTATTTAACTATTTTCCAATAATACATGTCAGTCCTAAAGCAACATTTCTGCAGAGTTTTCTTTTTAACCAATATACTCACAAGATCATATTTAAAAAGCTATTAATACTTATTAATAAGTTAAACATCTCAATAAAAATCTTTTGAGGCATATTCTGCAATAACATAAATTAGAATGTAGGTGGAAAAAAGCAGCAATTCAAATACACAGTAAGATAGACCCATAATACTTACTTCTTCATAAGGACTACAACCTTTAACAAGAATATTCGGCCGGAAGATTGTTACTGAAGCTTTCTTTTCTAGCCTTGTATTTAGATCATCCAAGGAAGGTTCAGAAATCAGCAAGATTGGACTGCCTTCAGCATAGGCAACCTTTAAAAGTAAATACAAAATATGTCTGGCCTGGATAGTGGTCATAAAGATTGGCATTTGTCTGCAAAACAGATAAAGTGTCGCCATATGCTGACATAACAAAATACAATCTTCAGTTGTATGATACTCTTCATTCAGAAGAGCTCACTGCAATTTAATAAAACTCACTGTTTAATTTCAGAAAATGCTTTTAATTAAAACATGACATATCTATTTCATATTTTTAAATAATTATGAAAGTTCATACATTGCACTAGGCCATGATTTATTTAATTATGATTTGCTGAATACTGTAATCCTAATTGGCAGGTTTCACACAAAATGCTAAATCATAAATCATAGCTTGCAACCCACAATGGCTAAGTGACACTAAGCTGAAGCCAGACAGATCTCATGATGACTTTCTCCTATAATGACATTTTATTTTATTTTATTTTTTTATTTATCTCTATGCCACCACATTCCTAAGGTGGTGGTGTAGAGTTAAAATGAAAACACAGAACAATAACTCAATAAATATTTAAAAACCAATAAAACTATTTAAACATACACAGTAGTATTCTGATAGCCATTTGTTATTAGAAGTTAAAAAATGGATGCAAAGGCAAACAACTAAGGATATGTTCTAACCATAGTTACGAAGTTGTAGGTGTAATTAAAACAGAAGTGAAAATCACAAGCTTAAAATCAACAGGATGTGAAACTGCCTTTTTTCTTCTGTTTTCAATGTTGCAATTCATACCAGTGATTCTTCACCATGAATGTAGTCCCTTTGCTATCCAGTCTTGCTGGCTGAACTAGTAAAACATGTTTATTTTCATATGTAATCAAATAAGTTAAAAACGTACCTTAAAAATCCCATATTTTGGCCATTGTTCAATGTGGAGTAATGTGAGAATATGAATGGGTTCCTCAAGACCTTGCAACTTTATAATGAAATCCCAGTGAGCCATTCTACATTAAACCAATGCCTTTTCTTCCAGTAACTACTAAGAATAATCATTTCATTTCCGTGACTCATCTTTATACATTAAATAACCACTTCAGCCTTATTAAAAATTCAGATACATTAGAATCTATTCTTTTAGCAACATACATGATAATTCAATGAATTAATTCCTGAGTTACTCTATTTAGATGTGTAGAAGAAAATAGGTAAAAGATATATTTACACCTGTTAAGAAGCCTTAACAAACAGGGACAATGAAGAGGAACATATGTTAGCTCCATTTCCCTGCCTCGATTAGATTTTTGGCACAGAGATGGTACAAATTCTGCAGACATAAGATTTTCCTTGATTGAATTATATATGTTCTCTATAATGTCAGAAAGAAAGAGATGTACATAAAATGGAACATATGATTTATTCTGAACCCAGGGCAAACAATCATTCTGGAAGTTGTATGGTTCAGCAGAAATAAAACCCAGAATGTTTTGATTGGTTCAGATTTTGGAGAAAACACAATTTGGAGGGATTCCATTGGGATCCTGAAGTGCTTTCATGTGGTGGGTAGGACAAACCTGATGTGTATTGCCTCTTCTCTCTCCTCAGCAGCTTCCAGGCAGCAATTCCACTGGTCTGCCAGCCCCAAACCATCTTCCCAGATCCTTCTCTTCCCACTCTCCTCCCAGCTACTGTTGCCACAATGCTCCAGCATGGCAACTGTTCTGAGCACAGAATGTTTGTTCATGTAACATTTTAAACTTTCCTATTCCGAACTGAAAGAAACATGAATTCCCAATAAGATTCTGGGAATTTCTTAGAGTCAGGATTCATTTTTAATGCTATTTCCTGGCCAGTTCTTAACATGCATTTTTAAACCATGTGCAGGAAGATGTATTTCTGAATTAAAGCAGGATACAAACCACCTGCATGAGGAAAGGAACTAAATAAGAGTCATCCATAAGGTCCATTAAAAAAGAAGGCCAAAAATTATCTAAACAAATACAGTTAATTTAATGAAATGATCCATCTTTTTATTTTAAATGTAGGCTTATTCCAACTGGATATGTAATCTAGACCACTGGTGAGTACGCTGTAGCCTTCCAAATGTTTTCAGACCACAGTTCTCACTATCTTTGACCATGGGACATGTTTGGGAATTCCAGACCACATGTATTTGGAGAACCAAGAACAATCCCTAATCATTCCACAGCATTCTCATACATTTCCTGGAAGTTGACAGAATACACTGAAATTTCCATACTATTTAATAACCCCAATACCTTTATCTAACATACCTCATATTGATTTCATTGGAACATAATTCTAAGCATACCGTATAATATAGGGATTAGGACAGAACTGGGGAGATCCAGGATCAACTGGGGAGATCCAGCCTCAGAAGCTTACTGGATGACTTTGAGCCATTCATTGTCAACCCAGCCTGTCTCACAGAAGATCCCTATGTAAGTAACCTTGAATTACTGGAGGAAAGGTGGTGGAGGAGGAGGAGAAGAAAAGAAGATAAGATACTGAGGCATTTCAGCCATTACCATAGAAGTATTCTTTGATACAGAAAGTTAGAAAGTTCAAAACCAATGCAAATATTAATATATTTTTGAGGGAAACTGTCTTCTAACCTCATCTGTTGGTAGAAAAGCAGGCAGGTAACCTCTTGGTTTCCTTGTCACCATATTTGCTTCATAATGAACCAACCGACAAGGCTCTATGTTCAGGAAAGTAGTGATCCATTCAGCTGCTTCATCTCCACAGTCCCTGCCTTGAGCTTGGATTCCATATCGTCTAAAAGACCATAAGAGACATTTTTGCAATTGCTTGGAAGCTAGACACTTAATACAGTTATTGATGTTTCAGCATTTGAAGTGCTTCCCTGCTTTCACTTTCTGTATTTTGCCTGCATATAAAGCAGTTGAACTACCATACCAGCCATGAGCACCTAAGATTGCCCCACAAATCTATCACATACATGCCACGGGAATTCTAATTTAATAGCTACCTAAATCAACAGGAAAAAAGGGATAGAAAGAAATCCACATTCAGACTACTTTATGATCGAGTAAAAGTATAGAGACACTTACTGAAAGAAATTAGTATTAATGAATATCTGAGATAGACATAATTTTTTTAGCTCTGGGTTCATACCAGAATAAATGGCATCAGGTTTCAGGGAATAACAACTGTAGACAGTTTTTCCAAATGGGGTTAATATGCCCCTCTCTAGATTCATGGGTTATGTAATGTAATATACCTAAATCGTATTAAAGGAACTCCAGATTGTATCTATAATCATATTAGCAGCTGCAAATTAGGAGTAACATTCAAAAGTGTCTTAGGCAGACTAATATGAAATAAGACAATGTGAGTTAATGGGTATTTATATGCTAACACAAACTCTTCAATGTATTGGGATAGGGAGAATGTGGAAATTAATGTGTATGAATAAAGTATGAATAAAAGTATAAATTGGAAAAGAAGGAAGAAGGAACACTTCAAAAGCATTGTACTGCAGGTATTTAGTACTGGAGCAATTAAGGGCAGAAATCTTATCAAATATATTGATGTAACAATAAATAGAATTCATTGAAGATAATAGATTATTGATTAGTATAAAGTATTTGTCATAACGGTAGAATTTATTTAGTAGCTTGCTGAACTACATTCAATATAAAACATAATACATTTTTTGTATAATATTTCAATATAGGGTTTTTTTTTTCCTTTTGGACACTTTTCGGCATTTAACCATTAGTGCCTAGAGGATGCACTTTAAAAAACTGAGAGATTAATGAGGGCTGCAGTGAGCAAGTCATGACAAAATGATGTCACCGAGCAGATGGATTCCATTTCTGGGGTTGGGTGCCCAGGGGTCATTTTGAGGGGAGGTGTTTTTATGTGTCGATCCTAAAAAAAGTGTTACATCTATCTACCTATCTGCCTTCTTCTCCCATTTTCCACTGAACAATAGCGGAATACTGTACCTCTATTATTCAGCAGACTACAACAAAATTATAGGCTCTAGAGGGACAAAACAAAAATACCAGGACCAACATCCCAAAGATTGTAGTCCCCACATTCTGGAATATTGTACCCTCCCCCCAAATTCAGTTGTCCCTGACTTCCCTTTCATTTAGAAAGGCCTGAAAGGCTCTTTTATTCCAGCGGGCCTTGGGCCCATAGTATGGTTGCTGGGCAACCACTGTTTTTATATTGTGTTCTTTGTGTTCTTCCATTTTTCCCCCATTTTTGCTTATCATGCTCCATCCAAGAGTGATTGGGTAGATATACAGAAATAAATAAATGCAAGGAACATCAGAATAAAATTGAAAAGCTTGTTTTCTCGGAAGCAAGGAAAAATAAAAGTCTTTAATACGTGCAATTCCAGATTGAATTTGTTCTTGGGAGTTCAATGGGAATTTGCAGGGTCTTCATTCCTGGGGCATTCAGGATTAAATAGTCATCTTCACAGGATACAGTTACTAGAACTATGTGAGGGATTTTCTTAGCAGATACCATATGACCATCTTCTTTTATCACAGTCCAACACCTACATAAGAAAGAGCATTTATTGTTTAAAAACATCTATCTATCATGCTAATAACAAAAATATATTGCAGCCTTTGAAATCAACCACACTCAGCACTATGCTGGGACTTGGCTGGGGAATTCTGGGAGTTGAAGTCCATATATGTTAAAGTAGCTGAGGTTGAGAAACACCGCTCTAGACAAGGAATTAAAACAACAAATCTAATGTAAACATTGCTAATGAGGCACTACTACATACAGTAGAAAAGAAAAAGAAGACACTATGGCCTCAGGGAATTTTGACACTTTTTCCAGGCGTTTTAGGATTGGGTTTGTTTGTTTGTGTTTGTTTTTTTTCCTCAATATAATGGACCCTTTCTAATCCAACAGAATATTGGAATGGAATTTTGCCAGTTCTGGGGCTCTTCATGTATCTGCCTACTAGCAGAATAAGTATCCATAAACTGAACAAAACAGAACCAAATGTGGTATGGTGGGAGAAGCTGGCTAAAAAAAAGTTCAAAACAGGGCGAGATGCACTACAGGCTGTGTAGGAAAACATTCCAGGGAAAATTCCAAGAGAGGCAGATGGATAGTAGGTAAAAATGCTGCTCCATTCCAAGCTGGTCACATCACTCTAACCAGGGCATATGCAGCCCATCCTGTGCTTTCCAGTGCACACAAACAGAGATGCACCTCAGAGAAACCGAAACACACAGAGAATACATTACTTGAATATATAGGAAAAAATGCAGATGGTTCCAATGGCCACTGCTTGTAAAGGTGTTGGGAAAAAACTCCCGAAGCAATGTTTTGGCTACCTTACTTAATCTAATACTATACACAGAAGGCACGGTAAAAGTTAGATTCTCAGTGTTGGGTTTTGCTGCTAGCATTCTCATAACAAACTAGGCAACAGAACATGGTTAAGAGAGAAATAATGGGCAGGCAGGATACTCTTCCTATTGAAAGGGAGGAGCAATTTCCTACTGGCCAATGCAATCTGCAATTCCTTCTAAAGAGGAGCAGGGCATCCCTCTAGAAATCAGGGGCAAGAAAGTAAAAGAGGGAATGGTTTTCACTGTAATAGAACTTCCAAGATCCTTAAAACAGCAATCAGATCATCGGGGTTTCTTCCAAATACCCATTTCCTAGCGCAATTGTCTTTTTTTTTTCCTCATGTGTTTACTATTTATTTTTATACTGTGGCGTACAAAAACAGTAAAGCAGTCTTCAGTAACAAAAGTGAGCCCCTTTCATACTGACCTTCTTCTGCATTTGCTTCTCCTGCAGCCAAATGTGGCATCTTCCTGTCCATTTTCAGGCAGCCCCAAGACTTTTTAGTTTCTCTGTTACTTTGGCATTGCTGCGTTCTCCCTCCAGTTGTTTCTTTTTCCAACCTGCTGCCCTCCAGATGTGTTAGGTCAGTGTTTTTCAAACTTGGCAACTTTAAAATGGGTGGACTTCAACTACCATAATTCCCCAGCTGGCTGGGGAATTTTGGGAGTTGAAATCCACCCATCTTAAAGTTGCCAAGTTTGAAAAACACCGTGTTAGGCTATTCCTCCCATATTCTCGGTCCAGCAAGAAGACTGTTCTACTATGTTACTTCTGCTTTTTTGAACTACACCCTCCCTCCCTCGGAGTGGTGGTAATCACCTACGAAGGACTGAACGTGATGATAACGGGGGACGGGACGGGTGGATTTTATTGATTTGCGATTGCACCACACGTGCTTAGCTTGCACAACACCGCCCCCACAAACGTGGATAAACAAGCAAGCCGTTCTGAACAGTCCCGCCGAGGTTTGCTGGGGATCCTCAGGGGGACAGGGCTAGCGGAGTCGGGGGCTGATTAACCCCAGCCCCAAAGAACAATCCCGAAAGAAGCGGACCGTGGTGAGTTCCAAAGAGCAACGCGTCCCAGTCGGAGCCGCGGAGGAGAGTCCGCGCCCCGAAGCCGCCGTTCTCATCAGCGCGTTGCATCGTCCGCGGCCAGCTTACCGGTCCCGCAGCTTCCCGCTCCGAAGGCCCAGCGTGGTCATCTCGGCTCGCTTCACAGCCACTCCCCGGCAGGATTTGACCGGGTAGATGAAGAGATCAGCCACCGTCCCCACCTGTTTCAGCCGCAGCCGATGGCTTCGACGGCCCCGCTGCCAACGCCAGGCCACCGCGACTCCGAAGAGGAGAGCGGCGACGGTGCAGAGCCAGGCGAGCAGCGCCTGCAGCAGCGGCAGCCCCGAGAAGAGGAAGAGGCCAGTGGAGCCAGCCATGGCGGCGTCCGCGAGAGAGAAACGCCGGAGGTGGCTGCCGTCGGTGACTTTTGCAGGGCGGCTGTTGACCCTCCTTCTTTCGGGAATAGCAGTGGAAGGCGGGAAAGGAGGGGCTCGCTGCGCTTCATTCCCCAAACCGTTTCGCTCCCCGGCTGGAAGGGAAGAACTTCGCCCTGGCCGTCCCTGCAGGGCTGCGCTCCTCCCTGGGACACCCAGGGCAGACCCAGCCTTGCAACCTCTGCCCCTCCCAGGAAGATGGCCCCCCAGTTCCAGGCAGAGAGAAAAACAAGTGAACAAAACTAAACAAGCCCAACCTGTTGGTCGGAGACAGCAACACACTTTGGGTAGACTGTCCTTTAGGAAAGCTTTGGACACATTAGATGGGCAGAGGAGGAGGATCGGGCACTGGAGACTAAATTTAGCGGGAGACTAAGGAAACTGGGAATGTACCAATCCTTGACAAAAGCACCACATGGGGCAGGGTGGGGGGAATGACAGTTCTCTGAGTACCTGAAGGGGTGTCTCACAGTTTAGATGGGAAGGTTCAAAATCACAGTCAATTGGAAGGAAGGACAAATGGGGGGGGGGGGGGGGAGGGAAGGAGGACACACTGTTTAACTTTCTTGGTGTCTGTGACAAAAATTACAGTGAAAAACTACAAAAAATGGACGTAGGCCTACATGTATATGGAATTACTTTTTCCAGCATCAGAAAGACTACTTTTTCAGTTGCAATATTTTTCCAACAAATCTTAATTTTCAAGAACATATGCTAGGAATAATATAGAATCTATGACAATGTGTTTTTCAATTTTCACCACAGAAACGTATGATAAGTCATGTGATCTACAGACTACAGTGATCATAGAATTGAAGGGGCTGGACTGAAGTCGATTGCTGGAATCAGGAAACAACGTAAATGTAGGCTGCCAAGTCTGTTGATGGACAAGAGAAAAAGCAGACAATTTACAAGGTACCAATATACAAATTTTTGAATGACTACTGTTGCGAAAACAGTCCAAAATAAACAAAATGCTCAAAAAGCCAGACAATATTTGATTTTAAGACTATGCCTGCCAAACAGAGGACACAAGGACAAAAATGAGGACATATCCTCCTTTTGCCAGATGTCTGGTAACCCTTGTTCACAAACAAATTACTGGAAAATAGATTCCAAATCAGTATTAGGAAAAATTTATTGAAAGTGATATGTTAAAAGTTAACAAAACTTGGAAAAAATGTTGTATCCTTAGTATACTAGTTGTGGGGGATGGGCCAACAATAAGTTGCCTTGCAGAGTAGTCTCAAAATCCCAGCTTCCATAGAATAATGTGAGCATGCTTGAAATAAAATGGGTTTGTTGCACTTAACAGCATACTTAGCCCTAATGCGCCAGAACTGACTGATACAGGTAGTCCTCGACTTACAACCATTCAAAGTTATGATGGCACTGAAAAAAAGTGACAACCAGTCCTCGCACTTAGAATTGTGGCAGTGTCGCTGTGGTCACGTGATCGAAATTCAGGCACTTGGCAATCAGCATGTATTTACAATGGTTGCAGCATCCCCGGGTCACATGATCGCTATTTGCGACCTTCCCTGGGGGGTTTCCGATAAGCAAAATCAATGGGGGAAGCTGGATTCACTTAACAACTGTGTGATCTGCAAAACAACCACGGCAAAAAAGGTCATAAAATCGGGCACAATTCACTTAACCGCATTGCTTAGCGATGCAAGTTCTGGTCCCAATTGTCATAAATCGAGGACTACCTGTACTCTCTTTCCCTTTATCAGGGAATGCTGCATGAAGCTTGGGAACAACTAAGGCTAGTGTCTCGACTCACTAAAAAGGTTGCATGAAAATCTCAGTTGGCCAAAGCCATGATGAGGCAGAGGTCAGTATCTACAGTCCATTTGGTAATGATAATGGCCTATGGAGGATTGAGACTGGGAAGGTAAGAGGAATGCATGAATTAATGAACAAAATTGAAAAAAAGAGAGAGACAAAAAGAATGTTTGCTTTTGTATTCACATGTTGGCATGCTGTTGATTGAGAATCCAAACTATTGGCATGAAATGTTTCATAAATGATATGATGAAACATATCAAACACCAATGCACAGCAGCATCTGCAGAAAGAACATAGGGAAGCAGAATGATGAAAGTGGCTTCATGGTGATACAATGTAAACCCTACCTCTTTTGTATGCGGATCATGACACTGCACGCATGTACAAAAGAGGCAAAGCTTGCTATATTAGGTGATACCATGACACTGCTGTCATCGTTTTGATAAAAGCAGCAAGCTCCTGCAGATGCTACTCCCACTAAGGTAGTTATGTTGGACAGGAAAAACGGAGTGAACAATTGCAAGTTATACACAGATGAGGAGAAACTAGAGCAAGCAGATGAATTTCTGTACTGATCACTTCAGGTGGGAAATGGAGAAGTTTTAAGATAAGCAAATGCTGAGAGGTAGTGAATCCGTTTGGTCTGCTTTAAGGAATCCTTGCTGAAAGAAGTGAAAATATCTGCACATGAGCATTTCTGCTCACTTTGTTGTATGAAAAATGAAAGTTAAGTATGGCAGGAAAAATTAAAAAATTGAATGGGACACTTCAGTGTGTGGTAAAAGAAGAAAAAGGGTTAAGAAAGAAAGGGTGCTATGTGTACATGGACTGAATTCAGAAATGAATGAAAGTATGAAAGAAGTACATTGAGGTGATTTCATAATGAGGAATGAAACACAAAACAAATATACTGTATGAAGGAAAAGGGAGAACCAACAAAGATGTAGTTGGATGGAGTTGACAAGATCTTTTTAAAGAACAAAAAGCAATGGAAGAAGTGATGGAAGCAAAAATAGTTTGCAAGAATATGGACTACTTTACTGTAGTCATTAGAGTTGGTGTAAATTGGTTTGAGTTATATTTCCTTTTCTTACTTGTCTTTAATTTCTTTAGCTTAATATTTATTTCTCCTTTTCTGCGCTGTTCATGAAGGGCAAAGGAGAGTATGATGGGCATTTGTGTACGTAAGTATAAATATTTACGCATGTCTTCTTGTGCGTGAGGATAAAATCAAAACTGCTCTACAACATTTCTCATGAGCATAGCTGGAGAAGGATGAATAAGGTCAGGCAATGAGTCTCAAACTGAGGGTCATAACGCCCCCCCCCCCGGGGAACTGAGAGCACATTTGATGGGGTGGGCCAAAATTGTTTGGGGCTTCTGTGTGCAAAGCACTATCTTATCTAGTGCCCACTCTGAGCGAACAAGCTGATAGCAAAGTCAGGATTTAATACAGTTGCTGCTACGAAAAGCAAATATTAATCCAAATTAAAGGTGGAACGAGAAATTCGAGTAGCTGCCTTAAAAATAAAGCCCAGATTTCACCAATGATGCAAAGCTGAGCAAGCTCATTATTCCTATTTTTTTAAAAATGTTTTCGATCTTATTTACAATATTAGTAGGCCACCCCAATCCCATGACTCTGTCTTGAATACGACAATGTGGGAAAAACAAAACAAACAAAGCATGCATAGCACGTGGGATGCCCACCGTCAGGGCCAAAGTTGCCGTGGAATAAAAATGTTTTAATCATTTTGTGGAATGCACGGAGGGAGCGTGCTACATGTACATTCAAGGGAAGCTTTTTCTAGAGCGTGGGGGGCAATACAAAAAAGGCCTGCCACATAACACAGGCTGCTTGTATTTCCTGTGGAGGGGGGACTCTCCTCAGGCTCTCAAAATGTTCAGACCAGAAAGGCAGAATCAATTTGGCTGTTCTGTTATCTCCAGTGAAAACATTTTGTTTTTAAAGTGACAAGGTTCTATTAGTTTTATTTGATATATGGATTAAAATGTAATGATTAAAAGTAGTACATTTGTTTCTTGGCCAGTGCTAACCTGAATAAAATCACTGGTTTCATATATGGGAAGGTGTCACACAATTAATCATTTTAGGGGACCTCAGCACAGCAGAATTTGAGAACCCCTGCTTTTTACCTTTAAATTCCATAGTACATTTTGCTAAAAGTAATACCGAGAACATATACTGTAGAATAAAGAACACACACGAAAAAGGAACTATGTTCTTATACCAAATCCATAATTTTGTGTTACATACATTTTAAGCTTAGTCATCACCCTAAATCAAACTATACAAAATAAGGTTATTAATACATTTGCATATACATTCTCTCAATAACTTCAGATAAATAATTACATGGGGAAAAACACTTGTACATTTTATATTTTTATTTTTAAAAGTAGTAATTCCATATCACTTGTAAAGTTTACATTCAGTGACCTGATAATATTCTTATAAGCAAGAGCATATATTACAAATGTTAATCATTTTATCTCTTAAAAATAAATCAGAGATACAAATTATGATTTAAAGAAAAGAAAGCTTATCAATACATATGTTATCTATCTTTGTGAATGATAATATAAAAGGGATTAGGAGACATGAGGCCCATCCAAACCTGACATTATAGTATTATTATAAAATCATATTGAAATCAATGCAATTTAGTTCCAAGTAATAGTTAGAATAAGGTATACAAAAATATGAACGATAGTGAAAAATTTGGAACTTGTGATAATAGAATTATAGAGTTGGAAGAGGCCATTTAGGGTATGAAGTCCAAACACCCATTCAATGCTGGAATCCAAATTAAACCATCTCAGACAGATGGCTCTCTGCATGAACACATCCCTCAGATGAGAGCCCACCGCCTCTCATTTCACCCATTCCACTGTCGAACTAATATTCATCCATCCATCCATCTTATATGGCCGCCCATCTCATGAAAAAGGGACTCTGGGCAGTATAAAAATATAAAACAGTAATATATAAAAAACAATTACTATTCAGAAAATTTTAAAAATTGTGATTAAAGGTTAAGAGAGGGCAGCAGATAACAACAATAGAGCCACCTCAATATTACTGTTAGGAAAATGTTTCTGATACTTAAAGGGAACCTGCCTCTTGTTACTTAAATCAGTTATTACTAATTAAATTGACTAACATGAGAATTAACAGGTCTTGACTTTCTTCCATGTGACATCCTTTCAGGTATATGAAGAGGGTTATTACACCCCCCTCAACCATCTTTTCTCAAGATGATCACACCCAGCTCTTTCAATCTCTCTCCAAAAATCTTAGATTTTAGTCCCATGATCATCTTTGCTGACCTTCTCTGAACCTGTTTCAATTTCTCTGAATCCTTAAAGTATGCTGTTTAGAACCTAGCCCAAGAGAAACAGAGTGGACTGATTACCTCCCATGATTTGGAAATTATACTTCTCCTTGATGTAGTCTAAAATTGCATTTGCCTTCTTTGCAGCCACATCATACTAATGGTTCATATTTGGTTTTACCTCTCACAAGCTTTCCATAATATCTATGCATTAATAGTGTATAAAGTTGAATTCTGACAGTGTTTTTCTCAATTTTGTATCTATCATGTACGAAAAGTCAGTTTATGTAACAACATGCTCCATTCTAGAAAGCAGAAAATCATGTATTTATACCAATACAACTGCATTTAAAATGTTACACAAAATATTCCTAGATGAATGATAGAAAATTTTCATTAGAAAGACAGCAGCTTCAGGAAAGATATTTGAAACATATCAAAAAAGCATTTCCATTTGGGAATTTATATCACCACACTATCTTATAAACAGGATCTCCAACCTTAAGTGTTCCTGTTTTATCAACTCCGAAGTACCACCCGAAGAGAGGACTTGATCGGTATATATGCTTTTCAGAAGGATCACACAAACGGTAACTATTAAAAAAAATGAGATCACAATGAATCACCCATAAAATAGTTAACTGTGCTTGTTTTCAAATAAGCAAAAAGGGAAACATTTTATTATAAGAAGCTGACAAATATAAGATTCCTAGATGCCTGAAGTTCCAGATTGTTACTAAATCTCACAGTCACAGTAGTAACAATTTTGAAAGCCTAAAATTAAAGCTTCAATTTTAACTTATTTGTTAGGGCTACAGTTAAACTGAACTCAGTGGGGCTTTAGTATAACATGCATGTTATGATATTGTACTTCATTTTTTAAATTAAATCCTATTTATTTCAACTATTAGGAATAGATTATTAAGAATATTAAAAGGAACAACTAAGCAAGTCAACCAGAACATTGTAGATAAACTACCTAACTAATTTCATTAACAGACTCCGTAGTCTGTTCAAATTCAGAAAATGAGGCAATTCTGCTAATGCATGGGCTCCAACCTTCTCCAGCTTGGTTCCTCCAGGCACATTGGGAATGTAGCTGCCAGCCAAGAAGCTGCAGTATGGAGGATACCAGGCTGTGGAATGTGGTTCTCAATAAAATGCTAGCCTTGCAAATGTGCAAAGATAATTGCCACCACAACTGAGAGAACCAGGATTCATAGTCAGGCACATAATAAGATTTTTTTTCGTGCCTTCAAGTTAGTCTTGGTTCCTGGCAACTGCCTGGAGAAATCCCCAGTGTTTTATTGGCAACATTTTTGGAAGTGGTTTGCCACTGCCTGCTTCCTGGGGCTGAAAGAGAATGACTGGCCCAAAGTCACCCAGCTGGCTGCATTTTAAAGCAGGACTAGAACTCACCATCTCCCGATTTCTAGCCTGGTGCCTTAACCACTACACCAAACTGGCTCTCATCAATTGTGTTGAAGACACCAAAATATTTTATTACCTTTTCAAAGTATCAAGAGGCTCTTTTCTGTCTATGATGCCAGTATCTGGATCAACAGTTGTCAAAATACACCTACAATGAGAAAGCAGAATGAACTAACAGCAGCCTTAAATTTTTTTTGGCCATGAAATACATTAACAAAAAATGCATACCTGGGACAGGCTGCTACTCCTTTCATTTGTACACTTCCAATTATAACATCATTCCAGGTGTCCTACAAAAATATAATGCATTTTATTTCTTACTGATCCCAAGCAATTCAACTTGTTCATATGAATTCTGTACTATTATGAGCTTTCTCACATGAATGTGAATGAGACCAATAAAAGGGAAGAATAATGCTTTTGAGAGGTGCATTTCATAGGTGAAGGTCAGATGCTCCCTAATTTGAGTTTTAACTGTTTAATTTTACAGAATATCAATTTTATATACAATATGAAAATAAAGTGATATACATAGTAAGGACTTAATGTCTGTACATTATAGCTACTTATACCTGTAACTGCAAAACATTACTCAATGCATTGCTACTTATACAACCTGAACTTCTGTTTCATAAAAGGTGTTTGCTTGCCTATTCAGGGCAATTTTACTTGGAACATTCCCACTGGCAGAAAGTATGGGAAGAATTCCTACCTTTTTCAGTTCCCACACCAGCTCCCCAATTTTCAGGCAGTATCCTAATCCTCCAGAATTGATTTTGGATGAAGGGCATTGGGAAAAGAAAGGAACCAGAAAAGAATTCATGCTGGATCAGAAGACTTCTGCAAGTTTGCCAGCAAAGAAGCAAATTTTGGAACTATCTATCTGTCTATATATGGGAGGGAGGGCGGGTGGGCAGGCAGGCAAGCAAGCAGAGTATGCTACTTGGCTGTTATAGGAATCTCATCAGCACTACTGTAGTAATTTCTCCAAATGCTCCTTTTTGCTACATGTTAGAATGATAATACTATTTTTTGGAATAAACATTACTTATTAAAACTAACCTTTAACCCAATCTAAAGCTTCAGACTCCTGGAACTCTGGCTTGCCTAACAACTTCTTGGTTTTCTCCAAAAAAGATTTTTCATATACTTTTAAGTCCTATTATTCAGTATAAGTAAATCAGGCATCTTAATGTATAGCTTCATCTTGCATTTTATGCTTTACCACTGATTTTAGGTATGATTTCTCCTCGAGTCTGGAACTCTGTTGTGGCCAAATGAAGAGCAGATTGATATTTCCACTTGCCAGGATAGGGGAAATGACTGACATCAGATCTTTTGGTTGAAGAAAGTGACAAAAATGTTCTGTTCAGCCCTGGTTAGCATTCTTTCTTTTACTTACACCAGACACCCTCCCCCTACCTTCAACCAACTTAGGAATATACTCAAGGAAAAAAGTTTCCTTTCACTGTCGAGAGAACCAGCAATAACATGCACTTTCCTCCAATCTAATGCCTGCCGTAGGTTCATTTTCTAGACTTCCCAGCCAGCCTCCTGGCTGACTCATACAAGGGGCACCAGTTTAAGAAAATTTTATTAAGCAGCTGCATGCATATGTAAGTGCAGAGTTATTCTTTGTGTAAACAAAAAAATCATGTCCTGCTTTACCTCCTCATGAGGACCACAACCAGTGACCAAAATGCTTGGCCTGAAGTTATGCACTTGAACTTTCTTCTCCATTCTGGAATTAAGCTCTTCTAAAGAAGCTTCGGAAAGGAGCATGACAGGGCTACAGTCAGAATACGCAATCTAGAGAGGTATATTGCATAAGTGAACAATGTCAAAACATCCAAACAAAATGCAGAGAGAGTGTCAATTTGTAGGACAAAGGGAAGCAGCTCCAAAATAATTATCTGTACAGGTGGTCTTTGTTTAATGATCACTTGTTCAGCAACCATTCAAATTTATGACAGTACTGAACAAGTGGTAGTTACGACCAGTCCTCAGAGTTCTGGCCATCGCAGAGTCCCCACGGTCACGTGATCATGATCTAAGCACTTGGTGCCCGGATCGTGATTATGACATCACAGTGAGCCGTGGTCACATGATTGCGATTTCTGATATTCCCTGCCAGCTTCCTATACCCACGTCAGTGGGGAAGTTGGCAGGAACTCAGAAGTCGCCATCACATGAGGTCCTTACTTAAGGACCCACACGGTCCTTGCTTAACAACAACTGGAATGCCATCACTACGCAGTGCAGTCATGTGACATTGCGCTTTACAACTGCGCTGCTTAGTGACAGCAATTCCACTCCCAATTGCCGTTATTCACCAAGGACTACTTGTAGTATCTGGTAGCCCCATCAAATGGTGTCTTAAAATATTTATTTATTATTAAATTTATATCTGACTGCAGCCATTTACTGAAGAAAAAGTAGACAGATTCTTCACATTATAATCATATCTATTTAAGTTTTGCAACAAAGGACCCAGCCAGCCACCACTCAGAAATTGACTATCAAGGCTGCTCTCCTTGCAAAGAGATCTCGCACACAGTGGTACTTTTTTAAACACTTATTCCATTAAATGTCTTTTAGCACCAATCTCAATTCCTAAGCAAAGAGTATATATGTGCTTATTAAAAAAAAATAATGACATCTTTAACTGAAACTTAACTGCAGTTTTCTTGGCAGCATTATGGAAATAGTTTGACACTGCCTTCTTTTGGGATTTTTTTGGCTTCCCAGTCCTCCCTATTGCCCTGGTACTTCCTGGTATCCTCTCATTCAAATACTAACTAGGTCCAACTCTACATAACTTTTCAAGATTGACTGTGTTTGCATATGTATAAATAAATGAATATGACCAGGGAAATCATTTCAAGTACAGGATACAAGAGGACATGGGTTGAAAAGATCCACTATAACTGCAACATGTATCACAGATCATTACAATTACAAGGCATTCTCTCACCTTATCAGTGGGACGAAAAGGTTCCATTAAATCTTTTGAATTCCTTGGAATCATATTTGGTTCAAAACAAACCAAACGGTATGATTCTGACTTTAGGTAGGCTGTAATCCATTTAGCGGCATCTTCTCCACAATCTCTGCCTTGAATATCAAAGCCAAATAGCCTAAAAGAATTGGGAAAGGCATCAATAAGATCTCTGCTAGTCACTACAATTATATTTAGTAGAATCACAGAGTCGGAAGTGACCACAGAGGTAACGTGGTCCAACTGCCTGCTCAGTGCAGGATTCACTGGAGAATCTCTGACAGATGACCTTCCAGCTTCTATTGGAAGACCTCTAGCAAAGAAGAAGCCACATTTCCACTGGCTGGCAGCTCATATAGTCAGAAGGTTCTTCCTAATGTCTAGTATGAACTTCCTTCCTTATTGTTTTAACCCACTGGTTCTCATCCTGGTTGTTTTAACTCATTGATTCTGGGACAGTAGAGATAAGTCCACTCTCTCTTCTATGTGACAACCCTTCAGATATTTGAAGACTGTATCCTCAAAGGGCTTAGTTCCCAGTCTCTTCACCATCTTGGTAGCCCTTCTCTGAATTTGCTCCAATTTATCTCTGTCTCTTTTGAACTATGGTGCCAGAATTGAAAACAGTACTCTAACTGGGGTCTGACCTGAGCAGAGTGAAGTGAAGCAATTACTTCCCTTTAATCTGGACTCTATGACTTGTTACTGCATGCTAACATAACATTTGCCTTTTTAAAAAATTATAAAGGTTTAAAATTTTTAATTTAAAAAAAAATTAAAGTTATTAAGAACAGAATACTTAAAAACAATAGCAACGTGTGTGTTAAATGCCATTTCCAGTTTTATTACAAACTACTATACATTGATGTATAGTACTTGACACAAGAATAATTCACAAGCTGCAGAATGAATATAAAAATACTATAAAACTCTCTTATACTTGTTGCTGGTGTGGTATCAGGACTATCATGAAACCAAATACAGAAGAGACTTATAGAGCTTGACTAAATCTAGGATATCTATTATTTGAGCACAAGCAACCTTTGTGAACATATTAAGTGGCTGTTTATTACTAATGATCACCTTAATGGAAAGTCATGCCATTGAGGAGACATTCCATTCCAGATCAGCATTACTATCAAAGATGGGCACAGCAATGACACCCAGCAATCAATAGTCAAACTGCCCATTCTGATGGATGACAATATCAGGAAAGGCCAGCGCCTGAAGATAATATCCCTGAGAATCTAAGAGAACATCCCCTCCATTCCAAAAAGGGAGTAAAATTGTAATATCATCCAAATTTGGACTAATAAAAAATTGCTGGTCAGAGGCAAACACAGCAGCAGAGTCTACTGAGCAATATAAGATTGGGGGGGGGGGGGGAAGAGCTAGTTAATTCAATTCTTCATTCAGTTCAGCTCCTCATTCAAATCCCTAGTATCTTCTCATTGCTTTTTCTTTTCAAGGATGGAGACTGGGACTGGCCATCTTTTCTTTTTACACCTGGGTAACACCTGTAGGGACCTCTCTATTTTAACCACTTTTTAGTAGAAACAATTATACCAGAAATATAGAATGATAACGCTGATTTTTCTCTACATGTGTAACCTCTAACTGAACAATTTTTAAGTAAAGTAACATTACAAGCAGTCTCTTACTAGTATGAATGATGCACGTATACTTGAGTGGGAGAAGGGGGTGGAAACTATACCCTTATAGGATTCAAACATAAATTGAATATGATAAATTGTGTTGGGTGGGGAGGGAAAGAAAGACATCATGCCAGAAAATCTACTGCAGTTCTGCTCAGATATCAGTGGTGGCTCATCCATCCTGCCTCTGAAATATAAAGAGCCAAGGGCAGGAGTGGTCTTGTGACCTACCCCTCCAATAAATTGGATAAATTACATTCACCCAGGCACCATGGGAATAAGAATGTTATGTGGAAAAAGGGTATCAATGGATGAAAATAGATAAGTGTGATTAGATGATTCTGTTTCCCTTGTTATTCTAAGTTGACTTTCTGTGCTTACCCCCTCCTTAGTACACAGCCTCCCTAGAATGCGAGGACAGCAGAACACATTCCTAATAGCCCCAATCAGAACATGGATTTTTATCTTAGTTAAATGTTTACCTTAGTGACAAGACTGTGTTGATCAGCTGTGAATACCTCTAAGCAATCTGTGCTAAAATTGAGAAGTATATTAAAGGAGTAATTATACTGGAACTTTGGGTCAATGTTGAAATACATTTGGCTGCCTTCTGTGGTTGGTGTGCCAACAAGGGACAACGTTCCTAAACTGGCTTATTAAAGTCAGCTACCCAAGACTAATGTAAGGGTCAAACTAAACGAGATGCCAGATATGTGCGACCAGCATAAGCATCTTCTAGAAGCAATCATGGGGATACTGGACTGGTTTAGAACGGCAGAACTGGGAAGAGTTGTAATGTTGAATGGTTTCTAAACACAATTTGCTTTTCTCCTGTTGCTCAAGAGGCTGAAATAACATAAAAGGGAAAGCACCTGCAATTCCGTACTGGATTTTTAGTTGGCAGTCTGACTGGAACATTACAATCCTTCATTTCTGGAGCACTCAGAGTCAAATAACCATTTTGACTGGTGATAGAGATCAACACTAGCCGAGGCTCTTGTCGAGCAGTCACCATATGTCCATCTTCTTTTATCACAAGCCAAGACCTAAGTTAAAAACAAATCAAAATACCAACAGAAGAGAATATATGTAGCTCAGGGTTGAACTGTGGAGTCCTTGGGGTTCTTTGAGCTTGGTTGTTTTCTTGCAGACATTTCATTACCCGCTAGGTAACATCTTCAGTACTAGCACTCCAAATGTTACCTAGCCAGGTAACAAAATGTCTGCAAGAAAACAATTCAGCTCAGAGAACCCCAGGACTCCACAGATCAAAATACTCTACTGAAAATCAATCCAACCTTCCAAAACCTAAATTACTAAAACATGAACAATGGATTGCTAATTTAGCACTGACTTTTATTAAGTAATTTTCATTCTACTTCCAATGAATGAATAAAAAGGTTCTACTTTAAGGATCTGAGTGCCTTTAAATCATTCTGAAGTATATGGAAAACCTGTGTAAATGCAATTGCCTCCCACCAGAGATACATTAAATAGATGAGAATAGAGCATGTTTCTTAAGAGTGAGTTGGTACTAGTAGCTTCATAGTTTTTCTGTTCTTCCCATGCATGACTGTGTGGTCACTTTTCAGCAAATTTCTACAATTCTGAGGAGGAAGCAGATGAAAACAGGCACAGCAGTTAGAAAACAAAGACCCAGCTCTATCCACCGTATCACTTTGACCCCTCAACCCTCTAAGAATGTTAAATGTAAATGTTAAATTCCTGCTTTAAGAGGAAGAAGACTAACTAGACATCTTGGAGGCCTTTTTGCAGAGAGTAACTATCTGCCAGGAAACACAGAACAACAAAATGAAAAAGAAAGAAGGAAATCCATCTAACAGAGCATGTGTGTCAGAGTATGTAAGACTAGGGGGAGGAAAATCCAGGACAAATGTGAGGGGCTGGCATTGCAATTAAGCATTCAGAAATTAGATCCTTATCCTTGTTTGGATTGTAAACAATAAACGTGGTCAAATTCCTATTACACCCACATTTTTCTGTTATCATTGTTTTCTTAATTGCAAAAGGCTTAACACCAGGGGAAAAAAGGAAGAAGAGGAAATTAAATGCAACTTTCCAGAAGGAATTTTGATTTCTGTATGTGCATTTACATGCTATTTAAAAAACATCTCTGTATCCAAACACACACAGGCATCTGCAATGTTTCAAGCCCTTGGACTATCATAATTTAGTTCTGATCCAACCAATAAGGATTATTATGGAGTATCCTTAGCATATTATTTATTCACCATATCAGAATCACAGAAACACAGGATCAAAAGGGAGCATTTAAGCTATTAAATCCAACCCCTTGCTGGCTGCAAAAATCCCAATATTCATTACTCTACAGCAAGTGTTGTATAGATTCCCATCACATAACTGAGGATAATTCCCTTCCAGGTGCTCTTAGTTTGAAGTATAAAAGTATTCATTGAAAGAGTAAAAAGTATTCTATTAGTGTTTTAATTCTGATTCAATGTTCTTTCAGATAAAGCTTTCAAATGTAACATTGGGATTCTTCCTTGCTCAGCAGTATCCCCGATGAAATCATTAGTTTTATTCATGGGGGCTGCACAAATTCATGTATCATTTTAGGAAATCACAGTATACAAAGTTTGAGAATTATCTTAATTTATTTTTGTTTTCCTGGTAACCAAAGAAACACAAGAAGGGGCAGGAAAATACAGAGAAGTTGCCAAGGAAAGACTTTTTTCTAAACTTGCCAATTCCTCCCAACAAATAGACTGGAATAGTCTGGAAGAGCCACTACTTAATACCCTCCCCCTCCAAAAGAAAAGAAAAAGAAACGGCAGCTTTAAGCCTCACGGGCTTGACTTGATTTTGGATCAACGCCTGACAAGGACTCGGCAGCTGTGATTTCGAAACCAGGGGTTGTGGCCGAATGTGTTGCGTAATGTAGCCAATTCTGAGCATGCGGTCCGAAATCCAGAGGAGCTGCACCAAGTCCGGGTAATGCCAGGACCCCCTCGGCGCTCAGAGCTGCTCCCTTCCCCGGCAAAAGCGAAAGACCCGGGGCGGCTCTCGGCTCGTTTAGCTCGTGCCCCAGCTGGCCCCGCACGCCTACCTGTCGCGCAGATCTCCGCTCCGGAGCCCCAACTTCGTCATTTCGGCCTCCCGCACGGCCACGCCCCTGCAGGACTTGACCGGGTAGACGAAAAGCTGGGACACCGTCCCCACCTGCTTCAGCCCCAGCAGCCTTCGGCGGTCCCTCCATCGCCAGTACCAAGCCGCGGCCGTCCCCAGCGTAATCAGCGCAGCCAGAGCCACGGAGGCGGAAAGCCAGCCGAGCTCGGGCTTCATCAGCGAAAACGACCCGGAGCCGATCATGACGACAGCGAGCAGCTCGGTAGCAGAAGCTGCGCCGTAGCGGGCGGGGGCGGTGGGTTTTAAGAGCCGCTCCTTTGGGACGGGCGGAGCTACCGGGCCCTTCCGGAGAGCGTGGCTGGAGCTCGGCCAAAGAAGCCTAGAGGGGGCCGGGCAGACCGTGTTTACACGCTGGTCTCTGCTACGACGAGCGTCTTTGTTGCCCCTCGCCTTGGGGACCCGTGAGCACGTCCGGGATTTTAAGGGATGGGGTAGACAAAGCCCATCACGGAACGCCTGTCGTTTAATAGGAGACGGAGGCTACGACCGAGTTAAGTACTGCGCGCCAGAGTCTAAAATGAAAGACAGCGATCTGAGCCCTTAAATGCAAAGCTATATATGTGGACCGCTGGATTTCTAATGAGCTGGAAACCCATTTTGCAGAAAGGCTCAGTGATGAAGCGAGTAGAAAAAGTAGCTTTCCCAAGATTCTAAGCGCAGAGCATAGACGAAGGTATAAACACGCTTTGCATCCCCGGTTCTCTCTAGCTAGATTGGCACATTGTGTTAAACTAAATGGAATGTGTATGTTATGTGAACTTAGCTAATGGTGGTTTACTCCAACGGTTACAGATAGTACTGGTTAAGGATAACAAGTGGAACAAACAGCTTGGTTTTAAAATGTACAGTGGCCCTCAGTAGCATGGGTGGTACTGAATGAACTTTCTTGGGCCCAGAGTGGTTGGGTGCAAAAGCTCACAGATTCTGTGCCTTTAAATTGATGGTGTTTATTATATGTAAGAGAGGAGCTTTGTAACCCAACAAATAATAGCATAATAGAGGCATTTTGTTCAAGTTAGGTCACTCTGTATAACTATTCCTTCTCTTGTGCCTGGTTGCCCTATTTCTTGATACACCTGCATCAAATGAGTTACTTTCGTTTTGTACTACAGGTAGTCCTTGTTTAGCTAGCACAATTGGGACCAACAGCTTGGTCATTAAGTGAAGCAGTTGCTAAGTAAAACTGTGACTGTGCTTACAATCTTACTTTGGCTTTCCTTTGCTGTACAGACCTGTGAAGGTCGTAAATGCAAGGACTGGTTACAAAGTAACTTTTTCATCACGGTTGTTACTGCAAACATTTGCTAAACAAGGCAGTCACTAAATGAGGACTACCCATATTGACAAAAGAATCCCCAAATCTGTAGGTAGTCGTCTTGCACTACAAGCCGCTTCCAGAAATCAACCATGGCCTGAAATGGCCAATTGAAGAAGTTGCCCCATAGAGAAGGACTGCATTCTTTTCATCAGTGTTGCAGCATTGCAACCAATCTGCTTTCAGCTGCTGTGCATGTGACTTTTCTCCACAGAAAAGCATTCTGTTATTTGAAGTGATGTTGCATGTAAACTTGATGGCTTGGTTTTGATCCTCCACCTGCTTTCATATCAGTAATCAGATACCTTGGAACAATGTGCGCCCTGATAATCTGAAAAGTACAAACAAGCGTACCATTAATTAGACCAGTATTTCTCAACCTCAGCGATTTTAAGCTGTGTGGATTCAACTTCCAGAATTCCCCAGCCAGCCGTGTTACAGAACATGTTACTATTGATTAAAAGGTTTTATATTACAATGTTGTAAGATTTTATTACTGTTATGCTTGATATGTGGATCAAATTTTAATTAAAAGTAAATGGTATATTTTTTCCCAACCTTAAAACAAATGAAATTATTTGGGGGAGGGAGGGTCACATGGATTCATTTATTAACTTGGGAGTTTGTGGCACCACAAAGTTTGAGAGAACCATGAGATTAAGTAATATTGGAATTCACCAAGAGGCTGTTCCGTTGTGTCAGCATTGCCACAGAAAATCAGAGCTTGTTCACCACAGCCCCTCAGACCCACTGAAAATGTGGGATCATAGGAGTTTATTTCTGATCAAATTGGGCAGCCAGTTCTGGTTGGAGTAGGCAGTCCTGCAGATATCCAGGTGCCAAGCCGTAAAGGGCTTTATAGATGAAAACCAAAACCGTAAATTGTACCTGGAAACCAATTTGCAACCAAAGCAGGTTCCACGAGACTGGTGTTATATGCTCCCAACTATGGCAGCCAGCAAATATGTGGGCAGTTGTATTTTGGACCAATTGTAGTTTCCAAGTAGTTTTTAAGGGCAGCTCCAAGCAGAGTGCATTACAGTAATCTAGCCTGGTTACTTTAAGGTTACTTTAGCTAGGTCCTCCAGCCAAAGCTGAATGTAGATCCATCTGGCCCTAGCTTTTACCTGCTGTTCCAGCAGGAACCATGAGTCCAAAAAACCCCCAAGTTGTGATCCTTCTCCCTGATGAATAGTACTTGTCCATCAAGGCACAACTGTGATAGTGGCAGAGAACTTCTATGTATCCACAGCAACTCAGGCTTACTAGGGTTCAGATTGTTGTTTCCCATCCAGATCCTGACAGCCTCTATGCACCAGGCAAGGACATCCTTCATGGTATGGGGTATAGTTGAGTATGTTCAGCATACTGATATCACATCCCAAACCATTGGATGACTTCTTCCAAGAGCTTCATAAACATATTAAAGAGCAGGGGGAGAGGACTCCTGTGGCACCCCACAGATCAGGGGCCATTGAGCTGATCTCCCCCGTGATCACAGATTGGAACCATCCACTTAGGAAGAAGTGGAACTATTGCAGAACAATGCTTCCTACCCCCCAACCTCTCTGCAGAGAGTCCAATAAAATACAATGGGTGATGGTATCAAAAACCACATCTGATAACACCAGAAGGATTGCACTACTCCCATTCAGGGGTGTCCTCCCCCATCCTGGGCTTGACAGGTCTAAGAGTGATCAATGCTGTCTCCATCCCAAACCTGGGCCTGAACCCTCACCGAAAAGGGTTCAGATAATTCGCTTCCGCTAGGATGCTGCAAAGTTGATCTGCCACCACGAGCTCAACAATCTTCCAACAAAGGGAAGGTTGGAGATCAGCCAATAGTTCTCCAAATCACTGGAACCAAGTATGGCCTTTTCAGGAGGGGGTAGACCACAGTCTCTTCAAGGCTGCTGGGAACTCCCCCTCCCATAATGAAGCACTGACAATTCCTGAATCCAAGTGGTCACCATTCCTCCCATTTCCTGAACAAGCCAGGAAGGGCAGGGGTCCTAATGACAAGTGACAGCAAATGTTGTGGAAAGATCTGACGTGGGCAGTTCGTGTACGGAAGCCCACCAACATCCCTGAGTTGAAGCTGTTCTGTAAGGAGGAATGGGCTAAAATTCCTCCAAACTGATGTGTGGGACTGATCAACAGTTATCAAAAACTTTTATTTGCAGTTGTTGCTGCCCAAGGGGGGCACAGCAGTCACTGAAAGCAAAGGTTCACACACAAACATGTAGCTTTGGATCATTATCCTCAATGGATAAATGAACAAGTATCATGTTTTTGACTCATTTGCTTAACTGGGTTCTCTTTATCTAGTTTTAGGACTTGCGTGGAGAATAGATCACATTTTAGGTCATATTCATGCAGAAATATTGCAAATTCAAAAAGGTTCACAAACTTTTAAGCACCACTGTATACTTCTTTTCTCACTTTCTGGATGTCGTTTTATTTTATAAACGATATTACTGGCCACCCAGAGCCTTTGGGATCAAGCACACACAAGTGAAATAAAAAATATGCCCTACCTGTATTTATTTATTTTTTAATTAATGGAATTTATTCTTGGATTAGTGTTCATTTAAAACCAGTTGATTTCAATGGGGCCGATTTCCAAGAATATATTAGTAGGAATAATTTCATGTTGCATAATGCTACCTTGCGTAATTGCAGCAAGATTTTAAATAACCTGAGAAAATTAACTGCCTCGTTTAGCTGCAACCTTTAATAAGTATAACCTGGCTTCCATTATTGATGATCATTTGTCTTAAAAGTAAGATTTTATCAGCTTCAATGAAATTATTTTAAAATCTACCAGATTAAAACCCAATCAAATTAAAATGTAATTAACATAAATGCAGTTACATTCAATAAATGAGATTACTTCCCATTTGTTGAATGACTTAACTGATTGATTGATTGATTGATTGATTGATTGATTTAATTTGTACGCCCATCTCCCCCAGCTGGTGTCTCTGGGCAGCTCACAATGAAAATAAAACACACAAACAATTAAAAAATAAATACCCCATTAATTAATTAAAAAGCCAAACTACGAAAACAAGCCCTGTACATTAAATACATATAAATACAAATAAATACATACGCATTAAAAATTACAGTTCTGTAGTAACTTTAGGAAGGCTGTGGGGATTACACCCCAGACTTGAGACAGCCATATGAAATCTTGAAGCCTCAGTTTCTACATCCCTGTACTACCGTACACATCCTGGAAAAATGAAATGCAAAAAAGAAACATTTTTGTTTCTTTCAAGACAGCTGGAAAGAAGGAAGAATATTTCAGCTATCCTTGGTGGTATGAGGTCATAAAGGGTTGCATACAGTGGGCACAGATACTTCTGACATCACAATGGGTGCCTTAGCAACAATTGAAGCATAAACAGGACAATAATTGTCTTGTGAGCTCAGAGTGCCTTTGGCTGGGCAGAGTGCCCAGAAGACTGATCTTTTGCTCTCCATGAGCCCAGACTCCTGAGCTGGAACTTCAGTTTCCACTTTCCAGGAAGTGTCTTTTTCAAGTCCTTCCATCCCAGCTGGCAGAACTCCTCAAGCTGATGTTACACCTGGAGGTACTGCGAGCAGGTTTTTCCTATGTTTGGGGAGATGGTAACCAGCTAGTTCCCTATGAGGTATACTCTTCCTAGATGAGAAGGTTCACAGTTTCGAACTGGATTTGTCTTTCTCTCCATAGTTATTTTTAGGGGTCCAACTGGGGTTGTGACATAGAAAGTACTTTTAGCAGCTGTGCTATTTCTGTATAGAAATAATCTTATCATGGTAACTTCCCGGCTGGGCTACTGGATGTGTTGCATATGGGGTTGGCTTCAACATGGTATGACAAAATGATAACAGGAACAGCTTACCTTTCTACAGTTTTGTTGGTTTCCTACCTAAAACTAATAGGAAAAACCACCACCATCCATTTTCAAAACAATGATCCAAATGGGCTCTGGGAGACATAAAAAAGGAATGCAGCTGTGATTTATTACATCTACGTTTCATCTTTCTTTTAGGAATTAACACCATTTTTGCATCTGTTCAAAGCCTTATGTCTGCAAGACAGACTAAACTGCACATTTAATAGCTGAGTGGGGATTTGAACCAGGATGCTTGTTCTTTTATGCCCTGATTGGGAATTCTGGAGGGAAACCATCTGGGGTAATTCTATTACATTCCTGTAAATTGCCTTGCAATCCATTTTGATGCAGGCAGTCTATATAACTATACAGATAAAGAAGCTTTGGGGTGGGGAGTGCTGTTAGATGCTGTATTAAAAAGGGGGGGGGTAGTAATGTGATGTCATTTCTAGAGTGAGCAGGGACAAAATGTTCTGCTCTTTTTGGGGGCTTCTTGCTTTTAGAGATGTGGGGGAGGCTTTAAATTTCCCCAAATTTTGACTTTTTTAAAAAAGGAAAATCAACCCATTTTCAGTTTCTAGAGGAGAAGTTAAAACAGTACCCCTTGTTTATGAGGAAAAAATATGGAAGTAATCTTGCTGCCCCAAAATGATATTTTGGAAGAATTAATTGCATCACCTGAAGTTACAGTGGCATGGCTGGGATACCCTGGGGAAAGCATGTGGATTTCTTTAAATGCATGTAGATTTTGTTTTTAGGATTAATTGGAAAAATATCCCAAGTCCTGAGACTCAAAGGAGAAGTACTTGGAAAAGAAGCTACAAGAGTTGAACCAGCATGGGAGACTGGAAAGCTTACATCAATACAATCCTGAAAGACAAGAATATTGAAGATGTAGCAATTGTTGGACATTCTGACAATAAGTCTGTATGGGCATCTAAACCAGGAGGTCTGTTGGCAGCTATCTCTCCCCAGGAAGTTGGGCTGATCACTGGACAGGATAGAAAGTCTTTCCTACAGACTGGGATCACCATCGCTGGAAAAAAGTGCAGTGTGATCCGTGACAACTTGCTAGTAGAGAAAGATGCTGTCATGGACACCAGAACCAAAGGTGGTGACAGCAGGTCCATCTGCATTGGGAAATCTTCCAAAGCTCTTATCTTTCTCATGGGCAAAAAGGGGGTCCACGGAGGAGCCCTGAATAAGAAAGTGCATGATATGATAGCAAGCATGAAGGCAAAAGGCAGCTAGAAGTAGGGATTTTGCCTGAATCACTTTTCTCCTGGAAGAAGGACGTGGGGAAAGTATTGGTCCTTTGAAATAAAAAGCATTTGAAGAACTCCTTGCCTATTTCTTTGACTTATGAGGTGGGATAGGAATTGCTCTGGATCACCTACCCCAGTCTGGTACTGAGGGTCCAGGTCAAGAGTGGTGGAAATTTTATTTTGACTTCCATTGTCCCTGACCAGCATATCGATTAACTGAAATACAGAAACTGAATATGATCAATTATATAGTTGATAGTTTGAATAATATGAAGTCGGAGGTCCTGTTTTAGGAGAAAACCATCTCTGTGACTGTCAGCCACACTAGTTAGACCAGACCACGAAATCAAAAAAGGGTTCATTCAAATCTCTGTCAAATCTCCTTATTCTCTACAGCAGCGCTTCTCAATCTTGGGAACTCTAAGATGTGTGGACTTCAACTCCCAGAATTCCCTAGTCAGCCATGCTGGCCAAGGAATTCTGGGAGTTGAAGTCCACATATCTTAAAGCTCCCAAGTTTGAGAAACACTGCTCTACAGAGACTGAAATAAAGGATCTGCGCCCTCTGCTATTACTGAAGTAACACCCCCCCCAACTTCATTCACTATTGATTACATTGGCTGGCATTAATATAAATTGTAGGTTAGCAATGGCTGGGTAACCACAAGTACACCAGTCTCCACTTCAGACTGATATCTCAAAGGCAGCATCCCAGCTAATTTTCAGTTCAGGAGGAGCTAAACTAGAGGAGGATAAATTATTCAGAGTGTAACACCCTTGGCTTTGAACAATGTTTGAAATTATGTTTGGGGTGGGGATGGGGAAGCAAAGAGAGGTGATACAGGTGAGAGGGGGGATTCCTGAATATAAAATATGTAAACTACTAAGCAGCATACGAATTGGCACATTGCTTGAAAGATGCTTTGGCCTGATCAAGTCCCATTGGAATGAATACATCAGTGGAAAGTCTACCATGTAATTGATTGGGTGACACCAAGTAGTTTCCACCAAGGACTCTGGAATTTGTCTTGAAGAGTCAAAAAAGCCAGACAACTTGGATTATGATTAATTTGAGCCAGTAGCTATTTGGGCACAAGTTTTAATTGGAATCGTTCCAGCCTCAGCCCAAAGTTCCACAATGAGGAACCAGAAACATTCCTTAAGAAGCTTGATTGAACAACTTCTAATGGCTCAGAATTCTTGTAGGCATATATCTGGAAGCCATCACACAGCCGTACTACTTTAGCCTCAAACACTTTTAATCTACCTGGTATGTAATTATCTCCTATCATGCGAAAAAAAACCTAGAGTGGCAGCTACAGTTCTTCTGACCTTCTCTTTTAGAGATTGAATTTGGAGCTTCCACAAGCAGTGGCATGGAAAACACTTCCAAGGTATTTGAAGGCCTGAACTTTTCAATATTATCCCCATTTACTTGCCATCTATAATTACATCTAATGGGCCTCTTTGAAAAGACCATAATTTTTGTTTTTTTAATAACTAAAATGTCTATGCAGTAGCAGGGAAATGATTTTCGTGCCCTCCTCAAACCAATGGATGATGTAGAGATAATGGCTGTGTTATCTGCATATAGGAGTAATACAATAGGTCTTCTGGTCAGATTTTGAAGATGATGTTCTAGTTTTGTAAGTCTTGCCACCATATCAATATAAAAGTTAAATATCGGGCTGGAATACAACTTCGCTTTACACCCTTGTAAGTAGGCACCAGGTCAGAAAGTTGACCTTGATTATCAAGCCTTATTTGGATGTGAGTGTTGTTATGCAGCGTGTTAATCAGTGCTAGCAAATATGTGGCAATAGATGGCATTTCCAGTTTGGACTACACTTGTTCTCTGGACTGAGTCAAAGGCTATTTTAAAATCAATAAATACCACATACAAGGACCTCTAGGAGGGGATATATGATTTTCAGTTAGATGTTGGTCATTTTCAATTAGTTGATGGCATTGTAGTTGATTGGGTGATAATTGGATTGATCAGACTTATCTCCTTTTTTAAATACAGGGACAATAAGAGAGGGCATTTTTAATGGGTGATTTATAACCATAAACAGACCTGCTAAAATTTGTGTCCACCAGTCAGTACTTAGTTCAATCAGCTCTGGGGGAATAATGACTCCCCCAGGGGACAACTTTATGTGTGGTATGTGAACCCAACTATTGAGTCATATCACTATTTGTCATTTGCTTGAAAATTCATTTCCCTTTCTGAAGAAAAAAGAAGAAAAGTAAAATGTTGACAAACAAAACATATCAACAAATCAAGTGTAGATCTTTCCTTCCAGCATGTAATAATCCTTTGGATCATCCCTTCTGCCCACAAAGACCAGAGTTTTTGATGCCTTGACAAATTCCAAGTATTGGGGATGTACCCAACAAGAATGTAGGGGTCATTGATACACAGTGATCTAAATATACATCTACAATCCTGTTAATTTCAGCCTAAATTGTGGCAACGATAGGACAACTCCAAAACACACATATTAGTGTTCATGTTTCTCCAACAAAAAGATGACTGCAACCAACCCTAATTAACCATACTCTAAAGTGTCCAGTATACTTGAAACATTTTGTTATATCAACTTTTGTTTAAGCTCAAAAATGCTAATTTAACATTCTGTAAGAACATTCAAGCACATTATTCCAAAGAATGAAATTAACTTTCTTCAATTCCTTTAAAAGTAAGTAACTGGTTTAGCAGCCCTATTGATTCCTCCAAACCATCAATCTATCATGGAAGTTCAGAAGGTGATGATATTTTTGCTGTAAAAATTCTGATGTGGAATATCCAATGAAATCTATCAGAGTTGTGTTAAACAATTAAATCTTCCAATAAATCAGATTTTAGGGAAATTGTACATTGATTAATTTTATTGCTTAGAATTGGATCAATCCTTAGCAAAATATATTAAAGAAAATTAAACAGTGCAAATGATTTCTAGATATGAGAAAATACACAGAAGACACTTTCTAAGGCATCA
The DNA here is from genome assembly GCA_030867105.1 of Liasis olivaceus. NCBI lineage: Eukaryota > Metazoa > Chordata > Lepidosauria > Squamata > Pythonidae > Liasis > Liasis olivaceus. The sequence continues at coordinate 283,416,750 of CM061349.1, forward strand.
AATCCAACAACCAAATGCTATGTAAGAATCACCCCACCTAGCCTTGGTTTGAAGAGATCAAGGGTGCAATTGCTGTTCTTTTCCCTACATTGGTTTTGTTATCTACCTATTATTGTTAAGAAATTCTGAGGTTCAGCAAAAGTGTTTGAAGATTATTACCACGCCCTAATCATCTCTCTTTCAGGTATAGGCATTCATTGGAAGCTATAATAATGCCATATGTCATGATGTCATGAAATGTGTGATGTTCCCACCCCTTTGGATGCCCATGCTTCCAGAGCTAAATGGAACCTCGGTTCACGAACGCATCTGTTCACGAACAATTCGGGTCACGACCAGTTCCAGCCGCAAAAATTTACCTCCGGTCGCGAACGCCGGATCGGGTGACGAACAGGATCCGCGGCCATTTTCCCTCCAGTGTCACGTGGTCGCGGCTTCCTGTAGGGAGGGGACTCTCCCTCCAAGCAGGAGCCGCGCCCATTTTCCCTCCCGTGTCACGTGGTCGCGGCTTCCTGTAGGGAGGGGACTCTCCCTCCAAGCAGGAGCCGCGCCCATTTTCCCTCCCGTGTCACGTGGTCGCGGCTTCCTGTAGGGAGGGGACTCTCCCTCCAAGCAGGAGCCGCGCCCATTTTCCCTCCCGTGTCACGTGGTCGCGGCTTCCTGTAGGGAGGGGACTCTCCCTCCAAGCAGGAGCCGTGGCCATTTTCCCTCCCGTGTCACGTGGTCGCGGCTTCCTGTAGGGAGGGGACTCTCCCTCCAAGCAGGAGCCGCGCCCATTTTCCCTCCCGTGTCACGTGGTCGCGACTTCCTGTAGGGAGGGGACTCTCCCTCCAAGCAGGAAGCGAGGCCATTTTCCCTCCCGAGCAAGGTTAGCTTTCTCTCTCTTCGTACTGTACTTTGTGTCATATTTTTGCGGTTTTTAAAAAAAAAAACATGGTTCAGAACGGATTAACCGTATTTACATTGAACCTTATGGGGAAATTTGACTTGGGTCGTGACCAGAAATCAGTTGGCGACCAAATTTGGGGTCGGAACGGATTAACTGTATTTACATTGAACCTTATGGGAAAATTTGATTCCGGTCGCGACCATTTCGGGTCGCGACCAGAGTCGCGGAACAAATTAAATTCGTGAACCAAGGTTCCACTGTATAACCCGTTTCTTCAGCCTTTCCTCATAGGATTTGTTTTCCGTATCCTTTATCATCTTTTTCTTCCATTCAGTTCCAGTATGCCCATGTCCTGAAAATGTAGAATCAGAACCAAAAATATATGCAGAAAAAAAGAATTTTCATGATTTGAAAGTTATTATGCAGCCTAATATATTAATAACTTTTTTGCAGTCACATCATGTTGAAAATTAATGTTCATTTTGAGAATATGTGTATGGTTTGGCTTATTTGAGGGTGGTAAGCATTAAGTGGAGTGACCAGTTCAAAAGTTTTCTTGGAATTGCAGGAAAGTTATTTGCCTTTAGATATATAATCTCTCTGGGACATTTCCTTCGTTTAATTAGTGGAGGGATGTGTACATTCTGTGATGCTATCAGCAACTACAGTAAATTAAGAAGAGTAATCAGGGTTTTTTCTTTATAAGCTGAACAAGGAAGCAAATTAGAAATGTGCAATGACTATGTAATACTATAGAGATGCATTAACCAGAACAGGACGCTACATTTCATCTCATCATACGTGCCTACTCATTACATTAACTCTTTTTAAATTTTCTTTCCTTTCTTAATGTGAAATTATATTTTATACAATTGCTCCACAAGGACTGAATATTTTATGAAGTATCCACCATAACTCTAGTAAAATCTTCTTCCCAGTTACCTTTATCTCATACCGCATCATAATGCATGCCCTAATGTTTAGATCACTAACATAGAGTTTTCCCAAAACTGATAGAAAGCTAATCAGTCTATAATGAACAGGGTCTTCCATTTTTCTTTTCTTATACAGGGGAAATATTATAGCCCTATATCATCCTGGGGAGATTAAACCAGAATTTACGGAAGACCCTCTTAATTATAGGCCAATTAGATTGCTACCCATTGTGAGAAAACTCTATGCTAGGTATCTAAATGAAAAATTAACCTTCTACCACTCTGTTTTAACAAATGCTCAGAGCACTTTCAGAAAAGGCAAATCAACAGTTGACCAATGTTTTATATTAGCCTACCTGGCAGGAAAATTTCCTATTTTTCTGAAAGGCAAACTGTTTGCCTCCTTTATAGGCTTTAGGGCCACCTTTGATTCCTGACAGGTGTCTTACATGCAGGCAACATAGTAATGAATAAGGGGGTAAGGCAAAGTTGTATTTTGGTCCCAGTGCTATTTAATATCTACATTAATGATTCAAAGACTACATTACTTCAGGCTGACATCCATGATTAGCTAAAAGGAAAATGTTGCTTTGTTATTTTTAGATGATGCTGTTCCTCTTTCATGTACTAGACTGGGCTTGAATTGCCAACTTGAGGCCCGAATCAAGTAGTGCCAAGGTAATCAACTACAAATCAACTAAAAATGTAGCTTTTGAGAAAAAAAATTCAAAAAGCATAGCTGGAAATTCAAGGTCATATGATAACTTACTGTAAGTCCAGAATTTTAGTTATCTGGGCATGTTATTCAATTGCGCTCTGTTCTGTTGATGTAATTGCAAGGCATATTTTTGAAAGCAAAAGCTACTAGGAAATCTTTCTTCAATACTTTTATTAAAAAATTAGGGAGATTTGACCCTGCAGCATTACATGTTCTTAATGCAAAAATCTCATCTCAAATCTTCTGTGGAGCTCCAATTCGGATTGCAGTTGTCAACAATAACAACCTCATTGCAGGTGAGATTTTTTAAAGAGCTTTTCTAAAAGTTTCATGTTGAGCTGCAAGTTGTGTTATTCCCTTGGAAACCGGGCAATGCCCTCTGAAAGCAAAAGCTTAACTCAGTACAGTTAAATATTGGTTTCAGATAGATGTTTTCAAAAACAAGGAAGGATTGCTGTGTGAAATCCAAAATGATTCTTATATAGATACTTGATTTAAACAGGTGGCTCAAAATATTCGTCAGATTAGTGTTGATCCTGATTACTAATATGACTTTCCGTTTTATTGTATTAAACAATGATTATGGGACAACTCAGTACAGGAATTAATGGTGAAAGCTAAAGTTCCAGTTCATCCCCAACCTTTGGAGTAAATTACAATTGTACTTTTCAGCTGCCTTTATACCTGAGCAGTTGACATTTAAGGAAATATTGAACAGCCTTTTCAAAAGCTAGATTTCATGTTTTGTCAACAAATATATTATGCAGTAGATTTCAAACCCCTTCATGGATCACTGCCTTGTCGTGGCGAAGGGGCTTGTGTAACTCAATGAAGCCATGAGCTATACCGTGCAGGGCCACCCAAGACGGACAGGTCATGACAGAGAGTTCTGACAAAATGTGGTCCACTGGAGAAGGAAATGGCAACCCACTCCAGTATCCTTGCCAAGAAAACCCCATGGACAATGTTAAAAGGCTAAAAGATATGATGCCGGAAGATGAGCCCCTCAGGTCGGAAGGTGTCCAATATGCTACTGGGGAAGAGCGGAGGGCAATTCCAAGTAGCTCCAGAAAGAGTGAAGCGGCTGGGCCAAAGCCGAAAGGACGTTCAGCTGTGGATGTATCTGGAAGCGAAAAGAAGGTCCGATGCTGTAAAGAACAATATTGTATAGGTACATGGAATGTAAGATCCATGAACCAAGGCAAGCTGGATGTGGTCAAACATGAGATGACAAGATTGAACGTCGACATCTTGGGAATCAGCGAATTGAAATGGACGGGAATGGGTGAATTTAATTCAGGTGACCATTATATCTACTACTGTGGGCAAAAAACCCTTAGAAGAAATGGAGTTGCACTCATAGTCAATAAGAGAGTGGGAAAGGCAGTAATGGGGTACAACCTCAAAAACGACAGAATGATCTCAGTGCGTATCCAAGGCAAACCATTCAACATCACGGTAATCCAAGTCTATGCCCCAACCACTGATGCCGAAGAAGCTGAAGTTGACCGGTTCTATGAAGACCTACAACACCTTCTAGAACTAGCATCAAAAAAAGATGTCCTTTTCATCATAGGGGATTGGAATGCTAAAGTAGGAAGTCAAGGAGTAATCGGAATAACAGGCAAGTTTGGCCGTGGAGTACAAAATGAAGCAGGGCAAAGGCTAATAGAGTTCTGTCAAGAGAACAAGCTAGTCATAGCAAACACTCTTTTCCAACAACACAAGAGACGACTCTACACATGGACATCACCAGATGGTCAATACCGAAACCAGATTGATTACATACTTTGCAGCCAAAGATGGAGAAGCTCTATACAGATGGCAAAAACAAGACCAGGAGCTGACTGTGGCTCAGATCATGAGCTTCTTACTGCAAAATTTAGGCTTAAATTGAAGAATGTAGGGAAAACCACTAGACCACTCAGGTATGACTTAGATCATATTCCATGTGAGTACACAGTGAAGGTGATGAATAGATTTAGAGGATTAGATTTGGTAGACAGAGTGCCTGAAGAACTATGGACGGAGGTCTGTAACATTGTACAAGAGGCAGCAACTAAAACCATCCCAAAGAAAAAGAAACGCAAGAAAGCAAAATGGCTGTCTGATGAGGCTTTACAAATAGCTGTGGAAAGAAGGAATGCGAAAAGCAAGGGTGAAAGGGAAAGATATCAGCAACTGAATGCAGATTTCCAGAGAATAGCAAGGAGAGATAAGAAGGCCTTCTTAAATGAACAATGCAAAGAAATTGAAGAAAACAATAGAATGGGGAAGACTAGAGATCTCTTCAAGAAAATTGGAGATATCAAAGGAACGTTTAGTGCAAAGATGGGCATGATAAAGGACAAAAAAGGCAGGGACCTAACAGAAGCAGAAGAGATTAAGAAGAGGTGGCAAGAATACACAGAAGAACTCTACAAGAAAGATCTTAATGTCCCTGATGTCCATGCTGGTGTGGTCACTGACCCTGAGCCAGACATCCTAGAGAGTGAAGTCAAGTGGGCCTTAGGAAGATTGCTAACAACAAAGCTAGTGGAGATGACAGTATTCCAGCTGAGTTATTTAAAATACTAAAAGACGATGCTGTTAAAGTGCTGCACTCAATATGCCAGCAAGTTTGGAAAATGCAACAGTGGCCACGGGATTGGAAAAGGTCAGTTTACGTTCCAATTCCAAAGAAGGGCAATGCCAAAGAATGCTCAAACTATCGCACAATTGCACTCATTTCACATGCTAGCAAGGTTATGCTCAAAATCCTACAAGCTAGGCTTCGGCAGTACGTGAACCGAGAACTACCGGATGTACAAGCTGGGTTTCAAAGAGGCAGAGGAACAAGAGATCAAATTGCCAACATTCGCTGGATCATGGAGAAAGCACGAGAGTTCCAGAAAAGCATCTACTTCTGCTTCATTGACTATGCAAAAGCCTTTGATTGTGTGGATCAGAACAAACTGGCAAATTCTTAAAGAGATGGGGATACCAGACCACCTTACCTGTCTCCTGAGAAATCTGTATGCGGTCCAAGAAGCAACAGTTAGAACCGGTCATGGAACAACCGATTGGTTCAAAATAGGGAAAGGAGTACGGCAAGGCTGTATACTGTCACCCTGCTTATTTAACCTATATGCAGAGTACATCATGAGAAATGCCAGGCTGGAAGAATCACAAGCCGGAATTAAGATTACAGGGAGAAACATCAATAACCTCAGATATGCAGACGATACCACCCTAATGGCAGAAAGTGAAGAAGAACTAAAGAGCCTCTTGATGAGGGTGAAAGAGGAGAGTGCGAAAGCCGGCTTGAAACTCAACATTAAAAAAACTAAGATCATGGCATCTGGACCCATCAATCCCTGGCAAATAGAAGGGGTAGAAATGGAAGCAGTAACAGACTTCATTTATTTGGGCTCCAAGATCACTGCAGACGGAGACTGCAGCCATGAAATTAAAAGACGCTTGCTCCTTGGGAGTAAAGCTATGGCAAACCTAGATAGCGTATTAAAAAGCAGAGACGTCACCTTGCCGACAAAGATCCGCATAGTCAAAGCTATGGTTTTTCCAGTAGTAATGTATGGTTGTGAGAGCTGGACCATAAAGAAGGCTGAACGCCGAAGAATTGATGCCTTTGAACTGTGGTGCTGAAGAAGACTCTTAAGAGTCCCCTGGACTGCTAGGAGGTCAAACCAGTCAATCTTAAAGGAAATCAACCCTGATTGCTCATTGGAAGGATTGATAATGAAGCTCAAGCTCAGATACTTTGGTCACCTAATGCGAAGAGAGGACTCTTTGGAAAAGACCCTGATGCTGGGAAAGATGGAAGGCAAAAGGAGAAGAGGACGGCAGAGGATGAGATGGCTAGATAGCATCACTGAAGCAATGAGCATGAAATTGAGCAAACTCAGGGAGGCAATGAAAGATAGGAAGGCCTGGCGCAATATGGTTCATGGGGTCACGAAGAGTCGGACACGACTGAACGACTGAACAACAACAGCAACAAGATTTCAAAACATTCCCATCTGCCTTTTTTAAATTAATTTTTATTAAATCAATTTTTGCAAAGTAAAAACAATACAAATTCAAAGAAAAAAGGAAGTAAAGTAAAAGAAAAGTGCTAAGTAAATGGGAAAGAATGAAAGAAAAGAAGACAAGAAAGAGAACAAGTGAATGAAGGGCTAACAAAGCTTGCAGATTTAATGGAGAAGATCATAAAGAAAATAACCAAGTGAAGCCTGAATATTTCCTGCCTTTTCTTTGATAGAATACTTCATTACTAGGAGTTTAAACAGTACCATTCCTTGCAATGTTATATTTCAGCTGTTTAATGATTATTTAAACCCAGTGCATTTTATGAGCTGAGCCAATGAAGTCAGAAATGCCCCTGAATTTAGGGTGTGCATTACAGGCATATTCTCTAAAATTAAGTGTAAGCTTTTATTAGTGTAGTTGTTTGTTTTGGATGGCTATGTTAAAACACAGTGCTCAGCCCCTGTGTGTGTATATATTTTAAATGGAAAGCAGGAGATAAATAATATATCTACCATCTACCTAAAGGACTCCCTTAGGGCCACTATACCATTATTCCTAGCTGCCATATTCCTTTTGTGTAGGCATCACAGATTGGTCTTTTAATGCCTATTCTTTCTGCATTTTAAGTATAGTTTGGTTCATCTGCTGTTGTCCTTCACTTTCTTTTTGCTAAATTCCTTTCATCATCCCCCAAACAACAACAACTTCTCCTTCCCTTCCTTTGGCTTAGTACAGAGTTCAAGTGGATTCCTTGCATCTGCTTGAGACAAATCTGTTAATGCAAGGAGTTTACTATAATCATTAAATCACAGATTAGGAGCTGGAAGCCTCCAAACCCATTTTACCAGATGCTTCCCTTGGATCTTCTCTTTGATCACTAACAAGAGGGCCACCGTTTTCTAGAGATTATACCGTCCCTTTAGACAAGGAGACGTATGGCTTCGTTCTGTTCTTCAGGGAATTGGGGAGGGGGGTGTTAGCTATGCAAGTAAATTAGAGAAAATGACAATGAACAAGAATTTATCTTTCCCCCAATAAACAAGGAGTGGAACAGAACAATAGAAATCTTATTTTATAGAAATAAAGGAGGAGATGATAAAAACATCTATTCTTCCATTTATCATCTCCGGGGAAAAGCTCAGTGAGTCATGCACTTTAGCTGAACTCAGCGCAATTATTCTGCAAGTAATCGGCCAATCATAGAATTAAAAATAGAGCCATTAATAATAAATGCTTGGAGAAGAAAGCCATTCTGCAAAGTGGAAAGATAATTGGTCTCACTTGCAGTTCTTGAGAAATCATTTTAGCAAGTATTACCCATTTTCAGCAGGCCATAATCGGTTGTGCAAAATTACAGAGGAAATGATGTGCAGCAAGCGGTGGCCTTGTGCCTGTACCGTGTATCGTCCAAATTTGGTGATGTTCTACGTAGCCTTTCTCACCAGAGCTCAGCAGGGCATGACTGGCAAAGCTTTTAGAGTGGGGGCTTGGAGCAGCACTTCCAGAATAATCTAGATGGGGCTTGAGAAGGAGGCTGTGGCACCCAGGTCCCACAGCTGACAGACAAAGCTCTCACCACAGAGGGAGGAGAGGGTAAGGCCACCTGAGATGACAGGCCAATGGCTATGAAGGGACTGGTAGATGGATGAGGAGCTGACAGTGTTCCTAGGCTCTAATCCAGTATGCGGTTAATGCCGTTTTACCATTCAGTAGATTGGGGAGAGGGAAGCAATTCTGGGGATATAGTCTCAAGATATTTTTTTGAAATAGCAGTTGGTAAAAGTGGGCCTACCAAATTGGCCTCCACTGTCAACCAAGCTTAAATTTTCTCTGGGTTCTTAACTATGAGCTACCTAGAATGACAGAAATTGGATTTCCTAGTATATTAAAAGCAGCATTGTGGTTAATATTTGATTTACTTACTTCAGAAAGAAAAGGGATAATGCACTGAAAAGCACAAGAAAAAAAGGGGTGAGAGGGAGTGTCTCAAGTGCCAGTAAGAAATAATTCATTGCATCACCCTAACCATGCCCCATATATCTCATCCAGGTATATTTCTAAGCAGGCTCCAATACTAGCTTTTACACTAGGCTGCAAGCCCTTGTCATGACATACATAAAAAAGGGTGGGGCTTTGACTGCATAGTTTTGGTCACCATCTTGACTTTTTTGACCCCTTCCTTGTAGATGCCCCTGCCTGAGTTCTAGGGAAGTTCTTTCATGTGCTTCCACCACCCCCACCACCCCGCCCAAAACTGGCATTTACCAATGACATCCAATATCCTCTGCCCAGCATTGATGCTGCAGAATCTCAGGTTGCAATTGAAAATCTGCCTCTAAGGAACAAGTGGGTTTGATTCTTTCAAATTAGTCTTGATTTGTTTAGGATGAGAATTATCATATTTAAAGAATGAAAATTCCTGTCTATTGCTTATCTGTACAAAGTGGTTTTTAAAAGTTGCTTTGTTTGAATAGTCTAAGGTCCAGAAAACTGTTCTGATTCTTGTCATAGCTATATATTAAATTCTATATTGATGTCCTATTTATTCCACCCTAATTATAGAATCTTTTTAAAGTTTCATTATTACCTTTCACAAAAGCAAATGTATTGACAATGTAACTCCATCACCATATTCTTATCTATGTTCTGTATGAGTTGATGATGGAAGATACACGCTGTTTTTCAAAAAGGTCCATGAATAAATTGCCTAATTCAGGGGCCACAGTGCAACCCATGACCGCACCTTTAATTTGCCAAAAAAGTATTTATTTTCAAAATTAAAATAATCCTTGAATAACTGTTTCAGCTAAAGATGACAAAATGAGTTGAAGGATATCTCTTCTTTATTCAGCTATTTGCTGTTTGATCATGAAACTTTAAAAGATTTATTTTTATATTTTATTTATATTTCAAATTTGGACACTGCCCATCTCACGAGGAATATTCTTTTAAATATAAGCATGCTGGCTCTTCTGCCTTTGAACAGTAGAACAGCAAGCCTTGCAAAATATTCTCTCCTGTACAGGAAATGACAAGTGTCTGTATTATGCTGGGTATCCCACTCCATGGCAGACCATTCTGTAGTGTTGCCACCCGCAACCCTTTTGTTTCAAAGGATACCTTGCTGCTTGTCCAGAAAAATGGGCAGTGTTTCTCAACCTTGGGAACTTTAAGATGTGTGGACTTCAACTCCCAGAATTCCCCAGCCAGCCATGCTTAAAAATTCCCCTCTGACCCCTATGGGTGGTCTGTGTCTTCCTCAATCTTGGGTCCTCTACCAGAGGCCTGGGAGTTTGAGGGTTCTGCACAGTATCTTAGCTGTTCCTAGCACTGCACTCTTCTGGACAGAGAACTCTGATGTTGTTCCTGGGATCTGCTGGAGCCACTCTCCCAGCTTAGGAGTCACGGCCCTGAGTGCTTCTACCATCACTGGGACAACTTTGGCCTTTACTTTCCACATCCTCACTATTTCCTCCTTCAGGCCCTGGTACTTCTCCAGCTTCTCATACTCCTTCTTCCTGATGTTCCTGTCACTTGACACTGCTACATCTATCACTACCGCTGTCTTCTGGTCTTTGTCTACTACCACGATGTCTGGTTGATTGGCCAGTACCTGCCTGTCCATCTGGATCTGGAAGTCCCACAGGATCTTAGCCCTGTTATTCTCCACAGCCTTCTGTGGAATCTCCCATCTGGACTTGGGGGGGTCTAGCCCATACACTGTGCAGATGTTCCTGTACACAATGTCAGCTACTTGGTTGTACCATTCAATGTATGCTGTTCATGCCTGCATCTTACACCCTGGCACTATGTATTGGACTGTTTCTGAGGCCTCTCTGCAATCTGCACCTTGGGTTCTGTCTAGTGTGGTAGACCCCTCCTTCTATGGATCTGGGGCTTAATGCCTGTTCTTGTGCTGCTATGATCAGTGCTTCAGTGCTATCTTTTAGTCCAGCCACTGGCAGGATTTCCCAGTGTCAGCCACCTCAGCTATCTGCCGATGGTACATCCCATGCAGGGTCTTGTCTTGCCATGGCACTTCCTCTGCTTGAACTTCCTCCCATGGCTGCTGCTGCTGCCTTAGGCATTCTGTTAGCAGCTCATCTTTGGGTGCCATCTTACTGATGTATTCCTGGATGCTCTGGGTTTCATCCAGGACAATGGCTTTGACACTCACCAGACCCTGCCCATCCTCTTTTCAGCTGGTGTACAGTCTCTGGGTATCAGATTTGGGGTAGAAACCTCCATACATTGTGAGGAACTTCCAGGTCTTCACATCAGCAGCCTCCATGTCCTCTTTTGGCCAGCTCACTATACCGGCAGGGTATCTGATGACTGGCAGGGCATACATGTTGATGGCATGGATCTTGTTCTTCCCATTGAACTGGCTCTTCAGGACCTGTCTTATCCTTTGGTGGTACTTGGATGTTGCTGTCTTCCTTACCTCCTCATCATGGTTCCCATGTGACTGTGTGTGATGGAATGGAATTATGAAGGCCAGATTCAGGGAGAAAAACATTTTCTTTCATCTCCTGAGGCGCGAGGGAGAGATAAGAGGATGAGGCTGGCACCTCCCTGAGGAATTCACAATGTTGTGGCTGGCATTACTTGGGAGCTGGGATTTCAGTCTGGGAAGATTCTTGCTAGAGGTTGTAGCTAATAAACATTGCTGGACTGAATTTATATGGTCTCTTGGAGTTGCTTGGGCTAGGCCTGACATCAATCTTCCCAGGCTCAAACCCCAGCTCCCAAGTAATGCCAGCCACAACATTGTGAATTCCTCAGGGAGGTGCCAGCCTCATCCTCTTATCTCTCCCTCGCGCCTCAGGAGATGAAAGAAAAAGTTTTTCTCCCTGAGTCTGGCCTTCATAATTCCATTCCATCACACTGTGGGACACCAAGGTATTTATAGCTGGTCTCTATGTCTGCTATGTGGCCCACTGGTAGTTCCACTCCATTGGTATTAACTACCTTCCCTCTCTTTACTATCATCCTGCCACACTTCTCCAGTCCGAATGACATCCCAATATCCTCGCTGTAGATCCATGTCAAGTGGATCAGTGAGTTGATGTCTCTTTCACTCTTAGCATACAGCTTGATGTCATCCATGTAGAGGAGGTGGCTGATGGTGATTCCACTCTTGAACTATCCACTCAAGCGGCTGTATAGCATAGTGGTTAGAACACTGCCTTTGGTGCAGGAGACCGGGGTTCAAATCCCAGCTGGTACCTACCTTACCAGTAGGGGTCCTTGGGCAAAGCCCCCCCTAACGCTTCACCTGCCTACCTCAAATATGAGAGTGACACAAACTAAGAGAGTCATGCCGGCTCAGACGTCGCCCGGATTAACAAGGTCCACGTCAGATGTTGGGGAACCAGGACAATCTGATGTTAAGTGGGCTACTGGAACAAACCATACATGGATGAGACAAGAGAACTTGGAATTGCTTTTACACTTTGTGAAAGATTATTTCCAGGCCAAATTAATTTAATAAATGACTAACAATCAATTGACCACTCTCTCCATCATAAGGCTATCAGACCTGATCTGCAAAAATCCATTAGTTGTCAGCAAAGAGATACAGGAAACACTAACTTTGCTTCTTCTTCTGGATTTCTGCAGACTAGTACTAATCAATGAGCCAGTAAAATGGATAATGGAATAGCTTCATTCCCACGTTCCCTTCCACCATAAGGTACCCCGAGACTTGATGAGTAATGGAAAGACATCATTTCTTTGGCTACTTGTTCCCATCCTGTTGTGCCTGCTCTACCTTGAGCCCTCCCATTAGTTGGAGGATGCCTTCCCGAAAATGAGGAGTGTCCCTGTAAAACTGGAATTGAATCTTGGCAATAAGTTTCAGGCACTGATAGTGCCTTCTGTTGACTAAAAGCTAGTCATGGCAGCAGGTTATTGGGAATATTTCAAAGACATTCCGAGTGAAATCCACTGTGTGGGTAAACCAGGAAGGACCATAAAATGCCAACGCGAATCACCATGAGAACGGGGCTCGTGCCGTTCTCCAAATAGGGCGGCTGTACTCATGAGAGCTGGGGAAGACCAGATGGTTTCCGAGGGATTGCAAGAACGGGGTGGGCAATTGGGAGAAAGAATGAGACAAGCAGCTTGGAGAATGACACACCGATCACCCTGCACAGAGGATCCCTCCTGCGGAGTACGAGGAGAGCCGCGGGACCCGGTATACCTGTAATGTAGAAAAGTCCGGCTCTGCAGTCTCCCTCCTCGTGCATCGCCTGCAGCTCCCGACACAGCCCTGACGCTTCCACTTCTGAGAGACAGCAGCGGCGGATAATCAGGTGGGCGGGCCGGATAAATGACCCTGGCGGGCCGTATCTGGCCCGCAGGCCATAGTTTGAGAACCCCTGGTTTAGAGCTTAGCATGTTTTGTGAAGCAAAGTCAAAAAGCTTGAGAGCAACAAGAATGATGGCCTCACTATTCTTTTTCGGAGCCCAGCTTATCACACCAGTGTTCTCTATGCGAGACTAACATTTTCTGCTAACTTTTTATCGCTTCTGTGGAAACCCAGAGGATTCTGATAAGTTAACTCAGACTTCCTTTATCTTTTAGGTAATGAAAGGAGCATTACCATGGATACCTTGAATATCCTCCTGTTTTGTTTTGTTTTTTCTTCCATGGCCGGTGCTATATTTTTGAAAAATACGGCTGACTACAATGAAAGCAAGCCTCTTCCTCATTAAACCTCAACCAGAAGCTCAAAACACAACTTTTCAAACTACTCCTTTAAAATTTTATATTTTTAACCAATTTTGTTTTGAGTACATTTTTGTAAGCCCTGTAGAGCCACTAGGATTGGGAAGTGCAGACATTTGCTAATGTAGCGGCATAATCTATGTAATATTTCAAAGAAACATTTTCTCATTCCCAACAGAATTTGAATTCTTCACAGTAGAGGGTGCTGAAGAGCACTGTAGAAACTTGAGTTTTCATAGTAGAAATAGCTGCATCTTATTATCCAAGCATAAAATGCTGAACTTGGCTGTGTATCTAATGTATGCTTCCATCTAAGTCCAGCTACAGTCTAGCTGTAGACTTAACCACTGATTTGTTTCTTTTGTGTAAAAGAAAGTGCCTTTAATATGTCTTATTTCTCATAGAAACTTAAATATTTAAAAAGCAAGCATAGGCATACGTAAGGGAGACTGGGCCAAATAACAAATTGTGCCTTGCGATACAACCATGTGGCTTACGTACTTGGGTCTGGCATCAGGACCCAAATAGGCCAGGGTTTGCTTTGTGATGTCACAAGGACCTTGTGTACGAATCCTGAACCCAACTGGTCATGGATTAAGCAGGTTCCTATTATGCTAGGTGGATTAATCAGCTCATCTGGACAAGAATACCTGGCAACTCTTTGGTTAATTATCATTATTCATAGAAATTCTGTCATAATTCTGTCACGCAGATGGCCTTGAGAGAAATATTCAGAAACTGTTAAATATTCAGAAACTTAAACATTCCTTAAGCCCTGGGAATGGAAAAAATATTAGAAAGAGACTTGCGTCGGCTCCTCCCTGACTCACTGGGTTATAAGAAGGGGAGGAGGAAAATCTCAATCATACTTGCAAGATTCTATCTCAGTAAAGTTTAGTTCTAGTGTTCCTGAGGAGTCTGTTTCCTGCTCTGGATTACCTCAAAGGGCTGGCAGTCTCTCATCTCTCCTTTGCCATTTCCCATTCCTTTCTTCCCCCACTAACTCTGTTTATATGTAATATGCCTTTCTCAGAACTATACTCCATCCTTCTAATGAATGAACGAACTACAATCTATGAAAGCTTCTGTAATAAGAAACTAAACATTGTAGCGTAGAAGACTCTGATGGTTTTGCTGTTCCAGATTAATGTGGTCACTCTGCTGAAACTGTTACATGGGCATGGGTTCCTGTTCAGTCTTCCAACCAACATCTGCTTACTCCAGCCAGGTTACACATCAAATGCTTTCAAAACCTACATGACTCTAGAAATGTCTATTCAAAGATACCTATCATCAATCTCTGGAGCTCTACAAAAATAACCCAGTCTCCTCTTCATTCAAGATTAATTCCTTCCCACTCTATCCACACACACCTCCCCACACCCTTTATCTGTTATCTCCTGTCTCTCCTGCCCTTGGTTGGGTCATCCTGCAGGCCTCCCTCTCTTGCTGCTCTCCTTAGCCTTCTTACCCTTGCTAGGCTAATCCCACCCCCTGCCCCTCAAGTGAAACTCTGGTCTCCCCACCCTCTATTTCCATCTATTTTGGTTGTTCCCAAGTCAAGCCCATCTCCTCCTTTCCTTGCCCATCAGGAAATAGAGAACAGCTCTGAGGTATGCAGATTTCATGGCTGTAGATGAACAGAATATCTCTAGATAGACAATTATCCATGCAACATTTGGAACGCATCCATACATTCTCTCACAGCTGATCGTTCTAAGAATCAGAATGTATTAATGACGGCAGGAATGTACTTGTTATTTTCTTGTCCTATTTTCTTTTAGGCAGGGCTTTTGGGATTGTAAGCCTGAGGGAAGGGAGACTGCCTTGCTTCTTATGGATCTTATGTCAATAACTGTGGGAGTCTTTCTGACTAGAGGGGGGGGGGGGGGAGGGAAGGAAAATAGACTACTGTCATTCAATAAGACCATGTAATCAAATTAATGAATTGGTTAAATCTCTTTAATTTTTCTTTGTACATTATTTTGTTAACAGATATGTTTATTAACAACTTAAAACAGAGCCAGAAAACAGTTATACAAAATAAAATCTGGAACATATCCTGAAAGCAGAGGCAACCAAAAAAGAAAAAAGCATAAAAATGAATATTATCTAAGCAGAAATGTATCATTTGGGAATACAGAGACTGGAACCTTTCCTCTACATTAGATGACGGAGCTTTTCCACCCAGGCTCTTAGCCCAGTTTCATACTTTTCCAGTGAGACGTACATCTGATTACTTATTTTTGGTGCCTGGACCATCTCAGAAAGATGAGGTTTATTAAATATTGTAATACAAATGTCTGTCCTACATAGACAGGCAACATAAAATCCTGCATAGGAGCTTTGGGCTGCTGCTACAACAAACTCTGGAGCTTGAACAAAGAGGCAGAACTATCTATGGCATGCATATATATTTGACATTTCCTTCATCCATGGAAACTCTGGGTGAAGTGCAGTCCCTGCAGAGAGACGAACTCTCTCCTCTTTTGCTTAAAAACTAAGCCTTAGGTCCCTCTGCAAATAGACTCTCAAACAGCATAGTTACTGTGGAATGGCGATCCAGTGTTGGCCTGTTGGGTCTCTTGTACCACTAGAAGGTTCTAGGGAAGTGCAAATCCATGTATATAACAGCTGGCTTTGGATGGGGCATGACTGAACCAAAACACGTTTGGGATTATTTGATCCATTAAAAATGGGGCTGCTTTGTTTCAGATAAAGACCAAGATGTTCTTTGGGTAGTAGGTGGTATGGGGTGTGGGGGAAAAGAGTGGGAAAAAGTCAAGGACATTACTGGTGGTTGCTGAGGGGAGGCAAGGAGGGAGGAAAGGTAGGGTTCTGGGAAGGTTGGGATGGGCAGGCCAGTGGGATATGCCACATTGTGACATCAGCAGCAAGTGAGATGAAATGGGAGGATGGGGTGGAAGGGGAAGTGCTGGGAAGATGTGGGGGACAGACAGGTTGATGGGATCTGCTGCAGTGAAAGTTATGAGGGGAGAAGATGGGACAATATGCATCAGCCTTGCCTGACTTGCCCTGTAAAATCATTCTGAGAACTCTCTGGATTCTGTTTTGTCTGAAACCAGGAATAATCAATATGTTCCATGTTTTGTTTCTTCCAAACTGGGACCAGTTCAAAATGGTTCAACAGAACTTCTGGGGTGTAATGGCTGGTTTCAGATTTGAACAAAATCTATTCCCCATTTTGTGCATACTCTTGGTAGGTACTTTTATGATCACAGGACAAGGAAGACATTTCTTCCCTGCTCCCATTGGGCAGTTTTTAAAGCTTATTGAACTTTTTTTCCTCTCTCACTTGTAAGGCGAGAATTCAGGGCTCGCTCCATCAACTGGATGATCTGCAGAGCTAGAACTGTGAAATGGAAATTTTCCCATTTACAGAATTCACTGCCCTGGAATATGGTACTAGCTACAAATGAATGGGAAAACCTATTAAGGAAGGAAAGGAAGAAACCAAGAAATAGGAGCTGCCAAAGACCACAATATCAGCACCTTTTGCCTTGACTCTGATCCTAGACTGGGGGCCTTGCAGTTGGTTTATTTGTGTCATGGAATATCCCAAACATGGGGCTGAAACACAAAGTCACAGAGTGGGAAACACCTCAGTGATCATCTAGTTCAACCCCATCCTTAGCATAGGATGTGGCTAAAAAACTGTAGACAGATGGCTGCCATCAAGGCTCAGTTTGAAGACCTTCAGTAAAGGGAAGCAACCACTCTGTCGAGCAATCTATTCCACTAGCTGAGTTTTCTCAACCATGGCAACTTTGAGATGTGTGGACTTCAATTCCCAGAATTCTGGGAGTTGAAGTCCACACATCTTAAAGTTGCCAAGGTTGAGAAACACTGCACTGGCTGACAGTTCTTGCTGTGATGAAATTCCTCCTCATAAGGAAGAAGAATCTGAATCTACTTTCCTGCACTTTGAACTTAAACACAAGTATACTTCCTGCTCTATTCCCTTTAAAGATATAGATGTATAGATATTGATTTACTAATATATAACCTTTGGATAGCTTAACACTGCTATCAGATATGCACCTCTCCTTGTTTAGTGACTGTAATCTGTTCCTTAAATTAGAAGCAAAATGGTCATTAAGCAACATGGTTGCTAAGTGAACACATGACTGAGAGAGAGAGACCCTGCAAATATCACTGGTTGTTGCTGTCTCATTCAGATAAAGTTCTCTTGTGCAGCAACACAATTGTTACTCTCACTCCGGTGTGCCTTGTTATCAGGTGTAGACATTTGGGTGTAAGTGTGCATAGTGGTCAGAAAATGACTTTTTTTTGCTGTTGTATTTGCAAATGGTCACTAAACAAGATAGCCACTAAATGAGGAACGGCTATATATTCAGTCTACCCTTTTGCAGACTAAATGTATCCAGTTCCCTTACTAACTTGGTGCCCCTTCTCTGAACTCTCTCCAGTTTGCCAAAGTCCTTTGCAGACTGTAGTGTCCAGAGCTGGGGTCAGAATGCCAAGGGAGGGTCTGACCAACACAGAGTAGAGTCAGGCAATTACAGTGGAACCTCGGTTCACGAACGCATCTGTTCACGAACAATTCGGGTCACGACCAGCTCAGGCCGCAAAAATTTACCTCCGGTCGCAAACGCCGGATCGGGTGACGAACAGGATCCGCGGCCATTTTCCCTCCCGTGTCACATGGTCGCAACTTCCTGTAGGGAGGGGACTCTCCCTCCAAGCAGGAAGCGTGGCCATTTTCCCTCCTGTGTCACGTGGTTGCGACTTCCTGTAGGGAGGGGACTCTCCCTCCAAGCAGGAAGTGTGGCCATTTTCCCTCCCGTGTCACGTGGTCGCGACTTCCTGTAGGGAGGGGACTCTCCCTCCAAGCAGGAAGCGAGGCCAGTTTCCCTCCCGAGCAAGGTTAGCTTTCTCTCTCTTCATACTGTACTTTGTGTCATATTTTTGCGGGTTTTTTAAAAAAAAACATGGTTCAGAACGGATTAACCGTATTTACATTGAACCTTATGGGGAAATTTGACTCAGGTCGTGACCAGAAATCGGTTGGCGACCAAATTTGGGGTCGGAACGGATTAACTGTATTTACATTGAACCTTATGGGAAAATTTGATTCCGGTCGCGACCATTTCGGGTCGCGACCAGAGTCGCGGAACAAATTAAATTCGTGAACCGAGGTTCCACTGTACTTGTGATCTGGGCTCTGGGCTCCCAAAATAGTATGAGTCCCTTTAGCAGCTGCATTATACTATTAGCTCTCTCTTTGTCCAATTAACAATACCCTTGTTAGTCCCAGTCTCTCAGACTGGAAGGCTCCTCCTCTAACTATTGTCTGAAGATAAATAGCAGTTTTACCTTATCATTATAACATTTATTTGTTTATTTGATTTATATGGCCACCTATTTCACAACAGTGACTCTGGGCAGTGTACAAGGATTAAAACAAACCACAACATGTAGCCCATGGTGCCCTAGATTAAGCCCCAATCACATTAAAGGCACATCGAGAACAGCCAAGCTCACCTAACCTCCTGACCCAAGTGCCTGGGGAAACAACCAGGTCTTCAGCACGTTGCAAAGCTATCAGGGCCAGGGCCATCCAGATCTCTGGGGGGATGCTGATCAATAGGGCAGGTGCTGCCACAGAAAAGACATGACTCTGGGATCCAACAAGATGCCATTGTTTAATAGAAGCGACGGGCCAAGCTGCAACAATGGGAAAGAGACAGTCCTGCCTGGCCCAGTGGTATGTAGGGCACACACTTTTAATCACACTCAGAAGCCTACTGGGAGTCAGTGCAAATCATGGAGCAGAGGTGTTATACAGATGCCGTGAGAAATCCCAAAAACTGCCTGTGCCCCTTCTTTCTGGACTAGTGGCAGATTCCAAACACTCTTCAAGGGCAGCCCCAAGTAGAGCGCATTACAGTAATCCAAATGGGAAGTGACAAAGGCATGAGTTACCTAGAAGAGTAAGCATACCTTCTATCACTACATGAAAGCAATGAGGAAAGAAGCTGCTTTAGCAAAAATGCCCGTCTATGCACCCTACAAAGAATCAGCTTGCCCAGAATCTCTGCTGAACGGTGAGAACTGAAACTGCAGCCCAAAGTATCTCTGCTTGATTCATTATGACTCTGATGCTGCTGGAGTTGAGGGGGTTTTAGACCAGAGACACTCTGGAGGACCCCACATTCTGATCCTTTGATATTATACTCCTGATTTGCTCCCTCAGTCTCTTTGCTACATACTCCTTCTTCAAGCTTCCTCATCACTACTCCTACTTCATTTTTTTTAAATACACGTGCGACAGTGCATTTTGGGGTCTCCAGGTAGTGAGACCCCCAAGCCCATGCTGGGTATTACCTGAATGATTAATGCAATCACATCTGTCTTAATGCTCTTTTTTTGGGTCAATTAATTTCTCTTTTGGAGCCCCATTCTTCTTCAACTCTTTTCAGTTTGCCTGCTTCTGACAATGCTCCTCTGGCATTTTGGAGAAGCCTGTAGTGCTTGGATGTCAGACCATCAGCCAGCATTTTGATAGCAATGTGGTCTTGCCAGAAAAGCAACTATTTCTTCTCTTCTAATTCCTTCATTTCTCTCCTTTCTCACTTTTGCCTTCTCTCTCTCCCCCCATCCTTTATCTTTTCCTTCTTTCACCATTTCTTTGAATGGACTGATTAATTTTCCCAAAAGTATTATATTTTTTAAATCTGACCCAGTTAATTACAGTTTTGTATCTTTGGCATTACTCATTCTTTTCATTCATTGGTATTAAAGCACTTTCAGAATCATAAAAACTTTAAAAGATCAAACATACTTTCCAAATGAAATGCACAGATGGATCCATTCCCAATTACCTCCCCCCCTTTGACAAGTTGGGGTATGTTCAGAAGATGAAGTGTATGTGAGCAAAGGAGAAATTGCTGCCCTCTTCAACAGTCACCTCCTCCTCCTCCTCCTCCTCCTCAAAAAGTAGTAGGCTCTATCGCGTTGATGTAGCTGTCAAAACAGCCAAGCCAAGTGGTGAGGTGTAGGCTCTGGCCAATCCCTGCAGGCCAAGGACCAAGTAACTGCATCCTTTCTGCAACACTTTGCCCACATTCTGAAAGGAATGAAAGAACACTGTTAGCACAAGGAAACAATTCCAAAAAAGGGCTACAGTTCAACAAATATTTCCTACAGCCCAAAGATGTTAGTTCGGCACAATTCTCTCATATCCCTAGAAAGTCCAGGGCTTAATTCAGTTTGGGGAAAGCAGGGTTTGGATCAGCACTTAGCCAAGAACTTCACTGAGTGAACTTGATTCAATCACTGTCTCTTAGGCCAACATATCTATCATGAACTCTATGAGGATAAAATAATAGTGGTTGTAGCTTGAGTTCCTTTCATGCTGGCTTACTCCAAATGTGACTCTAGATGTCTGAGCCATTGCTTATTATAGTCATGAAGTTTCATTGTTATGCATTCCTTTTTTTTTCCATCAGATTTTTCAACAGGAAATTTCAGTGCAAAAAAATAGGCGTAATGTCTAGGGCTACGTCTCATCAGCGAGTACTGTGGTGTTTTGCACTTTGAAGTGGTTTCAAAGGGCTATGGATTTTATCACAGCCAGTAGCACTCACAGGATCCTGCTTGCTTTTGTCAGAATGATGAAATAGCATTACATTGCAAGTTCTGGTCATGTGTGCAATATTGTGACACATGTGGAAAAGTGGTGAGGCTTACTGTGATGCTTTCGTTAGTCTGACCCGCTCCTCTTGCCTCCCCTAACCCCACTGATCAGAACAGTAGCTGCAAGGGGAAAAGGCAACAGGACAAAGTGGTTCCAAAAACACATCCAGCCACCACACACAAAGCATCGATTCCCCATTCCAAAATACCTCATTCCTATATTAATACAGTTGGGGGGAGGGGGGGAATGAGGACTTTCCTCTCCCCATCTAGTTGAGATGACACAGTACCAATTTCCAGGCTGGTTAGATTAGAAAACGTGCTCTGAAACTAAACACTTCAGGTCAAAACAATCTTTCTCCCTTTCTGAAACTTTTTAAAAAGGAATTGTTAAAGATTATTTCACCGATCCTCTACTTTTAATCTATGCCAGTGTTTCTCAACCTTGGCAGCTTTAAGATGCGTGGACTTCAACTCCCAGAATTCCCTAGCCAGCATGCTGGGGAATCCTGGGAGTTGAAGTCGACACATCTTAAAGCTGCCAAGATTGAGAAACACTCATCTATGCAAATATTAGTATATTGCTTTATTGTGCCTTTAAGGGCATGGTTTCCTTAAAAGAGAGAGGTAAATAGGAGAATCAAAGCTGGTACAAGGGGCAAAATTAACCTCCAGCCAAGGGAAGGAGTCCCCTGATTCTGTTCCTGTCACTTAGTATTGCTGCTGTTGGGCTGTGATGGCAGGGAAGGAGCCATGGCAAGTGCCAAGGAAGGAGAAGCCACAGCCTCTGCCTACTTTGATTCCACCCTCTGGGTAAAGGAGTGGGTTGGACTCAGGAACCGAGGGCAAGCAATGGTGACAGAATAACATGGAGCTGATGTTAAGATACGTCCCTTCTGAAAGGTATCTGTGTTTGCAAAGGCATATTTATCTTGTTTAACTTGGTTGGCACAATGTTATGAGTTGTGACAGCACATTAAACCATAAATCAATCAACAACAATTGGCCGGGTTTTTCTGTAAACTAGGCTACATAAACATTTGTTGGGTAAAGACAGCCATAGTGAGATTCTTCTTTTCTGCATGTGTCTGGAGGGGACACTTAGCAGTGCATCACTCATACACTACTTGGCTTTCTTTAGGAAGGCAGCGTTAAGAAAATGAGTAGCACACGCAGGCAGAGCAAAAGGCGACAACACTTTTGTTTTAAATTCTGCACTGGGAAGATTCATAACACAGGAAGGTCTTGCCTTGCCAGTCTTTCTATAACATTCTGCCAAAAGCTTTACATGCATTTCTTGTACACAGGTAAGCCTTAAGGTCAACAGGACAAACAGGACAGTACAAAAGAGAGGGGATCATAAAGCAATGGCACAGAAAACATCCTGACAGGCTTCAGTGGTCAGGAGACTGAGGTACCAGCAACAACCAAGGGCAGTGCTCCGCATCCCCTGTACTCAGGAGGTCACTAGCACTTAACAATCCTTGAGAAGTGTAAACAGCGAGGACTGAAAGAAGGCAAACTGCTGCTCAGGTACAGGTGAGTCTGAGTTCTATCTGAGAGGCTTATTCTGCTAGAGAGCAGTGGACAGATCCAGGAGTGTTGAGGATGTATGAGAAAAACAACAGAACAGCAGGGAGGGAAATTCAAAGGTAAGAGAACAAGAAGAAGAAAAATATGGAAGGGGGCTTGTCCTTTTCTAAAATCTAAGCTGGGTCATGGGTAGATTCAACAATATCAGAAGCAATGATAGAAAAAAGCGAAAAGAAGATGGTTTTCTTCTTAAAGCTATAGTAACATGATAGGTAACATAATGATAGAAGATACATCATATGAAAGATACGATATATAAGATATAAAAGATACAGAAGTATAAAATTTCCACAACACACAACCACCAACTATTTAGACAAAACTGGCACTATTAATTTTTTAAAAGAAATAACCTTAACATGTGGATTTCAGTTCCTATCAGCTAAGCCAAAAGCAAGGGATTATGGGAGCTGTAATTCAAGAGGCCTGAAAGATACTGGCCGGACCTTTCTTTTAAAAAACAGGTGGATTTGAAAACAGACATTGAAACATTCTCAAAACATCCCACCTCCTCCAATGCAATCATCTTATGATACATGAAATGGCTCCAGCTGGTGGAGCAAATAGCACCACTGGAGAAGTCCAGGATACTTGAAATGAGAATCCCTGGAATCCAAGCCATTTTCTTTAGCTTGGAAAGTACAAGATCAAACAGCTTGGTGGTCAAGTTCAAGGAGGGAGCCACAAGCAATGGCAAGCTCAGCATGAACCATCTCCTTTACTGTCACTCATGTATCAGCTTATCATGGACTATTCTGTTACAAGAATGTATAGTGGGCAATTAAAGCAAGTTTATCATTTGATTACAGATAATATGAATCGTTCCTGTGAGCGAATGTGCTGGATAGGATCCAGTTATAGAACAAAGATCTTCCAATTAAACTTTTGCTTAGCTCTCTTTCTAGAGCAGGAATGGAGAGCTATTCTATGCAATACTCCCACTATTGTTCAGACTGAGCTAGTTAATGTAGTTCAGCAATATTCTGAGTATTTTGCAATACCCAGAGATTACTGCAAATCTCTGTGGTTAGGTGTCAACTGTGGATCCCAACTGAAACAACATGCCTTCCCTCTTACATTGCTGTAATTAATACAGCTAGGAGTAAGAGGTAGGTATTTGAGAGGAAAGATAAGGAGCAACATTCAATTCTGATACATAGTGCAAAACCCCGGGCTGAGAATTCTAAACTAAATGTGACTGGTGGATCTACAATACAAAGTAGAGCCTAGAATCCAGAAGTTTGCCTGCCTTTGGATTAGAGGATGCAAATACTTCCATACTTGTTTAAATTAAGAGTCCCATTTGCACAATATATGAGTCAGGGGAATGTAAACATGTTGTGCAGACTTTCTAAACAATACAAATAACTTGTTTAATCAACCCAGGGGGAGCTAAAATTTAATTACAAACTAACAATCTTGTTTGGGGCTAACTCCATCCCCACATTAACTAATCTTCCTGTGTTGTGTGAACTACTTCCTGAGAATTACTTAACATTCCTCAGTCCCAACACAGCATCCTAGTGTTTCTTAAACTTTTTTTCCCTTCAGGATCCCCTTCCCACTTTTAAAAATTATGGAGGACCCCAAAAGAGCCTTTGTTTGTATGGTTTGTATTTATCAGTATTTACTGTATTAAAATTTTAAATGGATGCATTTGCTGCTGCTACCTTTTCTCATGATTGTTTGATGGGATTTTAATATTGTATTATTTTTCAACATAGGCTGGCAAATAATTTTGATTTTGCGGACCCCTGAGAGGGTCTTGGGATATCTCCAGGAGTCCTAGGATCACACATTAAGAAACACTGTCCTAGAGAAATTCTAGAAATCCCATAGCTTCTTCCTTGGTAGTTTTCATCCCACACAATAGGTGAAAATACCCTTTTGTTGAGAGTATTTTCCCCTCCATACAGAAAAAAATTAAAAGAGCAGGAAGTTGGGTAGGAAATATGTCAACTGCCCAGTCTCCTATCAATAGTTTGGAGGACTTAAAATAATGGATGTGACATGGCAGATCAAGTTGTCCTATGATCCATGCTTAGGACAGGTTCATCTTGCCACTATCTTTTCTTCTGTTCAAAATAGAGGAATCTGAAGCCTGAAAACAACTTTGATCTGAATAAAAGCTGGTCACATGTAAGGCACAATTGCCACTTTCTCCAGTCTGAAAGGAGAAAATGACTGAAGGTTCAGTTTTAGAAGCAACTGTGTGCCACAGGAAATGCTTGATCTCAGCCAGAACAATGAAGCCCTGATCTGAGCAAGGAACAAAGTACTACTCTAAGAAATGGCATACCTTTCCTTTTGTGGTTACTTCCCCTACAGAGTACAGCAAAAGTTTTGAAGCAGGACATGAATACTTTATCAAGAGCACTAGCAGACAAAACCAACTCAAATCATCTTTCTTTTGGTTGTTACAATTGCTAAATCAGATGATCTACATACAGCAAGCCTATCAACATCACTATGTGAGCTAGTAAAAAGGTTGACTTCAGCTGATCCCTACAGTAGGGTGGGCAATTCCAGAGCTGCATGCATCCCCAGCCCCACTTACAGTCGTGTGAAAAAGAAAGTACACCCTCTTTGAGTTCTATGGTTTTATGTATCAGGAAATAATAAAAATCATCTGGTCCTTAGTAGTTCTCAAAAGTAGGTAAATACAACCTCAGATGAACAACACATGACATATTACACCATGTCATCATTTATTTTACAAAAAGAAAGCCAAAATGGAGAAGCTATGTGTGAAAAACTAAGTACACTCTTACTGCTTCCATAGGTATGAAGAGGCTAAGTAGCAGTCAGGTGCTACTAATCAAATGCCCTTGATCAATTGATCATCAGCAAATGTGACTACCTCTATAACAGCCGAAGTTTTAGGAGTTTGCTAGTCTTGGGCATTGAGGTGTGTGTTAACACAATGCCAAAGAGTAAAGACAGCAATGATCTTAGAGAAGCAATTGTTGCTGCCCATCAATCTGGGAAGGGTTATAAGCCCATTTCCAAACAATTTAAAGTCCATCATTTTACAGTGGGGAAGATTATTCACAAGTGGAAAACATTCAAGACAGTTGCCAATCTTCCCAGGAATGGACATCCCAGCAAATTCACCCCAAGGTCAGACCATGCAATCCTCAGAGAAATTGCAAAAAATCCAAGGGTTACATCTCAGACTCTACAGGCCTCAGTTAGCATGTTAAATGTTAACGTTCATGACAGTACAATTAGAAAAAGACGGAACAAGTATGGTTTGTTTGGAAGAGTTGCCGGGAGAAAGCCTCTTCTCTCTAAAAAGAACATGGCAGCACAGCTAAGGTTTGCAAAGTTGCATCTGAGCAAATCACAAGACTTCTGGAACACTGTCCTTTGGACAGATGAGACCAAAGTGGAGATGTTTGGCCATAATGCACAGCACCACATTTGGCGAAAACCAAACACAGCATATCAGCACAAACATCTCATACCAACCGTCAAGCACGGTTGTGAAGGGGTGGTGATTTGGGCTTGTTTTGCAGCCACAGGATCTGGGCACCTTGCAGTCATTGAGTCAACCATGAACTTCTCTGTATACCAAAGTATTCTAGAGTCAAATGCGAGGCCATCTGTCCAACAGCTAAAGCTTGGCCGATACTGGGTCATGCAACAGGACAATGATCCCAAACATACCAGCAAATCTACAACAGAATGGCTGAAAAAGAAAAGAATCAAGGTTTTGCAATGGTCCAGTCAAATCCAGACCTCAACCCAATTAAAATGCTGTGGTGGGACCTCAAGAGAGCTATGCATAAACAAATGCCCACAAACCTCAATGAACTGAAGTAATGTTGTAAAGAAGAGCGGGCCAAAATTCCTCCACAATGATGTGAGAGACTGATAAAGTCATACATAAAATGATTACTTCAAGTTATTGCTGCTAAAGATTGTTCTACAAGCTATTGAATCATAAAGTGTACTTAGTTTTTCACACATGGCTTCTCCATTTTGGCTTTCTTTTTGTAAAATAAATGATGTCATGGTGTAATATGTCATGTGTTGTTCATCTGAGGTTGTATTTACCTACTTTTGAGAACTGCTAGGGACCAGATAATGATTTTTATTATGTCCTGATACGTAAAACTATAGAACTCAAAGAGGGTGTACTTTTTTTCCCGCACGAAACCCTGCAGGGCCCTCAACTTGTGGCATGATTTCCTGCCATTTTCAAGCAGGAAACTCAGGAAATCTGTAGTAGCTTAATATAGCCGAACAGTAAAACAAACACCCAAGAATATTGCTGACTTAACCCAAAATAGGAAAAATGTTGGAAAACTCTGGCTCCCCCATTTGGCATCATTACCTTGTCCCCTGTACTCTCCAAGAAAATGTTAATGTAGCCCCCAGTTATCAAAAAGTTACTCACTTCTGTCCTTCACAAATTGAAATGTCATAGACAACCCTGTATTTGTTATGAAAGCTTTTCCTGCCTAGTGTTCTGTAACCCCTCAAAGTCATGGCCATAATGGCTGAGATAGGCTGAGCAACAACTGTTATCTGGAAGCATCAAGTTGCACAAAGATGCCTCAAAGTTCTCTCACTGCTTCTTTTTATTTCACTGAATGTTGAACTGAGTACAGGGAGGGACATGTGGTCTTCCAGGTAGGGCTGAACCTCAACTTCCATTATTTTTTGCCATTGGCTATGCTGACTAGACCTGAGGGACATTAGACTTCAATAACATTTGCTGTTCTACACACTGATCATCACTGGATCCAGACTCAAATTTCAAGTCCCAGTCAAGAAGTTAACTGGGTGACCTTCATTGTCTCTCAGCCTCCTGTGACTTTCTTCAAAAGGTTCTATGGATAACAAGACAAGAGTAGATTGCCCCAAGCTCCTTGAACATAAGGAGCCACATAAATGGGAAAAGTAAATAAACACCAGGAACAACATTTTCAATAGCATCTCAAGCAGTTATTGGTTAGTGCTGATGCATTCTCTAAGCTGCCCTCTAGAATCTGCCCTGAAAGGAAATGTTGTCTTTTTGTCGCTATTGTGGGAGGAAGAAGCACACTTTCTGCTAACTGAAGCACTGACAAAATTGAGATACCAGGGAAAAAAGATAAAAAGCCTCTTCTGTCACATGGATTTACTTAGAATCTTTTCCAGGCAGAAATGACATATTCCTCTATAGATCTCTAGGGAAACATCAATTTCACTTTCACGCTGATCAAAATAGTTTCTTTTGAAGAGGGGGAAAAAAAAAACCCAGCCAGCTCCTCTGCTAGATTTAACAAATTCTTTGTTTTTCAAAGATCATTCTTGTTCCTTTGCAAGGATACAGGATACTCCACAGAGTATCTAAAACATCTCATATGCAGATCCAGATAAATCAAACTGCATTGTTATAACAGATTTATTTAGACCTTACTGTCTGTATATTGCAATACATTTTGCATAGTTCACTGCAAAAAGAAGAGTTAGGTTCCCATCTCTTAGGAGCATACAATCTATATAGTCATCCTTTTCCTTGTATCTACTTTCCTTGCATTCTGTTGGGAGAATATCTTGTAATACTTTTTCATTCTCACACAAGGCTAATTCCTGCTTTACCTGTAGTCATTCTATTTTCACTTCTTTTACTTCTTTCCTTCTGTGTCCATTTTTTTTACCAAGATACAGTCCTGTCACTAACAAAAATGTAGGTCTCTCCCACATTCCCAGGATATCACTTTTGCATTCTTCATTAATTATCTCAGTATGTAATCAAAAATCAAATCAATCAAATCAATATTATTAGATTCAGAATGTTGCATAATTTCCCCCCACTCATCTCTGATTCTTCCATAATCACCATTTACTGAAGCATAACATGCAACTATCAGCATCTGATGCACTTCTGCTCTCATATATACCCACACCTTCTGATAGTACTTTTCATTCTTAATTAAATTTACGTCTTCATTGTTCTGCATGCATTCATCACCTTCACTCCATCAGATCAGGCCACCTTCATTCAAATCTATTACAACCTTCCAATTTCTCTAAGTTTAACAAAGCACAACCTAACTTTTTTTTCCTTTCTTCTCATTGGTTAATCCATACTCTTTACCATTGCCTCCTCTTATATTCAAACTTGCAATATTACATGTGTGGTGGTCATCACCAGATGAACCCACAGATATTGACTCCTGCTGTCCTCCATGGCTTTGATCAATTGAGACTTTGACATAGTACTTAATAAGAAAGATAAGGTATAGACTAGGTTATTAGTCTTAGACATATCTGGGACACCTGCAGCATTCCCTGCTAACAATAAGGACAGTACCTATAAGTTTAGCATATTTTGGCCAGTTTTACCCAAGCATGCTCATGCTAGTTTAAGCAAGTTAGGATCTCTAATCTAAAAACTACCTTGCAAGCCAACATGCTGCACCCCACCAATTAGGACGATATGCCATATAGTGAAAACACTCAGAATACCAAAGGCATGATAAAAACCCTGGATCTCAAGACAGCAAAGGTTGTGAATGTGAGGAAGGTGGCACCAGTTATAGCATATAAAACTTCACCAAATTATTTTAAATAATATCGTTATCTATCAGCTCAGAGCAACCATTGCATTAGTTATCCAAAGGACAAAGAAGGCTGTCCTAGAATCTTTTTGATTAGCTTCTGAGTAAGAAACAGACCCAAACTTATTATAGTCAAATAAAAGCCTTTAAATTATTTTTAAAATAAATATATTTCTTAAGATCTTTTTATAAGACTGAAATCTGTTGATAGAAGAAACAACCGTGTCATAGATCCTGCCTGATACTAATTCAAGTATCAACACAAACTATGGCTATAGTATTTTAATTAATTCAACATTTCAAGCATGTGTTTTGTATTTTGTTACCCAACCATCTCATCTTTCAGAATGATGATCCTTGCAACTCATCACAACTGAAAGAAAACAATTTAATTCAACAGTTTCCACAGCAGGCTGCTGTTTGCAAAATACTTTCAGATGTACTGTAACTCACATACCTAGTCTTCTAAAGCACCTGAGTTACAAAGGTTGTAATGCAGGAGTAAACAATTCCTTGACAGATTTGGTTTCCGTTTATTATGGCATAAGCTTTCATAGGCTACAACTTACTTTATTATGTACATTAGTCTTCTGAAGGCTCTGCGTCTGTCTCTGGTGTGTTGTGAATGTAGTTGTGTGTCAGTGTGTGTTGTGAATGCAGACTACATGCCCGGCATCAGGCTCACTCACATCCCCATGAGCGAAAGATAGCTTTCTGTCATGTACACTCTCAGGGCAGATCCGCACTTTCTGCCTCGCCCGTTCTGAGTACAAACCACTCATCCCTTCCTGTCCAAAGGATTGGATGGCGCTGTCCTCCTCCCATTCCCAGCCTTTTGCAAATGTGCTCTGCACCCATGTTTTGCAGCTTCGGTTCAAAACTATTTTCCAACCTGAGCTTTCTTAAGCTCTTCAAAGCAAATGGTCACCAACACTTTGTTCCATTCTAGCAGGAGCCCCAGCAATGATTGGCTGTAGTGCCTGGCACACCCACTTGCTGATCATTCTCCTGGGCAGCTGTTTCATCCTGGGCTGCCAGGCTGCTGTGCTCTCTACCAGTCAGCAGTCTCTGGCTTTTATTTTATAAACTTCTAGTTGATCCAGCAATGGCACTAAGTCAATGAACTATCCTCAGTCCTAGAAGCTCATGCTCCGTTCAACCCTTACAGATGCTGAGGCCCTAGAAAGAGTGCAGAGAAGAGCAACGAAGATGATAAGGGGTCTGGAGGCTAAATCCTATGAAGAACAGCTAAAGAAACTAGGTAGGTTTAGCTTAACTAAGAGAAGACTGAGGGGAGACATGATAACAGTCTTCCAATACTTGAAGGGCTGCCACAGGGAAGAGGGTGTTTTTATTCTCCATAGCACCAGAGGGTAGGACATGAAGCAATGGGTGGAAGCTT
This sequence comes from Liasis olivaceus, assembly GCA_030867105.1. NCBI lineage: Eukaryota > Metazoa > Chordata > Lepidosauria > Squamata > Pythonidae > Liasis > Liasis olivaceus. The sequence goes on from CM061349.1 coordinate 283,447,283, forward strand.
GTCAGAAGGAGATCCAACCTGGAAATAAGGAGAAATTTCCTCACAGTGAGAACTATTAAGCAGTGGAACAGCTTGCCTCCTGGAGTTGTGGGTGCTCCATCACTGGAGGTTTTCAAAAAAGGATTGGACAACCATTTGTCCGAGATGGCATGAGGACTTCTGCCTTGGGCGGGGGGTGGACTAGAAGACCTCCAAGGTCCCTTCCAACCCTGTGATTCTATGATCTCCGAGTGGCATTCTTTCAATTTGTGCCCAAACTGTTCACAGGACTGCCACGCTTCCCTTCATTTTTCTAGTATCTTTAAGTTGCAACACAGGAATGTTGCTATTTTGTTTCTATAAAGCTGCATTATCAGTCTGTCCTTTCTACAGTTTAGATGGACCTATAGAGGAATGCTAGAGCAAAAAACCCAACCTTTTCCTTGTTGTTTTTGTTACTGTACCATTTAAAGCTACAGTACAAATACAACATATGGGAAAAAAAGGAAGAGTCCACCTAAGTGTCAAAACAAATAATGTGGGAAGGGGGAGTAGAGGCATCCATGTGTGTGAACAGCTGGGAAAGCAAAGGCAAGGCATGGGAAATAATGAGAAAGGAAAGGCAGGCTCCATACAGGAACCAGTCGGTGAAATTTGCTTTTCCTGCCTGGGTAGAAGAGTAAGGAGCAGGGAAATGATCAGCCAAGTCTTACAGTAGCCATCTGGTGCCCTATCTTCCTTTTGGCCTGAAATCTTTTACAGGTAGACCTTGCTTAATGACTGCTCTGTTTAGCAACCATTCAAAGTTACAATGGTGCTGAAAAAGTAATTTTATGACCAGTCTCACATTTACGACTGTTGCAGCATCCATGCAGTCACATGCTCGACATTCGGGCACTTAGCAACTGGTGGGCATTTATGATCATCAGTGTCCCACGGTCACGATTGCCATTTGTGCGCTTCACAGCCGGCTTCTGGCAAGCAGAGTCAATGGAGAAGCCGCCAGTAAGATCACAAGTTGTGGTCATGTGATGTCTTGCTTAATGACCCACAGTGACTTGCTTAATGATCGAATGGGAAGTGATGTTATAAGTCAATCATGGTCACATGTCTTGCTTAGCAACAGAGTTGCTGGTCCCAATTGTGGTCACTAAGCAAGGACTACCTGTGCTTACCATTAAGGTGAGTGAAGCAGTAACCTCTGACAAGAGATGCTAAGGGGCAGCAACAAGGTGTTGGAGAAGGCTAAGTTCTATATAGCGACCGTTGCAGGACACGCTTCATTGAATCAAGGAAGGAACAGTGTATGATGGGAACACCATAACAATGTCAGTTAATTCCAAATTTCAGAGACCATTGTGGTGAACAGGACTGAGAGTTTAATATAGTGTCAACCCCTTCTCCTTGTTTCTGAGAAAGAGATTATATCCTAGAATGGCCCTAAAAAACAGGGCTTCTCTAGAAACTCAGTCATCATTTTACTTTTTACCATCCTGCAAACACACGAGGCAGGGGAGGAGGAAGAGGGGTAAAAAGGGTGAAGTACATGTTGGTACTGATCCAGATCTAACCATCACCATTTTCTTTTTATATGTGCCAAAAAATAGGAGGAAGGAACTGACTCAAGACACGATAACTTTGTTGGAGGGATTTAAGTGTTTGCTACAACTGACTGAATTATCCATTATTATATATTGCAGATGTCCCAGGGGTATGTGTAAGTTAACTGCCTTTGGGAGAGGCTGGCTCAGTTGTGGCATCACAAGATGACCAGATAAATAGGGAAGATGCTGCCAGTTAACAATCCTGAAAGGAAAAAAAAAATTAAATTTCAGCATCCAATGATGTGTTCAAAACCTGTTTAACTTCACAGCCTTTTCCTGTACGAAGTTTTTAGGAACAACCAAAAGGAAGAAAATCCTTTTCACCAAAACTCCACTGTGGAACATCCACTTGGGGAGTGAACAGAAACTCCGACCTGCGACACCTTCCCTTCCCTGGAACGGCCCCCCCACTTCCTCAGAAGGCCTCTTCCAAAGGGCAGCCAGCAAGCACAAGACCACATCACCCACCCCACCCTCAGAGGCTCCGCTCATTCGCCCCCAAAGGTGAGGAGGGGGCTTGTTGGTCGGGATCGCAGCCAGGCAATCCAATGAACTCTCTTCGGATACATAAGGGGCACGACCCCAAATCTTCCACGCCGCCAGCAGTTCTCGGAATAGGACCGTTCACGTAAAATCCTCGCACTCTGTGACAGAGGATAGTAACCAGTCCCTGAATTCGATTTCACCTTTAAACAATGACAACGGAAAGGGGAGGATCTGTCTTTCATCCAACACCTGTAACCACTTTTACTACAAACCTGTATCGTGAGTTATTAAGGCCCAGAAGAATTTGCCCCTTTCCCTCTCAATTCCATTTTTCTCTTAAATGTGCCCGACCGCCGGATGCAGCGGAAACTGGGGAAGAGCCCTCTGACCGTCAAAGACAGCAGCCTGAGCGGCGCGAAGGACCAACGGGGAGGCCTCCCGAGCGCACCGAGGCGCTGGGCAGGGGCGGAGCGAAGCGAAGCGAAGCACTCCTGGGCCCCGCGCGATCAGTCTTACCTTTCCGTATCTCTTGAGTCTTCTCTTGCGCGCCTTGCTTGAGCGCTCCGCTTTCCGAGGCGGTGGCTGCTGCTCGCCGTCCCAGACGAGAGGCTGGTAGTTGTCCGGGAGGACGGCAAACGCCACTTTTTTGGAGGCGCATCCAGTCGGCTCCTCTTCTTCAAGCTGGCCCTCGGGAGCCCTCAGGGCCTCTGCTTCTTGCTGTTCCTCCCGCTCGAGGATGGGTTCCTTGTCCTCCGCGGGGTTGCGGCGCCGCCGCCGGAACTTGACCCTCAGAGTGCCCGCCACGGGCATCGCGCAGAGCGGGGAACCCGGGGGCGTTTTCGAGAGCGAAACAGGGGCCTTGGAGTCTCCCCTCCCCTCCCCTCCCCTTCCCTCCCTCCCTCCCTCCCGAAACAGGCCGCAGAACTTCTTTGCAGCTGAGCCTGGCAACAGGTGGAGCTTCAGGAGAGACGCTAGCGCGGGCCTCTCTCGAGTCCCGCCGCAGGAGACTGGGAAAGGCGGATAGGGAGCGCCCTTCCCTGTTCCGGGCAGGGATTTTGCCAGCGCCTCGCCAAAGTTCAACGTCCAGCCTCACGTTGCACTGTTGACACGGCCGCCTAGCGCAGCCTTGGCGGCTCCTCGAGCTTCCAGCGCCAGAACGTGCGCAAAAAATCCATCGCTGGGGCTCGTAAGATCAGGCGACGAAGGAATGGCCGGGCCTTTTTAAGAAGGGCATAGTTGGAACCTCTTTTCTCATCGGGTACTTTGCTTTTGAGTAGGAAGAGATGTGGTTCCAATTGTCCTCCCACTCCCCACCCACCCCCTTTATTTGTTTTTATACCGTTGACTATGTAATCTGGTGACAGTTTCAACTTCCTAATAGAAAATGTAAAACTAGAATAAATAAGATTCGGTAATTAAAAGTTAAGAATCCACTTTAGACTATCTGCAGTTAAAGGCCTGCTTGAAAATAAATGGAAGAAACCAGTTTCCTCAGTTCAGCAGACATTTCAGAGACAAGGGAGATGAACCTCTGATATCTGAGGACAGCAGGTAAACCTTCCCAGATGATCATGAAGGCCACAAGTCCACACAGCATTAGGTCAACTTACAGTGAAAAGACTTTAGAATTATTCCACGGCTTATCATGCTGCAGAAGCGGCTGCTTTGAAGGTCCTTTTTCAGTTAAGGTACCTACGGAGCCAAGACTGAGCAAGAATTATGAGCAAGAATTTCAGCTTCTCTCAGAAATCTGGAATACCCGCTCACTGCCAGTTAGACCATCTACGTTCCGGTACTTTTGCACTGACCACGAAGGTCAAGCCTCTTCACTAGATGCATCAGGTATCAGTTGGAAAATGATGGCTGTAATGGCTCATGTGTGTTTAAATAAATAAAGGGGCCAAGAATGTCAGAATTAGTGAATTATAAGTGGAACCGCATTCTCTTTTAGGTTTCTACAGTATACATAAATTGTATATATGTTGCTATGTCTTCTTGCCTCTAATAAAGTAACCTTGTTGATCTCATCAAAACAAAATAAAACCCTGTTAATATTTAAAGTATGAAGAACCTCATGAGTGACTTCTAATAAGTCCTCTTGATTTTCCTCGCAATGATATGGAAGTGCTTTAATTCAACTAAAATGTTTTTTGATTTCTCAAGTTGGAGTTGACAGATAAACTTCTGATACTTGCTGTACTGAAAAATTTATTGAATGACAGCAATAAAATAGTTTACTGCTTTTGCTTTCTTCCATATTAATATTTTCAGCTTTCTAGTTTAGCCTACAGCCCTAATATTTTCTGGTGGTTTGTTATCCAAGCACTAAACAAGATGGACTGTTTTGCTTCGAAGTTCAGTGATGTGCTACCACCTGCTGAGACTCCATACGATGTTGGGCTGCAATTCCAGTCATCTCGAGTCATTTGTCCATGCTAAGTGGATTGATGATAGTTAAAATCAAGGTTTTAAAATATTCTCAACCACGTTGTGGATTCTTGCTTACTCCTCCAACAGACTAAGTGCTCCCTTCCTGAAATTACCAACAAATTCAATTATCTTTTGCTGTCACTAACCCTTTGTAAATAGTTCTTGAGTGACTTGATTTGTTCCTGACAAATTTTAACTAGAGAAAGAGAAGAAATTATATTTATGAAACAGGAGGTCCTTAATTGCACAATGGCTAAACTAGACCTGCAATTAATCTACATTCTATTTATTATGCAACAGGCAGACCAGGGAAGCCGGAGCAACCGTTCCCACCACTTGCTATTTACATAACAAACAAGCCAAGAGGCTGGTTAATTGAATTCACATAATCAACACTCAAGCTTAATTTAGCCCTCAGAAAAGGACTCAGGGGAATAAAAAAAGGGAGACTTGTGATAAATACGACCATTCTGAGATTCCTCCAGTGGCCTTTCCATGCCGACTGCAGAGATTTGTAGTCATGTTGCCTGTCTGAACTCCCACAAATCATCCAGCAAGAAGAAAAATAAGATTTTGAGATATAAATATGTCAATACCTAGTATTTTTGAGAAATTTGTTAGTATATGGACAAACTTCCATGGTTTTAGGTTCCATCTTCTATTGTACGCTACTATTGCCTCTTTAGTTATATATCTTGCTGGCAGAAGTTTATTCATAAACTTATAACGTTTTCTCCAGCAGAGTTACTACAGGAATTCGATATAGCAGACCAGGTATTACTGTATCTCATGCCTAGCTGTCCAACTGCTGCATTAGAACTCCTAAGTACAAAAATATCAACAATTACACATTTTTCCCCAAAAGGAGCCATCACAAAAAGTGCACATGGAACACTTCAGTTTCTGATGCTCACTGCAAGAAAATTTCCAACATCCATTCTGAGGTTGAATGAAAATACATAGATTTGATCTCTTAAACTGGTCAACATAGCTTAAAAGAACAGTAGGCAACTTGTATCCGCAGGTGAACTCCAAGTTCCTTCTGTACAGCCCACAGAGCGTGGAGCCAGAGCACCAACTGATGTGGCCGTGTGTCCATGCTAGGGACCCAGGATACCTATATTGTGCATTCTACTGCCAAAATATTGTATCTTATTGCTGTAAAATGTTAGATTCCAAGCTGTTCAGAGCAAGGTCCTCTCTTTTTTCTAAATCTTCATTCATAGCAGTAATGGCTAGAGATGTAGAATTTCCAGGAATGTTGGTTTTTCTTTTTGAAAAAGAACAGAAATTTTGGAAAATAACATCTATTTAGTATTTCTAATATTCATTTTTATGCCATACTTTACATACCTAAATTCACTTTGATATTTTAAGAACATACAATGCAATATGTATAACTTGGTTTACTCACATAATTATCCTTTTTGGTACTGTATATTTGTTAAATGTAACAGCAATTTAGTCAGGCAACAATTCAATTTAATAATTTAATTAGTAAAGTGGAAGTAATAAGAATGAAAGTAATATTTCATTATGAGATAATGAAGAAGCAAGAGACTCTGGAAAAGGCAAGAGAAAGAGAGACCAGGAAAAGACAAGTTGGCAAGATATTACCACTGTTGACGCAAACATGAACTTGCAAGAACTGAAAAATGCAGCTGCTGACAGACAATCTTGGCAAATTGTTGTTCATTGGGATACAGAGTTGGAAGTGACTGAACAACTGAACTGAACAACAAATTTAGTTTGCTTCAAAATGTTTTTACATTTTTTTGGTGCTCCTTTGTGATTCTTCTGCACTTAAGGCCTAGTCAAAAATAGATCCACCAACCACTAGATAAAAAGGCAGCAATAGAGAAACCAACAAACGAATCATATACTGAATCCTCCCCCCCCCCCCACTCCCTTTGCCGATGAAAAAGACAGTGGCCTCTCAGAACATTTCCTCTTGAATCCAAGAGTTGTACTGCACTGCTTGTCATCTGTATACAGGAACTGTAGCACTCTGGTACACTAGATAAAGGTCTTGCATGTCCATGATAATAGAAAACATTTGAAGGGAGTAAAGAATGGTAATTTATGAGAACTATGTCTTATTTCCTGGCTCTAGATTGGCAAAACAATAAGACCAGATTGCATACTCTTCCCTTATTTATTCAACTGGTATGCTGAATATACAGGGTGTACCGAAAGTCAGGCCCCATAGGAATGACATTTGAACATTCCTAAGTTCAGGAGCATTTTCCCTGAAAAAAATATTAATAAAACATATTGTGACTGGACTATGGGGTCTGACTTTTGGCACAACCTGTATATTGACAGAAGCTGGATTGGAAGATGATGGTGGTTTTAAAACTGAAGGAAGAAACCTCAATAACTTGTGTTGACCCATCCTTAGAATTGGCAGTGAAGATATCAAAGTGATGGATAGTTTCTGCCTTTTAGGATCAATTATCAACAGTAAAGGAATACACTGCAGACTAGCACTTGGAAGAACAGCCATGAAGGCCTTGGGAAAAACATTCAAATGCCATGATGTGCTTATACTTACACAGATCAGAACTGTGCAGATAGTGGATTTCCCTATGATAGTCTGTAGAAATGAAAGTCGAACTCTGAAGAAGCAAGATAAAAATAATATTGACACTTCTAAACTTTGGTGTTGGAGAAGACTCCTGAGAATATTATTAACAGACAGGAAAACAAATAAATGGATTACTGAACAAATCAATCCAGAGTTCTTACTCATGGTGCAAATGATCAGACTCAAATTATCATATTTTGGACAAATTATGCAAAGACCTGGCTTCCTTGAGAAATTTATAATGCTGGGAAAGATGGAAGAAAAGAGAAAAGGCCACCCAGCAGCAAGGTGGGTGCACTCAGTTAAAGTGGTGATGGGTGCATCATTGGAAGACCTGAAGGGCCAGGCTGGGAACTGAAAATCTATCTAAGTGGTTGCTGACTTGACGGAACATAATCAGTCACTCAATCAATTAATTAATGTCTAATTTCATTCATTATTCAAACAGAAAATAATTCATTAGAGTTTTTACTCTTTCCAAAGTTTTTCATATTTTTTCTTGAAAAACAGAAAAAAGCATGTGAAAAAGTAAGGGGGTAAAGCCAATAAGCCAAAATATACTTTTTTAAAAAACCCTCACTATTTGGGAGTTTCCCTGTGCATGCTTATTTACTGAGCTATTGATTTCAATACACAACAGTGGCCACAACACAGTGAATGAAGTGAGAAGAAACAGGAAGAGATGCTCCGATGTTCCCCCCCCCCCATCTCAGGGGCCTTTTGTTATTTTTAAAAAGCCCTTTTCTCTCCTCACATACAGAAGAAAATTTGAAGAGAAAATCCTCAGCTATTTGTGAAGTCCTTTTAAGCCATTAAAATTGCATTTACCCACAGCTCAATGGTCTTTTCCAGTGTAGCAAAAAAGGTGAAGCCTTTATGCCAAATGCCTCCATTCAGCTTTACTGCTATAATTATTCAAGCGGTTGCTTTATATCATTTTATAGTAATCAAGACACACTATACTGAGGTGTTGTGGTATTTATAGAGTTACAAAAACTAAACTAGTGAGGCAAACCTAGTTGTGTTTAAAAACAAAAGGAAGCCTTTTATTATCACTACAGAAGTGGCTATTTCAAACCCACATTCTCTCTCCCTACCAGTCTTTTGTTTAGCTCTGCAGACCTTCATTCTTTGTACTGAATGCTTACCAATGTCTGGAAGGAGGGTATGGGAAGTTATTAGCGAACTATACACTTGGTCTGATAAAACTGGAGATAGATTATACATAGATGCTTTGTTTTAGAAAAAATAAAGAATGTTGGAGGAATATGTTGTTTGTACCTACATTTAAATCCAGTGTGAGTTTTTTTGTAGGACTTCTGCATGACTTAAGATGAAAACATCTGCATAATTAAATTACAATCTCCCATATACATTTCAGATGTTTTAAGGCAGAACCATAATACAACTTGGTTTTGGCTCACCAAACTGTGAAAAACATTCACTAGGTTTGTATACCATAGCTGTTCTATTGGCACGGATTTCTACATTCTGCTAAGTTAAAACCAGGCAAATAACATTACGATTTAACATTATCTGCAAGCCAAAACAATGTGGGACTGTGGATTGTAATGAATGTGGCTTTAGGTGACCAGAAACACCTAGATCCAAATCCACACTAAGCCATAAAGCTTACTGTAAATCATCCCCAGTTCATATGTACTGTTGTGTTTTAGTTATATTGTTAACCACTGGAGTACATTTTGATAATGTAGTATACAAATGTGCTAAATAAATCTTTAAAAAATGAAATGAATTAATGTAAGGACCTAGACTTACAAAACTGAATTACTTCTAGAAACAAAAACAAGTAATGGCATTCAGGCTAATTTTATACAACTGTTTTGAAATAAAAAGGAAATTCTGATAAACTCTGTAAGCCGCATAGAGTCATATGCCTGAAGCGGCATGGAAGCATTTACAATCAGTGGATAGATGGATGTATAGATGGATGGATCTAGAATATTCACAAATCTCTAAACTCCCCCCAACACAAAACATGAAACCACTAAATCTTCTCTCCCTCTTCTCACAATCCCTTTGTGAACTGCACCTCAGACCATCCAACACATACTGCTAGATAAAGAGCAAGGCAACGTGTTTGATAGTATTGGAGATCTGTTCAAGTAAGTTTTTAATAGAGTGCACCAGTGAATGTGAATTAGGATGACTTTCATTAAAAAAAGTTTAAAGGAATACCAGATAAAAAGGAACACAGTTCTTTCTTGCCAAAACATCATCTGTTTCCTAAGGCAGTACATGTTCATTGCTTAGCAGAACTGTTACAGAAGAGCTACATCACAGTACAGTACAGCATCTCAAGTCCATCTGTTAGAAAGCCATTCTTAAATGGCACATTTAGCTACACTTACAGCCTTCTAAATTCAGATTACAGAGTTTACCACACCTTTTTTTTTTTTTTTTTTGCTTTTTGCTTTTAAATAAAGTGATAATTTGGGGTGATTTTTTCTAATCTTTATAGGAGTGTGCAGATGGGGCCGTATGTTGAAGTTACAGTAATTACAACATTAAATAACATTGCACAACCAACTGCTATGATTAATTCAGTACAAGATAATCAATATTAAAAATGTACCATATCCTAGTGATTTTACAGTTTGTATCACTAATTATGAAGGGATTTTTTTACCTAGGCAAGTGCCTGCACACAGCTGCACTTTACAGGCATAATGATTTATAATAAATACAAGAAAGTGGGCAAAATATTCAAAATGCAAAGATACATGGGAACAGAATTTATACAGTCATATCAACAATGTAATAAACAATGTAGGCTTAAAAGTATATGAAGCTACATGTATTCTTTGGGGGAAAATATTCCAAAAACCAGTTAATTCCTGAGGTGGCATTTATTAGCTTTTAACATTAATCATAATTTCAGAATTCTTGTGCTATGAAAATCTCAATATGAAGGTAATATTTTCACAAATTGTGAGTTGTAGTCTTCTAAAGGTAGCAAACGATATTTCATACGACAATATGGATATATGATTCATATGCTTACTCTAGTGAATCATTTGACCCACGGATCTAAGAACAAGATTTAAGACTGCAAATAAAATGTAATCAGGATTTTATTATATTCCCCAATGTGTTTCAGAACCCCATTTTCTTTACTGTTAAGTGCCAACACTGTAAACATGTTTGTCTGCATTTTTTTTCTGAACTAAACACTGTTTCATAAGGGATGTAAGGGCGAAAAAGGGAAACAGGAAGAATCCTGTGTACGCTATAAGCCAACTTTCTTTACTGATTTTATATAAGGTTTGTTGTAAAGTAAGTAAAATTGATCAAGCTATACTTCTGAAAACCATTTTTGTGCATTTTTTAAAATTATGGACAGTTTTTTAAAAAAAATGCATGATAGAGGTAAGATTTATAAAAACCACCAAAATAATAAAAAAAAAAGACTAGGAAGAAATTTTTAACTCAAAGCAAACATACTTCTGTGCTGATGTCTAAACAACTATACAAGGTTGTATTTAAGCCTTCTTACTATACAACTCTGTGAACATAAAATGAACAGAATGCTTTATGTACTTACCTTTTTTTTTTAATATAGGTCATACAGAATTAAATTTTACAATTCAGAATAACTATGTATAACCTTATTGCAATAGGGACAATCTCTACATGGGGAGTTTCACAGGCCAATCATGTTAGGCATAACCAGTACATTCAAAACATAAGCTTGAATCTTCCCTGATCCCAGAAATGTCATTTTTCTCTACAGCTTAAGCTCATTTGCTATTTTGGATGCAATGTTTTTAAAGGCAATAGAAGTCCCCGATATTCGCTTGAAGCGGACTCCGTTGAGTGAAAGGCGTGGCAATTTACATACTTCCATCTCCCACTGAACAAGGCTATCCTGTCGCGCATCACCATGAACACAGAAGAGCAGGAACCTCTCTTTTTGCTCGTAGTCACAATTGTTAGCATCTAATACTTTTCGAATTTCTCTCATCATATCATTCGGGTCCATGGAACTTGTCGTTTTCATACTCCAGGTGAACCTCAAAGACCGTGGCTTAGAATCTTTGCCATCTTCTTTTTCTCTTTCTTTTGGTTCCCCAGAAGTACTCCTGAAAAAGTAAACAATATTTATACCCAAACAAAGCATTTGGTCAAAATATCCTTTCAATTAAAATCTTGCTGCTAAAAATATCAGTGTAGCTCCAAAGGAGGCTTCTCAGCTGTCACCAATTTGGCTTTCTTTAGAGCTGATCATCTGAACTCTGTACATGGCTTCAAAAATATATGTGGCTTACACAAAACAGAAGAGAAAGCATGCTTGAAAAGCAACAGGAAAAGGCAGCTACCCTGTTATTCTCTAGAAACTTTGTGAGTACACCTCTTTATTATGGGAGTGTATTTGGTCAATTTAAAGATGTAGATCTAGAAAACAAAGGGAATAACTTTGGATGCTTTTCATTTTTCTTTTTGACAATAACGTCTCAACAAATAAATTATTTGCTCCAACTATGCAGGAGAGTAATTCTTGTTACATTATTTTTTTAAAAAAATCTGCACCCAATAACCACAATGAATTGTTTTGTGCTGTAAAAAACACCAGAAATAACACTAGCACAAGTGCGTTGTCATATGTAGCATGGTGTTCTGTTGTATCTTCTGTGCAAATCAGAAGCATTTGTAAATTAAGTATGGTATTCAGTAGGATAATTGACAGGAAAAAGTCTTGTCTCCCCTGTTATTCAGTGTACTTTAGGCATCAATTAGTGCATTGCATACATCTCTATGAACTCTATGGAGCACTATGTCAATTGGGATATGAAAGAAAGAACACACCTGTTAATCAACATCAGAATTATTGCTTATAGTCAATATACCATGTCTGTGTAGACTACTGGATATTGGGTTAACATGCCTTGGATAAAAAGAGTTTTCTGCCCTTTTGAAAGCAGCCCACCTCAAGACCAAGCACATGACAAGCCACTCCCATAGCAGAAGAATTTCAGGGAAAAATGCATTTGGCAAGGATCTGCACTGAAGAAAGAAAGAGAAGATTCCAGGGTGGATGCAGCAGCACTTGTTCACTTCTTAAGATCTTTTAACAGTCTGCTGTGTATGGCTCAAGCACAGACAAACAAGTCATCATCTGAACTTGACAGCATTTTCCTATCAAGTTAGTGGTGTTCTATCATGCTAGTGGTGCTGATGTGTGTACACAAACAACCTTCAAGTGAACACTGTTAGCATAATCTGTAGCACATGCCAGGATTAAAGCTGGAATTATTCTAGTTGTCTCATACTATTTTTCCGGATACAAATAGGAACTCTACCCTCATTCATGTGGCTAAGAGTTACTGCCACTCACATGCACTTTAGTGCATTAGGCTCATGACCACGGCAGGAGGAATTCTAAACTCAACAGCTCAAGGCAGAGATTAGCAACATGAAAGTTTATATATTAAATGTATCAAGGGCCACCTTCCACAAAGCACTAGGAACTACAGCATTCATATAGCTCACATATCCTGACATGTAAAAGCAACTGTTAATAAAACTTCCAACCAAACACACTGTCGCTAAGAAAGGAGTGCTTGCTCAGATTCTAAGAGCAATTTCAAGCACAGACTGTTCAACATGCAGTGGGACAGAGGTGGCAATATAGGGTGTGCATGTCTTGCCTCATACTCTACAAGGAACATAAATTGACGCATGCAGTTCTGTTGGAGCATAGGCCGCACTCCTAAGTAATCAATCCTCCACTTTGTGCAGTAGATGGACTACTTATATATGGCAATATCTGTGTAGCCCTTGGCATAAACCAGGGGTGCACAACTTTCTGGGGCCAAGGGTTGCATTTGCTCTTTGGGGCTGCATTCCAAAATGTGGCTGGAACCACAGAAAGAAGCAGATGGAGCAAGGACACAAAAAGAATGTTTATTTTAATTCAAAATGAATTACCATTACAGTGACTGTGTTAATCAACAATTATTATGATTAGTCCTCATGTATTCAATATTACGTTATGGCTCATTAACAATTCTACAATGTGACAACATTTGAACACCACAAATTTGGGGGGTAACATTCAACCCTGGGGGTGTCTGGTTGTGCATCCCTGGTCAAACCCAGAAGTCCAAGTAGGGTCTATGTATGGTATAAATGAAAGGACACTCCTACATCCCCACAGTGCAGAAACTAGCTCAAAGGTATTTACTGATATTGATTATTAAAAATACTATTGGTCTAGATTATTTCTCTATATATGCTTGTATGAAACCAAAAGTGACTTGTCTGAACATTACTAATTTTGCTTAGTATTTGCAGAGAAGCAGCAAATATGGCCAGAGTGCTTATTGGTTTAGATGGTTAGGCCCTTAGCTTGTTCTTGGAAAGGCAACACTCTGACCTTGGAAAGACTTAGACGGAGATCAGCAGTCCACACTAGGAATAGCTGTATAAGAATCTGCAGACAACTGCTGCTGATTTTATAATAAATTATTTAAAATAATAGGAATTAAAGGAGAAGAAATTTAATATTTTAAAGATACAAGTTACCTAGAGATTTTGCCATTTTACATATTAGTTTAAAGGCTTTCAGAATCATGAAATTTTGAGCACAAAGGGACCTAGCAGCGAAGTATTAATAGTGGCTCCTCACCTTGAGGTGTCAGTTCTGCCACTGGCTTCGCCTTCACTTGGATCCCTCAAAACAAAGTTAAGGTTAAGATTTTAATAAATGAAAGTTAAAAATAAATGAGTCAAGAAAACCTGCATCTAGAACAACATTAAAATTACTGACCAACAAATATCCAGCATGAAATTGTCATTTACTGAGATTTTAATAAACTTTTCCACAGCTGCAGTTCTTCATACGCAACTCCAATTTACTTTTACCCTACTGGCCAACTTTAGTTTCTTCATTCCCACTCCTATCCCTTACATCACTGTTTCTCAACTTAGCAACTTTAAGATGTCTGGGCTTCAATTCCCCAAATTCCCTGGCCAGCATGCTGGCCAGGGAATTCTAGAAGTTGATATCCAGATATCTTAAAGGTGCCAAGGTTGAGAAAAACTGCCTTATATTATTGCTAAAATAACCATCTGTTGACATGCTCATAAACCAAAGTGTTGACTACACTGTTGTTTTATTCTACCCACTTCCCACAAAGCACAGCATTGGTTAGAGCACTACAGCATTCAAAGACCCAGGAAAGGTATTTTTAATTATAACTCTAGTACTTGCTTGCTTTGTCATGACTTTACACCATAACACTGCAGTTCATTTGATAACTGCATTGTGAAAATATTTATCTATAAATTCAGAGTACTAATACCTGAAAATTCCATATTAAATTTAGATCTTCCAGCTTCAACAGCTCCTATTTAGGAACTTAATAATATTATTTATTTAGTAGCCTTCGCTGAATGCAGTGCTCTGACAGAAGTTGTCTTGGGGCTTGGAAACACAATTCTAACAATATCTCATTAATTTTGCTCTATTCAAAACTAATCATTCAATATTTACCAAAATAGACTATAATATTAAAAGGTCTATATTATTATATATTGTGAATTTTAATTTTATATTCAATACAATAATTTTCCATATCAATATATGTATGAATCAGTTGTGCTGAACAAAGCATCAGTTTATGTAAATGTATTCATATATAACTTATTATTATTGCATTCAACATTATAACTAAGTTATAAAAAGCACTTTCTATGTTACAGCTGCACAGCTTATGACCAACCAAATGAAACAAAGCATATGCCTGGCACTTTCCAGCAAACAATACATAGCTTCTCCTAGCTTTAAGATGATTGGTTCAGATGTCCGCCAAATCAATAAACAGTTGGTTTATCTGTAAATTAATCTGAAATTTTAATTTTAGTTAGCCTATCTACTTAGTCCCCTTCTATTGGTAGTAGATGATGGGAAAATTTCATTTTGCATGACTAGTTGGACTCAGTTCTCATTTAGCTGGCAATATCCATGTAAGAGGAGAATGTGTTGATGGTTCATGTTAAAATATGAAGCATGATGTTGGCTATACAGTGTGTAGAAATAAGGAAGTACAGGTCATAGCAACATAACTGTTCATAGGAATCTGTTTGGACAGTTCCAAGTAGACACCATTTTTATCATGATTCAGTGGCTGCTGTAGATGCTTGATGGGTCACAAATTGTGCATGCTTGATATGTACAGAAAGCTCCCTATATAAGTTAGGACATGTTTTAGATAAATTATTCTTTGTGATATCAAATCAAAACATTAGATCACATGGCATATTTATGATTTCTAAAAGGTACTCCAGATGCCACCAACCATTTGAACACTAAAGAACGCTTGTTAGTGAAATATGTTCCTCAGTCTATTATACATAACAGAACAAAAGGCTGGGTTAGCAAGTATTGCAATCATGACAATTCCAAACACAGACCCTGAAGCTGTGTTGCAAGTACCTAGATAGCTGAGGAACCTTAAATGTGATGTATGAAGTACAAATGTGAAGTGCTATTTTGTACTGAAGTGAGCACAGAACCCATTTCAGAACTGAAAAGTACTTTATTAAAAATAGAATATATATGGCACAAGAAACAAAGTCAATGGTAGAACTCCCACTACCACATAAGGTATTTGAACAAGATTCATAATGTATGCATTTAGAAAGTACTGGTTCAAGATGACACCTTGTTGTGAGGATACAAATTAATGAAAAGCAAAATCACTTTTAAGGTTTGGAATGTTTAAGCAGAAAATGATTGGTTTGCAATTTAAAATCTACTCACAAAGAAGTATCCTTTGCTGCCTACTAGTTTTAGAGTGATTGCATTAATTAATTTAAATTTACACTGTCTGCTTTTCAGGAAAAAAAAATCATTTTAGACAGTGCTTAAAGTGTTGCAGCAGACAATAAAGCATTTCATCCTCTGTATGAGAGACAACGCTTACAAAGATGATGTCTACATTTTCAATGTTTAGAATTTTACTTGAAATCCATTTTTTTTAAAAAATGTTTCCCTTACAAATCAAGAGAATCTGGAAAATTAATTTAAAAGTTTTGAAATGAGTATCCATGAATACCAGATTCATGCAGTGTAGACATGCCAAAACAGTGATATGCTCACCACAGCTCCTTTTGCTGAAATGACATTCATGTAGGAAAAAACTTGTGCTAGAATTGGCTTTTAATGTCTAAAATGCCAGCATGCCTATTAGCATTTTCACATACATTGGCCAATACCATACTAAACTTTACAAGTCATGCAAGATACCCAGATATTTTTAGTGATGGCTTCAGCAAATAAAATCTTAATTATTGTATCCTAAATCTTGAAAACATTTGGGCTTCAATGGGCCTTCTAAGGAGTTGCCAAAACAAAGCACTGACCTGAATGAAACCTGCTTAGTTTTAACAGTAGCAGTCTCTTATTTCACATTTTGCAATAACCAGAAATGAAATCAATGGTTCCTACTAACCTGCGGACAAATTTGGAAGTTATTTTGCTTATAATGCCAGTTGATGTTCCCCTTCTAGTTTGAGCAAATGTCCCTGTTTCGTGCGATGGTGAAGCAGGTGGCCCATTGTAAGTGGCATTGCGCCTCTCCCGTAGCTGCTCACCATGGAAAGTGCTTCGGCTTGAACTCCCACGAGGAAAGCGGGTTCTATCTGGAGTGGTAGTGCTAATACTGTGAGCAGACGGGGAAGCAGCAGGTGCTCTTTGAGTTGCACTACTGAAAAGGCAGAAGAAAGTTTGAAAAGCAAGAGCAAAAGAGAGAACCGAGTCATGGGAGGCTTTTATTATGATTGGCACTTCTCTTAAATGTCTCCTGGACTAAAGCTGAGGTTGAAAATGGCATGTGGTTCTCAATTCATAACCTACATTCTGCTTTTGAAATAATGTAGATTGCATATTTTATTTTTAATAAAGCAACAGAGAGGTAAAGCTTATTGAAATAATAAGTTTGGAAATACTTCTGAAAAGGTACAGAAGCATACTTATGGAAGACACTGGTTTCACAAGCATGGAGTGCATTTGAAAATAAAACTAGGATTCAGGTTTTCTACCTTCAAATGTCAGTTTAATGGCTTTCCACTCAGGTCTAGAGACCCAATTTCGAATGCTCATTTATCCATTAAAATGTATTATTTCTCAGCTTGTTCTATCTCTTAGAGCTGCTTGGGGTTAAAATAGTGGTAAAGTCAGTAACAGAAAGAATGTCAAAAACACACACACAAGAACCTACTCCTCTTATCCTCCCCTTTGATTTCCATTTTCCAGTTTACTGACTCCTCCGCATACTTCCTTCAGTCACTTTACATCTGGTTTCACATTTATTCCACAAACTGCTTTCCATTCTAACCTCAGAAACTCCTCCTGTCTCTAGGACCACCATGGACAGCTTGCTTGCTTATTTATTTATTTATTAAATTTGTATGCCGCCCATCTCCCCCAACGGGTGACTCTGGGTGGCTCACAATTAAAACCAAAAACCATGAACAATTAAAAATAATACCACATAAATAATTAAAATTAATTTAGGACAGAAAGGCAAGAAAGCTTGCCCTTCTGTCCTAAAACAATCCAATCACTTTGTCCACTGAGTGATTAAAAACATTCCAACCCCATCACATGAGGTCACTCTTAGATGCTTCAACCCAAACATGTCTGCAGTAGAAATTTCAGAGCACAGCTGTGTTGCATATGACATAACTTCCAATAATACACCAGTGCCTATTTACAGATTTCTGACCATGCAAGTAAATACTATATATTGAAAAATACCTTGGCCGATAAGCTTCAGTGCCATCTTTGATAGTTGGAAGTGCAACTTTTATAGGATGACCAGAGGCTGACATTGATTTCTGGTGTCGAGGTCGTGCAGATATGGCAGAAGTGACTGCAGAGCCAGCAGAAGAGGTACTGCTTGCAGACATTTCTGTTAGGCTTTAATTATAGGAAGGAAGATGTTTAGAGGAGTATCTTGAAATAAGATGTTCTCTAGCAAATTAGTTGCATGTAAAACTTCCAAAGGAATGTTAGATCCTTTTTTCAAAAGTAATTTTGAAGCTCAGCCACAAATAACAGCTTCCAACAAGAAACGCTGCAAATGCCTGTACTGGCTCAGGTTACAGGCATACAGCAGCTACCCTATAGCAAATATGACTGTGTAGGTTCTACTTACCCGCCCCCTCCCAAAAAAACCTGTGAAAGGAATCTTTTCACGGTGATGTCCTCTATATACCAATTAAGGAAAATACATAATATTTTCAGATTTAGTGATGGAAGGGGAATAGGCAGAAGCGTATTAATTCAGGTCCACTTAGCAGATTTAGAAAGTATACCAGTGAAGGGGAATCATCTCCTACCCAAACCAATTTATGTGCATGTATAATTAGGAAAAACAATTGTGGTTGACTTCCTTGGTCAATCAGAATAAATGCTTTGCACTCCTTGGCATAGTTTAGGTCTATCATGACATTTGCAGATCCTGGCCACTACTAAGCTACTAGCAGCGTTTTAAATGAATCTGCTAGTTATTCTGAAAGAAGAAGCCATAGCATGAATTCTTTGCAAATGTAATCAACTGGTTGAGAGCAACCAAAAACAATTGTTTATTAAGAGGGATCTTTCAGCCACCTGTTTTTATAATTTCAGAAAACTATGTTTTTCTCCTAGGTCTATCCAGATGAGTTTGGACTACAACTCCCAGAATTCCCAGCTAACTTAGGGTGCTGACAGTGCTGGCTAGTAATTCTGGAAGGTGCAATCCCAAAATATCTGAAAGATAACCAAGTTGGGGAAGGTGCCCTATATAATACTTATAAAACCTTCGCTTTCTTTCGCTTGTGAAATTAACTCTTCTCAAAATCCAAGATACAATCATTCCTGGGGCAGAAGGAAGGGACATGAGGCTAGTTGTCATAGTGTAAGGGGGAAACGTGAACACTTTATTAAGTTTTATTTAATCAGCAGAGGCTGCACCAGCTTCAAGAAGTTAGACACCTCTGCATGAGTTCATGTGAGCATCTACAGGGTTGTTTCATTATCTTACTGTGTCATCTGGCTCATTCAGAAGGCATACGATGTATAACCCACCTATCCTCCTTGTTGTGTTTTCTCTCATCATTTTATTTTTTTTCTTGGCTGCTTATTTGAAGGTTCTTTCTGGTAGTTGCAATTTCTGCAAACCACCAAATGAAAAATGTATCAATCCTGTAGGAGCTATTGGGGCAGCTTTAAATAGGGAAAGTGAGAGGAGGCATTGCACTTTGGTCAGCTGATAAAACTCAAGGGTTGAGGGGAGAGATAGAGGCAATTAATAGAAACATAATTAAGGAAATAAGGCATGTGTAGAAGAAATGAACAAGGGAGGATACAATGCCTCGGTGGAAGAATAACAAAAAATGTGTGCATAATCTTTGCAGGTTTAGCATTCCAGCTAATTTGGTAGATAGATCAAGGGGAGAGTATTTTGAAAGAACAGCAATTTAATTTTTGCTGGCATTTTCCAAGCTGACCTCTGCATTCAGCTGACAGCTTTCAACAAGCACAACAAAGGGACCAACAGCAATTACAGCCCACAGTTAGAGCGTTAAACATTGATGTATGGCTTATGTGTTTATAGCACTCACGCAGCAGCAGCCATACATAGAAGGAATCTTGGCACTGTATTGGTTTACAGACAAAATGGGCTCCAAAGTTGGTTCTGCTCAGGAATGATGGAACCTCTTAGGTTCCTCTTAGGTTCCATTTCCCTGCAGAACCTGCTTAAATAGTTTGTTTCCAAGGGATCTTGCATCATTAAATCTATACTTTAAATAATAATGAGGTCTTTGATTCTGGGGAGATGAGGTTTAGTACCTGTTGTCTTTCCCATTCTGAATGGCAGAATAGCGATCTGTAGAGCGTTCACAGACATAGGTGTTCCTCCGTGTCATGCTAGTTCCAGAAAACATATTGTTCTAGAGGAGAGGTGGACACAGATTTACACGTAAATACAAGTTAAAATATATGGCAGAATGAGAAAGCCTAAGTATATAGCATATTATCATGCTCATATATTCTCTCATGCCCAGTGGTGTCTTTCACACATAATCATACATCACTGCTCTATTTCTATTTTACCAAATGTGCTAAAGGCACATATCTTCAATCTCAAAATAGAATTTCTACAAGGACAGTGATCCTAGACAGAAAAAAAGTATTAAAACTATAGCATAAAATAGTCTGGAGACTCTATCTAAAGTGGCATTTGCAAATAAATTAGTTTGAAAAAACTCCCAAACTCTGCCAGAAATTCCCATGTATTCAAAAATTGATTAAAATATATCTTCAATTCAACAGAATCTAAAGAGCAAACTATGCACAGAAAATTTATATAACACTTTTCTTCAGAGAGGCAAGGCTGGGGATAATCATGCACATATTCTTACATATTTCATTATAACTGTGGTTACAAGAATTTTTTGTTTTCTCACTTCTCCTATAGACAGCCTGTTTAGCTAAGTGTATGAACTAACACTGTTCCCATCTGCCCCGTTTTTTTCACCTTGAAAGCTATGTATTAAAGCATGATTGTCTTGCAATACTGAGTTGATTCTATGTAAGTATGGACAAGAGAAGACACCTCTTATTTCTGTTTAAGAAATCAAAGGCCTTGGCATTATGTGAAAAGAACAAGCTGTCATTATTAAGATTTCAAATCCAAAGTAGCAGTAATGATGAACACAGTCCTGAAGGGAAATGCAAATTCCTTATAGTCTCTGGCAATAGCTACTGCAATTATCTCCTAATAATAGGCCTCAAAGACTATTCACACTTTTAACTAGTCTCTACATATAAGCTACAGTTTGCATTCAGAACAGAATGCAACATCAGCACAAATGATGGCATGAACCACAGCAAATAGCTGATCTGGTAGCCAGGCTTTAGGTATTTATACTGGGGGGGGGGGGGGGGGGAGACATTAGAGAAATTTGCAGAATTCAAATGGGTCTGAACAAGGTCCAAAAGGCCCCATCTCTTTCCTCAGGTAGAAAGGCTTTAGTGCAACTCCTCTTATGTTAGTGGGGGTGTGCATGAGATCTGTAAGGCCCAGAAGTAGTGTTTTTCACTGAGCCTTTCTGGAGGGCTTTTGGATCCCAATACCATTATTGGGTTTGGGTTTATCTGCCTTGTTTTAATGCTGTTTTATTTTATTGTATTTCTTTGTCTTGTGAACCTCTGAGAGTCCTGAATTTGTATTGCAGCAGCATACAAATTAGACAGATAGATAGATGCAGGACTGCTACACAGGGACCAAGCTATATAGAAAAAACATGACCTTAAATAATATTCTTATATCATAGAACATAGAGTTGGAAGGGACCTTAAAGTTCATCTAGCTCAGCGCCTGTCCAGTGCAGGATCCATTAGAATATCTCTGACAGAGGACTATCCAGCCTGTTTGAAGACCTTCAATGAAGGAAAACTCACAAGTCCACTGGCTGACTGCTCATAAGCAAAAAAAGTCATTAAGACTCACTGAAATCCACATACCCACTGAATTTGCTAATTAATCTTACCCTGTTAATATGCTGACAGCTACTTAATAAATACAGGTGAAACTCGAAAAATTAGAATATCGTGCAAATGTTCATTTATGTCAGTATGGCAACTCAAAAGGTGAAACCAAGATATGAGATAGACGCATTACATGCAAAGCGAGATATGTCAAGCCTTACTTTGCTATAATTGTGATGATTATGGCGTACAGCTTATGAAAACCCCAAATTCACAATCTCAAAAAATTAGAATAGTGTGAAAAGGTTCAATATTCTAGGCTCAAAGTGTCCCACTCTAATCAGCTAATGAATCCATAACACCTGCAAAGGGTTCCTGAGCCTTTCAATGGTCTCTCAGGCTGGTTCAGTAGGAATCACAAGCATGGGAAAGACTGCTGACCTGACAGTTGTGCAGAAAACCATCATTGACACCCTCCATAAGGAGGGAAAGCCCCAAAAGGTAATTGCAAAAGAAGTTGGATGTTCCCAAAGTGCTGTATCAAAGCACATCAATAGAAGGTTATGTGGAAGGGAAAAGTGTGGTAGAAAAAGGTGCACGAGCAGCAGGGATGACCGCAGCCTGGAGAGGATTGTCAGGAAAAGGCCATTCAAAAGTGTTGGGGACTTTCACAAGGAGTGGACTGAGGCTGGAGTTAGTGCATCAAGAGCCACCACACACAGACGGATCCTGGACATGGGCTTCAAATGTCGTATTCCTCTTGTCAAGCCGCTCCTGAACAACAAACAACGGCAGAAGCGTCTTACCTGGGCTACAGAAAAAAAAGAACTGGTCTGTTGCCCAGTGGTCCAAAGTCCTCTTTTCTGATGAGAGCAACTTTTGCATCTCATTTGGGAACCAAGGACCCAGAGTCTGGAGGAAGAATGGAGAGGCACACAATGCACGATGCTTGAAATCCAGTGTGAAGTTTCCACAGTCTGTGTTGATTTGGGGAGCCATGTCATCTGCTGGTGTTGGTCCACTGTGCTTCATTAAGTCCAGGGTCAACGCAGCCGTCTACCAGGAGATTTTGGAGCACTTCATGCTTCCTTCCGCAGACGAGCTTTATGGGGATGCTGACTTCATTTTCCAGCAGGACCTGGCACCTGCCCACACTGCCAAAAGTACCAAAACCTGGTTCAATGACCATGGGATTACTGTGCTTGATTGGCCAGCAAACTCGCCTGACCTGAACCCCATAGAGAATCTATGGGGCATTGCCAAGAGAAAGATGAGGGACATGAGACCGAACAATGCAGCGGAGCTGAAGGCCGCTATTGAAGCATCCTGGTCTTCCATAACACCTCAGCGGTGCCACAGGCTGATAGCATCCATGCCACGCTGCATTGCGGCAGTCATTGCTACAAAAGGGGCCCAAACCAAGTACTGAGTACATATGCATGCTTATACTTTGCAGAGGTCCAATATTGTTCTATTTCCAATCCTTGTGTTATTGATGTCATGTAATATTCTAATTTTCTGAGATTGTGAATTTGGGGTTTTCATAAGCTGTACGCCATAATCATCACAATTATACCAAAGTAAGGCTTGACATATCTCGCTTTGCATGTAATGCGTCTATCTTATATATTGGTTTCACCTTTTGAGTTGCCATACTGACATAAATGAACATTTGCATGATATTCTAATTTTTCGAGTTTCACCTGTAATTTTTATTGTACTAGTGAGAGACTGGGGTTGCTATTATCACCAATAACAACAAATGACACTTTTAGAGCATTGTAATTTCACTTGATATTTTGAGAAATAGATAATAAAGGATTAGTGAATAGAAGAAAATGGACTGAAGACATATAACCCAACAGCTGACCTAAATACTTCAGCCTTTCAGCCATTATAAATCTAACAATATCAACCATATGTATTGATAATCAAAGTTCTAGGCAGGGATGGATAACCTGTGGGTTGTGAGCCACATATGGTCACCCAACACCCCAACTGCAGCCCAGCATGTTGGGAACATGCTGCCTAAATTTAATAAGAAAATAGCCTGATTCTGGCAGTGCTATTTTGGGCCTTTTTTCCTCCAAAAATGGGTGTGGGAAGCCATATTTTCAGTCTCAAGCCCTCTGCAAACAGCCTGAAACCACAACATCAAAATTTGGCAAGTTAAAGGTTGTTCACTTCTTTTCTAGGTCATAATTGTAGCATTTTCAGCATATAATATGCTGCTCCATATTACTACTGCACATCTGTAAGTATTTCTGCACTAGCAATCTATAGCATTATCTCACTATTGCGGTGGCAATATACCGTATTTTTCCAAGTATAAGACGATACTTTTTTCTAAAATCCTTACGCTAAAAATTGAAGGGCGTCATGCAAGGAAGTAAGCCGAGGAGAGAACCGTGCAGTTGCAAAACTGCCCATACTTTGTCTCTCCAAACAGGCTTCCTCCTATTGCTAGCCTCCAATCACGAGTGAAATAGCTTGTCTCTGCAAACAGGCTTCCTCCAATCACGAGCCTCCAACCATGAGTGAAACTGCCCATACTTTGTCTCTGCAAACAGGCTTCCTCCAATCACAAGCCTTATGTAACTGATGTCAGCTGATGCTGAACCAACCAATTGGAACACATCCCATTGGAGGTGGAGAGCCCATAAAGATGTCGGAAAATAAAAAAATAAATAAGTGAATGTCTTACTCTGCAAAATTCAAACTGAATGTAATCAGTTATGCAAAAGAGCATGGAAACAGAGCTGCAGAGAGACAGTTTGGACCTCCTCCCACTGAGTGTATGATCAGACAGTGGAGAAAACAGGAAAAACAACTCCTTAAGATGCCAAAAAAGAAGAAGGCCTTAAGAGGAAAACCAGCAAAATGGCCAAACTTGGAGCAGAGGCTTAAGACTTGGATTCTGGAGCAGCACCAGAGTGGCTTATGTGTGTCAACCAAGCTTATTCAATGTCAGGCAAGAAGGTTTGCAAGCGAAATGAAGATTGTTGATTTTACAGGAAAGGCAAAATGGTGCTTCAATTTCATGAGGAGAGAAGGGTTGGCCATGAGTGTACGAACAAAGTTAGCTCAGAAAATGCCACCGGTTTATGAGAATAAAATCCTACAGTTTCACTCCTATGTCATACAACTTCGGAAAAAATATGATTTTGAACCAAGTCAGATTCCAAACATGGATGAGGTGCCTCTCAATTTTGACGTGCCTTCCAACAGAACCGTTGATGTGAAAGGAATCAAAACAGTGGCAATCAAAACAAGTGGCCATGAAAAGACACACTATACTGCTGTGCTTTCATGCTGTGCAAATGGTACTAAACTGCCTCCTATGCTTATTTTTAAGAGGAAAACATATCCTAAAGAGACCGTACCACCTGGCATTATTGTGCAAGTTCATGAGAAGGGATGGATGAATGAAGACATTATGGCCATTTGGTTTGCAAAGGTTTGGTCCAGAAGACCTGGAGGGCTCTTAAAGAAGCCAGCTCTGCTTGTCTTTGATCAGTTCTGAGCACATTTAACAGGAAAGACAAAAAGGGTTGCATCAGATTTGCGAACACAGCTAGCAGTTATTCCTGGTGGACTTACAGGTCAGCTACAGCCACTAGATGTTTCAATCAACAAGCCACTTAAAGCCCTGATGAGAGAAGAATGGAGTGGATGGATGCAAAAAGCAGATGCTAACTTGACACCAACAGGAAGAGTGAAAAAACCAACCATTACTGAGGTCTGCAATTGGGTCCTAAACTCATGGTATGGCGTCAAACAAGAGGTGATTGTGAAGTCCTTCAAGAAATGTGGAATCAGCAATGCCATGGATGGAACTGAGGATGATCTCACATATATAGACAGTGACTCAGAAGACAGCAGTGATGCAACAGAAGTTGAAGAAACTGATATGTCTGGAACTAATAGTGATGAAGAAGAAAACAGTGATGCAACAGAGGCTGAATAAAGTGATATGCTCAAAGCTAAGTGATGCATAATATCATAGTACTGGTATGTAAATGTTATCTAATTACTAAATAAAAATGTGTTCTGCTTTATCTTTAAAATATTGATTTCTTAATTTTGGGTTGGAAAAGTGGGAGTCGTCTTATACATGGGGGCGTCTTATAGTCGGAAAAATACGGTACTTAAGCTTAAATTGCCACCATGATGGCTGAACGATGTTATAAATTACAAATGCGGATATTCTGTCTAATGTCAAGATATGATAGTACTTACATTTCAATTCTGCTACATGAGTAGGTTTTTTTCACATCCTAATGATGCTATCCACCAAATACTTGCCCTGCTACAAGGCAATTGGACATTGCTTATTTGATACAAGGAATTTGCAGGATTGTCTAGAAGCTGAACTGGAAGAATGGGAAGGCAAGACCTTGAGCCGCAAGAAGGACAATGAGAGATCAGGTTCCAGCTCGTACACACCCATCTTTTCTCCCACAGGCACTGCCTTCTTTTCAGGCATTAGTTAACTGAGAGATGCCAAGATAAAAGATCACCTGCAAATCCTTCAATAACCCAGTTGTCACAATCATTTTTAAAAGATATTGTTGCTACTTAGATTTTCACAGTCTTGTTTAATCTTATATGCTACCATCAAACAGTTTACATAGAAATATTAAACTCGTCAATAATTATAAAGACTTGTTATGTGCTGCAGAGATCTGACAGAACGAGTGAATAAAATATTTCACTTACACTTGGAACAGCAGTTGATTTTTTCCTCTCAGGGCCTACCAATGGACTTGCTGTCACCTCACTTTTGGACCCAACCGTTGTGCTGCTCAATTTCCGTGACATTTCTTTATCCCATTCTTCTTTATGTTCGCTCTCCACACTGTTTGCCTGAGCTCTTTTCGAATATGAGACAGCAGGAGGGATAGATGGGCCAACTATTAAACCGAGAAAACATCAATGAGATAATGTATCACCTTCAGTCAGTCTGCTAATTATTTCTATTTGCTGAAATACAAATAAGGCAAACGAATATAAATACGACAAGAGCTATTCTATTTTATTGAGATATTTCACACAAGTTTTACCGGAAAGCAAAAATGAATTTTTATTGACTTGAATAATTTTGTACAAGTACATACACAAACATGCACGCACCCACACACACACATCAGAGAAGTTCTTCTAGTCTCCATACATAAACTCTCCCAAATGCCAATGGCTGTCACTCCATTTATAGATTTCCAGTAAAGCAATTCTTTAATTACATCTAACCATTTTCTGATGGAAATGCCGAAATAATAATTGCAAGTAACAGCAGTTTTGTTGGTTATCAGTTTTGATACACTCATGCACAAATAATTTTTTGAAAGCTGTGCAAGTATCAAAAACATAGAGGAACTCCAAAGATGTTTTAAAATCTAAGATACTGTACTTTTAAGAACTTGCTTTCTCTTATTTTTAGCTTTCATTATATTTTTTTCCAGATAACTTTTCTCTAAGTTAATATACAAATGTAAGAGACACTTTGCTGTATTTAGGGTTCAATTTTAATTTCAAAATTAAATGGAACAATACAGATCCAAAAAGTACACTGCATAATTACAAAAATGAAAATGTGATAGACTAAGGGCAGCAGATTCAAACATATTTGGCCCAATGTTTTAAAAAACTGAGCTCACAAACTGCTCAGATCATACATACCTTCTCTAATATGAGCATAACTGATGGGGGAAATAATTTCCAACCTAGCACTCTCTAGTATCATTTCAAGAGTCTCTGTATATTACACCATTCTACCAGATCTAAGCAATAATATCAAATATGTAACTTTGGATCATTTTCCTCAATAAATAAATGAACAAGTATAATGTTGACTCATTTGTTTAATTGGGTTCTCTTTATCTAATTTTAGGACTTGTGTGGAAAACAGATTTTACTTCATATTTACGTAGAAATACTGAAAAATTTTCAAAACAGGTTCACAAACATTTAAACTCCACAGTACTCATTCCTCTTAACTCCATTCTGTTTTCTTCTTTTCTGCAGTTCCCACTGAAAGGAGGCGAGTGTGTATGTGCAAGAGTGATTTGCGTTTGAGAGAGAAAATGTGGCACACCAAAGTTTGGCACTCCTAGTTAAATTTGATGCTTCAACAATCCCCAGAGGTACAAAGTTAAACATGCTATCCTTCTGCAAATTTGAATGAGTACTTACTTTTTCTGTGCCATTCTTTACAGGTTCAAAATAAGAGAACAGTGAATATGGCAGATGAATATATTTGGACATCTTTTCCGTCAGTACTTTGGCAGAAATAATGGCTTCCAAATGATTCCTACAGCCAGAAAAGAAGCTTTCTGTTCCTATTTTTGGATTTTTTTTTCTTCCTTGCAGAACTCTTCTAGCTCAGTGATAGCCTAGGTCCCCTTGCATGCACTCCATGTTTGAGATCTCCCTAGATATCATCAATAATATTCAAGTCTTGAGGACTGTGAAGGTCAAAACTTATCCCATAGTCAGTAAAGAAATCGAAGCTGAAAAAAGGTGGATATTTCAGCAAGCAATAATCCAAAACTTAACTCCAACCACAAAGAACTTACAGAAAAGAAAGATACAAGTTTAGTAATGCCTCCGGTTTGAATATTATTGAAAATCTGTGGAAAGATCTCAAACAAGAAGCATATGCAAGGAGACTTACCCACATTTCTGAGCCAGAAAACTTCTGCAAGGAGGAATGGGAAAAAAAACCAAATTCCAAAGCTAAAACTAAAAGACCTTTACTAAAGGAAATATTTGGAAGCTATTCTTTCTACCAAAGGAAGTGCCATAAAAGTACTGCCTGAAAGGGTGTCCAAACCTCTGCACCTGCTGTATATGTCTTTCTATGAATTTGAAGGTAAATTTATTTTTTCTGTGCAGTTCTTTACAGATTCAAAATAAGTTTGCCTTCAAATTCATAGAAAGATGTGGTGATTAACTTTTTTCTATACAGAGGTTGTGACAGCTTTTGTTCAGTTAGGGATCTCTTGAAACATACAATTTGACCAGGTATACTTAAACTTTTACAAGCAACTGAATGCAGATGGGGGAATCAGTTCCTTTTTATAATTTTGTACCTTATTTTACAAGCTTTATTATTAATCAGCAGCTACTAATTTAATTAATATACTTTTTTTTTGTCCTGATCCTGTTTTGGTTGTTGTTGGGAAGTGGGGACTGGAGGTGCAGCTTCTGACAGATACATACAAAGTGTTTGTAAGTGACATGCATTTATAGCAGAGTTTGCAACTTTTGGTTGACAAGTTGGGGAAACTGGTTGTTGTATAAATTTCCATCTCTCTCTCTCTCTCTCTCTATATATATATATATATATATTTTTTTTCCCCCTCTAACTACTTTTCCTTTGTGGACTATTTTAAATTCAGGATCAATTTCCTTCAGGTAAATGATACTCCAAAAAAATAAGCCAACTGTATCTGGGTTTTTCTGCCAACTCAATTATTACAGTGTACTCTTTGTATCATTCAGCACAAAATTTCCAACTACAGTTCTAGTTGCAAGATTAGTTTGGCATGTTTGGGGGTGGGGAGGCTTTCTGAGAGCACCTTCTGGTTTTCAACACTGTACACCATCTATGTCCAATTCAGAACACATCCAAATATTTTTCTTCCAAATTCCAAATATTACTGCAAATATTTATATTCTAGGATGGGGAGGGAGGATCTTGTAGACCACTTTATGCAGCCACTAGGCTGCACTGCTGAAACTTGGTGATAAAACTGATTTTCAATGACACCTTTTTTAGATTTATTTATTGCTCTAAAAAGTACAGAACAGATGCAAGACTTAATGTACCTATTTTGCATTTTAACCATCACCTGCCAAGAAAAAAAGGGCTTAAAACTTTCAACCTTGTCACCAGATAAACCTCTCACAACCCTCATAGGTGTGAAGATTGCCCCTTGGTTTGGAAAAGGCAGTCAAATGATCTAAACTAAAAGATTTGAAGCAATCAGCATTTTCTGCTACTGAGACGAATGTATCACAAACATGAAGAAATGAAACAGAGATGGATAAAATACTGATGATTGGGGGATTGCACTTGATTTAGGTCAGTAAGGCCAGGATTTTCTGGGAGGATGTGTCCAACTGGGCTTCCAGAGGAGTTACTTTAGGGTAGTTCTATTCTTTTCTAAATTGCATTAAGCCTGTTTTGGTTTGAGAAATTTTGTGGGTTACATAAAAGAGCACATGGCCACCTATTATCCTGGACTACCCATTGCTGGTTCAAAGAAAGTGCCTGCTTTCACAGATAACAGGAAAGTCTCTATTGCATCCTGATTTACTGTGATGGGCTCCAGTCTGCACATTTGTTTAGGGCAGTAACTGTAACATCCAGCCTTATCTTTTAATCAATCTTCCTTGAAACGTTATTGCACTGCAGATATGCTAGTTCAAATCTGATTATTTAAAATAATGATGAACAATATAAACCACTTTGCTTTATTCAGAGTTATTATAATAGCTACAGACATAAAAAGAAATGCAAATGAAAACTACATCTCTCCACTAACCCAAATTATATTTACACTGCTCACATGATAAAAGCATCATGATGTGATAAGCAATGTTCAGGAAGTGTTGCTGCCAAGCCCCCAGGAAACAGAACACACAACTTAAAATTATATTTTGCTACTTTACTTGGTTGAATGCCATCCCCACCATGTTCACTGAACCGACGTTGTTTCTGATTGGCTGATATACTCCGCTGGACCTTCAGGTGAGCAGGAGATTGCATAGAGCTATTGTTGAGGTCACTGCTGGGTCGAGATCTTTGACTCAGGGTACTACTGGATAGAGACTCGCTCCCCTCAAACTGTAAGGAAAAGCAACATATTTGGAAAGCAAGTCCAGCTCTTTTTTCTCAAAACACATATTTCTTTCTTAGGTTTAGTCAAATTAAGTAACACAATTAAAGAGTACTTCTAATGTCATATTAGAACAACATTTATTATGAAATGAACCTTAATTTTGGACTAGAGATGGCTGTTTTTTCATGATGAGGTTTCTTTTTTTTTTTTTAAATCTAAAATGTAGCTTCAAGAGCCTGCTACTGCAAAGGAAGATAATGGGAGGAAGGCTTTTCTCCTCCCCATAGCTGATTTGTTTATCTGTAGAGAAAATTCAATCACCTTCAAACCTCTGCTATGGATGGAGTAATTTAAAAAGTATAAATTGCTTTTCATAAAGCAATTAAAGCCTTTTTGTTCCACAATGTCTCTGATTCTATATGACTATGGGTGCTCATCTTAATATGTACAATATATATGTTGTTTTATGTTACTATTTTTATTATTTTCCTGTTTCTTGCCTTGTTGTAAAGTACCCAAAGTTTCATGATTGGGGCAGTTTACAAATATTATAAATATATAAATAAACATCAGTTACAGAAAGGATAAGAAGCTTCTCTAGTGCTTTTCTACTCCTAGTAATAATCCACCAAGGGTGGCTATCCAAAAGAGAGAGAGAAAGAAAGAGAGAGAGAGATCAATCACAGAAAGACAGATGCTTCCTTATGGTGAGTAATCATTCATATTAATAAACAAGGCCCTGACTTATGAAGCATAAATTTGTACCAATTGATCCAGTTTATAGACTGCCAGCCTCTGCCAGCTTGTTTCCTGAGAATTGTCTTGTAATAAGGAAAAGTATCTCTTGCTTCTATTTCTCAACCCACATAAGGGGGGGAAGGACACGAAAACATTTTAAGAAATCAAATAGCACCAAAACCCTTATTTTTAATCATCTTGCACTGTACAGAAAACTTCCAAACAGGGTAGGAGTTTATTAATTTGGTATAAATGAAATGCATTCAAGGGGTAAACATGTTTGCAACATTCTTAGTGCTCATCTAAAGCAGATAAAAATCCGTGAAATGCTGAGATGTTAAACAGATCTGTTTATACTGTGTCAGATTTCTGCAACATGATAGCCTCCAAAAGTGTTGGATGACTACTCCCATAATTGTGGGAATTGCAATCAAACACATCAGGAAGGCTCTAGATTATGGAAAAGTGCTATGCTACTGGCTAGTATTTTTAATGTTATCTATACAACAATGGTGAACTCAAAGTTGTTTCAACCTCAAATTGGTATGCTGAAGGATGCCAATGGACAGATAGTACCCAATTCAAAGGAGATCAAAGGAAGATGGAAGGAGTATATTGAAACACTGTACAGTTGAGATGTAAACATCCAATACCTTAAAAGATATTCCCTACTTACAAGAACCTCTAGTACTAGAAGATGAAATTAGATCAGCACTATGGTCATTACCAAAATGGAAGACTATAGGAACTGACTAAATATCCACGAGAATACGGCAAGCAACAGAAGACTCAGTAAAGATTCTAACCAAGCTATGTCAGCAAATGTGGAGAATGACACAGTGGCCAATCACTTGGAAGAGGTCAATCTACATTCCAATACCAAAAAAGGGAGACTTAACAGAGTGTGCAAACTATGATACAATAGCATTAATTTCACATGCTAGCAAAATAGTCCTTAGGATCTTCCAATGCAGATTAGAGCCCTACATGGAAAAAGAGATGTCACTTGCTCAAACTGGCTTTAGAAATGGCTGAGGAACACGAGACATTATTCCTAATGCACGCTGGATAATTGAGCAAGCCAAAGAATACCCAAAAGAAGTCACAATATGCTTCATCAGTTATAGAAAGCCCTTTGATTGTGTTGAACATGTCAAGCTGTGGAATAAGCTCAGAAAAATGGGAATCCCAGAATATCTCATTGTCTTCATGAGAAACTTATATAAAGGTCAGGAAGTCACCATAAGGACAGAACATAGCGAAACAGACTGGCTCCAGGTTGGCAAAAGAATGAGACAAGGCTTATACTCTCCCCTTACTGTATTTATTCAGCCTATATGCTAAATATATATTAAGGGAAGATGGATTAGAAGAAGATGAGCATGGTTTTAAAATTGGAGGAAGAAACATCAGTAACGCGTGCTAGGCTGATGACACTACTTTGGTAGCTGAAAATGCGAAGGATCTGCAAACTCTAGTAATAGAAGTTAAGGAGGAAAGTGAAAAAATGGAAGTAAAATTAAGTACAAAGAAGACCAAACTAATGACAAGAAGTAGAACCACCACCCTTAAAATTGGCAATGAAGATATCGAAGTGCTGGGTATCTTCTCTCCCTTAGGATCTACCATCAACAATAAAGGAACAAAGAATCAAGAAATACACCACAGACTAGCACTTGGTAGCCATGAAGGCCTTGGAAAAGATATTCAAATGCTGTGATGTGTCTATACTACAAAGATCAGAATTGTGCAAGCCATAGAGTGTCCCTTGACACTCTATGGAAGTGAAAGTTGGACTTTGAAGCAGGATAGGGAGAGGACTGATATCTTTGAATTTTGGTGTTGGAAAAGACTCCTGAGAATACCATGGACAGCCAAGAAAACAAGATGAAGCTCTGCAAAAGCCTTCTAATATTTTCCCACTATGCGAGTTTATTACTGGTATGCAAGAGACTGAACTCTGTATCACCATCCTGATTATGTCTCTGATACTCACATATCAAGAACAGGGCCTGAAAGTTTAGGCACCAAGGTCAGACAGGCATTTAAAACTCTAATGATTGTTGCAGCTGTGGTAGTGACCTAGGCCCTACTGAACTCCAGTAGCATTCACTGTTTACCAACTTGGTTTTTTTCCCCATCTCATTCTACTGCATGCATAGATCAGGCCAAAACTTCTAAAAATGGCTAACGTATAAATTCTTGCCCCATGAGTTCCAAAGAATAGTTTCACTTGTTAGTAATTGCTACGGGCCCTGTTAGGATAGGGTAGCACTCAAGCAGCCACATCGTTTGAAAGGCTTGTGCAGCTACTTCCAAGGCTGTCCCTGGCTGTCTGCACATATATTTGCATACACAAGCCCTTTGTTTTCCTGAAAGCCAAGCAGAATGTTTGTCTATGTATGCATGTACCCACACATTAAGGGGGCTGGGGACAGCCTTTGAAGCAGCTGTGTGAGACAGCTGCTTTAAAATTTCAAGGGGAGGTGCTTTACTTGCACTAAAATGTTTTACAAAGCATTCCTTTCAAAAGTTTTGCACAACACTAGATATTATGTTCTATCTCCTCAAATTAGAAATACAAAACAATTTTAAAAAGCAAGTAAAAATAAATAATGGTAAATTACCTCAGGTGGTTTTCTCCCTAGAAGCAAATACGTAGCCATTACTTCATCATATTTTTGGTTTACTAAGGAGTCATGAATTTCATCTCTTGCAAAACCCATAGTGACCATTATATCTAGGGGAAAAAAACCACAATTTATTGATAAGACTAACTGAAATGTTTAGGCTAACATCAGGGCATTTTCTAGTGTACTGTTTTCATCCATACCAGTGATAATTCTGAGAATATCTCAGAAGTAATTATATATAAATTTCTAATTTATTTATTTAAAAGATTTGTATTTTAGATTTAGCTGTCCAGCGACATTTCTCAGGAGTTCATAGATAACTCATAAATCTTCTTTTTAAAAATCCAGCTGGCCAACCAATTCATAATTTCTCCCATATTCCATAAAAATCTGTAATGCCAAACCTAAATCTTCATAGAATTAAGAATTATAAAGGATAGAAAGAAAATAGAAGAAGAGATATTGATGACTGTTTAGTGTCCTCTGAGACATGTAGTCTATGTAGCAGTAAATGTATCATGGACCTTCGTCTCAAAAGCCAAATTCAATTTGTTTCTTTTTTAGCACAAAGCATAGTTTATAACATCTGAACACAGAAGTATTTCTCCTCTAAATTACCATTCAAAATCATCTTTCAAGTATGTTTTTGCCACTGTAGTAAGAAGGGAAAATGCAAACCATGTCTTCTATGGCAAGTGAGTGGAAGATGAAGAATTTGAGAGTAAAAATTATGTTTTGGAATCTTGAGCAACATGTATGAATTAGCTCCAATCATATTAGATTTATAGTCAGATGGCACAGAAATACTGTAAGTATTGGAGAACCTAAAAAGCAAGGAATAGTTAGATTAAAACTATTACCTATTCGTTTACTGTCATTAAAATCTGGTTCAGGTTCAGTGTATGGCTTTAATTCTTCTTCTTCATGACCAACATTCATCCACCGGTCTTTCATAATTTGCTTGAAAATAGATGAAGTTGAAACATGGGATTACATGGAATTATTTAGAGAGGGAGTATTAGAACCCCCCATAAATGAAGAAATATTCATGTTATTTAAATATATAGTTTAAAAGTAGCAATAAAATGATTAATTAATTCTATGCCATTTAAAACCCAAACAAAAGGCATTATCTTCGACAACTGTTCCAAAGGAACTGGGGAGGAAGGGGAGAGAATCCCCTAAAAAGGACCATGAATGCCTTACACCAAGCATGGCTATTAAAGATCTTATTAGTCTGGAAAGCTACATAGAAACAAGGAGTTCTTCAGTGCTGTTTTATTCTCCAAGAGTAGACACAACTGGAGCACCAAATGAATCTAGATAAGACACATGACTTCGAGTAATAAAATATTAGCGCTCTCAATCCCATGATATAAAACAAAGCACTCTTTAGGTCCAAGAGTTGTGTCAGCCATATAATATGTACAGCTGTAACTCTGAGCAAAAGCTGAACCTCAATGATGAAGGCATACTTTCCATC
Source organism: Liasis olivaceus (assembly GCA_030867105.1). Taxonomy (NCBI): domain Eukaryota; kingdom Metazoa; phylum Chordata; class Lepidosauria; order Squamata; family Pythonidae; genus Liasis; species Liasis olivaceus. The sequence goes on from CM061349.1 coordinate 283,482,572, forward strand.
CAAAAGATCCAAGGATCAATCATTAACTTCTCCAGTTAGGGCAGGAAAGGATCCTGTACAGAAGTCTAGAGAGCCACTGTAAGATATTTTTGACAATACTAAGCTAAACAAGCCCATTGTTTGACTCAAAATTAGCTTTTAAAGTTCCTAATTAACTGGCAAAGAATATAGTTACAACCGACTGCTTGTTTAGGCTCATTCTGAATTGAAAATAAAAATTTTAATTGTCAACAGAAATATTAACAATGCATTGGTAGACCAAGAATGTCTCTTAAAATTCCAAATTTATATTGAGAAATTGGAAAAGTTCCAGATGTTAAGCAAAGGCTTTTGGAAATATATAACTTATTTTTCCTGGAAAAGGCAATATTCTCCATTGATCAAAGGATGAAGCAATTTGTACTACTTTGGTAGAGATTTGTGATATTTTACAATAATATTTTGCATTTGATTATACTATTATATTATATGGTATTTACTAATAAACCAGTGACTACTGGTAAGTTTAATATATAAGGTAGATTTTAATTTTTTTAGTTAATTTAGTTTTTTTTTCCTTTTCTTTTTCATATTTATATCTTTATTAAAAGTTTAAGGATTGTTCTGTTTAATTTTGTTTTTTTAGTGCATTTTGGAGTTTGGCTTATATTTTGTATTTTTCTAAAATTAAACAAACATTTCAAAATAATTAAAATAATTATTCGCCCCAACCAATTAAATTAATTTGGGCTCCAGATTAATATTTTATATCTAGAAAATTCAAAAGTGACTGTTTATATGCTTGTATATTGACTCATTAAACTGATGAAACATATCAGGTTTTGTTTTGTTTTTAACTCTCCTTTTGGAAAGAAGGGCATTAAGGTTAGAAATAAATAGACATGAGTTAATTATATAAAGGGAGCAAAACTTATTTGAATACATTTATACTTCCATTTCTTTGATAAAAAATAGCCGCCCAGAGTCGCTTTGTGTGAGATGGGTGGCTATATAAATGTAACATATAAGTAAGTAAGTAAGTAAGTTACAGGTAGTCCTCTGTTAACAACCACTCGTTCAGTGATTGTTCGAAGTTACAATGGCGCTGAACGAGTGGAACTTATGACCAGTCCTCAAAGTTCCAGCCATCCCAGCATCCCCACGGTCACGTGATTGTGATCCGGTTGTTTGGTAACTAGCTTCTACTTACAACGATTACAGCATCCCGCGGCCACAGAATGGCCATTTGTGACCCTCCCACAAGCAAAGTCAATGGGGAAACTGGTGGGAAAGGTCACAAATTGCTCCTACCACTTTCCTCCGCACCCTCCCATGTGCCCATCCCGTGCTCGGCTGTGCTTGTACCAGGCCACAGCAGCCACTTGTGTGCCCTCCTGCCCTCTGGAGCACCCACACCACACCCAGCCATGTTTGCGCTGCACCACAGCAGCCACTTGCACACTTTCACGACTTCTGGAGCGCCCACCCCGTGCCTGGCCACACTTGCGCCACAGCAGCCACTTACCCACCCACTGGCCTACTTGCGAGCTGCCTGGGATTTGTGACTTCCTGCTGGTTTCCTCATTGACTCTGCTTGTTGGAAGCCGGCAGGAAGCTGTGAGTTCCTCACTTAACGACCCACAATCCTTGCTTAACAACAGCAACAGGGACTGCCAGGATTGCTGTAGCTAAGTGATGTGGTCACGTGATGTTGCGCTTTACAACAGCATTTCTTAGCGATGGAAATTCTGGTCCTAATTACTGTCATTAAGTGAGGACTATCTGTACTATATCCTCAAATATCAACTTGCATTTTTATTTACAAGAATATGTATTTTTATACAGCTACCAAAAACACCAGCACATCTTGATAAACAATTCATGGCTACATGGCTCACGGACAATTCTAGTATGGAATGGCTACTAAAATACTGACATCTACAGTTCATCCATTTTCAAGGGAGAGTACAATTACCATGACATCTTATAGATGAGCTGTTTGTATTTTCTATTAATCAGTCATAAAATCACTTTGCATTTGAATGCTTAAGAGATTGGGGGGGGGGGGGGGGGGAACTTCCTGTTTTAGCTAACATGTTTATTTTTCAGAAGTTCATTTTCCTGAATCAGAATAACCAGAAAGTAGATCTCAATATTTAATGTTTTTAATTGTTCAAGTGTCTTAGGAGGAACATCGCTGATTGTTTTCTGTCTAAAATAAATTTTCATTAAAAAGAATTACTCAGTTCCATGTTTAAAAGGTTGTGATATTTAATAATATATGAGTTTTGATACACAACTCAGACCTAAATTTTGTGTTTCTTTAAAGAAATTCTGCCCAGATATTTTTAATATAAACAGTGTACATTCTATCTGATCATTTCTATATAGCAGTATTCCATCTTCCATCAATAATTTAGTCTTCACTGATTACACAGTTTTAAAAAGTGTTCGGATTAAACATTCAGCCTTTCTGACATAATTTATCCTAACACATTTTGAAATAACTCTCACCCATTCTTAGAGACAATTGTTCAGTTTTTCACTGGAAAACAGTCTCCTGAAATATTTACAGTGTGTAGAATATAATGTTCTGGCAAGAAACCAATTTAGAACTAACAACAGTAAATGCTTGCAAAGTTGTCAAAAGAAAAACAGCACTAACAGATGCAAGATAAACTAAGCGCTCACAGGTTCCATTTCCTAAAAATAAATCTAGAAGAATAATCAGCAGAAAGCCACATATTAAATAAAATAATAATAAAAATAATTTAGTTGTATTCTGAAACACTCAACAATTTCACAAAATAAAGATACATTAATTTTATTTGGGTTACTAACAATTGTTAGATATACAGACATCTGCTTTCATTACAGGATTTTTCTTTGCTTTCTTCCCCCCATGTATCCCTTAAATTTGTGTTAGAAGATCCTCAATAATTCAGATTTCAAGCAAGTGCAGAGGGGTAGAGATAATGATGGCCAGTGCCATCCTTTTAACGAGTGGACAAAAGCAGATGCAACTCCTTAAGTAATGGTACAATTTTTTGTGATATCTCAAGTGGACTGTGGAAATTCACTATATTAATTCTGTACCCAGAAAACCAAAATTAGAACTAACAAAGGCTGAATATGAATTTTGGGAGGTGGGATTTTTCCAACCACCAATATTCCAGGGTAAATATTTGGAGAAGTTACATACCAGTTTTTCTACGCTTATCCCCTATTTTGTGCCATTAACCTAGTGTCTCAAGGAAATTAAAACCAGAATAGTAGTTGCATAATAATATATTGTATGCATTCTACAGTTTGACCTTCATATTCTTAAGATGCTATACGGTTCCCTTATTATTGTCTGTGTTTGTGCTAGGCAATTAGAAAATACAGCTGCACAACAAACATAATAATTAATTTTTACTGACCACTGGTGTCCTTGAACACATCCATTTCTTAATAGTAAAATCTTTAACTGACCACAACCACCTAATAATACTAAGCCCTAAATATCAGTGAAGTAGAAACAACTCAAACCCTCCCTCTCTCTAGTGAGTAACCAAAATATTATTCAGGCAATGGTCACTGCTAATCAAGAGTATATTTCCCAACTAGCATTCAAGTTATTTATGTCAGAAACTGATTAAATGAGATTAATTTGGTGGAATACTATCTCTAGCTGTAAATGCAAACCTATGAACTTGAAAGAAAGGTGACTAACATACATTGTATTTTGGAAAGCAACTTATCATCTGCTGTAATTTTATTGCATTTAAAAAGTCTTAAATCTTTCCTAGATCCAAAGTCCAGAGATCCACATGACTGGGGGCTTCAACCTGCAAGAGTTGCTACATAACTGAAATACTTTCACAAAATTGGCATCATCATCTATCATACAAAAAAGGAAAAAGGCATTCTTAGGGTAATGGCTTGTTTGGGAATGCAATTGTCTTAACAATAAGAAACAATTACAATTATGATTGAAAATGCTTCACCCTTATTAAAAATGAAGCTAATGTTTAGAAGTTATAAAATATTGCTTTATTAAAAACAGCCAGCATTTCATAGCTTGAAATTGTAAATTAGATTTAGCATATCTGAATACACAACAGCCCTTGCAGTATACCATAGAATATACAACAGGCCCTTAAGAATATACAACAGGCCCTCAAGAGTATATTTGGTATGATCTTTATTCTTCTTGTTTTACTCCAATCCTTAAATTACACTTGTTTAATTATATACAATAGTTCTTCAAATTAATATCACATTAGACTACTTAAAAGGGCAGCAAAAGACCCAAAGAGTGGGCCAATACATTTTTTCAAAATCAATTATTCAGTACCTATGTAATTTGTATGTAAATGAACGCTATTGCAAGAAAAAATTATTATACAAGTAGTCTTTGAGTTATGACCATTCATTCAGCAACTGTTCAAAGTTATGGCAGTGCTGAACATATCGTACTTACGGTCAGTCCCCGAAGACACAGCCATTGTAGCTCCCCCGTGGTCATGTGATCAAAATTTGGGTGCTTGGCCGCCCACCCACACTTACAACCGCAGGGGTGCTTCAATTCCCCCCGGCCATCTCCCCCCATCTCTGTCCTTTTGGCCCCCTGCATTCTGCAGCCCCTACTGCCTTGCGCTATGCCACCTCCAGCTGAACTTCACTGTCTTCTGCTGACCAGCTGCTGGTTGCATGTGGTGGCTTCCTCACAAGAAGTGGAGAAGAAGGCTTTGCATGGTCAGCAGTTGCCTCATGAAGGGCCAGGCCAGGCACGCTTTGTTAGCAGCAGGAGCAAGAAGACAGCAACGGTCAGCTGGGGTGGCGGAATGCAATGCAGCAAGGGGGGCTGCAGCTGCGGCTTTGCGCCATGCTGCTAGGCTGGACTGGGGTGTCTGGGGCTTCATGCTGCAGTGCTGGACTGGGAGAGCTGTGACTTCCAGGGGCAGCTGGGGCTTCACACCATGCTGTTGGGCCAGGTTGGGGCTTCCAGGATTCTGGGGCTATTTGCTGCCGCACAAGGCAGGGTGGCCAAAAGGGCAGAGATGCGGGGTGAATAAGTAGTTGGGGGGAGTTGGAATGGAGGCAGTTCCTTATCTTGGAAGAACTGAGGCTCGGGGCTGGCAGGGACCAAGCTGGGGATGGCTTGCTTTGGGGTGGGTCCTCGGCTAACAACAGGTGGAATTCAGTTAACAATGGCAACGGAGAGTGCCAGGATTGCCATTGCTAAGCGATGCAGTCATATGACATCAAGCTTTATGACTGCATTGCTTAGTGATGGAAATTTTGGTCCCAATTCCCATTGTAACTCAGGGATTACCTGTACATGCATTTACAGGAAGTATGCTGTTGGAAGAGGTGTCCTCCCATATTTGCTGATGCCCATCATCTGTGCTAAGATTATAAAATGAACTGTGCTGGATCAACCCACAATTCTACCTAGTTCAACAAATGTTTCCACAATGGTCAAAGGACATGAACATAGCTGCACCATTATGCCTGTATTTTAGTAACTAGTATGAGAGCCATGCTGTCTCCAATACAAGGGTAACATATGACTACTAGACATTATTTTCCTTAATAAAAGAAGTAATTTTTGTAAAATGTTTTCGATTGGTTTATTGCAAGTTTTAAAAAATTGTTACAAATTAACTAACATACTGAAGCCTACTTATTAGCCACAAGACCATTAGAAGTCAGTGGGCTTCTCTTGATAGATCTGTTTCACAACTTAAACAATTCCCATAAGGAAACTCAACAGGCAACTTGCAATGAGACTAGCATTATCAGAGACAACTGTTCTCCAGGATGCGTATACTTATCCAAAACATTGCAAGTCTGATGACATAAATAATTTGTTTTAAAACAGGTCTTTATAAACTGCAGCCAGGTTGCATGCACCTTCAAGAGCCAGAACTTCTCCAAAAGTTGCCATTCACTGTAATTTTTAGTGTGAGTCAAAGAAGAAATTATTAACTATATGGAGGTTAGTTATATTAGAAGTATTTAATTAATGCAAACTGTAATTATGTTTAAGTTAATTAAGTCCAATTTAATTAATATGCTGATTCCATCCATGTTTTAGAGTGCAACCTCCCCAACGTTATTTAAAGACCAAGCATGGCTTTTGGCACAAAAGACTAAAGCAGTGTACAGTAATACTTTTAGGTTAAGGTTTCAGGAAGAATTATAGGAACAGTTTCCCCCACCCTCAGGTTTTAACTTATTCCACTGAACTGCATTACCAGAAAAGAAAATATTCAGAGTACTTACTTCTAAGCTCCCTCTCTTGATTGGATTCAACACAAGTAGTTTTTTCAGTAGATTTTCACAGTCTGTGGACATATAGAATGGTATCCGGTACTTTCCCCGCAATACTCGTTCTCGCAATTCCTTTTGAAAGCCAAACAAAGAAAACAAATCTAATACTAAGGCAAAAATTCAAAAATCAGACTTTAGTTATTTCAGATATTATTTCTACCTTTAAGTTCTGACCATCAAATGGCAATGATCCACTGACAAGAGTGTAAAGAATGACTCCAAGACTCCAAACATCTACTTCTGGACCATCATATTTCTTTCCCTGAAAGAGTTCTGGGGCAGCATATGGAGGGCTTCCACAAAAAGTGTCCAGCTTGTTGCCTACAGTAAATTCATTGCTAAAACCAAAATCTGCAATTTTAATGTTCATGTCTCCATCAAGAAGAAGGTTTTCTGCCTAAAGGGGAAAAATTGAATACCCACATTTAAAATGTTTTCTATGCCATCAATAGTAGAACTATTCAATCTAAACAACTGTGTGTTCTATTCATGCATGAAGCAATCACCAGCAATGAGAATATAAAACATTTAGAAAGTCAAATATCTGCACTTCAAATAATAAATTCAATTATGTGTTATTTTTTCCTCGTCTGATATCTGTAAACTGCCAACATGATTGCAACCTTAGATCCAACTGACATCAATGAGATTTGTGCAGAAGTATAGCATTTAATATCCTTTCCTTTTTCAAAAGTGTTACCCTGTATTCTAGAGAAATGGTTGAATAAAAACATAAAACAGAAATAAAATAGTGCAGTATCTAGAAACAAAAGTAAACACAGGCCAACATTTTTGTTCTCCCTATTTCTACTGATTCAAGCACACATGTACACACATAAAACAAGAAGACTTATCTGAATCTTCTTTTAAGTATTTATACTATATAAATACTAATAGTACTATTAGTTCCAAAGGCTTCCTTCTTTTACTGTTAAAAATATGTACTCTTCTAATGTGATATTTTCTAAATTCATTATTTCAATTATTCAATTATTCCTCAGAAAATTTTAGCACACGATACTCTAGAGAGTGCTTTTATTGCTAAAAAAAATCATAAGAAAAGGTCAACAGTAAAAAGCTTGTACATGACATGGAACTTGTCCAAAGACTTAAGATTCATTTCAGTGGAAGGGAGAGATGAACTTGAGACAACGTTTTAGAATTACCTGAAGAAGGAACACACAAAAGGACAAAAGATTGAGCAACCAGATATTATAAAATGATATACTGAGAAATGAAGAAACTCCAAAGGAAGAATTCTGCATCAGACAGAAGAGAACCGGGGCAGAAAACCTTGCATCTAAATTACTGCAATGTGTAGATCAGCCTTTCAAAATAGTGTAGAATGGTACTTCTTGTGTCAGATTAATTTTATTCCCTACCAACTCTATCAGCTGCCTCTTTGCCTGTGTACTTTTCAGTTGTCTTAAAGCTCAGGATGGGGCCTGAGTGTCTGTTGCACCGAGGCTCTGAGACACGAGGACAGAGCTCTGCTTGTGGTACTGCTGGTGGGAAATATCCACAGGTTATTGCTCAAGTTAAGGCATGTAAAAAGAGGTATAAGAGAAATAGAAACTAAACTAATATTCAGTAGTAGCTTAGTCAGATCATGGAAGCCTGCCTAAACAGTTGTTTTTCTTGCTGTACATGACTGCGTGTACACACACATCATACTAAAGAGTGACCTATATAAGCAAAACAAATGTCTTTTTCATTTAACTAAAAGAAGCTATTTCACAGATAGCAAAAGAGGGACTTGGGACAGATATGTAGTAATAAAAATTAATATCACAACAAAAATTCACATGGACAAGCTAGACACAGGTTTGTGCCCATAATTAAAAAGTGCATGAAGCACAGCCTACTATAAGGAAGAAAGGGACATTATATAATCATTACAGAATAAATACAGGAAAACAAGTATTTCCTGAGTCAACATTAAATGTGTTAGATATAACACATGCTTTTCTCTACAAAAGCATATATTGAATAATATTCTCTCAGAGACATAAGATAAAGACCATTTGGAAAATCTAAATCTAGCTCTAAAATCTTGTTCACAAAGTTAATCTACTTGTTCTGTTCTATCAAAGTTTCAATCCTTAAAGGACAAAAATCAACATACCTTGAGATCACGATGAACAATACACTTTTGATGGCAGTACTGCACAGCAGACACAATCTGAAATATCATCATCCTTATTAGTAAAATAACACATAAGGACAATCCTAACAATAATACTTAGTATCTGTATAATTGTAAGGCATTCAAATCAATCTGCAACATTATCTTCATATAATGCTTACAACATGTCTATACTGCTGATATATTGTCAACTTCTTATTGTGACAGGACGCTGGTAGGAAAAATAAAATGGCTTATTAATCACCTAATAGCCACATTCAGCTATCAACTTTGCAACTATGGCTTTTTAATATTGGATTGCTTTTAACAAATCACAATTAACATTAACCTCAGAGCTGGCTTGGGCAACACAGAAGCTGCAGGTCAATACAATGATTCCTCATCCAGATACCCATCATGGTTAACGAATTCTAGGCAGAGAAGAGGTTTTAGTCAGTGGTTTTTTATATCATAATGATTCAGGCTCAATTATCTTAGCTCTCACTAGTTCCCATGTTTTGGAATGCATTACTTTAAACAGAATTATTATGCCTTATTAGTTTTTGAAATTCAAATCCTGTCAATTCAATTAATATATTTTCTATATTAAAACTGCAATTTAATATAACTCAGTCATTATGCTCATACTTTAATGCAGTTAAACAATAGACATAGGGGCTCAAACCTCTTCTTTGCTCTAGACGCTAGCAGAGAAATGCAGCAAGTTGCCACTGAAGGGGGAGAATGATTATTTTGTGCAACTGTAGCTTCCTTAAAGGAGGCTACATGACAAACTGAAAACTAGACAATACAACTTGTATTATAAGTAGGTATTTCAACCAACCTCTAGTCAGTCCATAGAGATGTAAAAACCCAAGAGATTTTTTTCCCCAAAATCTCAAGGACAAATATACACCCCTCCCACTCAAGCCTTAATATTATAATCATCTACATTATGTGCCAGACTTGCATTTAGCATGTCACTATGAACTAAATTAAAATGTTGATTAGCAAAGGCATGTTGAGAGCCAATTGCAGGATGTTGCCAAAGATGGACTGAATTATGAATACACAGGACCTCTCTTTTATAAAACGTTTGATTTTATTGCATTTTTGAGGACGAATCATTTATCCATATGGGAAAACCACATTCTCTGAAGGTGGAAGGTTGAGGTTGGAAGAAGCAGAAATTTAGTGGTGGGTACAAAATTGAGAAAAAGTAACGCAGTAATAAATTAACAGCTAGTGGATCTACATCTAAAGAGAGTTAGGAACGGGGTTCAGAAGCTAGGTAGGGGTAGGAGGTTAGAAAAAGGAACTGATACCATAGCATGTAAGCATACTAACAAACATGGTTTGATACCTTATTGTTTCCACTTCTCTTATAAATATAATTAAATTGTTAGTATCTGTTCATTTTCAAAGGTTTCCAACATTCACAGCATAGCAGAAAACGGCACACATTTTTAAAAAGATGTTAATTTTTTGTTCATTAGGTATTTTTGAAACCTGCAATACATTAATATTTGCTTTAAAGATAAGCTGATCCAAATGTTTTCTTCTTTTTTGTAAAAAAAAAGCAGTGAAATATAATGAAAATATTTTAAAAATTAACTTTACTATCTGAACTTCCACTTGGGAACTAAAAACCAACCTTATTTTTATTTGAAGGTATATAGTTTGATTTTTATTTATTTCATACCTGTCTAAATTTTGCACGTGCCTCTTTCTCTTTCATTCTTCCATGTGCAACCAAGTAGTCAAATACTTCTCCTAAAATAAATTTAATAGAATCACACCGCATAATACTAATGACTGAAAAATGTCTACTGTACTTACAATATTATTAAGATTTACAAATAGTTAAATTATCTTTAAAACATAATATTCTATTCATTTTTCTGCTGATTCATAGAGAAAACCATGCGTCTGCTTCCTATAATACATAGAGTAAAATTGGTATTCAGATTACATTTTGCTGGAAAGAAAGCCATTTAGGTTTTTTTAAATCAACAAATGGTATTGGTCTTTAATACTGCTAACTGCATCATTCTTTTGCAACAATGCTTCAGTGAAAAGGTGTCTCAACTTTGCAAATACATGAAAGCCCTTTGTCGGCAATCAATTTAATTAGCTTTGCCTGCCCATCCACAAATATATTGGTCAGTTCTTCATGGCTTAATACTTTTCCAAAATAACCAAGAGAAAAGAAAAGAAAAGAAAAGAAAAGAAAAGAAAAGAAAAGAAAAGAAAAGAAAAGAAAAGAAAAGAAAAGAAAAGAAAAGAAAAGAAAAGAAAAGAAAAGAAAAGAAAAGAAAAGAAAAGAAAAGAAAAATGCTTGATAGACTTGAGTGCTCAACAAGATAAAAGGGCAGGGTATATAAATTAAATCAATAAATAGACAAACAGGCAATAATCATGACACACCCAATTCAGAGCTTGGGAAGACTTTATCTGATTGGCAGCTTATCCTATAACCCCTCGAACTGAAGGAAAAGAAATATATATATATATACACACACACACACACACACACATATACATACACACACATACATACACCTATATACAGGTCAGTGCTCAGTTTGTGTCTGACCCCTTCCACAACAAATAGATCTTAGCAAAAGTTCAACTACTTGCCTACAAGTTTAGTTATGAGTGACAGCTTCCTTTTCAATATGGACTCCTTCTATTAGAATGTATATCAAATTCTAGAAGACCAGTTTAGCTAAAACAACATTAAATTAAAATATGCCTAATTTGTACAAAAACAGAATATGAGGTAATATCAGATTTAAGGGAAAAGATAAGGATAGTATTCTTCCCACTCATAAATTAATTATCTGCAGGCATGTTTTTTGTGAAGAGTCTGATATCAGGAGGCCTCAGTTGAAGTCTGAAATGGGAGGCCAGATTCACTACATTATCTATTGAAAACTAGGCTGTAGTTCTGCTGTCCATTTTCTAAGAGACACAAAGCATGAAACAGCCTGCATCAAAAATAGCCAAAATCAGTAACTTCCAGCTGAACCATGGTTTCCATGAAGTTGAGGTAAGTTCAAAAAATATTTCACAATTCTCCATCCCCACTTTCTAACATCTGCATTACACATTGACTTTTAGAAGTAGAACTGAACATTAACTTACCTCCACTAGCATATTCCATTACTAAATATAATGTTTTCTCTGTTTCAATAACTTCAAATAGTTTAACTGCAAGATAAAAATGGCAATAAATTGCCTATCCATAAGCAACAAAGAATATTTGAAAACAAAGCTAAATACTTCATTTCTTAAGTTAATGCATCTTATCCATGTCACAAATATAAGGAAATGTATGCTGAAATCAGAGTTTAGTTCTAGAGATTTGACTCTTGAAAGCTAAAACCACTCACTATTCTGCTATAACTAGAATGGTGCCTGTTTTGATTCCCCTGAAGAAGACACAGTTTGACAGAGGAAACAGCAGAACTGTTAAGAACCAAAAGGACAATGCCCCTGGAATATATTAGCAAAATTACTGTTGTGATGGAAGAGTTTAAGCTAACAAGATCTTAGCATGCTGAAAACCAGCTTATTCTGATGAAAGCAGGAGCTAAAGGTCCATACCCTCTATGCAACAATGTGTATACCTTGTATGCAACAAGCCCTCTGGCCGATTCAGGAACAATAACTTGTCTCTGGAACAATATTGTTCTGCCCTCCTCAGCCAGAAGAATTGTCATCACAAAGTAGGGCTCTAAAGGTGGGGGAAACTAAAGCAGAAAGGGAAAGTTACACACTTTCATTACAAAGTGGTACTGATTTTCACTAAAATTAATCTTTAAAGTCCATTCTGATAAAACCACTATCACATTTTCCAGTATTAATAATAAATAATAGCATTTATATACTGCTTATAAAGATTCAAAGTGCTTTGCATGTATTATCTCACTGTAATCCTTACAGCAATCCCAGAAGGTAAGCTATATTATTATCTTTGTCATGTATTCGTGGGTGGGTGGGGAAGACTGAATCTGAGAAAATGGTTTCCTAAAATTGCTAGTGAATTCACAGCAGCAAAATTTGAACCAGGAATTCCTGATACACAGCTTATTATTTTAACCACTATGCTAATCAGACCAGTATTATAATCCTGATTATAGATGTTCTTACAATGAGAATTTGAATAAGCAGTACTGTAATCAGTTTTGTTTCAGTGCTCAGCACAGAGAATCTTTCAAGGCCAACAGGGGCAGAACATAGACTATGGCCAAGCTTTTATACTTATCTATTGTTTCTAAATTGGTGTGCTGGATATTAAGACTTTGCCAATTACATAGGCAAGAAGACATTTTTGAAGGCAAAAAGCTGGGATAGAGAAGCAAGCCGTTGAATCAAACACATATAACAAAACGTCTGTTTCTAGAAAATAGAGTTTCTTTCAAAGTAATAATGGATTAATGTAGCCCTTACTATGTAATGACATGAGATACTTGTTATTTAAGGAAATTCCAAAACTGGATTTTTAGACTATGGTTCTCCAATGACAAAGTTGGAAAACCAATTAGAAAATGTACTGCCCCTGCAGAAATTAGTTAATGAAGCAATCTGCATCCCTACTGCTATATTCTTATAATTAAGTAGTTATTTTCCAGAAGAAACATTATATTTGCTTTATTTAGGAAAGCATGAATTCTTTAGAAGCCAAAAGCAATAAGACTAGAAACTTGCGCACAAGGAACTTGTTCACAAAACTAAGTATTAAGTAATTTTTTTAAAAGTTACAAATACAATATATAAAGAATAAACTGACTTTAGTAGAAAAATTTAAGATTCCTACCTATATTTGGATGATTCAGTATCTTCATTATTCGTACTTCTCGGAACAGCTGTTAAAAAAAAACTATTTAACTGAATGATTTTTATATAATTGTAATAAGCTGCAAAAATTAAAAGTATATATTTAGGAGTTTAGTTTAATGCTTAGTACACTACTATAATAGCAAGTTGTCCTTATACAAGTAAAGGACTAGATCTTAAATCAGTTGTATTATATTCTCAGTGCAATCAATGCAATTTATCTTTAGTGATCACTAACTTTTCACAGATTTCAGTGGATTCTTAACCTGGATCTGATTCATTGTCAATATCCTTTCAATTCTGGATTATGATTAATACCAACGTACATGATTTCTAAAACTTTCTTCCACATTCAATTACTACCTGAGGTTTAACAGGGAACTGATCTTATCAGTTTTTCAGATTGGTTACAGCATCCATATGAAGAATACAACAATAAGAAAATCAGGAGAAAGATCTGAAGAATTGCTTTTTTTAGGCTACACAAAATGATCATTTGCAGAAGTGTTTCAAATCAAAAGCATAGCAGCAGCATCTCAAATCAACAAAGCAACGTTGTTAATATCGTGCAAATATATATTAACATGGAAACAGTTTTTATTTTTAACATACAACATTGATATTGCTAAAAATTGTAAGTTACTACGCTATTCTGTATTGGTGTTAATGAACAGTTGAAACTTTGAATTTTTAAGTTTTATTTTTTTAAAAAAGTTAATTGATATCATCTCAACCAGTTCAAGGATCAGGTAAAGTATTTACTTATGCTGGTTTAATAAAAGCTGAATTAAGGTAAAATTTAAGGGGATTTGTGGGATGATTAATAAAAAATACCTATTTAAATGGACATATGAATTTTATTGTATAGTTGATCTTCATATGATCACCAGACATGGCAGATATGCCCACAAAAATAGTTAAACAAATGTACCCAAATGGTTGTAGTATATAGTAGTCACCACTCAGAAGCTATTTCAAGCCACATTGTGAGAAATACCTGTCATGGTTATGTTCGGATTTGATAGCTCACTTCCAACGTAATACTGGCCTAGCTAAATACTAGGATGAGCAGAATGTAACCCAATATTTCTGACAATAACTGCATTTTTAAAGTAAGTATTCTCATTATAAGTAAAGTTGTATACCAGATCAACATTTTGAGACAGACATTATTCACAGTCTGCATCAGCAAAGCATCACATTTCACTTACATTTCTTCTCAAATGTACCTTAGCAAGCAGATCATCAAAATTAAAAGCTCTTCTGGAACAATATCTTATAGTATTTTTTTAAAAAAAGTCATGCCTTGACCCTCAGGCCAGCCTGTTGTCAATTTACTGGGTAGGAGTAGAAAGCATTCTCCAAAATAGTTCAGTATCAGAAGGTAAGTCAACCAGTTCTTACCACCTATTCCCATATTAAATCAGGATGTATAGCAGCTGTCATTCTCAACCTAATCTAAGCAACTCAAGCATACATACTATTCTCAGTGTTCTTCAGTTATCTTGTATGAGCAAACACATGTCCTTAAAGAAAGAAAAACAGAGGTTGCATTCTTGAATCCAATGTGCCAATGTGTTATGGCAGAAACGTTACCTTTTGTAGGCTGGTAGGATTTAATTGAGTTTTGTCTATAATTTTGACAGCAACCTAAGGATGGAAAGGAAAGAAATCACTTTTTTCTACAAAATAATTAAACAGATTACCTTTTTAGAATATGTAATAATTGTTTATTTTAGGCAGAAACTGGCCCCATTCAGATGCAATTCTAAACTATCAAGGTGTGTGTTCTTTAGACAGTGAGCTACAATGCTACTGGAGGGAGATAACATAGGGAAAGCACACTCATAGAATGCACACATCCCACTGTGATACATCTCATTCCTTCTAACAGTTCTGATTGTCCCTTTTCCCCACCACTAATAGCAGCAAGAAAACACCCATAAATCCTGTAAGGAACATTAGAGAGAGGACATAAATATCTCCCTCAAAAATCTGATCAGGACCACTAGAAGAAGACAGGTGTGTGAGACAGCTATTTCTCTCCTTCTCAGCCAATCAGCCATATGTGGTTTAATATTACATGAAATAAAGTTGGCTAGTAACCTCCTTCTTCCTATCTTCTTCTGGCTTAAATATGATGAAAACAGAAGGTACTACTTCCTTTTTTAGGCTAATTTTAACACTGCTTTGAACTACTAGACTTAACTATGATTTATTCAAACAAGCTGTCAGAATCCTCGCAAGATTTTATAATAGATTATTATATGGCTAGTTTAAAAAATGGCTTTTTACATGCTGCGGTTCTGCCATTGTAAAAGGGGGGGGGGGAGAAGGAATGAGAAACCGTTTAAAGCAGATGGCTCCTTATCACAGGCTCTGGCATGCTCAAGGCCATGCCAGCAAGGGAATCAGAAGACCAAGAACTAAGGGCGATGAAGGGGGGGAGAAACTAAGGGCGATGTAGGGGGGGGAGAAAATAAGAAAACAGCTTTTGGCGCGCTTTTTCTCAGTCTTAGCAATGCTTTGGATCTGTACACTTATTCTCAATAAATGAACTTTCTTTTGAATCAATATTGGTTGCAAGGAAAGTTACTGGATTTGGGATCAACAGGTGGCAGTTCGTTACACAAGCCCAGCTCTATCCAATAAAATCTATTTATAGTTACTTAAATAGTTAAGTTTCATCCTCCAACCAGTAGAGGTGTATCAATTCTAAGGGATCTGCACATACATTAAATGGCAGGTTGCTTTTCTCAATATTTTAGCACTTGGAATAAGAGAAATTACTTCAGAACATCTGTGAACAGAGTAAAAGTTTTTAGAGAAAAATCACCAACAAAACACAAATCTTGACACTATACAAACATACTTCACTGTTTATAAAGATACAGCTAGACACAACATAAACAGTAGTTGAGAAAGATACTTTCTTTCCTATAATGTGGCATGCTTCAAGGCTATTTAAAGGAAAATATGGCTATATAGGAAAAGAGCTAAAAAATTTTATGGGCATGCTTTTGTCTTGAATCTTTTCACTTCGTTTTTCTCCTGAGTGGGATTACTTCTAATTTAGAAATCTAATCAGGAAAAAGAGGGATAAATAGGCTAAGAGAGGAATTCTCCCTTTCTTCTTCCTCCACCCACACCATACTTTAAAAATTTCCATTCACTGTTTTACAAAAATATAGTGGTAGACCAAATTCTGCCCACAGAGCTGCTGCCATCATTTGTCATATGGTATTAACAAAGCTGCTATATTTTCAAGAACAAAGTTCAAGTATGTATACTGGAGACAGCAAGAAAAAATATAGTACACTGGATTTTATTTTCAACAATGAAAATATTGGACACACATTTTGCAAATAAAATAAATAATAAATACTGTTATCAAGCCTAGACTAAAGAAACTTACCTCTCTACCTGTAAGAACGTGTCTAGCCAGCTTCACTTTAGCAAAATTTCCTTTTCCTATTGTTTTTAATAAGCGATAGTTCCCAATGTGAGGATGCTCTTCATTTACAGATGTGATTGAGTTTCTGCAACGTGGTATATTCTGTCGGCTACTTGATTTTGTGGGTTGGATATGAGATTCAGAATATCCATCAGCAGAAGTGTGCTATAAGATTAAAAACAACACGAATCACTACTTTAAACTATACAGGATTTATGAATTTTAAAATAGGTAAAGAAAAGGAAAAGAATGACTGGAAAATTGTGAGAGTAAATAAAGGACTACTTTATATTCAACTTACATCTGAAATATTAAGAAAATTAAATAATGTGTTAAAAATAAGCAACGGTATAGTTTCCTTTTCTTAATCAAAATATAGCAACTTGGACATTTCAGTTCAGAATTTAACCAATATCTGATTTTCAACTAAATATACCTTGAACCCTTTCTATTACCCAAGAGGTCACAGGCTATTAAAGGAAAGAAATCAGAGAAGTATGTGGACAAAGTATACAATACACGTTTCTTGTATGCTTATCTCTTTTAAATATTTTAACTTATTTAAAATAAGTTACATGGAAAATTATAAGCCATATCATAACATCTAGTTTAACAAATGCATTGGAAAGGATTAATAGTGAAAAGCACATGCGGATATTAGCCTAAGCTATTGTTATTACAATGGTCTATTGATTACGTATTAATACCTGTTTAAGTATTAATGGAACTGCATACCGTAATGGAAAAAGGAGGCATTTGCCTTTTCACCAAATGCTATATAGCTAGCTTATATTCTACATGTTTATAAGTACGTTTATAAAAGAACAGATTTATGATACAGAACTATTTTATCTTGAACCTGCACTGGATAGCACAATAGCCAACTCAGTATTTGATTTGGTCATTAGTTAAAAATATGTCAATTCTATACAGGACAATATAATACACTACATGCATGCAAAATGATACAGAACTTGTTTATTCTAGAAAAGGCAAGCTCAGCCCAAGCATTTGGATTCCTACCATATAATTCCTCAGTCTACAATTTTGATTGTAAAGAAAGAAAGTTCAAGTACCCATAATTTTGCAGACTTGTATAAGAGTGAAGTTATTAATCTTTTGGGAAAATCTGATGACAGCAATTACGAATGGTGCACATTGGCAAGATTATTGTGTTAAAAGAACTTTGTCTGATGACTGCAAATACAGAATGAATTTCAGATGGTGACAAACAGTAGTTGAAGTCTGGATTTCTTGATACAATTAGACACTTGATGATGCTATTTAAGAACACAGCTGACATGATCCTTTCCACTCAAGAAAGTGGATTTACAAGAGCTGTGAAAAACTTGTCAGAGGATATTACAAATACTCAGTACTTACTGAGGCCTGTTAATGGCTTAAAAAAACCAAATTGTTTCAGATGTGAAAGGTGAATAGGAAGGCCACCTTCAGGGTAACCAAGTCTTCCACAAATGCAATAATCTTAATTATCCCATGTTATGTGTTATTTATGCATTATTTAGATATGGCAACTTAAAAGTGATCAATCACATGTTTCTGAAAACTTTCTAAGAATTTTTCAGTACAGCTGTTCCTGACAGAAAAGATTATATATAAAAGTGCCTGAGGGGCATAACTCAGCCTAGGTAAATTTCTCAGTGAGAATCTGCATATCTATGAAGTTTAGATTATTTGCAACGTCTTTAAATGGGTCACAAACATTCATAAGGACTACTCTGAAAAGGCAGAATACGACAGGACAAAGCCCAAGAGTTCCATGCAAGCATAATTGTGATTCACGAATATCTGTTCCAGAGAGAGAACAATGACAATGCATGCAACTTAGCTAAACCGTACACTTCTATCATTATGAAACAAAACAATTTAAATGCACTTTTTATGCCTCCGTGAGGGCAAATTGCTTCCATTACTGTTTTTAAAATGTCTCAAAATCCAGAAAGACAGCTTAAAAGTCACACAAAAACGGGCCCGGATCAATCCCAGCTATATCTTAAAGTGCAAACAGAAGAGTTGGGCAACCAAAAGAATGTTTATAATGCCCTTAATTATACTTTGTTATAACCATCTTGGTAATTATTGGAACCCACCTCCAAATATTTTGCACTATAACTCCAATGAGCCACAGCTAGCAGAGCAAATGATCAGGGAAGATGGGAGCTGTAGCTCAAAATAACTAGAATGACCCATGTTTAGGAATTCAATAGCTAAAACATTTATAGAAATAATAAATACTGTAGTCACAAAACATGATTTTCTGGCATTATTGGGAAGGGATAAGAAACATACGCCAATATGAAATTTTTACTGAATTGCATAAGCAAAGGGTTAGTGTTCCTGTTTTTAATCTAGCCTAAAAATTGCAGGTTTTCCAAATGGAAATTATGAGGACCCATTTTATGGACATTTACAGAATAAAACCATTTTTAAAAGCATTTTTCTCTTTGAAACCATACTAGATCATCTGTTACAAACTCACTGCATTTGTGGCTCATATTTTTTTTCTAGCTGATATTTAAACAGCAGAACCATCATTACCTGCATTTATAAGAATAGAATATTACAACCTAAGAAGCAGCTCCCTCAACGCTTTCAATCTGTTGTGGTCCCTCTCTCAGATTTTATCTTTAACAGTGGAAGCATTACGTATTATTTTTCATCAGCAGCTAAAAATGTATAGCATGATAGCAATCTTATTGGTAATTTCTAGGCATGGCAAGGCCAACAAATAGTGACTTGTTTTAACTATTATTTTATCCCTGGAATTTACTCCAGTATGAAAAGACAAAACCTCAGGCTCATGTGCTCCACCTCAACTTCTTGCCTACCTGGCAAAAATGACTGCAAAGATAGCTAGAGATTAACTCCAGTATTTTATTAGATCAATCTGTATTGGGTATACCCAGAGAGTGAAAATCTTTGCATTCTTTCTTCACTGCAGATTTATTACAGTGTTTTCTTATACATAGGCTGTTCTCGATATGATATAGAAGCAGCAGTTGGTATAAAATATTTAACTGGCTAAATGGCACACCAGTATGAAACACTGGTGTTTAATTAATGTCAAGCCCTCTAATGGACACTAAGAAAGCTTGATTCTCATAAGGTTTTGTTAATCAGGTTTACTGCAAGGAAAAAGGGATGAGTTTATAGAATCTTAGAAACTGGATATATGCATTTATCAGCAAAAAGTTAAGGCTGGCGGTCCTTAATGCCTTTGATTTTCTTTCTAACTTTCTCTTGAATAAAGTGAGAGCTAACTATCCATTTAGGAGATACAAAAAGAATATCCATCTGTTCTTATTCTACAACGTTTTGCAAATGTCCAATCTCATTCTTAGGCTCAAAAAACACCATTACAATTAATTTCTAAGAATGAAACAATGTGTTCAATCGATTTTTTTCAAGCCCTAATCCATGGGTAAGCAATTTGGCTTCACACTATACCTCCATAGTTTAATTCAGAATATAAATATGGTTAAGGATACAGGAATTATAATCCAAAACTTCTAAAGAGACGTAGCCCTAAATAGTCAAAGTTTTCCTCTTATGCTTCAAGAATTTTTTTCAGAAGCTGCCTCACATCATGTGACCCCATTATATCACAGAGTAGTCTTTTAAATAGTGACAGACATGAGGTATACAAATTCATCTACTTGCTCTACTTCCATCATTAACGTAGAACTTGCAACTGTTTCCTTCATCTTTTCTGAAAACACAACTAGATTAGTTTTCAGATCCATACTCCTCATTACATCATACGGTCTATCTTACATTTGCTGCAAACTGGGTTCCCAGTCAACAGTATGGAGTCATCTGCACAGAAAAGTACATTCACATCTCCAACCAACACATCTCTAACAAAGTTTCTTATACATTTATCTGTAAAAACATTAAACATCCAAGGGATATCATACAAGCTTGTCTTACTCCCTGCTCAATGTTGAACCATTCCCTAAGTATCCATTTATTATCCCACATACTTTAATTTTAATCAAACTTCAACTTCAGATTCATGCAAAACATTCTATAATTCAGGGCTACTTATTTTATCAGACATTTTCTCAAAATCAACAAAAGTTTGCATCCATGTCCTCTTTTACTTCTTTGCTTTATTAAGCATTCTTTTTCATATTTCCCATTACTGTAGCTATACACACTTCTGTGGTACTCTGCAACATAAACCTTTTTGATCTGTTCCAAGCAGTTACTTCCACATCCTCTTTCCCTACATACACTTTCCTTGCATTTTTGTTGGGAGATTAATCTATCCTCTATCACTTTTTCATACTGACCTAACCTCTTATAGCTGTTTTATGCTCACTCATTTTTCTGATTATGTTTTTTCCAAATCTATTTCTTCTCAGATCAAATACCACTAAGAAATGGTCTGTTCCACATTGATAACCTTTCTTCACCCTTATATTCTTCATTAATTCTCTCAATCTTTCACCAAAACAATTAAATTAATGATTTTAGAACAATATACATTTCTTTGCTATGTGAACATATTGACAGACTTAACTATGTATTTGAAACAGTTCTTTTTCTAGGCAGATACTTTCCAAACAGTCAAAATTCTCACTGATTTCTAGTTCGTTCATTCTTCATCTCATCTAACAGAACAATTTTTTTCCTATGGATTATATTAATTCAGACCATTTCATGCATTTTCCTAAAATGCATCTTTGTTTTTTCCATTATCACCTTTCCTTGGAACGTAACATGCACTTATCAGCAACCCACAGATTTCTACTTTCCTACACACTTGACTCCATTTCTTATTGCCTAACTAATATTTTAACCTTTTCAGTCATAATTATACCTATATGTCCACTTCCCTGCACTATGCATGGAAATACTCTACAAACCATCTTCATTCAAATATATTACATTCTTCCCTTTTTTCTTGATTTCAGAAACACACAATATATTTATTTTACTTTCATTTCATTTGTTAATTCATGCTCTCTATCTTTTATTCCTCTTAAATTCCAAATCACAATCTTCCATATACCATTACTGTCACCAGATGGGCCCAGAGATATTCATCATGGCTTTGGTTATCTGTGGCTTTTTAATAGGATAAAGAAGATATAAATTAGGGCTTCAACCTCTTGGCACACTTTGGCCTATATACCACAAGCACAAGCAATGCAGAGTTTTACCACAAGTATGTTCACATTATTCTATGCAAGCTAGGAATTCTAATGGAGAGTTGCAAGTCAAGAAATTGTTGCCCACATCCCACCAAGAGATAAATGCAGCATATTGACATACACTAAGGATATTCTGCTTGTTAGCTCCTAATTATTTTTTGTATGGATTTTGAAAGGCATATTTGCTTCTGAGTATACATATTTCCCTCCAATTATATCTTGCTACGTTCTGCAATTTGTTTTTTGTTTTATTGTCTTAATTAGTTGCAGTATACTGCCTTCACAGAACAGTTTTCAAAAGTTGTCATAAAAAGCCTGGTTGGTAAGTAAGTAAGTAAGTAAGTAAATAAATATCCTAAGAAATTTTAGTCAACATGCACAAATATACCTATCTTTAAAGACACACCAACATGTTTCTTCCCAGACTTATTCAGTAATGACAGTCTTTCCTGAGAACTTCTTGTGTCATACTTCCTTCATGTGAAGGCTGCTAACAAATGCTTTCCCAGGCAGAAAATAATAACTATACTACACTTAAAGAGCAAATCAGACTATCTGCATGGAGCTTCTACATACTCTTATCAGTGGTAGATGCAGAAACATTTCACACAAAAACTGCTGTCATGTAGAAATGGTCAAACAAACCCTAGGGAATCCAGCAAATCAGTAATCTAGAATCATTCATTTGAGAATGTTGACTACAAACAAAAGTTATTTGAGTAACTGTTTCCTGGAAAAATATAAATTAAACCAAATTAAACCAGGCTTCTGCTTTATGTAACGTATTGTAATTGAAATACACTTTTCAGTTTTTGAATAATGAAGGAAGCAGGGCAACAGTAGCTAAAGCCAAATAAAATATAGTTTATTCCATTTAGT
This sequence comes from Liasis olivaceus, assembly GCA_030867105.1. NCBI lineage: Eukaryota > Metazoa > Chordata > Lepidosauria > Squamata > Pythonidae > Liasis > Liasis olivaceus. The sequence continues at coordinate 283,505,352 of CM061349.1, forward strand.
AATGGTGTTACATCATGAAAAGTATCATTTGTAGTTATAGGCAGTATTCTTATGTTTTTATATATATAAAACCATTACTATCTATAGAAGTTTTCTAGTGCTACAATGCATTCCAATCAGATATGCCATGTATGATCCCTTAAAGACAAGACATGTTGCTATAGCTAAGTCCAACTTGCCAACCTCCCACCATAAGCTATATTATTTAGACTGCCAACCTCCTCTTAATACCCAAATTAGACAACATATAAATTATAAATTACACTCATCGGCATTCACATCAATTCTGAGGTTTCAAAAAAGTACCTAGTTTTCCTGCCTCCTAAATTGTGATGCAAACACTTTGGAACTAGACATATAGACTATCTCAGGAATGCATGATCAAATTATTGTTGTGGCAGTGATGACTATGGGATATTTTAGCAAGAACAGCAGAATAAGCTGCATTTTGATCCAGAGTCACTGGGTGTCGGGCAGTATATAAATTTAATGAATTAAATTAAATTAACTTTAAACCTCTGTAGCACACTACAATGGTTAATTTGAGCTTATTACAAGAAAAGCCACTATCATAACTGAGCATTAGCTTTTGATAGCATATATTTCAATTTCATATAATGGATCCAATAGATTAGCTCTTTCACATACTTTTTTTGGAGCCAACAGCATTCTAGAACTCTGTGAGATTTACTGAATAATATTCACTGTTTATATTCTAGTGGATTACTAGACTGTCCTGTCTGCACAGTTTCTAGACAGCCCCTCAGGACAAATAATTTTCTCTCATGTGCAGACATTAAGCCAGCTGAACTGGAATGGTGCTAAAACTTCTATTTCAGGTTAAATTCATTAATTACCATAACAGTATGGAAACTGCTGTGGTGCAGCTGTTTTTACCCCCGTTCAGCTGTCACTGAAGAAAACCATCATAGACAAAATGATTTGCCATGGTTATTTTCAACACCACCATCACTGGTAGACAATAAGCAAAGTAAGTAGTTTTTGTCCAAGTGACCACTTTCTTCAAATATTATCCAACTGGCACTGGAGCAGCTATTCTACTACAGTTTCCACATTTTTACAGATATGTCCTGTGGTCAAACTTGTTTTTCATACACAACAGCAGCTGCCATCTATATTATTCTCCTTTTTTCTTCCTTCAAACTGGAAAAAAAGAATAAATAAAAAAGCAGGAGCATCTTCAGTACTATAGACAAAAAATTGGAATGCACAGTTCATGTCAGCTTTGAACCAAACTATCAAATTAAGTTGATCTGATTTGGAAAGTTTGTTCGATATGGAAATTTAAACAAATTGCCTGCACTCAGATTTCCAGACTGAATCCTTCAGCTTGAAGCCTTGTACTAATTCCTGGAGTCTCACTATTTTATTTTCTTATCTCATGAGAGAGGGCAAAAGTAAGTACAATATATTTTACATGTCTGCGCCACAGTGAAACAAATCTTAGTAACTTCATCCTGTCTACTCCCAAAGCCACTAGAAATTGATATACCAGGTTAAAAGGGTGATTACTGCACACAACTGAATATAATAGCCTTTCCAGTCAGAATATAGGACAATTTTTTCTTCTGGATGTTAATAGATGGACTTAAATAATTGATGAAGCACTTACACATTCAACAGACAACTACTTCAGAATATTTTAGCTCTATGAGGAACATTATGTTTTATGTTAAAACCATAAACTTGAAAAGAGGTGGGGAAGACAGATATGTATTTGAATCCTAGGCTTTAATGGAATATTATTTATTTATTTATATATCACATTTATATAGCTGCCCATCTCACACAAAATGACTCTGGGTGGCGTACAACAATTAATAAAATAACAAGTGAATAAAAACAGGCTATAAAAAGATAAAAAGTTATTATTAAAATAAAAACATCACATTAAAAAAAAATTAAGTTTTAAAATATACAAACACCACGGAGAGAGCAGAATATCAGTTACAGTGGAGCCACCTAAGAATGTCTCTGGTTCCCAAAGACCCCCAGGCCTGATGACACAACCAGGTCTTGAGGGACTTCCTAAACGACAGCAGGGAAGGGACAAGCCTAATTTCAGGAGGGAGAATGTTCCATAAGGAGGGAGCCACGGCAGAGAAGGCCCGCCTCCTTGGACCCACCAAATGCAAGTCCCTGGCCGATGAAATGCGTAGCATACCTTCCCTGCCGGATCTAATGGGATGGGCTGATGTGATCAGGGAAAGGCGGTCCCTCGGATAACCTGACCCCCATGAAGGGCTTTAAAGGTCAAAACCAGCACCCTGAATTGGATCCGGAAGCAAACTGGCAGCCTATGCAGCTTGCGAAGCAGAGATGTAATATGTACTCTTCTAGGAGCATACATAACTGCCTGCGCCACCACATATATTTATGACAATATCAATATTATTTATTTATTTATTTACTCAATTTATATAACCACCCATCTCACTTTTAGGTAACTCTAGGTGGCTTACAATAAAACAAATAAAAACACAATACATAATATAAAACAAAAATAAAAACAAATGGCAGCTGAGCATGATCTAACCTACCTAGCATCCATACACCCAAGAGACAAGATCTAACCTATATCCAGGGCCCCAGACTTGAACATAAGCCAGGTTTTCAAGGCCAAAAGGGATGGGGGCAATCTAATCTCAGGGGGAATGATGTTCCAAAGGGCGGGTCCACGGCAGAAAAGTATGTCCAACTTTTACATCTGAGTTGATATGCCTAACTCAGTGGTTTTTCACTTGTGAAGTCAAAAATAAAAAATGGGTCCCCAAGCCTTAGGGTGAGACACCATGGCCCTGTTGATAAACTGAAATTTCCTTCTGCAGAAGCATGCTTAAACACAGGGTTCATGATGAACTGAAATGAGCTGATTCAACAGCAGTAAGTAGATCTTTACTGGAAAGGAAAAGGCAAATTTGACCTGAGTGTATAAACAACTTTCCTGCTATCTTTGAGAGTCACCCCTTCTTCACACTCCAGATTCTCAACATCTGTCCCTTCCCTTCTTGTTGACTCACAGTGGCCTTGCCGAAAAATTCTGTACTGTAATATAAATAGGCTTGCTTCCCTGTGTGCTTAGTTATTATATCTTGTTGTACACTTAGTTATTGTATGATAGTGTGCTTGTGTTGTATGGAAAATCTAGTTGCTGTATGTAAAAAAGACGCAGAAAAGGTGAGTAGTCTAAGTAGTGAATATAGCATTGTTTCTTTAAAAACAAAATTGAAGTTGTATAACCTTAAAATATGGTAAAATATCAGTACAAAGAGGCTTTTTTTATACAAAGTTTCACATTTCTCATTGATCATGGAATTGTTAAGCCATAGTGTGAGATCTGGGGTGAAGTACCAGGTAATGAATAACTAAAGGAGAATGATCTAAAAGGCATCTTGAAACTGAACACAGAACTTTGATGGCAAAAACAAAGCTTTTTTGAAATGAAATAACTGAAATGACAGTGAGTTGACAATCCAGCAAATAAAGCTGTATATTCTGCACAACAAGACACTCTTGTTCTTATCATGTTGCTTGGCAAACTGCAAAGCAAAAAAAAAATCATACATCAGTTACAGCCATGGTGAATATAAATTTTGGGAATGAATTCAGCAAGGAAATTGAACAGTTACCTTTTTCAAATAACACAATGTGTTATTTACAGTATTTATTTATAAATATTTATTTATAAATATTTATAATCTTTATTTTATTTATTATATTTATAATATAATATAATTATTATAAATAAATATTTAGTACATATTTACAGTATGTGGATAATGAAACAAGGCTATCTTTCAGATATATAGTTTGCAGAACTCGGTAAGTTGAATATTTCAATACAAGTCATAAACAGTGTTTGGGCTAACAGAGAAGCTGTCCGCTTAAAAAGGAAAGCTGGAGCTGTGGACTAAGAAAACAAAGGGAAACAAAAATGCTTTTCCCCCCAACATAAAACATGCTTCTGCAAGATGAAAATGCTGAATTGTCTGACATAAAAAATGTTATCATCAAACACTTGGACAAAACAAATCTTGACTCTGACTGCTATATTTCAGAGGATAGAAATGCAACCGGGTATGCAACCCATTTGATATTGACACTGAATACTTGGTTGATGACATTTTAAGCACTGCTAGCCTTCAAGAACAAATGACACATTGTGCTACATTAAAAAAAGAAAAAAACAGAAACATTGAGTGCATTCTGGAACAAAGTGGAAAAAAAAAAACCAACTCTAGGAAATGAGGTTCCTTAAAGTTTTATTCCTTCCTTCCCTACAACGTATTTGTATGAAGCAGATTTTCTTCACTCAGAATCACAAAATCCAAGCTTTGAAAATGAACCAGAGCATGACTTAAGATGTAGATATGAGAATCAGAAGAGGCACATAAAGTGCTGCTAGGAAAAGATGACTCTGACCGAAGATGTGTATGAGTCCATATTAGGGCCTACAGAGTGGTGATAAGGGTAACAAAAAGTATTTATTTTTCTGCTGTTATTACGTCTGCAGCCCCTTTCAAGGTAACCTGATCTCTCATGGGGGCCAAGGGACAAGAAGAATACCTGAAGGGCCACTGCGAGAAATATTCTAGGAACCTTACAGATAAAGTCATTCAGATTTGGACTCTGACTGGACAAGACCTAGAGAACTGACTGGGGATGGGTCTTGCTCTATTATCCATGAGGACTTTGAGCCTGTAAATCTCAAGCAAGGGGAAGGGTCCTTGGAGATGTCAGTGCTGCCACCTATGCATTAGATCCATGTCCCCCTTGGATGGTTAAACCCTCTTGGGAGGTGGCCCATTAGTGGATTTAAGCAGCAGTTAATTCATCTTTGAGTGAGGGAGCTATGCTGACTGCCTTGAAGGAGGCAATGCTGTACCTCAGGAAACCATGGCTGGACCCAGCAGTGCTGGATAGTATTTGATTGATTTCTAACCTTCCCTGGTTTTGGTTTCAAGGATGTGCCAATCACAGTAATTTACCATCTTTATTTCTTGACAGGGTGGCATTGCCCCAGGCTGAACTGGTATGTAATTTCCTGCTGAATGACCCCTCTCTTTGTGAAGTGTGGGGCAGGGATGGGATGACAGGCCTTATCTGTGATAGCCCTCACTTTGTGGAAAACCCTCCGCAAGAAGTATATGCAGTCCCATGTCATTTCAATTCTATAAATAAGTTAAATGTGTTTTATTTCAACAGGCCTTAGACCAGTTGATTGATTACAGATAGTTATATCATGTTTTAGTTTTGAGTTTGATTTTCAATATTGTTTTTATTATTTTATTTCTTTCATGTTGATGCTATACACCATCTAGAATCCTTTGAGATTGGTACAGGTTGTAAATAAAGTAAAATAAATACAATACATAGGACATTTTATAAAGAACAAAAAATAGTTTTAATCCTGATTTGAACATGATGTACTTTAAACATTAGAGATAATATTTTCCCTTGTAAATGTGAAGTGTGACTTCTAAAACATTTGTTTTATTTAATATGCTTTATAAGATGAAAATCAAAATAGACTAGGCATCCTTCCCTATTAAAAAGCTACCTAAAGTGATCATACCCTCCACTGCAGATGGCTGTCTACTTGCTTGTTACTATTTCCAGTAACTTTCTACACTGGGATTCATAACCTATAATCCTCCAAAGCCTTGAATAGAAGGAGCCCTTCCTTCTGAAAAGTTGTTCTAAAATGGTAACTTTTAGTAAGATGGTAGGGGAAACTAATCAATACATGAGAAATAAAATTAATTGTATATAATTATTTTAATTAATGATGCATAATTATGTATTGAAATCAAATCAAACCTAGTATTGTGTCCTGGTCCCACTTTTGAAATACTGCCCCAACTTGCCACCAAAAAACTAAATCTAGGCCTTTATGCTGAAGAAGTTGCAGTCCAAAGGTTGTGAAAGGTTAGCTAACAACTTTCACAATCCTTTGGTGGCTAGGGCTAATAGGAAACATCTAAGGATACCTGGTTGCCTACTCCTATAGTAAGGTGAAAAATCTTTTCAACCTAAAGATGGGATCAGCAACACATGTTGATGACTCTCAGTTCTGGATACAATGTCCTTCCATTCCTTAGGTAACGGAACTGGGGTTGGAAACTGAATCCAGGCCAAGGGCCAGATTATTCACACCCTATGCTCCCAGCCAACCATATGAGATAAGGAGGCAGGAATTTTCAAAGGAACTTCTGATGTACGTAAGTATTTAAAAGATTTGCATGGCTGCCCATCTTAAGCACAACTCTGGGCAGCTCACAGCAACAATTAAACCACAAAACCATAAAACAAAAACCTGGTGCCTCAGTCATCCTCCTGGGATGCCCCAACAAGCAACTCCAGACACTTTCACTCTACCCCAGTACCTGGGTAAAAAGCCAGGTCTTGATGGCCTTCTGGAGGGTGGGGGCCTCCAGATCACTGGGACGAGGGTGTTCCACGAGATAGGGGCAGCCATGGAAAAGGCACACTTATAAAGTTCCAGTAGGTGCCAACAATTCAGAGAAGGGACCTGGAGCATGCCTACCCTATCCAATCTCATATGATGGGCAAATACTATCAGGCAGAGGCAGTCCTGCAAATAACCTGGTCCCATGCCATGTAGGGCTTTAGAGATGATAACAAGCACCTTGAATTGCACCCAGAAGGAAACTGGGAGCTAGTGCAGCTCGCGCAACAGAGGTGTAACATGGGTGAACCTAGAAGTGCCCAGCACTGTGTGGCTGCTGCATTCTGGATGTTCAACCTAAAGTCTTTTCCTGACAGAATCATTTGGCAAGACTACAAAAATAGTGACACAAGAAATTTAAAAAATGAATACATGACAAGATCAAGCTTACTCGATAAGCCCAAACTTTCCTAAAAAAAAAAATCAAAAGAAACATTTAAATGTCCCAAGACCAGTTATGTAATTCATGTATTAAGAAAAAGCAAAATATGTTTTTTTTTAAGTCTCTCCAAGTTAAAGAACGAGATGACAGTGCTCCTTCCCTAATCTCTACCCATAAAATTTATGGAAATGCCCTTCATACTTGTAAAAACAATTTGGCAAGAACAAGGATTATGTTAATGCTAAAACAAGCATAATATTTCCTAATAGTAGTAGTACAGAGTGCAGTACAGAGTATCCTTTTCCCAATAAAATGTGAAAACAGATTATTTAAATGAGAAGAAATAATATATTTAATTCACCCCTCTGCTTGTGAGATAATCATGCAAGTATCCATAGGCCTACCAACATGCAGTTTCACTATAAAAACATAGTTCTAACAGCAAAATATTTTCAGATGGATTTACGGAGAGGGAAGGCAAAAATATTAGCTAACATAGATAAAAGGCTATCAAATCTTAAATGTCTGTCATCAAAACACTTAAAATAATTTTGACAGCATTGAAATTACAATGAGGCAGCACAGGGAGACAATTTCCCCTTTCCTTCTGCAATCCCTGCGTCACGTTCCCATGCTGCTCTCTTGGTATCCCAAATGCCTAAAGCAAGGTTGGAAGACCTAACCAAGATACCCTACTTCCTATTCTACTAAGGGATGCCTACCATCACTGTGGAATTAACAACAGGATACACTTAAATACTGAAAAAAATTAAACTATGAAAAAGTAATACAGATGAGCAAAGCAATTTGGCCATCTGCATTAAATTACCGCACTTAAAATAAAAAGTAACAGGGCTATCCAAATATTCTTCTGTAACGCAATGTATTGGGATGTCTGTGATCTGAGCCACTTAGCATATAAAGAGTAAGTTTTTACTCTGTGGATAAGCTGTGATAATTTTTTACTTTTATGTCCCTGAATATTCTATTTCCAATTTTTTTTTCACATTTCCATTTATTTGTATTAGAAAGTACAGGATTTTATTCTGTTGCATTTTCTTTTACATGAGATTCAAAGTCTGTGCTGTGACTATTCAAAGCTGAAGAAACAAAAAATCCATTCTTGTTGCATTTAATTGGGTTGCCCCATAGCTGCACCCAGAACTGCACTGTTTCTTCTTTTTCAGGTGTTGACTGGTTCACTGCCATCTCTCCATTGATGGATTGGTAGAAACATTTCTGATTCGACTGAAATTGGAGATTCTGTCTGTAGTGTGCAATTTGAGCTTCACGTCTGCTGATCTTTTTGACTATGGCTGTTATTTGCTGCTTTATTATTTCCAGTGCTTCTTTGATCTTCTTTGTTGTTAGGTGATCTTCCTTGATCAGGTATTCTTTGGTCTTCTTGTTCTCCAGCTTCTTTTATCCATTCTAGCTTGCTTGCATCTGATCTTAGCATGCTAATATTATTTTCCAACCTGATCTTCCATTTTGGTGGTACCCTGTTTAGCTTTTTTTCTTGCTTGTGATTTTGCACCCAAGGTATTCAGTTATAACTGAACCGTGCTGTACATTAGTTGGTTTGTTTCTTTCAGTGAGTTGGTGCTTATGCTTCAGTGCAGGCAACCTTATTCTGTTGCTTTTGTGCTGTTCTAGATGCCCATATATTTTTTGTTTCAGTTCTTTTTGTTTTTCAGTTAGAGAGCTTTGTTCTTTCTGAGAAGAAGGCAGAGGAGAGGGTGCCAGGTTTGGGAATGAAAATGATTCAATAGGTATGCTGGCTTCCTCTACTGCCAACTCCCCTTGGTTTGCCTCTACAGTCTGAGCTACTTCTGGCAAGGCTTCGATTTCTTTGCCCTAGGTAGACCTTTGCAGTTCTTCCAATTCTACTTCTGTGAATACTCTGTTTTGTATTTTAAATCAATACTGATCCGCTAGCCTCTTTTCTGTTATTTCTGATTCTAGATGTTCTTTCCAGATCTGGTGCGTTCTTTTCAGATATCCTCTTCTTGTTGGACTTGATTCATAACAGCAGATCATTATTTCTTTGTTTTCAGTCTTTGTATATTTGTGATGGGTAAACAACTTTTCTTCCAGTTGTCCTGCTGGCCCTGGTTGCTCAGCCAACAGTCCTGAGAGCCCACTTGTCACCAGTTGTCCAGGAACTAGGACACCTAGCATGGTCCTTGTTGACCCAGGCGATAACCAATCTGGTATAGCTTTCTATAAATTACATGTCACCATATTGTTTATGCAAGAGACACTCCTTCTTCTCTGATGAGACCTGTCCAGTATGGCTGAACCTCTGGCATAACTCTCATCCTCCTCAGAGCATGCAAGCTCCACAACCACGTCAAAGTAGTGCATCACTGGGGGTACTATTATTATATAATGTTTCCTATATATAAAATATAACACATCATTATATTGTGTTGTGTGAATCCAGCCACTGTAATCTATAAATGATCTGCCTCAAACTTGTAACCCGTGGGCCACATGGGGCCCTGCAAGTCTTCTATGATCGGTGACAATATTTTGTAGGTACTGCTATTAAGGCCAGAATAGGAGAACCATGTAGATATTAAGGCTAGACCATGCAAAGCAATCCGGGAAGAAGAGTGGCCTGCTCTGCTATTGTGGCCTTGTAACTCTTCCATTTTTTGTCATTTTTTACTTATGTCCAGTATGGTTGAACCTCTGGCATAGCTCTCGTCCTCCTCAGAGCACACAAGCCCCACAAGCACATCAAGGTAATGCCTCACTGGGGGTTGTTGTTGTTGTTAGGTTAAATCAAATGGGTACTTATTCTTTCCAGTAATCCCAAGATTTTTGTTTTTTAAATTTTGATGTTTTATGTATTTATATGTATTTATGGTTTTAATGTTGTGTGTGAGTCGCCCAGAGTCCCCCACTGGCGGGAGATGGGCAGAGGAGAAATTAAATAAATAAATAAAAAGAATGCCACTGATTGATTCAAAACACAGTCTGCAGAAGGCTTTTAGTCATCTGGTCATGATAGCTATGTTGAAAAAAGCAAAGATATATTGGACCTATTATTCTGTAAATCTATAGCAAAAAAAGTGCATTTGAAAGCAGGTAAACAGTATTCATTTGTAACATAAACCTGTTTTATAATTATGTGTTGCTACTCTACAACTCAATCAAAACAAAGAGTATCATCTATTTTTACAACAAAACAAACATTTAAAGCAACAGTTTATTACAGGTTTATGCCTAGACATTTTTTAAAGTTTGCTACCTTTCATAAATAAAATGTTTTGTTAACTCTGTAGAAAGTTTGGATCTTAATCACAGAAAATGAAATCCATTAACTAATTTATGTCACTGCTACATTTTGGGTAATGCATACAACTCCAATATTCTTTAAAAAAATCATCTTAGTACCTAGCATTTAAAAATGCATTATGTGATCTCTATGATGACATCAAAGAAATAACACAACTTACTTTTTAATCTAGTCATGCTCAATTTAGAGCTCACTGGATTTGGCAGACTACATCTCCCAAAATGTCTAAACAGTTTGGTCAAAGGTCATGCAGGCTTAATATAATGCTAACTGTAGTGTAGAACATATGGTTCTACATTGGCAAGTTCTATTAGAGTAGTCCATGATCCAATAACAGGATCACAGACAAATCTTTCCCATTGTTAGTTGGGATGGAGATACAGTGGATACAAATATAAAATTGGAGAAAAAGCAAGGAGACTTGCTGCCACTCAAGTCAAATGATCAGTCTGATCCTGTCAAGTATTGCCCCTTAACTAACTATAATCAAATATTCCATAAAGTGAAGAATGCAAACATGCAGGTATAGTGGTGAAAGTTTATGAACCCTTTAATACAAACTGTAATCCTGTAGTACTGTTACCTACGATGTGATCAGAGTTTCAAATCCTATTAATAAAGATATTCTGTTTAAACAAGCACCACACAAACAATGTACTGCATCATGCCTTATTGAACACACTGAGCCAACATTCATTGTCTTTCTTCTGAAAAGTATGCAAAGCTTATTTGGTGGCACCTCCTTTAGCAACAATGATATTTCCTGTACCTGTTGATCAATCCAACACGCTGGCTTGAAGGTATTTTGGCTGATTTCTCTTTATAGAATTGCTTCAACTTATGGATATTCTTACGTTAATTACTTGTTTCACGTCATACAAACATTCCAAATGGGTTAAGGTCAGAGATTTGACTCTAATACATGAATCTTCTTCTTTCTTCTGTTGTATATCTACAGTGGTACGTCGGTTCACGAACTTAATTCGTTCCGCGACTCTGGTCGTGACCCAAATTGGTCGCGACCCGAATCAAATTTTCCCATAAGGTTCAATGTAAATACGGTTAATCCGTTCTGACCCCTACGAATTTGGTCGCCAACTGATTTTGGTTGCGACCCGAATCAAATTTTCCCATAAGGTTCAATGTAAATATGGTTAATCCGTTCTGAACCATATGTATTTTTTTTTAAAACCACAAAAATATGACACAAAGTACAGTACGAAGAGAGAGAACACTAACCTTGCTCGAGGCGACTTCTGGCGTGGAGGACAGGAAGGCAGGTGGGGAGGCGGTTATTGTTTGGAGGGAGAGTCCCCCTCCCTGCAGGATGCCCCGACCACGTGTCATGGCAGGGAAAATGGCCGTGGATCCTGTTCGTCACCCGATCCGGCGTTCGTGAACGGAAGCAAAATTTTGTGAACGGTGCTGTTCATGACTCGAATTGGTCGGGAACAGAAGCATTTGTGACCCGAGGTACCACTGTACTTGTCTGTTTAGGTTCACTGTTGTGCTGCATAACCTACACTCATTTAAAGTTCAAGTCACAGACAGATAACTTAACATTCTCCTATAGCATTTGCTGATACAATCCAAAATCCATCATTTCCTCAATGACTGTGACTTGTCCAGGTCCTTAGGTTACAAAGTAGCCCCAGTCATGATACTCGCAACCCAATGGAGTGTTTTATTTTCTCTAAACATAACTGAGCCCATAGGGTGAGATGTTGAGGTCCTCCCTCAAACTGGGAGAGGAGGTTTCTCATATTTAGAGAAAATGAAATACTGCATTCCAACAAAATAACCTAATTCTAACCATGAAACACAGGGTTCAACGGCAAAGGAGATAAAAATACAGAGCTGTTCAAAACACAAACAGCATCTGAAAAGAACCTCCAAAAGAAAAATAAGTGTCAGGATTAGCCCATGAAACTCCAGGAGACAGTACAGATTCAATCCAGCAAGGTTTATCGGCTTCACTCCCGTTACAGAAATCTTCTCAGAGTGAGAGCAATTCCCAGGGTCACCCCACAAACATCCTGCATTCCTTAGGGAGGTGCCAGTCTCATTCTCTTATCTCTTCCTCTCTGCTCTGGGGATAAGAGTACGTGCTTAACCCCTTTCGCTCTAGCTCTCACAATAAGCAAGATAGGATAAGGCTCTGAGCAGATCACAAGGTGCTACTAATATAAAAGCAAATCTCACGTAAAGAAGTGCTAATCAGAATAAAATACACAAGGGCTGTGTTTGTATGAAGACAATAAATTAGACTCAAAAGCACACAATCAAATTAAAAGTAATCTTGCACAATATTTCAAGCTGAAAGTTCGTATTTATTATTTTAAAAACAGACTGTTTTTGGATTGATGGAAGCCAAGGTCTTTGGCAATAGTTTTATAGCCCCTTTCAGCTCATGAGCATCAATAACCCTTCTACTAGGGCAAGGTTTCTCAACCAGGGTTCCGTGGAACCCTAGGGTTCTGTGAGAGATCACTAAGGGTTCCCTGGGAGATCATGATTTTTTGAAAAAATTATTTCAAATTTGGGCAACGCACTCTTGCAGTTATGAGCAGAAACCAAACAAAAATCTAGTTACAATTCTTTCTGAGCTCTCTGGTAATGTGCTGTAGGACTGTGTTTATTTGGTTGAATCCATTCTTAATTTTTGATGCAAAACGGGAGACTGTTGATAACAGGTGAATGCTATATTGCAGGAAGGGAGGAATATATTGCAGGAAGGGAGGATATATTGAAGGAAGGGGAGGGAGAAGTGCATTTTTCAATAAATTAATGGACTCGTCCAATTTAGTCTGTTACGTCAATCTCTCCCTCCCACATCTTTTCCCTGCAGTTTCCCTGTAGTCATTTTATCTGATTATTTTAAATAAATTTCATACATGTTTATTCAGTCATGTCTGAGGGTCCAATGTGGCAATTTTTGAAGGGGAAGTGTGAGAGAGAAGAGGATGATTCTAGAAGGGCCAATACTGATAAGTTTAATGATGATAATGATGATGAAGAATTTAAATCTTCTTAGGCATTTCCCAGTACTGGTATATCAATGGTCTAAAAAGAAAAAAAAGTCTGTCTTTACAATGAAAGCTATTTATCAATGGGTTTTACATGGACTGTGATCCAAGCTGTCCTATTTTGTGGTGCTTCATCTGTGGCAAACAACTTACAAATGCAGCAATGGTTCCAGCAAAATTAAAAAGACACTTAACTACAAATCACAGCCATATGACAAGTAAAAGTTCTGATTATTTTAAACGGCTATTGGAATCACAGAACAAACAGAATAAAGCTTTTGTTAATAAAATGACAGTCAGTAAAAAAAGCCCAAGAAACAAGTTATTTAGTAGTAGAACTTATTACACAGCAAAGGAAAAGTCATGCTTTGGGTGAGAAAGTAATCATGTCAGTATATAAAATAATAGTGGGAAAAATGCTAGGACCAGATGCAGTACAAGAAATTAAAAGGTTCCACTGTCAAACAGTACAATAAGTCAGCGTATTGATGACACGTCACATGATGCTGAAGAGGCTTTGTGTGATAAAACTGAAGACTAGCAGCTTTTCTATCCAAGTTGATATCTTCTATCCAGGATTTCACCAATAGATGTCATGTTATGCCATTTATAAGATTTGTAAATGAGGGTGAAATTCAAGAAAATCTTTTCTGCTGCAAAGAACTACATGAAACATGCAAAGGCCAAGATGTATTTAATATTTGTTTTTATATCTGGAAACAAAAGTCTGTCTTGGACTATGTTGGCATCTGTACTGATGGTACTCCATCAATGGCAATGGTTGGCTCCATGAAAGGTTTCATTTCTCTTGTAAGAAAAGAAAATCCTGATGTCGCAACACACTGCTTTTTTCACAGAGAGGTGTTGGTGTCAAAAACTCTTGGAGCTGAAATGAAAAAAGTTCTGAGTGATGCTACAAAAAAGGTTAACTTTATTGAACAAAGACCAGTTCACTCAAGAATGTTTAAAAACTGTGTGAAAAACTGGACAAACAGCACATAATTCTCCTGTTACACACAGAAATGTGGTGGCTCAGCAGAGGAAAAGTTCTCAACAGGGTGTCTGAGCTGAAGGCAGAATTGCAAGAGTATTTTCAAGAACATAGTACTCCACATTTTGCTGAGTGCTTTGAAGATGAAGAATGGTTGCAGAAACTAGTATACTTAGTGGACATCTTTCATCATATGAATCAGCTGAACAAGTCTCTGCAAGGCACTGGAGAAAATATTTTGACTTCAAGTGACAAGATTCTTGGATATAAAAGAAAACGGAATGTTTGGAAATATGTTGCAAAAGGAAATACTGAAATGTTTCCACTGCTGCTTGGGCTTGAGAGTGAGGAAGGATACCAAAAAGCCTCAAATCTAATTGAAAACCACCTGAAAGTAATGCAGAACAAAACTGATCAGTACTTTCCCTCCCTTTCAACACAAATATATGACTGGGTGAAGGATCCTTTCCCTCTCGGAGATGAAATGAAAAAAGTTCTGGATGATGCTACAAAAATGGTTAACTTTATTGAACAAAGACCACTCAATAATGTTTTAAAAACTGTGAAAAGCTGGACAAACAGCACATAATTCTCCTGTTATACACAGAAATGTGGTGGCTCAGCAGAGGAAGAGTCAGCCTGAGAACTTCACTTTGAAGGAAGAGGAAGAACTTTGTGAGCTGCAGTCTGATCATATACTCAAGATGAGATTCACTGATCTACCCATGGATAAGTTCTGGATTTCTGTGAAAGAAGAGTATCCTGCCATTCATAGGAAGGCACTGAACATTTTGCTGCAGTTTTCAACTTCTTACATGTGTGAGCAAGCTTTTTTTTATTTAACAAGCATCAAAAGCAAAGACAAAAATCATCTTATTTCAGTTGAAGATGAAATCCGTGTGTGCTTATCTCAAGTTTGGCCCAGAACTGAATATCTGTGCAGCAAAAAACAAGCACAGGTTTCCCATTAAAGAGGTAAGTTTCATTCTTTATTTTTAGTTTAAGAACACTGTTAATGCACATATATAGGCCTACACATGAACAAATATAATAAATTTGTAACTTCTGGCCTATATTTGAGCCTGAATGTGCAAGGGTTCCCTGAGGTCTGAAAAATATTTCAAGGGTTCCTCCAGGGTCAAAAGGTTGAGAAAGGCTGTTCTAGAGTCTCCAGCAATCTCTTTTGACTTGGGTATGATTTACTTCCACATGCCTGTGTTGTAAAGATCAAGGCTGCCAACATACCTTTTCCAGCAAAGAGAGTGAATGTTGATCAATATGCATAGTGGTTTGTTTAAAGCCTGAGAAGATTCAGGAGGTGATTTTGAAAACAGACCTATATATTCAATTATCTGAGAAGAGACCAGCCATTTCATTGGTTCTCAAGAAGGACACCAGAAAAAAGGCTGAGAAAGCCTCTCTTCTAATAAATTGAAAAAATAAATTGGGTTCTAAGGTAAAAGTAATCCAGCTGTTGAGATTTCTGGAACTTTATCACTTGCTTTTTCAATAAATCTTACTAAAAGGACTCAGTGAGAATCCTACTTTCAGTTGAGTTGGTATCAATAGCCTGATAATGTGTTCAATACAGACATGACACAGTTGCATGTTGCTTGCTTAACCAGAATCTCTTTATCTATTAATAGAACTTAGATAAAGCTCTGATCACATTGTAGGTCACAGTACTGCAGGATTATAGATAATACTAAAGTGTTCACAAACTTTCTCTCATCATAGTAGAAGCCTACCTTTTACATTTTATTATGATAGCATAATAAGAAGCTATTAAAGTTGCTCATCTACTGACCCTGCAGAAGTCACAGAATGTTTAAGTTCCTGTTTCTGACCATCTGCTGTAGCTAAAAGCATTGACTGAAAATAGGAACATAGTAATCAGCAGCAAGACAATAATCAAGGTGTAACAGATAATATAGTTTAGACAACGTTTGCTGCAGAAGTATAGAAAGAATCAATTTTGTAGCAGTGGGTAGATCTTGGTGTTTCAGAATAAAAGCAAAAGAGAAGAGCAGTACTGTGTTCAGAGAACACATGAATACTTAATATTCATGATTAAAGAAAGCATAAATATCTAATATTTTAATGCTATAATTTATTACAATAGCTTTAAGAATTCATTTAATAATGTCAAAACATTTATTTTATGTAATAAACAAAATTAGTAGTTGTAATAAAATTAATGCATTGTCAAAATTAGTCTCTTCATTTTTCATATGTCAATACTGGCCTAGTTAATTTTTAGTCCCATCAGAAATAGAAATGATGATTCATATTTCCAAGCCAAGGCCATTTTTATTACTGCCTTTTAACTGATTGTACTGTTTGTTTTTAACACTCTGTAAATTGCCTAGAGTCATTCACAAGTGGGTTAAAAATTGGAATAAATAAATAAAAATTTTAAAATGTAGTTGTCTGGCATGGTGATATGGTTAAATGGGCAACCATTGTTAAAAAACATACGGTACTGAACTCATGCATTGCACCAAGGCATTATTATTTAGTAGCCTGGTTCACTCACAATGCAAAGCTAAAACCAAACAAATCACACTATGTTCCACTGAAATATGTGAACCTAGTCCTAAAGTGAAAAGGCCATATTTTGATTTTCTATGCTTTTACTGATAGATTATAATCTGTGCTGGATATTCATCATTTGTAGACAACTGTGCAATTAAAAAAAAAAGACCATGATGGCAACTCACCTTTGCTAAATTCTTCCACTAAATACTCTTCTATCTTGTACTATGGCCTTGAAGTCAGAGTACAAAGGAAGATAGAAGCCACTGCTTTGCCTAAACCCAAGGACCCAGTTAAGGCAGATATGGAAATAATCAATACACTTTCTGCTTGCCCTCAGAGAAAGTAATTTTCTGCCTCCAGATGATACAGCAGAAATCAACACAGGCCAATCCTAGACAATAAAGCATATTTTTGTGTTCTTCAGCCAAGCTAGCCATAAACTCTTCTATACTTCCAGCTAAGAAATACTACAGTGTGTTCTGAAGTCTATTAACTAAGAATGACCACTTCTGTCTCAGACCAGAGGTAAGTCAGTAATTCTTAAGGCAGAAAAAAAATCAGATATGTAAACAATCCAACTCAGTCTTCTTTTCCAACATGTTGTCAGCAGCAGTACTTCACCAATTCAGATAGTCTGACACTTCATTGATCACTGAAAAGGAACTGAAAGGTTGTGTAGGCATCATGCAATCAATCTAACATAAAGAATATAAAACAATGTTATTTATTAGATGTATTTTTATTTTACTGCTGAGTCAGAGCTCAGCAGTTATAAACAAGTTATTTCTACCATATTCTACCCCAACCCTCAATAACTTAACATTTAATGAAGCAAATAGCAAAATACATATGTCCAAAATGTAAGTTTCTACTGACATTCCAACAGATTTTTTAAAAAGAACATGAAACTACAGTATTATAGATGCTTAATACCTTTAAAACAGCAGCAACCATGCAACTATGCTAACTTACAATGCCAAATAATTTGCTTTGTTTTCACTGTTTCAGACAGTTTGCTCATAAGCCACTCCCTCCCAATTTTATAAAATAATGTTTTATTTTATAGTTAAATAAAAAGGGAAAAACAGGAAGCAGGAAACTCACTCTGGCAATCCCTCTACTTCATAATTACACCTAGCCTTGAATATTGCCTACTTATCAGTAGCATCCACCGAGGGGTGGGGGAATCAAAGAAGTTAAGATGGTGCTTGTGGCAGCTTCATAATAGTAGCAGTAGTAGTAGTAGTAGTAATATAAAAATGCCAAATCCAGTCTAAATATCTGTGTGACCCATCATCATCATCATCATCATCATCATCATGCCGCTGCCTTTTGCTTGTCACAGGGTGTAAGCTGTTCCAAGCAAAAGCCATCTTTACTTGGAACTTATACCCTGCGACCATACCTTTAATATTAGTAAACAACAACATCTGCCTATCCTAGGTCCTTGGGAAGGACTCGATAGGTGGACAAAATGTCAAATCCACTCTAAACATCTGGCTGACTGTGCACCAACCATAATAATAATAATTTATGGGAGAGATACTCCTCGTCTGGCTCCTCTGATGAGACCTGTCCAGTATGGTTGAGCCTCTGGCATAGCTCTTATTCTCCACAGAGCACACAAGCCCCACAATCACGTCAAGGTAGTGCCTCACTAGAGGGAACAAAGTGCCTCACTGGGTAGTGCCTCTCCCATAAACAATATGGTGAGATATAATTTACAGAAACCTATACTGGATTGGTCGTTACCTGGGTCAACAAGGACCGTGCTAGGTGTTCTAGTTCCTGGATATCTGGTGACAAGTGGGCTACAGAACTCAGGACTGTTGGCTGAGCAACCAGGACTAGCAGCTGCAGGACTACTGGAAGAAAAGTTGTTAACCTGTCACAAATATACAAAGACTGAAAACAAAGAAATAATGATCTGCTATTACAAATCAAGTCCAACAAGAAGAGGATATCTGAAAAGAATGGACCAGTTCTGGAAAGAACAACATCCAGAATGAGAAATAACAGAACAGAGACTAGCAGATCAGCGTTGATTTATAATATGAAACAAAGTACTCACAGAAGTAGAATTGGAAGAACTGCAAAGGTCTACCCAGGGCAAAGAAATCGAAGCCTTGCCAGAAGTAGCTCAGACTGTAGAGGCAAACCAGGGGGAGTTGGCAGTAGAGGAAGCCAGCATAGCTATTGAATCATTTTCATTCCCAAACCAGGCACTCTCTCCTCTGCCTTCTTCTCAGAAAGAACAAAGCCCTCTAACTAAAAAACAAGAAGAACTGAAACAAAGAATAACCGGGCATCTAGAACAGCACAAAAACAGCAGAATAAGGTTGCCTGCATTGATGTTTGTTACAAAGAAACAGCTAGCACAAGTATTAAAAGATGCCAATACTGTAATATCAAATATAAGCACCAGCTCACTGCAAGAAACAAACCGACTAATGTATGGCACGGCTGCAGTTATAACTGAATACTTTGGATGCAAAATCAACAAACAAGAAAAAAAGCCAAACAGTGCACCATCAAAATGGAAGATCAGATTGGAAAATAAGATCAGCATGTTAAGGTCAGATGCAAGCAAGCTAGAACTGATGAAAGAAAAAAAGCTGAAGAACAAGAAGACCAAAGAATACCTGATCAGGAAAGTTCACCTAGAAACAAGGAAGATCAAGAAACCACTGGAAATAATAAAGCAGCAAATAACAGCCATAGTCAAGATCAGCAGATACGAAGCTTGAATTGCGTACTATAGGCGGAATCTCCAATTTCAGTCGAATCAGAAATATTTCTACCAATCCATCAATGGAGAGACTGCAATGAACCAGTCAACACCTGAAAAAAAAGAAACAGTGCAGTTCTGGGCGCAGCTATGAGACAACCCAAAGAAATACGACAAGAATGCAGCTTGGATAAAGGATGTGGATGAGAATAAAAAAGCAGCTGAAATGAAAGAACCTGTAATAATGGCAGAAAAGGTGGAGAAAAGGGCAAGGAAGATCAAGAACTGGTCAGCACCAGGTGAAGATGAACTACATCGTTTTGGTTGAAATATCTGACTGGTCTGTACCCACTCACTGCTAAGCAGTTTAACAACATACTGCAAGGAGGTGAAATTGAAGATTGGTTAACATCTGGCAAAACCTACCTGATAATGAAAGATCCAACAAAAGGGCAGCACCAGGCAACTACAGGCCAATTACCTGCTTGCCAACAACTTTCAAATTGCTAACTGGCGTGGTAGCTGATGCAGTCCAACAGTATCTAGTTGAAAACCAACTCTTTCCATCTGAGCAGAAAGGAAGGTGCCCAAACAGCAGAGGGACAAAAGATCAGCTCCTAACTGACAAGATGATTTTGGAAAACTGCAAGAGAAAGAAGACCAACCTGAATGTAGCTTGGATTGATTACAAGAAGGCATTTGACTCCCTGCCACATGATTGGATAATCAAGTGCCTAGAAATAACAGGAGTCAGTAGAAACATCAGAAGCTTTGTGCAAAAATCAATGACACAATGGAAGATACAGTTGCTGGTCAATGGTGTTAGAATGGGAGAGGTTAATATCAAGAGAGGACTCTTTCAAGGAGACTCACTATCACCACTACTGTTTGTCATTGCATTGATTCCTCTCTCAACAATACTGAACAAGTCAGGCCATGCCTACCAAACATCAAAAACATCTGCCAGGCTATCCCACCTCCTTTACATGGACAATCTGAAGCTGTATGGAAAAACATTATCTGAAATAGAATTGCTGCTCAACATTGTCCAAATATATGGCCAATATATTCCAATGGAGTTTGGACTGGACAAATGTGCCACCCTTACCATCAACAGGAGAAATATAGTGAAAACTAAAAGGAATCAAGATGCCCTGTGGAAATAAAATCAAGAGTCTGGATGAAGAAGACCACTACAAATACCTGGGAATCCTTCAAGCTGACAACATCAAGCACACTGAAGTCAAGAAGAAGGTTAGTAGTCAATACATCATGAGAGGAAGATCCTAAAGTCCAAACTCAGTGGAGGAAATACCATTGAGACATCATGAAGGCTTACTGAATACTGAAGAGACCAAACTGGCCTACAAAAAAGACGAAATGAAGAATAGACAAGAGACATGGCAAGGCAAAGTATTACATGGCCAGTACATAAAAAAACTAGCAGGCAAAGCAGATAACAACAAGACCTGGCAACGGCTAAGAGCAGGAAAGTTGAAGAAAGAGACAGAGGGGCTAATTCTGGCTACACAAGACCAAGACTTAAGACAAATGCATACAGAGCCAGAATTGAGAAAACAGCAACAGACAGCAAATGCCACCCCTGCAAAGAAGCTGAAGAAACAGTGGACCACCTAGTCAGCTGCTGTGAGAAGATTGCCCAGACCGACTAAAAACAACGGCATGACAAATAGCAACAATGGTGCATTGGAGTATCTGCAAGAACTACCATCTGCCTACAAGCAAGAACTGGTGGGACTACAAAACAGACAAAGTAATAGAAAATGAAGAAGCTAAAGTGCTCTGGGACTTTAGAATTCAAATAGACAAATACCTGCCACATAACACCCCAGACTTAACAATTGTTGATAAGAAAGACAAAAAAGTCTGGACACTGGACATTGCAATACCTGGAGACAGCAGAATAGAAGAGAAAGAACTGGAGAAAATCACAAAACATAAAGACCTGCAAACAGAATTAGAACGACTATGGCAAAAAAAAGCAATGATAGTACCAATAGTTATAGGCGCCGTAAGTGCAGTCGCAAAACATCTGGAGCACCATCTGAACACCATAGGTATTAACAAAATCGCCATCAGTCAATTGCAAAAGGCAGCTTTACTTGGAACAGCTTATATCCTGGAACGATACCTTTAGCGCCATCAAACAACATCCACCTATCCCAGGTCCTTGGGAAGGACTTGATAGGTGGACAAAAATGCCAAATCCAGCCTAAACATCTGGCTGACTGTGCAACCAATAATAATAATATATTAAATTTATATGCCGCCTGACTCCCAGTGACTCTGGGTGGTTTACAATTGTTAAAACATCTAAAAAACAGAGAATAATTCAAAAAACACAAAAACAGCACAGGACAAAGGAACAACGATGGCAAAGAAAATAAAACCAGAAAGGAACAGAAAGGAAGAAAGGGGCATCAACTGTCTTCTCCAAACACTTGGGTGAAGAGCCAGATCTTTAAGGCCCTTCGAAATACCGCTAGGGTGGGAGCTGTTCGAATTTGGGGGGGGAACCTCATTCCAGAAGGTAGCCGCTACTAAAGAGAAGCCGCATTTCCATGGTCCTGATAGGTGACATTGTTTAATTGATGGAATCCAAAGTATACCAACCCTGCCAGATTGAACCAGTCAGGCAGATACTATGGGAGACAGATGGTCCCTCAAGTAACCAGCCCCTATACATGTAGGGCTTTATAGGTAGTGACCAACACCTTGAATCGCACCTGGAAGCAAACTGGCAATCAGTGCAGCTCACAAAGTAGAAGTGTTACATGGGCATACTGACGTTTAATGGGAGTCATTTCTCAGAACTACTAGCCTCAAATTTGATCCATATTTACTTACAAAATAATACAACTGGTTATTATTGAACATATAAAAATAGCCAATTCTTTCTCCTTTTATGCTTTGGCTATATGTAATATTAAACTCATATTCTTTTCCTCAAAAGGGAAATATTTTTACTTTACCTACTTCTCCAATTTATCAATGGGCTCTTATAATATCATTCTGGGACCTCCAGATTTGTTTTCCAGTCTAAACTGTCCTATATACATTATGTATACAGAGGAAAAATTGTGATATTTTAATGTGTGGGATAACATAATACGTATTATTGGTAGTTAAATGTTCAAGTATGGAAAATAATATCCTGGTCCTGAGACTTAAAAAAAAAAGTCTGAGTGATTTTTAGAAATCTTTTATATCCCACATTTGGGGAAATTATTTTTTAAAAATCACATCAAGCTTTATATAGAAACTTGCATCACAAGGAAAATCCTTTTCTCCTTAAAATTTGTGTTTACATTAAAAAAGATAATCCATCTTTGATTCTGCAGACTGTTCCTAATCACTAGTGCTACCTGGGATGCAATGGATTCATATATTGCAAGACCATACATTGTTCAGGTGCAAATTACTATAATTACATCATCATCATCATCATTTCAGACCACCAATGAATTCAATAGTGTCAGACTTTGCAATACAGTATGGTCAGAACTGTGTCATTGCCTTTCCCAACTGGGTTTCTCAAGCAATCTTCTCATGCATACATTTTACTTAATGTTCTACTTCCAATCAATTCTTTCCTTCAATGTACCTGTTAATGATTCAGAACATGAGACTACTATTTTGAGAGTAATTTAATCTTTACATTATTTCTCTAGAAACTCTGGGAAATAGACAGTATATTATCTGACAAAATACATCATGAGTGAGACAAGCATTTATCATTTCTGGGTCCTATACCTTAGAATTTCTAACAAATTCTTACTTGTTCAGCACCTTCATCTCTTATGCCTTATCAGCAGATAGTACATTTGTTACTTCCAAACTACAATAGGGCAATTGTTCTGCAAAATAGCAGAGTTACCTCAATTTTCTTAAAAGAAAGTGATACTTGTCAAATCAAGGCTACAAATAGCTGACAAAGAAGATATTCACTATAGACAATGGCAACGTTTCCAAGCAAACTGTTTCCAAGTAAACTACAGGGGAAGCCAGGTAGTCACCAGAATTGGGTCTGACTTCAGGCAATCTTTACTCTTTATCTAAAACAAACTTGGAAGTCAGCCTTGGACTTTACTTGCCTGTAATGGTGGGCTTGATCTCTGTAGCCTTCTGCAAATTTCTCTACTGCTTCCAAGTCCAGAAAAAAAAAACCCTATTTCTGGAGAAGTAGACATGTTGGGACTCATTTTTACAGTATCAAAACAGTCTGAATCCTATCTTCTTTCTCATCCATACATAGGAAATAAGGTGGACTACAAGCTGAGAAATCCTTATTACTCTAATCTTGGAGGAATGTAGTACAAGTGAAAAAAGAGCTACATCATCAGTTAATTCAATCTGATTTCCTGTGGTGACCACACAAGTCTACTAATATAAAAGTGGGCCCAATTTATAGGAGCAAGTACACAAACAGTTGTGGAACATTCAAAAGTAAAACTAACCAGTTCATTTAATACAAGTAAATGTCAAATATTAGCATTTAATACCCCATGACAAGCCTATAAAAAGCACATCAGTATCCTTTTCGTGGTCCCCAGATCCCAAGTGGGTGAGGCCAAAAATCTGAGGCCTTTTTGATTTTTAATTATTTTTGATAATTTGGGTTTAAGGGGCAATTGTCTTAAGCCTTGCAAATACTTAATGCACCTCCTGTGGCCCTTAAAATTCCTTGAACTGTCTCCCAAAATGGATCCTAGTCCTATTCAGTTTGGGAATATGACAGTGATAGTAGTGCAGTGCTGTTTTATGTCTGTATATTACTCTCCTATATCTTTTCCCAACCCCTATCTCTTTGCAACCTCAATCAGATGAACGAAACCTGCCATATTTAAACTTTTTTAATTTAATTGTGATTTTAGTGGTTGTAAGCCGCCCAGAGTCCCCCATTGTAGGGGAGATGAGCGGGGACAAATTAAATAAATAAATAAATAAATAAAATATTTTTATTGTTTAAATCTTACACAGAAGTCCTGGCTTTCCCCCCAGAGTTTCTGTGCATTACTATTCTGAAAATAAATGCTCAAATGAAACATTTTAAGTTGACTATAGGACTCCAAAGAACATTCACATGAACATTAAATATTTCCCTGGTTGTTTTAGCTGTTATTCCAGGAACAACCAAACAGTAAAGGATTGTCATCCATACATGGAATAAAAGAAACAAAACAATCAACTCAAACTTTAAATCCCAGCACACAAAATGTCAAATAAAGTTAATCAATGTAAAATATATTTCTTCCCACACATTTCAGATCACAGGTTGCCTGAGAATCTAGAATGTTGGCACGATATCTACAATCACATTCCTTCTGAAGTTAAATAGATTTTGCCCCTGGAAGAGTTTCTGATAGCCAAGAGCCCTGTGTCTAGAGAAACCATTATCTTTCATTCTTCTTTGCAGAGGCTGCAGTGAGTGCAGACAAAGAGAATCAATTCTCTGAAATCCTATTTGGTTCATTCTTAAAAATATCAATATCTTTCTGGAAAATATCTAGTGTAATAATAATTTTAAAAACTTCAGTATAAGAATACTCAAGTGGGGAAAGGACTAAAAATCAAAATAAAAATTACTTTAAAAGCAACTACTTGTCTATTTCAGTTATTTTATCAATTGCTGACTCACTCTAGGAAAATTATGGGGGAGAAGAAGAGACAATAGCAACCGTACTTAGAACAATCTGAAGTAAAATCAGATTAATTACAATCTGACCACAAATAAGGAAATTACATAAACTGTAAAGCTCTAATACATTCGCAGACTTAAAATATACACAATGTACTACAAATGCTAGGGTTGCTAAAAACAGATACCCTTCGTTCAAACTTATAACAGAAATGATCTTTTTCAATACATTCTAGAGTTGCTAGTTTATGCCTGTTTCCTTAATAGATCTTACACTGAGAACCATATTCATGGTTTGCTTGTCCTGTACTTACTCAAATCCAATTACATGCCAACTCTATTCAATCTGCAGTGAAGCAACTTCAGAGCCCTTATTTATTTCTAAAGTCCATCACCCATTTCTGATTGCAACCAATGCCCTCAAGTTTCAATGCACAGAAGCATCCATTCTCAACTTATATTTTCAAAAGTAAGAAACTTGCCATTAATCAGAAAGACTCTTAATATTCTTAGCCACGTTGGTACAGTTCTTGCTCCATGTAAAAGTTAATTTAAGGCCAATTTTTGCTATTTTATGGTACCTTTGGGGGGGAAATGCTATAAACAGACACAAGTTTTGATTCTTCTCACCAGTAATTTTTTCCACTGTTATGTTAAGTAACAATAAATTTATGCTTCTACCTACAAAAAAAAATCTACTATGCATCTTTCCTGTCATAACCTCTCTTCCCTATAAAGGGAGTGGGACAAGGTCCTTACACTGCATTAAAAAAAAATTTTTTTTTTACTTTATATGTGAAAGTATTAGCTAAGCCAAATTAAATCAGGATTACTACATCTGCAATACGATATAGTGTGTATCCATACAATTTCTTTAGCCAACATTCTGATTAAAACAGTTGGGAACTCTTTAATTACACTGAGCCAATGAAAGCAAAGCTATTTTTATAGTCAGCATTTCCTCTTCTCCCCACCATTGCTGCCACACACTTTCACATTAAATGCAACTATTCAAATCAGAATTGATAAATGGTGCCTCATACACAGACACAGGGATTCCAGGAAAGGGTGAAGAGAACTTATATTTGCTTAGAAAAATAAGCACCTTCAACAGTGATGGCACCTTTCACACGGACACTGTAAAGTATGGGTCAATTCAACTCCTACTGCAATACTGCATCTCAAATATCTTTTCCCTCACACTTCTAACAAATCCTGTCATGTTTCCAGAAACAGTACGTGCAGATATAATGCCAGATTTTATACAACCTGGGTATTCAAGTTTTTTTTCCTTCATAAGTCAAGCAACTATTAACAGAGTGAAATGGGCATTCCAGTCACATTTCTGCTACCCCAAAGTCTAACATCTTGCATCTTGAGTGTGTCTGTGTTTACATAACACCATTTAAAAATACTTGCATGTGTTAAGACGTTTTCATTCTTGTTTTCCCCTATTGTACTGTTCCTATAACAACGTTCAAAAGAAAACTAATCATTCCTTTTTATTTCTGTTGCTGTTATCTAAAGGCCGCTATCCAATAGTAATTATTTAGATGGACCTATATTGGAATGCTGCACAAAAACAAGACTAAGGACCAGGGAATTTGTGAAAAAGGATCTTATTGCTTGATACCGATGATGGACTGACAAAGCAGCCCACTTTTGGAGGTTACAATGTGGGCATCCGTGCCTGGACCAGAAGATCTCAGCTGGCACACACAGAATGACTTCTGGGGAAGAGGATCCCAGGAAAAAATGGATGCCAATTCCAATCTGTACCAGAGGCAGGGAGAGATCTGACCAGAAAGTTTACCTGCAAGGTTACCTCCTGCACAGATCACCCGCTCTTTCCCCTCCTCCTGCTTGGCCATGGAGGACCGGCTATCCCAACCATCTGGAAAGCTTCCACGTAAATCGAGACTGGCAGGCCAGCAGCAGAACTAGACACACCAGAAATATTTCCCAGCGGCTGCACTGCGGGGGGAGGAGGGGGAGCCGGAGTCTCGCAGCACGAAGGAAGGACAGAAAGTCGCCCCGGGGAAAAGAAGGCGGCCCCGGGTGTGGCGAGGGGAGGGGAGGGGAGGAAGCATCCCACCGAGGCGTGGCTGCAGAACGGGGACAGGGGCGGAAGGGGAGATCCGGCGAAGGCCTGCCCGAAGGGGGGAGGGGAGAAAGGGGTGACCCTTCGCCCGAGACGAAGGAGGCGCCGGGCGCCACCCGAAGGGCACATCGGTCCTCCCTCAGACCCTCACGAAAGCAGAGCCGCCCCTTCCCCTTCGGAGCCCCCCGACCGGCCGCGCGAAGGAACCTCCGGCCGGCGGCCGGCCACAACTCCGCCCGGCGGCACTCACGTTCTCCGTGTCCCGCTCGTTGACGGTGGGCAGCGGTGTGCGGGTGGACATCTTGCGCGTGCGATTGCGCCGCCGCTGCGAAGCCGGCCCGGGCCAAGACTGGGAAGGGCCGGCCCCGCGACCGCCTGCTCTCCGCCTGCCTTTCCCGCTCCGGACTCGCAGGCCTCTGCGGGGCGGCTTCTCCGCCGGAGCTCCTAGCGAGGCGGGAGCGGCTCCTCTTAGGCTCCCGGAGTCCCTTCCATGGCTTCTGGGTCGGCCGCCCTCGCCGCCGCCCCCTGGGCCGGGATCACGGCGGCGGCGGCGGCGGCGGCGGCGGCTCCTCCTCCTCCTCCTCCCGCTGCCGCCACTGCGCGCTCAGGTGAGTAGCCGGCCGCGCTGCGCAGGGGAGACGGAGCTCTTCCCTCCCCGC
This sequence comes from Liasis olivaceus, assembly GCA_030867105.1. Classification (NCBI taxonomy): domain Eukaryota; kingdom Metazoa; phylum Chordata; class Lepidosauria; order Squamata; family Pythonidae; genus Liasis; species Liasis olivaceus. The sequence goes on from CM061349.1 coordinate 283,533,233, forward strand.
ATCCGGCGGCGGCGGCAGTTCCTCCCCGTTCTCCTACTTCCTGAGCCGACACGAAGCGGACCGCGGCTGGCGCTGTCTGCCGGCAAAGGACGCGGAATCGCCAGAGCAGCCGGTCACGGCCAGTGCGGAGAAAACGCTAGGGGCGCTTCAGCCGCGCGGCTCTGCGGAGAGGCTCGCGCCTTCATTCATTGCTGAGCCGCCCTCCCGCCGCGCACGAACCCAAATCCGCCCCTCCCGCCCTTTCGGGCTGCTGCTGCTGCTGCTGCTGCTCCCGCTGCCGAATTCTAGCGGGGAAGATCTTCAGTGCGCAAATGACGCGAAATCCACGTGGAGCTTGACCTGTACAGTACTGTATATTTTCCAAGTCGATGGAAATGGGGAGACTCGTGTGACTTTTGTAGCAAGGATCCCTGCGTGAAATCACTCCCCCCCCCGCCCCACTTTAGTTTGTCTGCCTTTGGCCGGCAGCCACCTCATTACATTGCAGGGGAAGATCTGTGGCTGAATTTTGCATTCATTGACTGTCAGACTCAGCGCCTGGTCTGCTTTGATTAAAAAGTTGTTTTTTTAAAAGCAGGGTTTTGGGAGGGGCAGCCGGTGGCAGCTGCTAGGAGCCAAACGGCATAGTCCAATTCTGCCTTTTCAGAAGTTCAGACTGAATCTCCACTGTTAATTGTTGGAAGAGTTGAGATGAGCTGGACGTAAAAGAATGCGGTGGAAATTGCTATAACAGTCTTCAAAAAGGGATCCCGAAAACAAATGATAGTTGGGACATTGTACCCATAATATCAAGTACAGTATATATAAGCAATGAATCCCTATGTTAATTGTCAGGTAAGAACCATACATAGAAAATGTTTTCAACCTACATTCATTGAATGTAAACCTGACACCAAAGATGGTAATGGTTACAGTTTGAATTAAGCCCAATTTATTTGTTGAAAGAGCAGACAAATCTACTTCAGGCAGGATGTGACAATGAATGGGTTTCTCACTGGTTAGAGGTTTTGTGAGGGCCACCACAGAGAAGTACTGAAGCTCTGGTAGAGCTAAGGTGCTGCAAGTAATAAATCCAACCACAGTCTTCAGTGCCCCAAATGCTTCTTAAGGAAAAAAAGAAAGTACTGTTCTGTGCATCAAGATGTCAGTATAGATACACAGCTTTTGCAAAGCAAAGCAAAGCCAAGCCGTTACTCTGGAGCACCTGCAGAAGAGGCAAGAAAAGAAATGGATGCTTCTGGATTGGAGAGGACTAGATGTGGTGCAGAAAAATAACGAGGTGTCAGTGGTGTGGAAACTATGCTGAAGTTAAAAATAGTAGTAGAAAAATAACAATTTGTATTAATGATGACAATGATTACAAAGTTTGTTTTCTCTTCATCTGGAAGTGCCATATGGGGTTCTCCTTCAGCTTCCATCTGCATTATGTATATAGTAATAAGCAAGTTTACAGCACTATTCTAAGAAATTATGCGTGCAGCTTTAAACACTCTAGTGTATAAACAAGAAGACCTTATCAGGTTCAAATGATTAGGTCTTTATTCTCAGTCCAGTTCCAGTGATATTCTCTAGAAAATCTTAATTAGAATCCTGAGAATACTAACATTTGATTTGTTAAAAAATATGTTTAAGGTCTTCCTGATTAGAAAGTGCTGCAAGATGTAAACAAAGAACATTACAATAGATTATGCTGCTTACGATTTATGAGTGGATGAGTAAAGTTTTATACATTTGATGGTGGGGATAGGGAAGAAATTGTTTTGTTTGTTCTCATTTTTTCTATAATTTTTTAAATAAAGAAGACAGAAAAAAGTGATGAGCATTCTGCCTTTTCCAACTGCATGGGAAGAGAGAGAAGTACAGAGAGAAGAGCATGTCTGAGACAGATGACAAAAATGTCAGCAAGGGAAAAAATGGCCCCATCCACTTTTAACTGCTCCAAACCACAACTGACATTTGACCCCATAAGTTACTCCCAAAAGAATGTGGCCTCAACAGAAAAAAGATTGCCCATCCCAGACTGAACAGTTTATGAGGGAGAAAATGAAATTGTCATATTCACCCATCCTTATTTGATAGAAGGATTTTCCAAAGGGGACTATTGCAAAACCATTGTGTCCATCAACTGTAAGTTTCCAGTCATGTTAATTACAAAAGCATAATTTCATTCCTAGAGAATCACATTAAAAAGTGAAAATGATTCCAGACTTCTCAGTTTGTAAATGATGAGCACTCTGAAGTAAAGTTGGAGTTTGTCCCTATAGTTTTGATGTAGATGTTTTACAATGTAGAAAATAAGCGGCATTAAAAATTTAGCCAGCCTGCCTGCCTGCCTGCCTTCCAAATGGGAGCTTGATTCAAATGTGACCAAAGGAAAGGGGCAGAGAGTGTATTTCTGGGTCAGAAGAATTTCAAAATTAGCCTGTAATAGAATTTGATTACCTTTGGTTTGTTTAACATAGGAGACTAAGAAGATTCTTGTTGGATCAAATGAAGTCCTATATAGTCCAACACTCTGTTCCCAAATTTTCCAACCAAATGCCCCCAAAAGGCATCAGGATGTGAAAGCAACAGTGCCCTTGTGTGTGTGACCCCCAGTGACTAATACTAAAAATGATATAGATAATAATAGTCACTGATACCTATATCCTTGAATTTTATTTTAATGTTTCCTCACATTAGAATTATTCAAGCCCCTAGGCTATTAGAATGCCTTTTTCTGTATCTTTTCCAGTATTAAACTAACTTTTTTGAGATGCAGTGAGAAGAAATGTATCCCAATGCAGCACAGATTTGTACAAAGGCGTTATATCATTGATAGTTCTGTTTTCTATTATTTTTCTAGTAATCCCCAACTTCTTTATTTTTAAATGTGTAGCCTGCCTTTCTGCTTATATAAGCATTCAAAGCCGTTTACAACAATAAAGCAAAATATGAAATATAAAGTCAATTTCATTAAAATCAATACTGTCAAAATCAATTAACATTTTAGAGCTTGCTGAAATGGTTTTGCCATTTTCCTAAATACTGGGAGAGTGGTGGCCTAGGGCATGATTGGTAAAAATATTTCATAGCCTGAGAGACCAGCAGGGAGACAGGTCCCGTCGGATTGGACCCCCACCAGATGATTGATGGACCCAATGGAGATCCAAAGAGAGCTTGGTGTTTTCCCTGAGGATCTCATGGGCAGTTCAGCTGAGGCCCTAGTTGCTGCCTGGAATGGGTGGATGGCTGGGGCCTTGGATCGTATCACTCCTATGTGGCCTCTCCCTGTGTGCCAATCCCCGGGTGCCCCTTGGTTTAGCGAGCAATTCTGGAAGATGAAACACCAGAAGAGAAGTCTGGAGCACTGCTGGAGGAAAACTCAAAGCGACTCTGACTAGACACAGGTAAGAGCCCATATTAGGGATTACCTTGTGGCAATAAGGGCAGTGAAACATCAATATTTCTCTGCTCTTACTGCATGTGCTTATAGCCATCCAGTGACCCATTCCCTATTGGGTAGGGAGAGCCCCCCTGGAACATCTGCTAGGCTGTTGTGAAGATTATTCACTCAGATTAGCTCCGTCTTGGACTCTGACTGGGCAGAGCAGGCTGAGGTGCCTGTGGTATGATCTGGTAGTGTGATCGGGAATGAGTTTGAGCCAGTGGCTTCTGAGGAAGTGGGCAGGACTTTCTCTGCTGTTAACTTGGCCACCTGTTTACCGGATCAGGGTCCCTCCTGGGGTTGTGAAAGTGGCAGGAAGATGACATGCAGTTGGGTCCATGCAGTACTGTCGGCCTATTTGACAGAGAGAGTGGTGCCCCCAGCCTTGGGGAAGGTTGTTGAGAAGATGGTCTGTCTGCAGCTGAGGAGAACCCTGGAGGAAACAGATTATCTAGACCCATTTCAGGCAAGTTTCAGCCAGGATTTAGTACTGAGACAGCTTTGGTCGTGCTTGTTGCTGACTTGTGGCAGAGCCAGGATGATGGTGCTGCATTCATCCTTGCACTCCTTGATCTCCTTGTGGCTTTCGATACCATCAACCATGGTATCCTTCTGAGCCAGCTCCATGGGTTGGGGATTGGGGGCACCTTTTTATGGTGGTTCTCTTCCTTTCTCCAAGGCTGATTCCAATCGGTGTTGGTTGGTGGGGAGAGATCATCCCCTAGGCCCCTCACTTATGGGGCGCTGGAGGGTGCTATTCTCTCTCCCCTGCTTTTCAACAACTACATGAAACCGCTGGTCATCCACTGGTCTGGGGTTTGGTATCATCAGTATGCTGATGATACCCACTTATACCTTTTGACTCCGGGCTGGCCAAATGAGGCTGTCGATGTTCTGTCCCAGTGCCTGGAGGCTGTGCAGGTTTAGATGGAGAGGAACCATCTCTGACTTAGTCCTAATGAGTGGCCGTGGGTGTTTGGCCTGCCCAGATCTGGGGATATTCCAACTTTGACCCTGGATGGGGTTGTACCTCCCCATTCAAGGATGCTGCACAATTTGGGGGTCTTCCTGAATTCACAGCTCCTGCTCAATGAGCAGGTGGCAGCTATGGCCAGGAAGGCTTTTGACCAGCTTCATCTGGTGCACCAGTTGCACTCTTTCCTAGATTAGGGGGGGAACCTTCAGAGACTCACTTATGCCCTGGTCACTTCATGACTTGACTACTGCAATGTGCTCTACGTGGGGCTGCCCTTGAAGACTACCTGTAACCTTCAGCTGGTCCAGAATGCAGCAGTGCGGGCAGTGATGGACATGCCTCAGTATGCCCATGTAACACTTCTACTTCATGAGCTACACTGATTGCCAGTTTGCTTCCGGGTGAGATTCAAGGTGCTGGTCACTACCTATAAAGCCCTACATGTATAGGTGCTGGTTACTTGAGGGACCATCTGTTTCCCATAGTATCTGCCTGACTGGTTCAATCTGGCAGGGTTCGCATGCTCTGGGTTCCATTGATTAAACAATGTCACCTATCAGGACCGTGGAAGTGTGCCGTCTCTTTAGTAGCAGCTACCCTCTGGAATGAGGTTCCCCCCCCAAATTCGAACAGCTCCCACCCTAGCGGTATTTCGAAGGGCCTTAAAGACCTGGCTCTTCACCCAGGCATTTGCCATCGTTGTTCCTTTGTCTTGTGCTGTTTTTGTGTTTTTTGAATTGTTCTCTGTTTTTTAGATGTTTTAACAATTGTAAACTGCCCAGAGTTGCTGGGAGTCAGGCAGCATATAAATTTAATATATTGTTATTGTTGGTCACATAGTTAGCCAGATGTTTAGACTGGATTTCGCATTTTTGTCCACCTATCAAGTCCTTCCCAAGGACCTGGGATAGGCAGATGTTGTTTGATGGTGTTAAAGGCATTGTCAAAGCATGTAAGCTGTTCCAAGTAAAGCTGCCTTTTGCAATTGACTGATGGTGATTTTGTCAATGCCGGTGGTGGTATTATTATTATTATTATTATTATTGAAGAGCCTCTCTCACATACCAGATTGTTGAGATACTAGCATCTTGAAAATGGGGCATCTTGAAAATAATTTCTCCTGCTGATCAAGATAAAATTGCGTATAAGGGCTGAATGTGGTGAGGTTTGTTGTTATATTCTGCTGAGTTGTAACCTACTCCTATTCCTGGTAACTCTATAAATAAAAGGTCTGCAAGCTGTCCTGTCTCTCACTGCATCACACAGTTATTGCAGGTCCATTTCTATGGCTTCTGTAGCCTGCCTATACACCCCTTGCGCTGTCAGCTTCTTCTCCTTCCATCCACCTTTCCCAGCATTAACATCTTTGCTCTAGCCCTCATGATGTCTCCAAGGAATTATAATTTTTGTTTGGTTAGAGTACGCATTCTGGCTTGATTTCCTCTCATATTGAACAGTTGATTCTCTTGGTGGTCCAAGGAATGTGAAGCAGCCTTCTCCAGCACCTATTAACACAGAATCAGTAAATAAGCATAGAATAGATGTTCCAAACAATTGAGTCTGGAAAAAAAAAAAACAGCCAAAAACCCATTAACTCAAAATGATGGGAAGAAAAAGCATAGGATTTAAGCCCTGCGGTTGATGTAGTGGTTGATTCCCATTTTCTGTGGCGCACAGGACTGCATAAACATGACTACTTTCTTGTCTGCAATGTTGCAACTTTTTTAATAGTATTGTGTGATTGTGATGCTAGCTTGTTATTGAATGCAGGATCAAATTTCTAGAGTGCGAGAGATTTATTGCAATGCTATGTGAAATTGGATACCAGGCAGACTCATAGCAGGAGACATGTTCCCTTTGTCTTATAGCAAATTTCAACTCTTGAAGCTTTCATCTGTTCTATTGGCTTTCATCTCTATTGCTAGCATGCAAAGAACCCATCTTGCACAAACCTTCCAATATGGAAGAACTTCAATAATGTGACTCACACATTCCTGTGAAATGTCAAACTTGACAGCAATTTCTCTTTGAGTGATCTGCCAATCATCCTTAATCAGTTCGTCAATATTTCTCATATGAAACTCATTGGCTACTGTCACAGGACATCCATTTTTTTCTTGATCTCACAAATCAGCTGTTCCTAGTGCACCATATTTACATTTTTTGGCTCAGTGATGTACAATAATCACATCAACAGAGTCATTACCACAAACAATCTGCATTTGGTAGTTAATTTCAGTTCATGGGACTTCTTCAGCACTTTAAATCTCAGTCACAACATGTTGCTTAAAGTACGGTGACTTCAGGCTTTGATTTCATGAACAATACCACCTTTTCTCAGAGCATCTTCTGCTAACTAAAATGAAAGAATATATGCTAAAGAACCCATCAGAGCTTCTAATGCATCAGTACTGTCATCTGTTGGTGACTTATAACATTGGAGGCATTACTTTTCATTCAACTCTTGAAGGTTGTAACAAAGGTGTGGCTAACTTGTCAAGTTTGACTGCTCAAGTGGCAAACTTGGTGGACTAGATGTAGTGCAAATACACACCTTGCCACAGCTATCACCTGTAATGAGTGGGTGTTAAGGAGCACTCCCAAATTTTAAACTGCTCTTTCTATGGGAGTACAATCTCATCCAAAAACGGTTTCACCTGAGTGCCTGATCTTTTTTCTCACTAACAGCATCTTCATCTTGTCTGATTTATTACATATTGTTCTTTCTTATTCAATCTATTATTGAGATCAAGTAATGCTGAAGGCCACTGTTTGCTTTCTTGGAGTTAGATGAGAGGGAGCAGTTTAGCTGAACAGTTCAGAATTTAAATCATCTTTCTGAATTAACTGATACATGGCTGTTTTCAGAGGCACCTGAACTATACTTACATAACGGTTCTCTCTGGCCTGGGAACCACCTCAACAGATTCAGCCCTTATACCACTTGTACCCCAGTCCTCCAGTTATCTGCTTCATTGCTCTTAGCTCCCTCGTAAGGCAGGATGCTGCTTTAGACATAGGAAAGTACTGTACAATAGTATTAACTCCCAGGCCATCTCTATGATCCACTAGCTATGGCTTCAGCAGTATTGCCAACAGATAAGGCAGGACATTCCTCAAGTACATTCATGAAACCATCCAGATCCAGCAGGAGTCCAGATCCATCATACCCATGTAGGGCTCCATAGCAGCCACCAGTCTAGAACTGACTAGAGCTAGTCTACCTGTGATAATAGAATCACAGAGACCTGCTCTACTTTTCATTTTCACAAACTCCAGCTGAACAGAACATCAGATCCAGTAGGTGAACTGCTGCATGCATGGGCACAGATACCAGTTGGGATGGGTCCATGGTTGTCATGGTGGAATAAAATCACAAGCCAGTCTTGACTGGGTAACCTCAGTGTGAATATGCGTCCCCCAAGTCTATGGTAGTTCCCTCCTACCCCAGAGATCATCCTAGCTAGCTCAAGAAGACAGCCTCATGTGCAGCAGAGTGGATGATACACTAACAGTATTTCTACAATATCCCAGCCACCCAGCCGCAGCATGAATTTGTCTTTTTTATAGCAGTTATACGTTGTCCAGTATTGGTCATTGGTAGCTAAAATCTCATTTAGAGTGTATAAAAAGTGATGAATGTTGGTCTTTGCTGTACATTGTTGTTTTAATCAAACGAAATAATTTTACTGTATACTGTATAATTAGCCAATTTAGCTGTTTCATTCCTTAGCTGGTCCCACAGATCCTTACAACATGCCATGGTATGTGTCTCAATTGCAACAACTGGTCATCTTACAATTTCTGTTTCCTTTCTTTCAATCAGTTACTCGTAATAGATAATAATAGCCTATCTAAAAATGTAGCTTTGTTCCGATTCTTACATGTACAGAGATTCATACAGAATCAATGTAGTAAGTGTTTTTTAGAAGCACCATATGGATCTCTCCATGGATTTGTGACCATAGGAGCAAGCAGCTTAAACTAAAAGCCATACAAATGTTGTCAATGTCACCAGTAAGCCAGGAAAAACTTGCTGATGTTTTATAATTGCATTTGATCTTGAGGCGACCATATGCTGTCTCGGATTATCATCATATATAATGCTAGATTATGCTTCTAGTAATTCAGGCAGTTCTTTTCCCAATAGCCCATTTTTATGTCAGTAGTACAGTACTAATTATATCTTCAGATATATTGGTCTTAAGAAGGGCAACAAGGAGGGCTCTAAATGATAGCAAAAAGATTTAATTGGAATGCAACAGTCCATAAGTTTCCCGTTTGCTGGACTCCTCCTTTCTCTCCCTGCCTAACAAAATAAGCTTAGCTAATAGGCTTTGTGATCACCTGAAAGGTTCACAAGCTGTGGTTTCTTTTAGCCAATTTTCAATTTTCTGAAGTTAATACAAACCCAATCTAACAAACAAAATCTTCTTTGCATGGATTGAAATACGTGAGGCAGATAACATCTGAGATTGCACGACTGAGTTCACACAACACTAAACTAACCATATTACCAGGCTGAAAACTGGAAGACCATGAGTTCTAGTCCTGCCTTAGGCATGAAAGCCGGCTGGGTGACTTTGGGCCAGTCACTCTCTCTCAGCCCACAATGTCAGGCTTGGGTGACAAGCTGGTTGGTAAATTCCTGTTGCAACCAATGGAACAACATTTGATCCCCAAAAAGCCAGACCCTGCACCTGTGGGAAAATGTTAGGAAGAAAAAAAAATTATATCCTGCCTTTTGTTCAAGTCACATATATAAAAGATGGGAATATGCATAATTCATTAACGTTCCATTCATAGGGTGATGACACCATGCATATATAGTACAGTAATGCATTTGGCATTGAACAAAACTGATTTCAGGATCCATTCGTCTTCCCCTTTCCCTTTTAGTGAAAAGAGTCAGGGTTCGTCATCATTGTACAGTAGTTTATTCCTGCTCATAATTTTGCTATAGGAAAAACTTAAGGCGCATCTCATTTACCATGAAATAATCCTTCTTGACAAACCGAGTCCATTGTTTCCTAAGCTGCAAGGAACATATCCTGTAACTATATTGCTTTGTAGAATGATAGTCTTATTCGATCAGGTAGAAGAGAATTATTCAACTGGGATACATCTGTATTGCCAAGCAGTCCCATAATAATTTAGAAGATGGAAGCCAGTTAGACATCATTCCTTCTATAGTGAACCCAAATGATCAATAAGATTGAACCAAAACCAAAAAAACTGAGAAACAGAAAAGAAAAATTGTATCTGCTTGCTTGGGGGACTTCTGAAGCTTGCTGAAGAACAAACATTAAACTAAAAGCCCCCTCCCTAGACAATGCAGGAAGGATTAAGTATGCTCAATAACAACAATATTTTGAGTGCTTTTAGGAAAAGGAAATCAGAAAATGGAGGAGCAGATGTCTCATTTTATCATGCTTCATATTAAGGCTCTCCATTTTCCAATCTATTTTTAAACCAAATTGTTTGGCTCCAGGAGCACTCTCTGTAGTCTTTGCATAATGATGAAGACTAATGATATGAGGATTGTTATAATACATAAATCATCAACTGGCCATTTCTAAGCAATGTACAGTTTATTATTTTATTATTTATTTTATTCATTTATATCACAGTATTTAAATACTACCCCAATCCAGAGATTTTTGGCAGTATACAAAATCATAATAATCCCAACTGATGCCCTTCCTAACCCATTAAAACACATTACAAAATGTAAATCTAAATGGTAGCCCACATTTCCTCATTATGGGCCAGTCAGGCTTTAATCAACATGCAGGACTGAAAACAATTAGGTAAGATCAGAAGAATCCAAGAACTTAAGTAGTTTTTACTGAGTAGAAAATTAGAACGCCATAATAAAAGAATTCCAGCTACTATTGTTTTACAAGATCAAATTAATCAAGCTGTTTCTCTCTGACTGCATGAAAACAAATTTTACCAGGGCTGAAGACCCACTGAAACAAAATTGTTTTAAGTACTTTCCAAAATATCAAAAGAGAAGGTTCCCAGTTTACCTCTGGGGGCAGCATGTTCTCTAATGTGGGGACCACTACATTACTCAGTAGCACCTAAGTAGCTTTTGAATTTGTAACCCAAAAGTCAGAGACTTAAGATGATCCTGTTCTCACTGCATTTTTCCAATTATCTGTGGCCAATACAAAGAGAAATTCTTTGTTGTCCTTACTCAGAAACATGGTCATTTAAATGGGTTCAGTTTTATTTTCCTATTAAACCCTATGGTTTCTACCTTCACTGCCCACCATATTTACCAACCGCTCAGCTTCTTTGGGTCTAATGGCTTCACAGAACCATCAGTTTTGTCATTTCCATTCTGCTTCTTTTTACTCATTATTTAGCAACCATTAAATACTTTGATTCCCGTTTATCTCTGTTTCTAGACTATTAGAACTAGTATATTGCTCTGTGTCTCAAGTGTGTGGAAAAACCATTTTTCTCTTTTGTAAATAAAGCCTACATAGGGAGGAGTCAAAAAAGTCAAGATGTCAGGCACAACCATGTGATCAAAGCCTTTACATGCATTGCAACACATATAAAAAAGGGGCAGGTTTTTGATCACATGGTTGTGCTTGTGATAGAGCACGACTTGACTTTCTTGACCCCTCTGTGAATTCCTCTGAAAGCCTACATGCTTTGAGTCACATGGTTTGGGATCTATTTTCTCCCACTAATCAACATTACTCTATGTGGTCAAGCTGTTTAAAAACAAGTGTTTTCTATATGTCTTCTGTTTTTGTCCATTTTCTCTGTGTTTTCTTTTCTCCTTTTTTTCTGTTTCTCTTTTCTGTTATCTTTTTTCTTTATTTCTGCATACTGAGGCAAACTTTTTAAAAACCCACATTCTTCGACTTAAATGATTTGTGATCTAGTTACCCCCACCTCACAGTTGCCATGTCTTACTTTCTTGTGTTCAAATCTCTCTTATGGAAAAGGTTTCTTTATTCCCACAACCTCTTGAATATATTATGCAAATTCACATAGTGCATATGAAAGAAGATAAGTGGCAATATCGATAAAGTGCCTGATGCAGTCTGAGCTTTTGTCCCGGTGTTTTTCAAAGTTCTTCACTTGACTATAACAAGGTTACTTTTATATACAAGCATTGCACTACAGTAATCCAGGGTCCATGTCATGCCTGTGTATCCACATACGCTGTGAGCATTTAAATCTTTATTGTGGTCATTGAGCAGAACTGTGTACAATTTCAAAAAGTAATTGAAACAAATGAGCTAAAATATACTGTATACAATAGGAAATGAACTATTATAAAAGATCTAAAAGAAATTACTTCGCTTATAACGAAGACTATTAAGCAGAAACTGCAAAATCACTAAAACTTTTAAAATACATGGGTGAAAAAATATTTGAACTCAGTGATTATTAAAAATGCTAACCTACTTAAAAGGTAACCTGAAAGGTAAATAAACGTAGTTATACAACTTTTTAAAAAAGGGCTCTGGAAATAGATGAGCGTCAATTTGTTCACTTTCAGTGACCACTGCTTAAATCTGTTAATCATAAAATAACGGTATTGGAGATTAACTGTAAGACAGCCATAAAATTCTGGACAGTAGAAACTGAACTAATTCAAGTTAAACAGCAGAAACTATACTAACTTGCTATAAATAGTGACAGAGTTTGAATAAAGTTTAGCTATTTCCTGGGGATTGTTTCTGAGGTATCGGCTAAAAGAAAAAGAATGAGACCATCCATTTTTGATACCTAGTGATTAAAAATGGTATAACTAAATCAGTATTTATGTGGGACAGAAGATATGAGATACACCTAGCTTCCAAACTGTGGCTGTAAATTTGGGGATGGAACATAAACCTTTTTATAAATTGAGATCTGCTTTATCTCCAGAACAGCTTTTTGTAGCCAATTGAAATCAGATATTATGTAGAGAGGCCACAGAGTCTGAAGGTGAAATTTATTTCAGTAAACCGTAAGGCTGTGAAGTTACCCTGCAGATTCTGGGAGGTTGGGGGCTTTAACAAAATTAATTTGAGTCAGTATCTCAAGTGACAGAATCTGGTGAAATCAGGCCTACTTCTAGTCTTAGCAGAGAGTTGAAAACATGTGGAGGGTTTAAAAATTTAGAGTGCATGACTTCCATGGCTGCACTATTATAATCGCAAATCTGCATGCCATAGGTTGAGTAGTTGCAAATCTTGACTTGTAAGATTTAGACTGCAATCAGAACATGCTTATTGCCATTTCAGGAAGCAAAGCATAACATGACTTTCATCATACAAAATACATGGAGGGAAACAGCTCTCAGCTGTTCAGATCATGATGTCAAGGCACAAATAGCATTCCAAGATATTTGTATGACCAAGTTGGTTGGGCGGCAATGTCATCAACTCTCCATGCATGATAACAAGATACAAGACATTTTATAAATACCATATTTTTTTTTTCATAATTGATGGGGAGGTTGTCCTTTTTACAGTATGATGGAAGAGCCTGAAGAGCCTCACTCATGCCCCCTTGAAAGGTGGAAAGATGTCAGCATTGCATATATAAGAACTAAAATTGGTCTTTTAACCATCATAGGTAGATTATATTCCCTCCTTGATAGTAAAAATTGAATAAAGTTGGAGCCAAAATAAATTCCTATTTTACCCCTTTTTGGATTAATATGATGGAGACCCTTATTGTACACCATCACTGTACATTTTGTGTTGTGAATACTGTGACTATGCAGAAGTGTGCTAAGATTTTTACAATAGTTATGCATTAATACTGGCTGTTGTTAATCATTAAAATTAGAAGAGAAATGCAAGTATTTAGTAGTAATGATTTGGAAATCTACCTATTTTTTTAAAAGATATCTTTACTCTTTCTTGAAGGTTTTCTGCAGAATCCCTCTCCCCCTCCTATATTCTGCAATTTAAAACAATGAATGGATGCATAAGGCAAATTGGAAATATGCTGGTACTGATCCATTTGCTACACTAGCAGCCCCGAGGATCCTGTCCACTTCCTCAGGCCCAACAGGATCAAACTCTCCCTAGATAACCAAGATAGACCAAGCCCCAGTAATTTTCACAGGACCTGCATCAAGGCCAGAGTCCAACTTAGAGTAGATCCGATCAACTTTGCCTGTTAGATGCCTAGCATACTCTTCATAGCAACCCTGTAGGTGAACCTTAGCACCACACACACCCAGGAGGGAAAACATGTCTTTGTTCCCAAGCCCGGGGCCCTGGGCATGAGTTAGAGTAGTGATGGTGAACCTCTTGGGCTTGGCATGTCAAAAATTTGGAAAACGCCTAACTTGACCCTGCTGGTGTGTCACCTTCCCCCCCTCCGGACAAAAGAGAAACAATTCTTTTCATATTCATTTATTTAAAATAAATATAGTCCAATCATGTGTGGTACTAGTTATTGAGTGTCGGTGAACACTGGCTTGTCACTTTTGACACATGTGTCATAGGTTCACCATCACTAGGTTAGAGCCTGTCTCCTGGTTGTGTGGATGATAGGTTAGATTATGCCTGGCTGCTATGTGTTTCCATTTTTATTTGTTTTTATATTGTGTATTTTGTTTTTTATTTGTTTTATTGTAAGCCCCCTAGAATCACATAAAAGTGAGATGGGCGGCTATATAAATTGAATGAATGAATGAATAAATAAATGAATAAGCATGAACCAGGATTGCTATTTCAAAAATGTTATACATTACTGTAATATCACATTGTTATTTCTCTTTAGATTGTATAAATAACATTGTTATTGGGTAATATAGAAACATCATATATTGATATATCCATTACATAGCATACTCTTCACAAATACTCCCAGCAAGAGTATGATGGACCTACATCTCTGTGCAGTACTTTAAATTAAGAGACCATGACTGCCCTAGACCAGTTAGTTAGCTTCATGATAGGTCTGTGGGGTCCCCCTCAGTCATAAGAAAATACATTTGGCCCCTGCAGTGCCAAACCTATGGGTAAATAAGCAGAGAAAATCTCCCAACTAAGCAATCAGAACAGATAACAAAATTCACAACTCCCAAACAGGTAAAGGAATTAAAAACAAACAAACATAAACACTAAACATAATTTTTTCTGGATTAGTCCCCGAAGTTTTATTGGCTAGAGTTTTGGAAGCGGTTTGTCAATTACATTCTTCCCAGGGCTGAGAGACTGGCCCAAAGTCACCCAGCTGCCTTCATGCCTCAGGCAGGACTAGAATTCACAGCTTCTAACCTAGTGCCTTAACCACTACACCCAAACATGTTCTCAAACACAAACTATGTTCATATAACTTATTGAGGTTGATGTTTTCTCTAGCAATTTTCACTTTTTGTCAATAGACAAAGAGCAGTAGATGCAGTAGATTCAGCCATCATTCTCCAAGCACATTTCAGCAACTCATCTAACACATAGCTTGGCAGCCAGTACTTGATCTTCTACACCATGCTGCTCATCTGGTGAAGTCCATTCTATTTCATAAACTGTGTATAAAGTGAGTGGTGTCACATGTTCTTCCAGGCCACTTTGCTCTGCTCTTTTACCACTGTCAATCAATGGCTGTGCTTATGACAAGGAACATGCCACTCTTAAACAAACTCAGTTGTTACAGCTGTGGCATTAGGATTATTCAAACATTCACTGGGGGTTGTAAGTACAGTTATCTGGAATGTGAGAGCTTTGTGTATACATGTTCATTAAATTGATTGAAGAATGGTTGACAGGCCCCCTCCTATATACATATTATATATTGTGTGTGTGTGTTTATATGGAGAGAGAGAGAAAGAGAGAGAGAGAGAGAGAGAGAGAGAAACAGACATCTTCTGGAACACAAACAATGTTGGTAGGCAAAATACTAGGAAATATTTAACTCTGTTCAAGTCTTCCTGAGAAAGCCTCAGCTTCTATTTACAAATAATTGGTGTATGGATCTAGAAAATGCATTTACACACCAAAGAGTCTTATGGTAGAGAAGCAGAGCAAACTAAGGGGTAGGACTAGTTGCTAAAAATCCTCTCCCATTAGTGCAGTCAAGCTTGGCTTGATTGACTGGCACTAAATTCGACATTCAAAGCTTGCCATGCCAAGTCATCCCTCAGAGTTCAGAAGTGTTGGTTTCCTTGCAGTTGCCAGCAATGATAAATAATAGCTGGCTTTTACAATGAAGTTTAGTTACTAATGGCTAGCAATGGGCAGTGCTCCATTCAGAAACACTTGCAGTGCTTAACACATCAAATTATCTAAAAAGTCTCTGACTCAAGCCAATGTTGTGTTGTTCATCTGTGTTTAGATTTGCACAACATGCTAGGTCATGTGTTCTGTTGGGCTATTTTGGTTTCTAAACCATGATTTATGCCTACGGATCTTCTGAGAACCCAGCCAATTGTAGCCTATTCAACTATGGTTCAGCAAACTATGCTAAGTACAACATGTGAATCCTACCAATGTGTGTGTGTGTATGTTTGTATGAAAATATATGACAAGAAATGTTGGCAAACCAGTCTTACTGTTGCTTTAAGATGTTGGGCTTATATATTACATACTCTAAGATATAATTTGCTTTATATGATCTAGTGGGATATGCAAATATACACACACACACACACACACACAGATACTTCTTCACTTCTTCACACTCACAGTTTGTGCCACAAGTTGTATGTATATGCATGTTTTAGCCTTCCCAATGTTGTGTCCCCCAGATGTATTGACTACAATTCCCAGAATGTCTAACTAACTTCCATGCTGATTAGGAACTTTGGGAGTTGTGGTCTCAACTTCAGTGAAGGCTCCATACATAGCTGCTAACTGTTCCACTTTGAGTGGGACAATCATAGTTGAAGGTGAGTCCTTGTATCTGATAAATGTGCCCTTGTAAAATCCCTGATGCATGGAATAAGGTGACTAGTTGGTTCTTTGGATGCTGTGGGCTGATTGTAGTGGCAGACAGAATAGCAGCCCTGGATTAACCATTAAGCAAAATAAGCACATGCTTAGAGCACCAAGGGAAGGGGGGCACCACAGTTTTTTTTTCCTTAGCTATCATGCTGATAACTCTTTCACTGCCACACTCAACTTTAGTCAATTGTTTTGTAATTCTCCTTATCTCCTATGTTTGACATGTACATTGTTAAAATATACTTTCTTTGGCATGATGAATGACTAAAGTTTACAAGTTTGGTTTGAAGGTGTCATCAGGCATCACATTTGTTTCCATCTCAAAGATTGCTATAATTTCTCAATATCCAGTTGTAAAATTCTCATAGGATAAATGTGAAAGGTCAAAATACTTGGAAATTTTCCTGAGCATGAATTATCTTTTGGTCCAATCCATACTCTGCAATGACAGACAAAGCACTGAATCCAGAATGATTTTCCAGCATTTTTTGTTTAATTAAAATATAATTTGTCAATGGATGGATGGATGGATGGATGGATAGATGGGGCTTAGAAGAAGATTGCAAACCTTCCTTCAGCCTCAGTAGTTACTAATGCCTTACTCTGTTGGAATAAGATACTAGAATATCTTTAAGGTGAGGAATAAATAAACACATTGTGTGTGTCTACGTGCATATATGTGTGTGCATGCCACAGTGGCTAATATGACCCTGTTTTTGATCCTGATATGGTAAGTATGCAGCAAAGCTTTTCTACGAAACTCAGATCTCAAAGACTGGAACTTGATAACATAGTAGTTGCAATTATAATAAAACCTTTTTTTATAATTAAAAAAAAAGGGAAGTAAAGTAAAAGCTGCAAAAGTACAAATGTTCTCTTTAGAGACAGAGTAGCCAAGCCAGGAAATATCAATAACCGCTATGCTGTTGTATAGGATTCTTCCCAGTGGTATTTTCTATAGAAAATAGAACTATACTGTATTCATCCTCTCCCCTGAAAAGGCTGCGTGGTCAATTTCAAAGAAAGTAGAGAGAGAAGGAAAAAATGACAAATTACTTGAAGAAAGTTTTATTGAATTCAATGGAATTTAGGGCCAAGATAAATCTGACAGTGGCACACCTAGATCTTCAAACACAGAGTGCCTTATTTCATGTAAAGGAAAAGGAGGAGTTGAGATTTCTCCCCATTCTTTTTCTTTCAGCTGGACTCCAGTCTGGGAAGAAATTATCAGAGAAAGAAGAATGTGATTTATGCCATCATCTGGACAGGCCAAACTTTGTGTAAAAGAATGACTGGTTGGGAGCTTGACATCAGGACTTAGAACAAGGACAAAATAAAATCAGAGTATTTCAGCTTCCCAGGACACTGCTCCATTACAGAGGTCAAAGTAGCTAGTAAGGAAACTTTAACAGCACAATCAAGTGAGAGAGTGCTGAACTCAGATCAAAAATTTGCAGGCTATCTCAAAAGGCCTCAAAAAACACAATGGGTTTTTAACCCATTACATTTGTTAATTGATGAAACACTTATAATTGGTCTCACCTGTAATCTGCATCTCTATAACCATTCTGTCTTTCCTCTCCCCTCCTTTCCCTACCCCATCCCAGTTTAAATCCTATACAAGTCTAGCCACTCTTCTGCATCTGATGAAGAGAGCTGTAGCTCACAAAGCTTATGCCTTTCAATAAATTGGGCTACCAGACTCTTCCTGATTTTTTACTGGGAAAGAGGAGATTCAGTACCTTCCAGCCCACCCATTCTGTGTGGACTGGAAGGTACTGTGTTAGATCCTCTTTCAACTTCTGCTGAACTGAGCCTATGTTTATTTACATATTTATTTATTTAGCCTAAAGATTTTTAAAGTACCAAGTAGGAACTGTTCTAAATGGGAATAAGAAACATATTGTATTTGCAATGTCCCTTAGTCACAACTAACAACAAGCACTCCACGATTCGGAAGAACAGATTACTGACTTCTTCATAGTGGTAAAGAGATGCTGATATAACCGCCGGGTTCTCCTCTGCAAGTTCTGATCCTTAGGTGACCTAATGCATTGATGTAGCAGAAATTCACCAGCATTGTAATAGTGTGCCCAGGTTGCCTGGCATTCCAAATGAGATTAAAATCAGGCACGGCAGAAATGAACTTAATTTCAAATACAAAAGATAATAGCAGCAAAGGACAAACTGAAATTCTGTTTAATCCTCTTAATGATTTATAAGTCCATTTTCATTCTGGGATACTATCCAAAACTAATACCAATTATATATGATGACGATATCAAAATAGGTAGCCTAAAAGCTCTGTCTTCTTTTTTCTCCTTTTTTTGCCCAGAAGGCTGTTGAAAACTGAGGAGATAAAATGTTGAGGTTTTATCTCATCTGTGTTAGGAAACTGGTGCTTTGTGGAAATTCCATTTATTTTAATTAAACATAAGGTCTGGCACCTCGGGGACAAGTAGTAAAGTAGCAGCATGGCTCAAACATGTTGATTTGCCAGATGTATGGTAGCGATTTCTCATAATACATTCCATTAATGCTACAGTGGCACATACAAAGGGGTCTCTCCTGGAGCACACACACACATCATATTATATTACACCATTGCAAAACAGCCATAAAGACCAACTACATGTTGGGGCAGTGATGCAAACATGTTCAGAAATGCTGCTTCTGACTCTACAGAGGCGACTTGGGGGGGGGGTGTCATAAAAGTCAAGACGGTGGGTAAGACTACATCACTAAAGCATTTTTATATATGCAGAGCATGTGAAGTATCTAAAAAGGAGCGGGATTTGGGCATGTGGTTGTGGCTGCCTTCTTGGCTTTTTTGATCCCTTCCCTCCCTCAGATGCCCCTGATGCTATAAAACAGTGTTGCCCAGACTTGGCCACTTTAAGATGAGTGGACTTCAACTCTCAGAATTCCCCAGCCAGCATTCAATTCTGGGAGTTGAAGTCCACTCATCTTAAAGTGGCCAAGTTTGGACAACACTGCTATAAAAGGAGAAAATATAATTGTTTGTTTCATGGAGATTGGCATAAATTCACCATTGCTTTTGAAAACTGATAAACCTTTTGCTCTTCCATCTTCAGCCATTAAGAAGTAATTTAGAGACACTAACCTTTGAAAGAGGCTATTTCTAATGGCAGTGTTCAGTGTCTTTGCTCATCTGAGGAATGCTTAGTTGGATTTGATGGCTAAATGGCACCCATGATTCTAGAATTCTATGATGTTTGCTGGGAAGACCACAGTTTAAGCAATTATTTTGATTTGACTATTACTCCTTAAAACTTTCAGTGTCCTTTTTAACATGACACTATTTGTTGTAAGCAAGGAACTTCTCCAAAGTACTGTGACTGGGACATCACTGATGAAGTGGTTCCCGAGTTTAGTTAGAAGGTAGAACTTTTGATCATTTGACTTCACTTCTCTTCCCTATTCTCTTCTTTCCTCATGTTTTCCTGACCCAGGGCAGAACAGATGTGTATGGTCTGGTAGACACCAAATACAAATGCTAAGTTGTTTACATCATGCTGAAAAAGGGAGTTATGGATGGAGTCAAAGTCCAGTTGGTGTCATCAGCTTTAAATATTTCCAGGGCTGTTAATTATTTGACATTTTTAATTTCTGGAGTGTATTTTTCTCCTCCTTTCTGTGCATTCACAGAATGCAGCTAGCATTTGGTTTGTATAGGAGAGCATCTTCCCTTACTTGTCTGGTTGATGGGTCTTTTAGGCATGGTGTGGCCCTGTCCAAAATGCCAGGTACAGCTGATGGAGTGGAGGAATGACTGACAGCATGAGAGTGAAACAGAAAGACAGGTGGAGTCTGGATGAGTGACAAGTGGAAATAGTTGTCTATGAGAAATAAAAGGAACAAAAAAAGTGAAGGAGAGGAAGAAGGTTGAGATGAAATGTGGTGGTTACTGTAGCTCTGGAGAATGGGAAATACTATTTCTTATTCTGTATCAAATGACTATCTTAAGAAAATAGTAAGGAATATTAATTGACAAAAATATTGATTTGTACTTTCAGCTTAAAAATAATGTTTTTTAAGTGCTGTAAGAGAGCACTGAATGCTTATCCACATACATAATATGAAACACCAGCACTTTCTATCACCCTGTCCTTCCATTTCTCTGTTTTCCAGGTATCTAGGTTTGAGTTGGTAGATAGAGATTTCCAAACTAAATGGCCAATGTTTCCTTAACGGTGATTCTTTTTTCCTTGAAGAAGTACTTCTGAAGCACTCTGTGTCTATAATGTTCTTATCCCATTTTTTTTTCATGAGTGTAAAATGATCAGTTCACTAAGGTCATGCTACAGAGTTCTAATGCCATGTTACTTTTGCTAGGATCGTGGATTGATAATATTCCATCACTGTTATCAGCAGCATCAGCCTGAATCAATCCACTGCAGGATGAAGGCCTCTTTATTGAAGGCTATGAACTGTAATCTACCACACTGGTCCAGTGCAGGTTGGAAGAAAGATGTTTTTCAACTTCCCAGTCTGGCCCAAAGTGAGGACCAGAATCAGGGTCTTCCTGCTCCTAGTCCAGCACTTGTTCTTAATCCAGTATATCACCATGGCCTCCCCCCCCCCCCCCGTCTCTCTTTATGTATGTTTGGGGAAAGAGGGGAAGGAGTGTAACTTGCAAAAATGATTTTAATCTCTACGTTAAATTGTCACATCGTAGCCTTAGATTGCTTCCAGAAAAAAAATGCTTTTTTTCTGAATCTGCTTATTATTCTGAATTACTTTTCATTTTTCTATCATTTTTCCTGTAGAGGAAAAATACTAGTTCAGAAAGAAATGAATATTTTGTCTTTCATTAAGTTTATAATGCTGTACTGTATTTCTAATGTAGGGTTACTAAATCTGCGTTGCAGAAATACAGGCTACCACAAGGTGGCACCAGAGAGATACAGACAAATCCAGTCCTTTGCTGCCATCTGCTAGGTGTCTGGAGTTTTGCAGCCTGGACATATTAAGTATTTTTACCAGAAATTCCTGTTTTTATGAGTTGGTCTACAACCATGCCTAAGGCAATATACATACACCTATTATTTCTATGTATATAATAGGAACAAAGTATGTCCATTAATGCATGGACACAGTTCCAGTGTCATGTAAAGGGAAAGGAGAAAACATATTGGAGAGGAAAAGAAACTTTTAACATTTTTAAGATAGATTTGTATTACAGTGTAAGAGATGGAAAGAAAGAGAGGCATTTCAACATACATTCCTTAAGAAAAGTAGATGAAAAGGAATGCATGTTGAATGCCAGGGTGTTTCTTCCAAGCGAACAAGCATTTGATTTTAATGTCTTGTTTTTTTAAAAGGGCTATGGGATTACCAATCTTTTTAATTGGATATATTCAGAAGTAGAGCTATATTTTAACTATACTGTTGTTTTGCTTTCAAATTATTTGCTGAAAGAGGCCACATTTCTTTACTGGCAGAATAGCAGATTTCTCCTACTTGGTGGTCTCCACCTTACTTAGATTATTACCCCAAACAATTCCTAGTTATGGTGGCTGGGAGTTATGGGTTTTGCAGTCCAATACATCAGCAGGGCAACAGATTGGAGAATGCTACTATATGTGTTTACCAAAAAAAAAAGTCCTAATGAATTTAGTGGGGCTAATTCCTAAATAAATGGATGAGGGACTACAAATGTAGCATGCCAGTTCCCACTGAGGGAGATAGGCGGCATACAAATTTAATAAATAAATAAAAAATTAAAAAATTAAAATAAAATAAATAAATAAATGCCAGTTCTACCAATGACCATTCAGATCTATCTGAAAGCTCAGAAGCAGAGCACCACACAGATGTTTGAATCCAGCAATGGAAATATCACCATTATTTATCAAGGTTGAATTAACTTAATAGCTAAAAAATAGTTGTGAGATGGGGCTTGGATAAGCAAGGATCTCTTTCTTAGTTCTTTGAATCCTGAGTTTCTTGCAACAATCTAAAGAAAAGGCAGCTTTCATCATCTTATTCCAGATAATTGTTATTCTCTATATCATGTTTAGCTCTTGCTCCTTTGAAGCAATTTTTTTTTGGTCTAATTTTTGTCTAATTGGATCCCATTTAATCATCCTACATTCCCTGCAAAATGCTACAGGCACATACGAAACAGGTGAAGTCTTGAAACTGGGAGTTCAGCTTCAGAAGTGATTCCAACAGGAGGTTAATGAGCTGAATTTGGCAGGAAACATGCCCCACTAGGTAAAAAGTACTGGCTTGAATGGAATGGGGGAGAATAAAGCAAAAGACTTTCCCTTGAACTTACTGAGATGATTGATTTTTTTTCAGATAAGAGCAGGCTGGTATAGGATAAAAGAACATAAGCATAAGTGCCCCATTGCTGCATGCTTCTGTGCATGTATTTTAGTCAGTACACAGGTATGGCACACTAAGTATGTGCCCAGACATACACTCCTTTTTGTTTCTTGGTTTTGCAAACCTTCACTCCTTTCCCATTCTTTTATGCTGTTGAGAAAACTCCTGTATCTAACAATAGTAATAAGAAGCTGATTTCCCCAGCTGTACACCTTGAATTGGTCTGATTTGGCATCAACTATCCAGGCCATGGTTGGATCATATTAAGACAGTGTTGTCCAGACTTGGCCACTTTAAGATGAGTGGACTTCAGCTCCCAGAATTCTCCAGCCAGCATGGCTGGCTGGAGAATTCTGGAAACTGAAGTCCACTCATCTTAAAGTGGCCAAGTTTGGACAACACTGTATTAAGACAACTGTAATGCATTTTTGATTGAGCTATTCTTGGAGATCATCCAGAAACTTTAACAGATACAAAATGTGGCAACTAGGCATAAGACTCCAAAGCCACATTGCTGTACTGGTTTGAATACTCAAAAAGTTAACCAACTTAGACCTCAAATGCTGCAAAACTGGTATCATGCTTTTATCATTAACAGGGAATGCTGCACATGGTACAGGTATCACTATGTCTGCTATTTCTCTGTCTTTTTAAAAAGTGATATATGAAAGGCTCGATTGATCAAAGCCGGGAAGCGTAGTAGAGGCCAGTATTTATAGGCGCTTCTGGTGATGACCATTGCCCGTGGAAGACTGTCATTTAGAATCTAAGAAGAGCAATTGATAAAGACCTTACTTAGCTCCTGAATCTATTCAAATAGTAATTTCATGAAATGCTAAAGGTTTCAACACTGTAGCCTACTCTGGTGATATCAAGACCTGTTGGTGTACACATTCAATCAGCAGGGGGTGACAAGAATTGTAATTCGATATTAAATTTGTATGCTGCCCAGAGTCACCCTCTGGGGGAGATGGGCAGCATACAAATTGAATGAATCAATGAATGAATCAATGAATAAATAAATATAAATAAATAAATAAATAAATCCATCCCTCAACAGTTATGCATGAGTGACAAAGTCTTCATGTGTTTTATCGTGTCGGAACTATTACAGTCAGAAATTTGTGAGATAAATCAGAGCTGTACTT
Organism: Liasis olivaceus; assembly: GCA_030867105.1. NCBI lineage: Eukaryota > Metazoa > Chordata > Lepidosauria > Squamata > Pythonidae > Liasis > Liasis olivaceus. Next base: position 283,557,053 of record CM061349.1, read on the forward strand.
TTCAACAGTTTTTTATGTACTTATAAAGGAACACCTCCCCTTAAAGAAATATTTTGGGTGAAAAATAAGAGATAGAGATAAATGTCTACAAACTATGTGGAACTTTCTGGTATCTGTGAGAAAACTGTGTACTACCTAGAAGTGAGACAGTCTTTTTTCCAAGGAAACTGCTTATATATATGATGTGAAATCATATTCTGGATAAGTAGTCTTGATTGGGCAGTGTCCAGCAGATTTTTGGCTGACGTTAGAAGAAGCATTGCTTCCATTGATCTCTTTACAGATGTTTGCATTGTAAATAAAGTGCCATTTTTAAAACTGTGTTTTAAATTAAAGCTGCAATCCTACACATTTCCCTGGGAATAAATTTCAATGAAATCATTGTGGCTGTATGCTGAGTAGAGATGTTTGGAACTGTGTTGTAAAATACTGTAAGAACTTCCCCACCCTTTTGAAATCCATTCATTTTTTAAAGAGAAATAATAAAGAGAATGTAGATGTAAATTGGTAAACACATATTAACTCTCTATGAAGCTGTTGTTAAAACACAAATGATAAAAATATTACTTCGGTTGTCATAGAAATGGCTCACTCCTGTTTATATAAAGAAAAGAATAAACAGCTTGAGACACAGTTGAAAATGCATGTCACAGAATCATGTCAGAATAAGGTTTCTAAAAGGCACCAATGACGTTAGTTACCAAGGGTGGAAAACTTGAGAACACAAATGCTATAAAAAGTGTGGTACAATGACTGGGATGGTAATTCAACAGTATTTATGAGTCAGCTAACATTGTAAAAATGATTCCTTTGTAACAATCTATATATGATTAAACTACAGTGGTACCTCGCGTTACGAACTTAATCCATTCCGTGACTCTGATTGTAACTCGATTTGGTCGCACCGCGAGGCAAATTTTCCCATAAGGTTCAATGTAAATACAGTTAATCCGTTCCGCCCTCCGAATTTGGTCGCGCTGCGAGGCAAATTTCCCCATAAGGTTCAATGTAAATACATATGGCTCTGTATTTTCTTTGGAGCCATGCTGACAAGCACACCAAAAACCTTCCAAACGCCACAAAACACACCACAAGCCTCACTGAACGTCTCCTTGCTACCGCGATCTCGCCCACAGGAAGCCGCGACCGTGTGGCAGCAGGGCAAATGGCTGCGGATCCGGTTCGTAGTGCGGGGCGGAGGTCGCACGGTGAGGTAAATTTTTGGGGCCAGAGCTGATCGTATCGCGAAAAATTCGTAAGGGGGGGCGTTCGTAACCCGAGGTACCACTGTATATTTAGATCTGGATGTTAACTTAGTCTAGAAATCTGTAAGCTTATAAGGCATTATTTGTTTAATTTATAGACCATCTTCTCCAAAGAGCTCATAAATCATACATAGCCAATCCTTGTCCTGCATTCCACAACCCTGACTGAGCGGGCATTGGAGCCTTCATCTCCTTGTCCTAGTCTGACTTTCTGCTATACCATACAGGTAGCCCTTGATGTATGACTATTCATTTAACAACTATTCGAAGTTACAATGGCGCTAATAGAAGTGACTTATGACTGGTCCCCACACTACCATTGCAGCATCCCCATGGTCACGTGATCAAAATTCAGGTGCTTGGCAACTGGCATGTATTTACGACAGCTGCAGGGTCATGTTATCGCCATTTGTGACTTTCCCAGGGGGCTTCCAACAAGCAAAGTCAATGGGGGAAGCCAGATTTGCTTAACAACTGCATGATTTCCTTAATAACCACAGAAAAAAGGACGTAAAATCAAGTGCGACTCAACAACTGCATTGGTTAGCAACAGAAGTCCTGGTCCCAATTGTGGTCGCAAGTCGAGGACTATCTGTACTGGGTTTTAGCAGAAATTTATTGCTGCACTCAGCATTCCCATAGATTGATGAGAGGCTTCAAGATGGAACTTCCTGCAAGGAAGTTTCCCCTGTGACGCACTGCCTTCTTTATTTTCCTTGTGCCTTAAATCAGTTTGTTCATCAATTTTTTCTTTGCATTCTGTCCTCCATTCTACATCAGAGAGAAGCAAAATGGCAGTTCATGATGCCAGATGTATAAATGGTACCAGGACACATACTGGGGCAAACAGACATTCTTGTAAAATGCCCATAAAATGTTATGAAACAGCAGCATATAAAAACCACCTAAATAGAATTAGTAAAGGTGTTCCTTCTTCCCTATGTATTTAGAATATCCTACCTTGGTTGCTAAGATTTCATGATGACTTACAAATTAAAAGAAACGTGTTAAATAAAATCCAATTACAGTTCTAAAATTTAACGAAGACAGTGAAAAATGTAGCAAATCAGAATCACAGAATTGGAGGTCTTCTAGTGCAATCCCTTCCCCAGGGCAGGAATCCTCAGACGATCCCAGGAAAATGTCTGTTCAATCTTTGTTGAAAGCCTCCAGTAATGGACCACCCACATCTCCAAGAGGCAGTCTATTCCACTAATAGCTCTCACGGTCAGGAAATCCATTCTTATTTCGGGTTTGGATCTCTCCCTGTAAAGTTTCCATCCATTGTGTCCTACCCTTGGAAACTAAGGTACTATGGAAAATAAATCCACACCCTCTTCCCTATGACAATCCCTTCAAATATTGAAAGACTGCTTCTCTTCTTTAGGCTAAACATATCCAATTCTTTAACTGTTCTTCACAGGATTTAGCTTCCAAACCCTTCACCATCTTTGTTGCTCTTTGCACTGTTTCCAGTTCCTCAGCATCCTTTTTGTATTGTAGTGACCAAAACTAGACACAATATTCCAGTTGTGGTCTGACTAGTCCAGCACACTGCTAGCACATGCTTAATCTGTGGTTTACCAGGATACCCAGATTCTTCTTACAAGTAAAACTGCTGAGCCAGGTACTACCTATCTTGTATCTGTGCATCTGGTTTTTCCTACCTAAGTATAGAACCTGATGTTTCTTGCCACTGAACAACATTTTGTTACCTATCTATCTGTGACATCCTTCCTATTTTTTTTCTTTTATCTTATTAAAGTCAGCTGTCTTGAAATCTAGAACACTAATCTGACAACCTTCAGTTCTCCCTGCCTGCGATATGGTGAATTCTAGGATGGCATAGTCACTCTCTCCCAAGATTCCTAAAACTTGCACTTCCTCAACCATTTCTTTCCAGTTAGTAAGTATTACGTCAAATATAGCCAATTCTCTAGTTCCCTCCTTCACAATTTGGACAATGAAGCTGTCTGCAAGTCACATCAAGAATCTGTTGGATCTCCTGCTTGTCACAGAGGTTGATTCCCAGTTGATGTCAAGATAGTTTAAAAATTTTCAGATGTGTGTGTCTCAGATAACAGTTCAGCTGCCTTGTTCTGAACCAATGTCTTCAAAGACTTTCCAATATTCAAACATGAAGGGTGAACAGAAAGTAGATATAAATCTAATCAAAGATCTTTGACTAATCCATAGTAGACCACCAGAATTTCTGATAGCTTGGGGTAATGAAGAGTGAACTTTTGTGTGGAAAGATGACATCTTCCATTCTGATACTCAGTCTGTTGCCATGCTGACTGAAACTGAGTTCTGTAGTCCAACAGATGGAGGATATGAGGGTGAGTGGGTTATATTACAATAAACTACTCTGGATAATGGATTAACTAATTAATTAAATGTCTATATTGCAGCAGGTGAATTATTCAGCACATAATTGTTTGTGGCATGTTTTCAACAGTTTTTGTAAACTCCCAATACAGGCATCTGCTATTTATTAACTAGGCTTGCATAAGAGATTAAGTGATGAACCATGGTTTACAAATCTTAAACTCAGATTACTATTGTGCAGAAGTACTAATTCATTATCCATTGACGGCAACTCTGAAACTTTTTTGTACATTGGTACAAAAGGCTCTAGTAAGTAAAAAATGACAAAAAATGGAAGAATTACAAGGCCACAATAGCAGAGCAGGCCACTCTTCTTCCTGGATTGCTTCCCATGGCCCAGACTTCATATCTACATGGTTTTCCTTTTCTGGCCTTGCTGGCAGTACCTACAAAATATTGTCACAGATCACAGAAGACTTGCAGGGCCCGATGTGGCCCATGGGTTACAAGTTTGAGGCACCTTGTTTATAGATTACAATGGCTGGATTCATACAACACAATATAATGATGTGTTATATATAATATATGAAACATAAAATAATAATAATAATAATAATAATAATAATAATAATAATAATAATACCTTCAGTGAGGCACTACTTTGACATGGTTGTGGAGCTTGTGTGCTCCAAGAAGGATGAGAGCTATCCCAGAGATTCAACCATACTGGACAAGTCTCATCAGAAGAGCCAGATGAACAGTATCTTTCCCATAAACAATATGGTGAGATATAATTTACAAAACCTATACCAGATTGGTCATCGCCCAGGTTAACAAGGAGTTCCTGGATGTTTGGTGACAAGTGGGCTACAGGACACAGGGCTGTTGGCTGAGCAACAAGGGCTAGCAGCTGCAGGACTATTGGAAGAAAAGTTGTTTATCCGTCATAAATATACGAAGACTGAAAACAAAGAAATAATGATCTGCTATTACAAATCAAGTCCAACAAGAAGAGGATATCTGATATCTGTATTCACAGAAGTAGAATTGGAAGAACTGCAAAGGTCTACCCAGGGCAAAGAAATTGAAGCCTTGCCAGAAGTAGCTCAGACTGTAGAGGCAAACCAGGGGGAGTTGGTAGTAGAGGAAGCCAGCATAGCTATTGAATCATTTTCATTCCCAAACCAGGCACTCTCTCCTCTGCCTTCTTCTCAGAAAGAACAAAGCCCTCTAGCTAAAAAACAAGAGGAATTGAAACAAAGAATAACTGAGCATCTAGAACAGCACAAATACAACAGAAAATAAGGTTGCCTGCACTGAAGCTTGTTACAAAGAAACAGCTAGCACAAGTATTAAAAGATGCCAATACTGTAATATCAAATATAAGCACCAGCTCACTGTAAGAAACAAACCGACTAATGTATGGCACGGCTGCAGTTATAACTGAATACTTTGGATACAAAATCAACAAACAAGAAAAAAAGCCAAACAGTGCACCATCAAAATGGAAGATCAGGTTGGAAAATAAGATCAGCATGCTAAGATCAGATGCAAGCAAGCTAGAACTGATGAAAGAAAAAAAGCTGAAGAACAAGAAGACCAAAGAATACCTGATCAGGAAAGATCACCTAGAAACAAGGAAGTTCAAGAAACCACTGGAAATAATAAAGCAGCAAATAACAGCCATAGTCAAGATCAGCAGATACAAAGCTTGAATTGCGTACTATAGGCAGAATCTCCAATTTCAGCTGAATCAGTAACGTTTCTACCAATCCATCAATAGAGAGACTGCAGTGAACCAGTCAACACCTGACAAAGAAAAAAATAGTGCAGTACTGGGTGCAGCTATGAGACAACCCAAAGAAATATGACAAGAATGTAGCTGGGATAAAAGAGGTGGATAAGAGTAAAAAAGCAGCTGAAATGAAAGAACTTGTAATAACAGCAGAAATGGTGGAGAAAAGAGCAAGAAAGATCAAGAATTGGTCAGCACCAGGTGAAGATGAATTGCATGGTTTTTGGTTGAAATCTGACTGGTCTGCATCCACTCATTACCAAGCAGTTTAACAACATACTGCAAGGAGGTGAAATTGAAGATTGGTTAACATCTGGCAAAACCTACCTGATAATGAAAGATCCAACAAAAGGGCAGCACCAGGCAACTACAGACCAATTACCTACTTGCCAACAACTTTCAAATTGCTAACTAGTGTGGTAGCTGATGCAGTCCAACAACATCTAGTTGAAAACAAGCTCTTTCCATCTGAGCAGAAAGGAAACTGCCCAAACAGCAGAGGGACAAAAGATCAGCTCCTAATTGACAAGATGATTTTGGAAAACTGCAGGAGAAGGAAGACCAATTTGAATGTAGTTTGGATTGATTACAAGAAGGCATTCGACTCCCTGTCTGCAGGTGACAGACACGCACCTGCCATATAACAGCCCAGACTTAACAATTTTTGATGAGAAAGACAAAAAAGTCTGGATAGCGGACATTGCAACACTTGGAGACAGCAGAATAGAAGAGAAATAACTGGAGAAAATCACAAAATACAAAGACCTGCAATAGAAGAAGAACGACTATGGCAAAAGAAAGCAAAGATAGTACCAATAGTAATAGGCGCCTTGGGTGCAATCCCAAAATATCTGGAACACCACTTGAAGACCATCAGCATTGACAAAATCACCATCAGTCAATTACAAAAGGCAGCTTTACTTGGAACAGCTTGTATACTGAGATGATACCTTTAACACCATCAAACAACTGCCTATCCCAGGTCCTTGGGAAGGACTCGATAGGTAGATAAAAATGCCAGATCCAGTCTACACATCTGACTGACTGTGCGACCAACTATAATAATTTATTAAATTTGTATGTCACCTGACTGTTCATGATTCTGGGTGGGTTAGGGTCAATCAAACAAATTACAATAAAATCAATAAAATGTAAAAGATAAAGATAGAAGATAAAAGATGGCAAGCGCGACTAACAGATGGAATGAAGGGACGGATCTCACTCTCCTTCGCCAAATGCCTGGGTGAACAGCCAGGTCTTCACAGCTCTTGTAAACAACAGCAGAGTGGGGCCATCTGGATCTCAGGGGGAACCTTGTTCTAGAGGACAGGTGCTGCGACAGAGAAGGCGTGCTTCCAGGGTCCTGATAGATGACATTGTTTAATCAAAGGAACCCGGAGCATGCCAGTCCTGCAGGATTGAATCGGCCAGGCAGATACTATGGGAGACAGGTGATCCCTCATGGAAGCAGGTCCTATGCCATGTGTAATGTGTGAACCCAGACCTAATTTCTTTCTCACTTCTTCTTTTACTATCCCCTCCCCAAATATACTCTATGTAATACACCATGCAACTAATGAAGCACACTGTAACATGAAACCTTATGTAGTAAATTTGCTATTACCCAAGACACTTAGTTATTCATATATTTGTCTTATATCAGTGATTTCATGATGGCTTAGGAAAAAAAATACAGTAAATCAAGTAATAATATATTCTTACACATCAAGAAGCATTTCAAACTGCAATGACTTTTTTTTAATAAAGAAAATGTCAGGTGGAGATCCAGAAGCCCAGTGGATACCAAGAATTCTGCAAAACTTTTTTTTCTATAGCAGTGCTATGATGGGAAAATAACTGCAACAATCCATCAGGCAAAATTATCTTTCTTTGCAGCTCTCAATGGTTGGTAATTGCACTGACTATTCTCAGCTCTGATTCTGATCATCTTGAGCATTACTGGTACAACAAAGACCTGTTGTAGAAAAAGAGGGTCAACCACACCTCCTGGCTGCAGATATTTTCTCCAAACAATTGTTTACATCCCTGCTAATGCAGGTCACTGTACAAACAACCACAAACCATGTGCTTTTGTGGACAAATACCTATTGCTGGGTCACGCAATGCATTCAAGCAACTGATTTTAAGTTACAAATTTTATAGAATCATAGAATTCCTTCATCCCCCTTTTGTGACAAGTATAGAAATGCAGGAGGATGTTAGCAGAGAGAAGAAACTTCCCACCCTCCTTTGCCAACATCCAACAGGCAGTAAAATCTTTTGTAGGCTACTAGTATCCTTGCTAGGCTAATTTAGAAAGGTTAGCTGAATAACTTTCAAAACGTAGATGGAATAAGCATGGTGGACCATCGCTTCAGAAGGACAGTCTTCTTAGAGCATGTTCCTCTGATGCTCCACAATTTTGCATTCGTTTCCTTTTACAGTACAGGATTATTTAGAAATCGCTGAAAAGTCAGGTTGACCTATAAAAATGCAGTGCTACACAAGGAATCTATATAACCTTGGCAACTTTAAGATGTGTAGATTTCAAGCACGGGGAATTTTTTGGAGTAGAAGTCCATGCATCTTAAAGTAGTTAAGAGACTAAGGCTGAGAAACATAAGTTGATTTAATAAATAAGATAAATAAATAATAAGGTTGACGTAGCTAAGGTTGAGAAATATTGCCATAGAAAATAGAAAATATTGTCCTCTAATCCAATCGTGTCTATCATGTTGATTCAATCAAGAATATCTACTGTGATCATGGCAAGGGCTTTCTGATCTGTTGCCAGTATCTTTTCAATGATGGCTTATGGAACCCTTGCCCAGGAGAGCATAAAAATCTTTTCACATGACTTTAAAAAACTTTATTCACGATAGCTTATCTTATTCTCATATGATCTGTGTGTCTCATTGTTAATTATTGATTTGTTGGATTTGTTTTAAACATTGTTTTAAATTTTTCTATTTTTATTACTTGCTAGAAGCCATGTTGTGTAGGTTTACCATAAAACAGTGGAATGAGAATATAAGGAATAAACATTGAACAGTATTCTATGACTAGACTGTAGCAGCAGAAGTCTCTTTTCCACAGATGTATTTTTCAGGACATGTATATGGTTTTTTTTAGCATACATTTCTTTAAATCAAGAATGAGTAGAAGATACATTGGCAAGAATAGAATTTCTGACTCCCAGTAGTTTAACAACTGCCAAATCTAAAAATATTTCCACCACAAAATAGATTGCTCAGAAAGAACAACTAGGGGAAAATCAAGAATAGCTTTTTATGTGAAGAACTTGGGGATATAGTTCTGGGACCAATCACAAATCTGGGGACTAAGCATGTGTTTATAAGTAATATGTTTCTTAAAACTTCCTGTATGTCTGCCTACCTAAACAACTGTTTGGCATCTGGCTTCTGTTAGTGGATTTAAAGATTCTATTAATATACAAGTCTCAAGTCTGCCCTCCCCTGCCATGATTCCAATCTCCATACAGTATTCATAGTACTTTACTTCTATTCCCAGCTTACTACTCTCTGCTAAATGTTTAATGCTGAAGTATTGGACTTGGAGCATGGAATTTCCATAGCAGAAGTGCCCTGAGATAATGGCTAAAGGTTAACATCTGTGTAACCTTTGAAAAGTGGGCTGAAAAGGGCTGAAAAGTAATATTTCAATGTTAAAAAAAGGAAATAAGGGGGAAGCATGGGATTCTGTATTTATTTTGGAAATATATTTATGTTTAAATGCAGGAGATGTATTTTATGTCTTATGCTGGACAATGGAAAGGGAGCTATCTTGATTTCTCAACTATTGGCCTTAAGATTTGTGTCACTTACACTTGTGTAAGTCATGCAATGCCTCCTGGTGGTCAATGTAACTGAAAATATACAATATATAATATTTGTATACAATATCCCATATGTATCCCCACCCCACCCCACCCCAAGCGGTTTGTGGAAATTATGTAAAACTATGTAAATGTAAAATTATGTAAACCATACATGAGGGCATGACATATGTTTGGTGATCATGCTCTAGACTGAGACCTGTACAGAGGTCACCCCCTGGAATGAGAAGACAAGGAGGTGAGGTCCCCTTAATCTAACTGGGACAGAGTAAGAGTGGTGTCTCAGAGCAGGGATGGGGATTCTGGTATATTTTTGGTGGATCTGGGATGTTGTGAGGGTGATATGAATGGAGTTGGAGGCAGTCATTATTGGATTGGGGTGGAGTTGGAGGCAGTCCCTTACCTTACTGGGTCAGTTGGCTGGGAGGGGCCAAGCCCAGAATGGCTTGGATTGGGGTTGGTCCTCAGCTAACAACTGGTGGAATTTGCTTAATGACAGCAATGGGTCACATGACGTCTTGCTTTATGACTGCATCATTTAGCAATGGAAATTCTGGTTACAATTGTGGTCATAAGTTGAGGTTAAGGTTAGGGTTAGGGTTACTTGTTGTGATGAAGGGGGAAGTCATTTCTTTATATATTTCTTTTCTTTTTCTTTACTATATTCTTATTTTTTCTTTCTTTTCTATTTCTTTTCTATTTCTTTTTTTTCTGCACCTTCTATTTTTTCTTTTCTTTTTTTACTTTGTATTAGTTTATCATTGTAAGTGTAATTTTTAGTAAAATTACTATTAAAAAAAGATAATTTATTTTTAAATTGCACAATTCAGCAGTGCTAATGAATTAACTTGTTACAGACAAGCAATACTTGAACAATTCATTTTGGGTGTACAATGTGGATGCTTAGTTATTATTTATTAGTTATATATCAAATTTCTAGCCCACTGCAATCAAGCAACTCTTGATGGCTTACATACATAAGACAAAAAGCAAAACACCCACAATCAGATTAGTAACCAATAAACTCAAAATCACAGCACCAAAACCCCAGACAAAAAATATGGTATCAGAAACAAAATAAACAAAATAGAACAATAAAAATAAGGATAAGAAATAAAAAATAACAGATAAGGGGAAAAAAAGAACAAGAACAAGGTGGTGTCAAATATGAACTTGAGAAAAAGTCCTCTGAAATAATTCAGTTTTTCATATTTTCCTAAAAGCCAGCCAAAAGGGAACTAGCCAATCACCATTGGGAGGCTGTTCTAAAACACCAGTGCTGTCACTGAAAAGCAGCCCCTTCTAGCTTCAGCCTTGCAAATCTCTCAGAAATGTGGGCTTCAAAATAGTTTCTCCATTGATGTTTGAATAGATTGGGTTGACATTGATTGGAGGATGCACTTTCTATTAATAACTGGAATTTAAAATCCAAATGCTGCAGTGTCTAGACCAGTATTTTTCAAACTTGGCAACTTTAAGATATGTGGACTTCAACTCAATGTGCTGGCTGGGGAATTCTGGGAGCTGAAGTCCACACAACTTAAAGTTGCCAAGTTTGAAAAACACTGCTCTAGAACATCTTGTAGCCTCCATAACCCTATGATTATGTCACTGATACCTGGCAGCAAAATGGCATCGAATAACAACAACAACCCAAGGTTGGAAATTAAAGCAAAAGGCAAACTGCTCCCACTGTTAAACACCCTCCCCCAAGTACTGAAATTGGGTCATTCCCATATTAAAACTGGGAGGACAGTTTGGGGGCATTTTCTGCATTTTGTTTTTGTTAAGTGTGGGAAGATTTAAGCATACCAAAAGCGTCCTACTCCTAAAATTCACCCAAAGATGAAGAATGAGAGAAACAAACCAAAATATTTTCAGCTTTTTTCTGACTTACCGTAATAGTCCCATGAGGCCTTCCAGAAAATTGTGAGGCCCATGACTACTGAAGTGCACTCCTCCTAGTCCAGTGACGGCGAACCTATGACATGTGTGTCAAAAGTGACATGCCATAATGTTTTGGGTGACACACCAGCATTCACCAACACCCAACAACAAATATTCTGTCTGAGAAAGAAACTGAGTTTGTTTTACTCATATTTCATTTTTGTAATTATTTGACTTTTTTTATATAAGAGATAGCACCACATGATTGGACTGTATTTTTTTTTAATAAATGAATATGTAAAGAATTGTTTCTCTTCTGTTAGTGGGGGGTGTGACACACCAGCAGAGTTAAGTTAGGCATTTTCTGAATTTTTGACAAGCTGAGCCCAAAAGGTTCGCCATCCCAATTAAATGGTTTAGAGGAACTGGACTCAGGAGAGACTCCAAACATGATCTCAACTTCAGGAACTTCATATAGTAGAAAGGTAGTATTTCTAATATCTATGTCTGAAACGTTAAAGGTAGTTGCCAACACTGCATTGTACACAGAAATAAACAACAATTTCTAATTGAATATTTGACCCATGACAATCCCTCTCAGAGATTGCTTGCAAACAGAAAGGTAGGCCAAGTTTTGTATGTATGAGAAATGTTCCAGTAGTTTACCTGTATTGGCCTGGGAGGAGTAAGTTTCTAGGTCCTTCTACCAGGCTTCTTAGCAACAATTCTCCCATGTGGCATTCTGAAGTCATTCTCAAATAGTCACATTTGCTTTTCTGACATTCAGCTTTGGCTCATCAAAGGCCACGAACACAATGGCGTTCTTTCTTCCTTGTATTGTTCTTCTACCTCCTGACCATATTCTTGCTGTTTCTTTCAGATTTGGTATATCAAAGTTTTACTTTAATGAATACTGGCACTGAAGGGTTGCCCTTCCATACAGCAAATGCATATTTTTTTTGTTGAAGTGACAGTTTCTTAACAAGATAATATTGGGCAGTAGATGGACATGTCAGTTCTGTTTTGAATTATGACATTAAAGCACAGAAGGTCATAAACTTTTAAGTATGTTTCATCATGTGAATTCTATTACATATATACCAAAAGCTCATAGACGTGCTAAATCTTCATCACTTCAAGGGGATGACTCCTTGTGCATTTCAAAGAAATATCCACTTGAGTTGTAATGATTCAGAGGGCTGTGTACTACAGGGCAAGATGAGTAGCTTGCCTTGAGCACAGTGTGACTAGATACAAGGGGACCATTAGTTATTTGTTTCCTTTATTTCTCAAACTCTACCCCACTCCAAATGAGTCTTGGTAGCTTACTCAGAATATAAGACAAGTTAACATCTTAAAACCAATTATAATGATGAATTAATAATGGATTAAAACCAATTATAAACACAATCACCACTACAGCATAAACCCCAATCATCAAGAACATTATAAACAAGAAAAAACAGTAAGATGTGGATAACAAAATAGAAAGTAGGGGTAAAAATAATGCACTATATAAACTAAAGAGAGTGCCCTCTGAAATAGTTCAGTTTTCAATATTTTCTTAAAAACCAGCAAGGAGGGGGCTAGCCTGATCTCTGTAAAGGGCTTTTTAGGTCAAAACCAGCACCTTAAACTGTACTCAGTAACATCAATCAGAACGTGGAGCTCAATTTTTCTATGTGCGCATGTATGTCAGATGATGGAGATATTTTCTACCCAGATTTATAATATCAAAATTCAACTGCAGATGATAGCTGAACTTTAATGTAAGCTTTATATGGTTCCAGATCTTAGGGTATTTCCATTAATTCCTATGTACTAGATATGTTTTAAAATAAAATACTAGCAGTTGTTCCTTATACATGGTACTGTTACTTATTTTGTTAATTTGTAAACAGAAATAATTATAGTCCCAACATGTTGATGCCCTCCCCACTTTTAACCTTTTTGTAAAGACTACTGTCAAAGCCACCTAAATTTCAATTAATTTTCTGAATTTCCTAATACTGAAAAGGACTTATCATGTTGGGCTCTTGACTGCTTACCAACTACAGGTCTCTGTATCATTTGGAAGTATGTACAGTAAATCTGGCCTTGAAAGGTGTGGGAGTGGGGTAGGGAAACTTTCTCCAGACCTTAAATTTGCATTAGGTCTATGTGAGAAGCATACATATTTAAAAGGACTGGACTTCATATGCAGATTCATATGCTGATTTTATGTAATGGTATGTGGAAATGACCTTGGGAGACAGGATGAAGACCCGCAACCTAGGCAAACTTAGGTCTGATAAGAGGCAGCTCAGTCTGCAGGTGGGGGAAAAGCATGGAAAGTGTTTCAAAAGGGACCCTCCCTAGTTTTCCGGAAACTAAAAAGAAAGGAGGGGAGGAATACTTTTAGTTTTGCAAGACTGATATCAGCCTTGTGTGGTAGTCCAGACAAGAAGCACATCCAGATAAACTAATCCTCCTTTATTGTAAGATTACATTAACAGATGCAGGACAATGTGTGCATGAACTTAATTGGTAAAGAGAGATTAGGATTTATTGCAGCCCACCAGCACTCTTCTTGCAATCTCTAGAACCCTTGGGCCCCAAAATGGGCAATTTAAAAAGATGTTAAGACATACCCATTTTACCCAATCCCCCCCAAATGATACCACTTTGGAGACTAACCTCACCCACTTCTGAGTGCAGCTCTACACATAACATGCAAAATCTTGTTGAAGAATAAACACCATTTCTCAAAGGCTATCAATTACTTCTAATCTTGGCTATATATTACCACTTTAATCAGAGGCTGCTCAAAGGGGTACATCTGATTTCCTGTTATAGTGAGAGAAGGAAAGACAAACACAACTTGTACAAGAGTGGATTACTAGGACTGGGAAGATGCAGGAGAAGGTCCTCTCCTATGAGCCAGACCAGTGTTTCTCAACCTTGGCAACTTTAAGGTGTGTGGACTTCAACTCCCAGAATTCCCCAGCTGGGTCCTGGCTGGGGAATTCTGGGAGCTGAAGTCCACACATCTTAAAGTTGCCAAAGTTGAGAAACACTGAGCTAGTCAGAGGAGCCTCTCACAGCAGGGTGATCTTTAAAATACTCTCTTCTGAGAATTTTAATGGCCAGATAGGTTCATAATAGTCACTGCTAATCATAATTTAGCCAAAGAAGTACACACTGACTCCTTTCCCCAGAACATTATGATTTATTTTCTGGCAGCTGTAAAATCCAAATCTGACATGATAACTATGTTCTGTTTAAATAGATGAGCAGGGCATTTGGTTAATTCTAACCAGAAGCAGTTATTGTGCTGGGTTTGCATGACATGGTTGCTAGAAACCCTCATGTGTGTTTAAGATTTGCGATGACTGGGGAGAGGAGCCACAGAGCATCCAACTTGTGCAAATGCATTCAATGACTTGCTTGTGATAGCTGTGTATTTTCATACTAGATTTCCCCCCAGATTTCCTAACTGCTCATTTATTTGCTTGTTCATTTATTCTGAGAAATTTAGAGGTCATTGCAAATCATGTTTTCCTCATCCTTTCATGAGTCAACCCCCCCCCCCCATCTGAAAACCATTTGGAGATTTTGAAGGGAAGAGAGGGAGGGCATGAGTAGTTGTGGGCTTGTGAAACATTTAGTCCCTTTTGCCTTTTATTGGATACTTCCTGTTTACAGATCCTGATCTTTTAATTTTTCCTGTTGATCAAAACTCAAATATTAATAACAGCATGCCTTAATAGCTCCAGTGCTGACAAGGAAATTCTTTGCTATAGGTTTCTTCATGTCTTTGCTTCTTTTTGCTGTTATAGCAAGAACAGCAATTTTGCTAAAGAAATGAAAGAAAAACACATGCATGGGAACCAGTAATTAACCCTCTGTTAAACAGAAACTCACACAGGGGTAATTCAGGAAGACTATTCTAAGAGTAAATAAGAGAAGTTATTTAACTGCTATTTAAAATCACAAATGACAGGAAGCAATGAGCTTGCAAGTAGGAAGCTATTAATTAATATTAGAAATGCCTGTACAAAAGGAACACTTACTTTTCAGTAAACTTTACAAAAGGATTTTGACAATTGTGGAGGATATTTTATACCACTTACTATATTAAATACTCCGTGCAATGCGCATTTTCATTTTGCTTCTAGATCATCAGTTTAACAACTTTTCATTTTTGTGTATGGGGATGGCCTGGGGACCCTTATTATCAGAGACGTTTCTGAAACTGAATTCCTGGGGACAAATAAGTTAATGCAGAAGTCTCTGGAGTTCCTAATCCCCCTCTTCTTTTTCTTCTTCCAATTTTTTTCACTACAGTATTTTTTAATCTATCATGATAACATGGGGGCAGGGAAGCAGCTGTGAGATATCTTAAAAGCCACTCCATATCTTACTACTTTATTTTTTTCCCAGTTTTTTCTCATGTTTTGCATTTATGCTTTTGAAGTTAATAGCACTGGAAGGGGCCAAATAGCCCTTTGAGTCCAAATCCCAGTTCAGTGCAAGAATCCAAAATTAAAGTTCCCAGAAAGTCAGTTGCCCAGCTTCCTCAACATGAAAGAGAACCCACCAATTCTCTGGATAATTGGTTCTATTGTCTCCAATGAATTGTTGCCAGAATAGAAAACTGGAATGCAGATGTTAACACTATTTGGGCAGCCCTTCTTACAAATTAACCAGTGAAGAAGGGAGAATGGACTCATACCCACTTT
The DNA here is from genome assembly GCA_030867105.1 of Liasis olivaceus. Taxonomy (NCBI): domain Eukaryota; kingdom Metazoa; phylum Chordata; class Lepidosauria; order Squamata; family Pythonidae; genus Liasis; species Liasis olivaceus. The sequence continues at coordinate 283,572,905 of CM061349.1, forward strand.
CAACCCAACAACTCCATCTAGGACTCTTGAAGGAGGTCGTGGATGTCATTTGGGAGCCCTTTTCCAAGACCTCTGAGAAATCATGGAGGTTAAGCATAGTGTCAGAGGATTGGAGAAGGACAAATGTTTTTGAAATGGAGGATATTTTGAGTGACCGCAGACTAGTGAGCTTGATGGCAATTTCAGGCTAATCTCTGGAACACATTATAAATAAGTCAGTCAGTGAACATTTAGAAAAGAATGCACTGCTTGGCAGGGGCCAACATGGATTTATCATGCTATGACCTCAAACCAATTTGATCTTTTTTTTTTCTGACAGTAATTGAGCACAGGAAAGCAGTGGACAAAGGAGTATACTGACTTCAGCACAGTATCTGACAAAGTCTCCCATGAGATCCTAGCAGAGAGGGTAGAAAATATGGGCTAGATTATGCTATCTACTGAAGTAAATGGTATATATCAATGGCTCTGTGTCAAACTGAGTATGTCCAGTTGCATACTGCAGAGATCTGTTCTCGAATGAGTATGGTTCAACTTATTTATAAATGCCTTGGATAAAGATTAGAAAACATGATTATCAAATTTGGAGGCCATACAAAGATAGGGGAATAGCAAACAGAGGACACTATCAATATTCAGGAGGATTTTCACTAGTTGGAACAATGGGTAGAAACCACTAAGATGAATTTCAAGAAAGAAGAATGCAGAGTTATTAATTTGGGTAGAAAAGAACAAAGGCATGAATAAGATTTTATTTATTTACTCAATGTATATGTCTACCCTCTCAACTGAGACCATACTGAGCATCAGCATGTGAAAAGCATATTGTTTCCACCCGTCCAATCTGGTCCAACAGTTTGGGCATGCTTCAGGTCCCATCAGCCAAGGAATATTGACTGGCGGGGACCAGGAGACGTGCCTTTTCTGCTGTGGCACCTGCCTTCTGGAACATCCTCCCTCCTGAGATTAGGATGGCCCCGACCCTTTTGGCTTTTCGGAAGGCCTTGAAGACCTGGCTTTGTGTCTGGGCCTGGGGCCCCAAGTGTGTGAAGGGCCCTATTTCATGGTTGTGTTGACATCAACGTCTTTTTAAGATCTGCTGGCTGCATCTATATTATATTTATTTTCTGTACTGTTTTTAATGTTGATTGTTTTTATTGTTAGCCACCCAGTCGCTGGTCTGAGATGGGCGGCTATATTAATTGAATGAATGAATGAATGAATGAATGAATAAATAAATAAATAAATAAATCAAACTGGGTGTCTTGGTGGATCACAAGCTGAACATGCATTAATAGTGTGACAGTTTTCTTGCAGCAGTGCGCCATTACAATAAATAAATAAAGCAAAACAAAAACAAATATAATCCTAGGTTGAATCCACAGAAGGGAATGCCTGCACCGGACAGGAGGATGGGCTAGATGATCTCAAGATACAGCCCAACCTGTATCTTGATAATTGATGCTTTAATGAATCCATCTATATAAGGGGGGCTACTTATAAGCAAATGCTTCTCCCATGATTGAGCTCATGATTGTGTAGGACTCTGCATGGGAGGAGAAAAGGAGCTTATGTGAGTAGAGCAAATACTTGTCTCCAACTTATAGTTGGCAGAGAGAAGCAGGGCCAACAGAAGGCTGACAGCAGGAAATAGGAAAGCATGTTCAGCTCCAGTTTTTCACATGATTGTTGAAGATGCTGTGAACATAATATGTGCTTGTAATTGTTGTTACTGATCACATTATCCAATCTTCTTACCTCACTGAGCTAAACAAACTGTATGTTCTGAACCGGTTCAGTTTGTAGACCACAGCACATTGACTAGAGTCTCCCAAACAATTTACAAAGAAAACAGTCTCACTGAAATCTGTTAACTTAGTTTAAGTTTAAGCAAGAACAAAGGAATGTGTTTCACTCTTGCTAGGCTCATACATTGTGCTAATCCATGGTTTGCTTAACTACAATTCAACAAACAAACCACAGCTGACTAGGCTCACATAGTAATCACCATTTAACTAGGTTCACACTATAATCACTATTTAACAAACAAACTTTGCTGGGCCAAAGGTAAACAAAGCATTCTGTTGCTTACCACAATAAGTGAATCAGCTACCAAATCAGACCCCAGTACTAGGGATGTGCCACCTGTTCTGTGTGCCCTACAGCTGTTTCAGGTTGCCTGCGCCTGAGCTGAAACACAAATATTCTGGATGCTCCAGGTAGAAACAGCAGTACTGTACAGCAGAGGAGGAGTAGAGAGAGAGAGAAAGCCTGGGTCCCTGGAGGGGGCTGCTGAGAGGAGGAACAGAAGGTGCTGGAAATCTGGGGTGACTGAGCCAGTGGGATATGACATATTGGGAGAGGGGTGGGTGGGATGCCTTGCTCACCCCATAACATCACTCTGAGATCCCTCCGGAGCTCAGCTTTTGATTCTGCCGAACGAGTGCAAGCCGAAACAGTTCAGTAAAACGTATGGCTTATTTTGGCTTTGAAATAAAATATACTTTTCCTTTCGTGCACAGCCCTATATGGGACCTTCTGGTTTAACAGGGTCTACACTGAAGACCTGCCACCTTCTCTGAGACAGAACTGGAAATCTGTTGCATCTAAAGCACGCACCCCCTAGCTAATCTGCCTACAGCTCTCTTCCAGTAAGAATCATCAGGACCGGATCGATCGCTTTCGCACGGCATCCGAAGTCACCCATCCCATTTTACCCTGCGTACCAACCTGTGCGGACAACTTACAGTTCCGGGTGTCCCAGAAACCCGAAACCTGTGTTCACTGAATTACTGATGGTGTAGTAAGTCACTGTGTGCAAAGGCAGCCATGGTCCTAAGACGCTGCCAAAGAAAAATACGTCAGTTCAGGCTTTAGCCTTTGCCGCTTCCTGCTCCGCTCCGCCAGCTCCGAGCGAAAAGCGGCCGAGGCATCGCGCCTCTCCCCAGCCACGTGAGCAGCGCTGTCATTCGGGGTTGGTTCTCCTCCCTTTCCTGGTCTGCTCGGCGCCTGCGTAGTAGCATCTGCAGGGGCTTTGACCGCTTCCGGGTGGGGTTGGCAGTCGAGCTCGGGAGTCTGGTGAGCCAGCTGGGCTTCGGGCGCGGGGGACTGGGCGACGCCATGGCCTGCACTCTCGTGCCCTTCTGCAGCTTCCAGGACCTCGAGTCGGCGCGGGACTTCCTGTGCTCTCATCTTCGGCAGAGCGGCGCGGGTGAACCGTGGGGTGCCAAGGAATGCGGCGGTAAGCCTCGATCCCTGGGTCCGAGTGGGACGGAGCTGAGGGTGGTGGCGGTGTGACAGTAATCCGCATTATGTCCTCTGTCCGCGGTGCCAGCAAGGCTGCTACCTGTGCGGGACTTGCCTTCATCCATCCTTCAACTTCTCTTAGTTCTAGGTTTGCATGTAAGAAGAGTAAGCAGAGTTGGGGTCACCATCCTTTCAATCTAATCTCCCCAGGCAGGCTGTTTTTCAGTGGTTCTAAGCCTGTGAAAAGACCATAGAAAAGATAAATATATGGGTTAGGTATGATACCTCTGACTGCAGTAACTAGCCCATGTACAGGTGAAACTTGAAAAATTAGAATATCGTGCAAATGTTCATTTATGTCGGTATGGCAACTGAAAAGGTGAAACCAATATACGAGATAGACGCATTACATGCAAAGCGAGATATGTCAAGCCTTACTTTGGTATAATTGTGATGATTATGGCGTACAGCTTATGAAAACCCCAAATTCACAATCTCAGAAAATTAGAATAGTGTGAAAAGGTTCAATATTCTAGGCTCAAAGTGTCCCCCTCTAATCAGCTAATGAATCCATAACACCTGCAAAGGGTTCCTGAGCCTTTCAATGGTCTCTCAGGCTGGTTCAGTAGGAATCACAAGCATGGGAAAGACTGCTGACCTGACAGTTGTGCAGAAAACCATCATTGACACCCTCCACAAGGAGGGAAAGCCCCAAAAGGTAATTGCAAAAGAAGTTGGATGTTCCCAAAGTGCTGTATCAAAGCACATCAATAGAAGGTTATGCGGAAGGGAAAAGTGTGGTAGAAAAAGATGCACGAGCAGCAGGGATGACCGCAGCCTGGAGAGGATTGTCAGGAAAAGGCCATTCCAAAGTGTTGGGGACTTTCACAAGGAGTGGACTGAGGCTGGAGTTAGTGCATCAAGAGCCACCACACACAGACGGATCCTGGACATGGGCTTCAAATGTCGCATTCCTCTTGTCAAGCCGCTCCTGAACAACAAACAACGGCAGAAGCGTCTTACCTGGGCTACAGAAAAAAAGAACTGGTCTGTTGCCCAGTGGTCCAAAGTCCTCTTTTCTGATGAGAGCAACTTTTGCATCTCATTTGGGAACCAAGGACCCAGAGTCTGGAGGAAGAATGGAGAGGCACACAATGCACGATGCTTGAAGTCCAGTGTGAAGTTTCCACAGTCTGTGTTGATTTGGGGAGCCATGTCATCTGCTGGTGTTGGTCCACTGTGCTTCATTAAGTCCAGGGTCAACGCAGCCGTCTACCAGGAGATTTTGGAGCACTTCATGCTTCCTTCAGCAGACGAGCTTTATGGGGATGCTGACTTCATTTTCCAGCAGGACATGGCACCTGCCCACACTGCCAAAAGTACTCAAACCTGGTTCAATGACCATGGGATTACTGTGCTTGATTGGCCAGCAAACTCGCCTGACCTGAACCCTATAGAGAATCTATGGGGCATTGCCAAGAGAAAGATGAGGGACATGAGACCGAACAATGCAGTGGAGTTGAAGGCCGCTATTGAAGCATCCTGGTCTTCCATAACACCTCAGCGGTGCCACAGGCTGATAGCATCCATGCCACGCCGCATTGCGGCAGTCATTGCTGCAAAAGGGGCCCAAACCAAGTACTGAGTACATATGCATGCTTATACTTTGCAGAGGTCCGATATTGTTCTATTTCCAATCCTTGTGTTATTGATGTTATGTAATATTCTAATTTTTTGAGATTGTGAATTTGGGGTTTTCATAAGCTGTACGCCATAATCATCACAATTATACCAAAGTAAGGCTTGAGATATCTCGCTTTGCATGTAATGCGTCTATCTCATATATTGGTTTCACCTTTTGAGTTGCCATACTGACATAAAGGAACATTTGCACGATATTCTAATTTTTCGAGTTTCACCTGTATTTTCCTTGTCCTGCAGCCCATATGCATCACATAATGTGATAAGGAACCACGTCTGTTCTGGGTTTGTATTTTTGATTCAGGAGCAGTCACTTATGGGCGGACCCTACAGCAGTCAGTGACTAAGCTGGCACTGTTTGTACCAGTGTCCCGGTTTTTTTAAGGCCAACTGGTTATTTGGTACTCTGGTTATGATCTGGAAAGTTATTGTGGATCCTGCAAGTGTTGGCTGAACTTCATCAATGTTGTAGTCAAAAATATCTCCCAACACCAGGTTGTCTAGACCTGACATAATGGCTTTTAAAATTAAAGACAGCATTTTTGCAACAGGAGTGAGCAACATTTTTGTTACAATAAGTAAAATAAACAAAAACTAAGTAGAATTTAGAGAGTCAGTTTGGTGTAGTGGTTAAGGCATCAGGCTAGAAACTGGGAGATTGTGAGTTCTAGTATTGCCTTAGGCACAAAGCCAACTGGGTGACCTTGGGCCAGTCACTCTCTCTCAGCCCTAGGAAGCAGGCAATGGCAAACCACTTCCAAAATCTTGAAAAGAAATCTGCAGGGATTGTCCAGGCAATCGCCAGGAGTAAAATACTGACTCAAAGGCACACACACACATAAAAGTACAATTTATCATAAGAGTCACATAGGCCTAGAAGCTATTAATGAGAACATGGATAGGTAGTTTGTTTTCTAATAGAAGACAATATATGTAGCTCAGGGTTGAACTGTGGAGTCTTTGGTACTCTCTGAGCTTGGTTGTTTGCTTGCTGATGTTTCATTACCCAACTAGGTAACATCTTCAGTGCTGATGTTGTTACCAGCATTGGTGATGTTACCTAGTCGGGTAATGAAACATCTGCAAGCAAACAACCAAGCTCAGAGAGCACCAAGAACTTCACAGTTTGTTTGCAAACTTTTTGTGTGTCTCAAAGGCCACATGTGCATCAAAAGATCTGTAACGGAAGTCTGAATGCGTCAAGATTTTGAGGTGATGCCCAGTGTTAATCAAATAACTATCATGCAAGTTTTATATATCACAATAAACTAGTAAAGCTAACAGTGAACAGGAATTTTAGACTAGCAAACCTTATAGACCAGTGTTTCTCAAACTTGGCAACTTTAAGATGTGTGGACTTCAGCTCCCAGAATTTCCCATTACAAACTAGGGAAGACAGATGGGCTAGTAACTACTATGCTTTTCTGAATAGCTTTTTCGTTTTGGGTAATGTAAGCAGTATATGTAATGATAATAATGTAATGATAATAATTAGAAATAATAAATCTAATTCAGGAGGAAATCCACAAGTCCTACTTAATGTCTTAAATTAGAAATGAAGAAAGAAGGACTCTGAGTTTACCCATACTGCTTCTGTTCTGAATCTAAGAAGATGTGGGGTAATATGGATGAGGCTCATCCATTGCACTCCAGGTGTGCTGGCCCCTGCAGTTTCTCCAAATGTGGGAAACCTGACTGCCTAATTTGTGGTGGGGGGGGGGGGACTGGGTTTGTGTTTTATGGCTTGCTTGTAAAATGAAAATATTGGCTCTCTGTTTCCAGCTACTGTAAATATAGTTCTAGTTGTGAGATTCATCCCACTGCATTTTATCCCCAGTGTTGCTGTTGTACAAGCAAACTGGTCCGTATTTTCACCATCTGAAGTTTATAAGAAAATTATTGTTGCCAGATATCTTTATAGTTGTTATAGGAAGATAGGATAACAGATATTACTAAAGCTAATTCCAAGACTATTTCCAAGCCAGAAATAAAGGTGTTGCCTTGCAGGAGAGGAACAGATTATTGGAGCAAAGTTCCAAACTGCAACACTTTGGAAGTAACTCAGTTTGTTTTCTTAGCTGTGGAAATTGGTATTTAATTCAGGGAAAGTGTGTGGAGCATAGCTTCTAGAATTCTTTCTAGCCCATTCAGAACAGCTCTGCTGTGTATCACATGGCCCAAAAGGTAGTAGGAGGGAGGCTTAGAATGGAGGAATTGGCAACTTTCTGAGACGCTGCCCAACTGCCTCTTACAGTATGGATGTATTGGGGAAAATTTTCCTGGATTTTTTTTTTTTTTATCTACAGCCCTCAGCTGAATCCAGCCAATTTTCAAGATTTTTCTTGCCCACTTCTCTCTCCACACCAAATTTGATTCAGTTCTGCTAGGTTTTGGGAGAATTATCCTGCTGATGGTCAGGCAAACAGCCTACTGAGGCCCTTTACATGATTTCTTTCCAACATTTCATTGGACAGGAAAAAATGATTTCAGAGAAATGATTTATAAAAAATGGTTTTAGAGAAATGATTTATAAAATGAGATGTGTCTCAAGAAACTTAAAAGACCACATTTGTTTAAATTGCTTTTTCAGTCATGACAATAAAGATTTAATCTGCAGTGAAAAGACACCAACATAATAAAAGCAACTAAGGTGTTGAAATAACTGTTTATTATTTGCCATTATGCATCAGATGGAACAGTGCTACTTCCTTGGCAGATTTCATGCTATTTTTAATGAATACTTGTATTACTATAGATCAGGGTCCTCAAACTTTTTAAACAGGGGGGCCAGTTCACAGTCCCTCAGAATGTTGGGGGGCCGGACTAAACCCGGCATACCTGTCATGTAGAATAGTCCGGCTCTGCGATCTCCCTCCTCGTGCATTGCTTGCAGCTCCCGACACAGCCCCGACACTTCCATTTCTGACAGACAGCAGTGGCGGCCAATCAGGCGGGCGGGCTGGATAAATGACCCTGGCGGGCCGTATCCGGCCTGTGGGCCATACTTTGAGAACCCCTGCTATAGATGATTGATGTTGTGAAGCTTTAGAAAATCATTCTAGTTACATAATTTGGGCAGTTGGATAGTTTCAAACACTACATAAAACAAAGGTGCTTAAGAAGAACATACTTAAATGTAATACTTGTAGTTTTCCTCTTTACTTTTTATAGCTTTTGGGTGACACTAGTAAACCATAAGTTGCTTGTGTTCAAATTATGATTGGATGTGCAGTATAGTTCATGTGGTGAATTTCTAAAATAAAAATACAAAGAATATCTAGTCAGAATTTTCGTGTGCAAATATGCTGTGGTTTCCATTCTATAGCAAGAATTTAGCAAATTAGTGACCCTTAAAGTTTGATGTTTCAACTGTAAGAAAAATGTACATATTCTAAATAGTACAAGAACAGATTGATTTATAAATCTTCATAGCTTAATGTTGCTTAGTCTAAGTGACACTATTTGAAATCTGTTACAAAGCCATAATTCTTTGCTATGTTCCTCCTTAAATCTATTTCTTCATACAGTAGAAAAAAGCAAATTTATCACAGAGGCTTTCTAGGTTTGCTTGGGTATGTATTTGTATGTGAACTACAATAACCTAAAAAAGTGTCAAAGGGAAAATGAGAAGTTGATCCATGTAAACATGATGTTTATGAAGTGATTGAAATGACTACATAATCAGATTTGTTTTGGTGATCATATTCAAAGGATGAATGACTCATTCAACTGTGAGAATCAGTTCAGTAAATTGCCTTCTGTGAGAATTTAAAAGGACTAATATAGCAGCAGCAAGCGTTTCCCTTCTATGGAGCAGTAGGTTCTGCTCCTATAAAGCGATATATTAAGGCTGTTTTACTTTGAAAGAGTCTGGGTGTGAAATGTGTTGTCTGAGTATTTTGGAACATTCCAAACTTCAAATGTTTTGAGACATTGAGCTTTAAATGCTTCCAAAATGCTCAAAGAGCTGGTATTATACTTAAGACTGGAAGCTTTGCAAAATTTCACACTCAAAACATTTTGAAAGTAAAGGTTTTGCACATGCTGTAATATATCAGTTTTTAGTCTTCTTGCATATTAAGTATATTCAAAGACTAGCGTGAGATAGATAAAATGATTAGTATGCAGATAGAGATAAAGGAGAGTCTGGTTAAAGTGCTGGAGTAGGAGCAGAGAGACCTAGGTTCTAGTCCTCCTTAGCTGGGTGACTTTGGGCCAGTTGCTCTCTCACAGCCCTAGACTGGGAAGTTGAAAAACATCCTTCAAGAAGACAACAGCAAACCATTTTTGCAATGTTGCCAAGGAAACCTCATGGACCTCTCCATGAAGTAGCCAGGAGTCAAGATTAAATCAAAGAGAGAGAGAGAGAGAGAGAGGGAGGGAGGGAGGGAGGGAGGGAGGGAGGGGGGTATGTATGTATGTATGTATGTATGTATGTGGATAAGGCCTTTAGATTTGACTACCCCAGGTGACTGATAGACCCAGTTGGGTTCCAGAGGGAGTTTGGGGATCTCCATGAGGATCTGGTGGGCAGTTCAGCTGAGGCCTTCCAGTTACAGCCTGGAATGGGCATGGGACCTTAGATCAGTTTGCCCATATGAAGCCTCTCCCCTTGCACTGATCCCAGGGCACACCTTGGTTCTCTGAGGAGCTCTGGGAAATGAAGCGCAACAAGAGATGCTGGAACTTCATTGGAGGAAGACAAAGAGTGAATCCCATCGCATGAGTAAGAAGTCATATTAGGGATTACAGTGTGGTGATAAGGGTAGTGAAATGCTGTTCTTTCTCTGCTGAAATTGTATCTGCTGATAGCTACATGGCAGCCTTGTTTAAGGTGACCTGGTACCTGCTGGGGAGTGACGGGCTACAGGACCATCTACAGGGCTACTGTGAGGAATATTCTTGCTATCTGGCAGATAAAGTCACTCAGATCTACTCAGAGTTGGATTCCAACAGGACAGAGCCAATTGAGGTGCCCAGATAAGGTCTTGTAGAGTTATCTGGAGCGAGTTTGATTTTGTACCTTCCTGGGGAAGCGGTCAAGATTTTCTAGACTGTAAGCTTGGCCATCGACTTGCTGGATCTAGGTCTCCCCTGGATAATTAAAATTGCTTGGAGGTGACCTATGCTTGGATCTTTGTGGTGATGTCAGCAGGGATTAGTCCCTTTGACCTTGAAATAAGCTTTGGTATGCCCTCTCATCAAGAAGTCATCGTTGGACCCAATGGTCCTGGACAATTATCATCCAGTCTTCAACCTTCCCTTCTTTGGAAAGGTTGTAGAGAGGGTAGTCAGGCTTCAGCTTCAGAGGACCCTGGAAGAAATGGGTTATTTGGATCCATTTGAGTCAGCCAGTGTGCAGTCTAGAAATGTTTCCACAACTAGTAGCCAAAGGTAAAGTAACCTATGAAAGAGACATGGTATTCTTCAACTGGGTTATAAATCAGCTTTTTCTCCTTGCATCACTTTCTGAAACAGGTGGAAACTGCTTGATATGCCACAATGCATAATTGAATCTACATTATTAATATAAAAATGTGCAGGGATTATCTCTCATACTTTTATTCTCTGATTAGATAATTATGAGATATTACTGTTACAGTGTTTAGAGGATATTTGGATAAGTCTTCCTCACATAGCTGCCCTCCAGAAATGCTGGGACAATAGATCCCTGCATTTTCAAGTGCTGGCCATGCTGGCTGGAAATTTTGAGAGCGGTAATCTTAACTTATCTGTAGAATAATAGGTTGGGGACGACTGCTCAAAATAATTTCCAGAGATGTTTACACTTTCTTACTTGGAAGTTTGTTGGTTGAGGATTTCTGCCATTTTAAAAGCACCCTTGGTATTATTCAAATAATAATCACATTTTCATGAACATTGGGATGCAGCAGTTTATTTCAGCGCACATAACTATGATGGCTGTGATTTGCTAAACTGAACTAGGTTCTGTAAATTTTAGGTAAATCATCAAACTGGGAAGAAGAGAGTTGGGGTCCCTGGGATGAAGCAGAAACTCAAGAACCTGTAAGCCTTTTTATTTACTATTATTACTAATTATATCGTTTATAAACAGGCTTGATATCTGTATCAGAATAATTTGAATAATCCATTAAAAAACTCTGAAAAGTTTCGTTAATCAATTTGTAATGCTTAATTCATGCATTTAGGTTAAATACTGATTGTCATACAACTATCCTTTATTGTATAATGTTAAAATATGTATGATTTGTCTCTGTATGGATGGCAAATTGAGGACAGCTAACAATATTACCCAGAATAAAGCAAAATGTATAATTTTGATAATATTTAAATGCTTTCAACCATCCTATTAAGATTGCGGTCACATTGCTTATTTGTGTATTTCTTAAATGCTATTAATGTTTCTGTACATAAGTGTTTAAAATTATATATAGTTATTTTTTGCTCAGGAAAGTAATAACTTCAGTAGTCACTATTTATAGGAAGAAGAAGAAGAAGAAGACTTAGCATCTAAAACACAAGCAAGTTCCTGGCTTCAGGACTGTGTATTATCTTTGTCACCAACAAATGATCTCATGGTAATAGCTCGTGAGCAGAAAGCAGTGTTTTTTGTCCGTAAGTATACTGTTTTATGCTGTTATATTTGAGAATATATTCAAGTAAATATCTTTAATTGAGATTCATAAATAACATTCTGAATGAGATTAGGTTATGATTAAAGCCACATACGCTGATAGTCACTGATATTTCTGTTTATCATGCGAATGATAAGCGGAGAAGATTTGTTTACTTGTAACAACTACTCTATTAAAATCAATCTGCCAGCTTTACAGACTTATCTCTGAAAGTGCCCTTATATCTGTTGTAGGAGACACAATTGTGAGATGTATGGTGATATTTCAGCTGCAAATATAAACCTCCTCTTTTCTTGATAGTTTAATAAATTTAAATCTTGATCCCTTTTCTATGTATTTTCAGAGTAGATGTGTGTGTGTGTGTGTTTGTGTTTAATTCCACTACTCAAGTTTTGCTATTAGAATTTGAATTCCATTTTAACCATATATGTACACAGTACTATGATTAGATAGAAGTTTGATTTTCAGATAGCTTTTGTTTCTTTCTTTGAAAATGGTGGTTACTATGACCTCCCTCCCTCCCTGCTTATCATTTTCTCTGGATAAAGAATGGTTACATGTATGTGTGTATGCATGATTTAGAGTGGATAGGGTTTCTACACCAATTGGTAATTTATTACCTTGTTATTTGTAATATAAATAATTGAACAAAGTGATTTACTTCTCTCAGACTTGTTGAAATTCTATCCCCCCCCCCAGCTATCCATATCTATAATAGTGATATTAAAATAATTAAATTGGATGGAGTCACAGTGGTGACTCACTGAATTCTCAACTGAAAGGCAGCTTTACAGGTCCCTCCTTCATGCTGAAAAGCTACTCTGGTGGCAAAGGAGGTTGCAAAATGTGAAGAAAAAACACAAGGATGTTTATTACATGAAAATAATTGCTCAGGTTTGTATTGAGTTTTGATATGGTATTTTTTAATAATACAGCAATTTGGCCTAGAAATAAGCTTCCATTACACCAGATGCTCAGGCGCATCAAGTTGTACCATCACTGAGCTTCTTGTAAGGTGAAATTGAAGAGGCTGAGCATAAAATCAATCCATGTTGACTGGACTTCAGTGAAAACTAACAGAATTACTTCCTTGTCCTCTGTTTATGATGATCTAGCTCAAACCAAGATGCACAAGAAATCTTTCTGCCACTCACATAAGCTTTGTCTGTAATCCTTTCCTTTTTAATTCGTTTTTGGAGTTTACATCTAGACATTGGCAGTAGTCTCAAGAAAGTGAATGACCATACTATTTTTTTTATCAGTAGGTATGCAAACATTAAACAGATAAGGTTCTTTTTAAGAGTGTTGGCTTAAATCTAATTGGAAAGTGGTATGGTCAAGTTATCAAACTCATTTGTAAAACTAGTTGAGTTTTTATCATAGCCATTCCAGGAACTGTTCCCAAATATCTCTCAATAATATTTTAAAACTGTGTCTTGGATTCAAAGGTGGCTTATACAGGTGCAAAAATATTATACCCCTGCAAAATGATTTTGTCAGTTTTTCATATTCCCCTCCATAATAACCCACGCTATTCCAGAAATTGGAAAAGAATACAGTACAGCAGGCTGCAAAGGAAAAAGAAGAGGCAGGAAAGTCTTTTTTTGCAAACAGAAGTCTTTTATTTTGATTTGGATCAGCACTAACATTTTTGGGTTCAGTCTAAATGTAGAGGGGTACTTTGATGGACAAATGGTTTTTTTTTCTTTTTTTTCCCTATAGTTTTTAAAAAGTTTTCCTATATTTCACTTGAAATTAAAACACAGCAAGACTTTGTTGCCAAATGGTTTTTTTCTTCTCTCCCCCTTAGCAAAATGGAAACAGAATGAAAAAGGGAAGGAAGAAATGCAATATGCAGTTGGCTGGAGTGGCTCTCTTGGCTGGAATGGTCCTTGCAGTGTTGAAGAAATGTAAGTTTGGAAAGGAGAAGATGTTGGGAACCCCTACTTTTAACCTTGCTGTTTTCTAATTATCTATAGTATAGTTGAATAATTTTTTGACACCTGGGGGTTGTTCTTAAAGTTTTGGGAAGGGCCTAGGTCCACAGTGGGTGATGATAAGAATGGGCAATGAGATTTCACTTTTATTGACCGCATGTCTTTATTTTTTAATCGTTTCCTGCCTCAGATAATGAGAAACTTATGTGGCTGGTTTTGGCAGTAGTAATCAGAGTAGTTAAGTCCTATAAACAGTTGGGAGGCTGCAAGCTGTCCACCTTAAATTGCTCAGGGGTGGTTTTCTGGGTTTGGAGGAAGTATGTTTTCAAGCCTACTTAGAAATGCCAGAGATTGGATCACATCCACAGGTTTCCTATTATCTCCAGTGAAGCAGCTTGTTGTTCCTTAACTTTGGTTCTTGAAACAGCATAGACAATCCTGAACATTTTGAAAGAATAAGAAATTAAAAGTTCTTAGTGAACATTATTTTTATTTACAGTAAATATAAATATGGACTGTGTCCAGTGGCTGTGGAAGTGGAATGCAACTTGTGCATTCATCCACTGTTGCATGATACTCCAAAATCAGGTCTTAAAGCTTATGGAGAAGAACTCCGTTAGGTCAAGATTTATTTTTAATTAAATCTATTCTCTCATTGCAGTTGTATGTTATATAGCCTACTGTGTCAGGATCTACTTCCTATCCTATTGCAGAATTTTTTTTAGGGAATATTGAAGGCTGCATAAGGAAGAGAGAAAAGGCAATTATTGATATTGGGAGTTGCTATCTTAGACACAATCCATCAATATTCTTAGAGGAAATAAACTATTAGAGTATGTATCATCAGCTACTAAAAGCTGTTAAGGCACAGCGCCTTTTTTTAAAGATGAAAGGGTGGATGTATTAAAATATTCTCAATTAAAACTGCAAGCCTTAATCAGTTGTTGTGCTTTAATCATTTTAATCATGATTAAAATAGCCTTCAACATTTAAAATGTTCCATTTAACTAATTTGCTGCAATCTTTGCAAGTTCTAATGCTGTATTAGCCTTCTCCACTCTGAATTGTTTTAGGTGATGCAGTGTTTATGCTTCCAAGGGGAAGATGGAGGGTGGCTCCAATTGCACTTTGTCCTCCACATGCCATTCTTTACGGGGTAGATGCATATCTCATCCACAAGATTGAGTTCTTACCCCCCATATCTTGCCTTACTCCCTTGAAAGAAAAAATCTCCTGCAGAATCACCAGCTGGATCAGCTTTATTTGTACCTTGTCCTTCCTCCTCAAAGGGATAGCAGGCTACAGATGAAGTGGATCCGGTTCTGTGCTGCTGCTCCTGAAGGAATAGTGGCAGGACAGTCATAGATGGGCCTGATGGTGGAAAGGTTTTCAGTTCCTGCCCTTGATAAGGGGATGCAGTTGCACTTCTCTGTTTAATACGCTGCTTCAGTGTTTTTTCCAGTGAAACTATTTGTTATCAGATTGTGTTGCTATCTCTCTTTTAGACATTTTGTACCCTCCTCTGTTCAGGATAAGTTTGTTTTCATCATTAGTTTGTACCATTTCGCCCATTTACATGCATTTTGAAAAAGAGGCAATTAATTTAACATTGCTGAAAACTAAGTACTGTATGCTTCTATTTCTTTGCACATACTTCTTCTCTGGTGTTATTTTTCATGCACCCAAGGATGCGCGCATGGATTTGCACATTCTGTTATATAAATTTGGCATGTGGAAGATTGTAAATCTAATCTGCTAGGTTTAAAAAGTGTATGTACCTAACACTTAATAACAGAACGGCAAGGGACAAGACTGAATAGATAAGAATGCTGGCCTGTCACATGTACAAACTTTTACAGTTCAGGTTTTTAAAGGCATTATTTTTTTAGTCCCTTTGGGCCACATTCTATGGAGACTACTTTCCCACTAACTGGGTCAAAAGTAGTTGGAAAGCAGCTTGGATTTTTTTTCTCTTTAAAGAAATTTTTATATCTTGTGTGCGGAAGTTTTTTTTTGAAGAATTTAATATTTTTATATTTTGCCTCTAGTGAATGTGTAACCAGTGCATTGTGCATCCCCCTTGCAAGTCAAAAGAGGTAAGTGCAAACTTTTTTTAACAGGTTAGAGTACCTTATTAAGTCTGGAGTGTGTATATCCATTAACTTCATTACATAATATGAGAATAAGGTTTGATAAAATTTATTTCATGTTCTTTATGTGAGACAGGAGCTCCACAGGCCGTCCTGACTGGACCTGCATTGTTGTAGGATTCACTTCTGGCTATGTCCGCTTCTATACTGAGGTAAAGCCACCATAAACAAAGCTGGGGAACGTTTAACCAACTGCACTTCTTTCTGCCCATACTTTATCCCCCGTGGCTGTGGGGAGTGCAAAGTAAAAGAAGAGAGGGAATTTCTAGGTGAACCATTACTCCTTGTGCCAGCCTTAGAAAGGCTGAAGAGAAAAGATTAATCCAAAACAACTTTGATGCTCCTTGTGGTAGATTAACTCTCTCTGACCCTGCAGTTGGCTGGGTTTGTGTGTTCCCATGACATATTAACCTTGCCCATGATTAAGCACCTAGTATCATATGAGCTCTTGCACCAAGAGAATACTGGCAAGTCTTCATGACTTCATTAGTCCTCCTCATGGGCTAGCCCGTGGCTTGAGCGCTGCATGCTGTCAGGCCTTAGTAGTTAATTCTCTAACGGAAAGGCTTTTTTTTTCAGCTGTGCTTCTTTTCAGATTTTTTTTTCTTGGAGAACTGGGCATGGAAACAGGCTGATTTAGGGTATACAGTGATTCATTTTTGAAGGGCAAAATGTCATTCAGAATACATATGGGTAGGCACGTAGCACCTGCTGGAAACCCCTGACACCAAATGTGCCTTTTCCTGGATCATGCGCCATCTGTGGAAGGCAGCCATACAAGTCCAGGAGAAGCTGTAACGTCTCTTGACAAGAGATGTAAATGTGTATTCAAGTCCATGAAGGAGGCAAAAACCATAAAAAACAAAAATGAAGCAATCAGTATCCTTCAAAGTAATATTCATTCATTCATTCATTCATTCGTTCGTTCGTTCGTTCGTTCATTCAATTTATATAGCCGCCCATCTCACATGCATGACTCTGGGTGACTCACAGAGTTAAGAATAACACACAACCCCCCCCCCCCAAATAAAACACATACAAATAAATAGCCAAAACAATTACAACAAAAAACTTTTAAAAACAAGTTAAATCAATTAACCGTACAACCTATACAGAGTGGGAAAAATTTGGTCTGTGAGATGGTAATTTGATTTTTTAAATTGTAGCAGAAAAGCTTCTGAATTTTCTTCCTGTACAGTTATTAGTAGTACATGTTGCTGTGTTTTCATTTTTTTAAAGAGTGGAGTATTGCTTCTGGCACAGCTTTTAAATGAAGATCCTGTCCTGCAGCTTAAATGTAGAACTTACGAGATTCCACGGCATCCTGGAGTTACAGAACAGGTATTAAGACAGATCTACAAAACACTGAAATTGTTACAGAACTAACTGTTCCCTCCTGTGTAAAACTTGAAGTCAACTTGCTTTTACAAATATATATGGATAGGTGTGCTATATTCTGCAAACATAAGTCATAATGAAGTATTAGCAGCCAATTCTGTGTTGTTGATTTAATTGCAGAAATGTGAATTAAAGTCAGGCCATATAGTCCTTAAATATACATACTCTCATTCTGTCTCTTGTACTGTGTTTCGTTGGAATATATTAATGTTGGAGATATAACACTGTTCCGATGACTTTTTGCTTGCTGAACTCAGGGCAGCACCAATGAGATTTTATATTCTATGCTCCACCGAACTGTTTGAGGATTGTGCTGTATAAAACCTGTATTGATACTGGCAGCTATTTGTGCTCTAGTGCAATAGTTAGAGTCAGATATTGAGGCTGCTGCAGAAGTGTCCATAAACTGTTTCTCTGGGAGGGAACTTAGTGCTTCCTTAGAAATTGTAATTAGGATAGCGTACATGGATACTTGCAAATGTATTATTTTTGTCTCAAAGTGATTAGTATCTTTTTTTTTTATTTAGAATGAGGAACTGAGCATCCTATATCCTTCAGCAATTGTGACAATAGATGGTTTTAGCTTATTCCAATCTCTCCGTGCTTGTCGAAATCAAGTGGCCAGGGGTAAGTCCAGCCTTATGGGCTATTCTGATCTATTTTGGTAGGCCTTTAAGTAGCAAATGTGTATTAAATAGTATCTTTCTTAGCAACACTTGATACGTAAGGACACAGTTTTACTTTTCTGCCATACAGCTTGTTCAGGGCATGGCAATGCCCTGTTTATGATACCCTTAGTGTTATAGAACTCCTAAATTTAATACAAGCTTCATATAATATATGGAAAGTGTGTGTGTTCTCATGAGGTTTCAGTGTTTTGCATGAGATTTCACAAGATTTTAATGTTATAAGATTTTAACATATTGGTGTATGATTGTGCCAGATACCAAGAATGAGATCTTCTAAATCTTGTAAGGTCGGGCCATTTATTATTTTTTTGAATTCATACTTTTTGTATGATGGTACCTGAAGCGTTTACTGGTGTGAACTAGATGAATTAATCCCTTTTTGATTGTTGTGTTTCATAAAAAAGTAAAGGGACTTAAGAACTTTCAAATATCTCTAGACAGTTAGGAAGAAAAAAGAAACAGACCAATACATTTACAGTATAATGTATAATCTAGCTATTATGTAACCCATGTCCTTGCAAAAATCCTGTGGATTTCTAAAGACTATCAACTGAATGTTATAGTTGAGCAAGGATTTTAATTTAGATCACTTCGTTACTGTACCATACTGGTTACAATTTTGTTTGTGTCTACTTGGAAGTAAGTCTATTGAGTTCAGCAGGATTCACTCCCAAGCAAGTTTATATATAGGATTGCAGACTTAATAGCTTTTCTTTAACTAATATAGTTTTTTTTTTATGCCTTCAAGTCAGTCTTGATTCCTGGTGATTGCAGGGACAAATCCCTGCAATTTTCTTGGACATTTTCTTGGACAGCAACATTTTTTGGAAGTGGTTTGCTTTCTTCCTAGGGCTGAGACAGAATGACTGGCCCAAAGTCCCCCAGCTGGCTTTGTGCCTAAGGCAGGACTAGAACTCATGGTCTCCCAGTTTCTAGCCCAGGGCCTTTAACTACAGGTAGTCCTCAGGTTATGACCATTTGTTCAGTGACCATTCAAAGTTTCAATGGTGCTGAATGAGGGGGACTTATGAAAGGTCCTTGGAGTTCTGGCTGTCGCAGCATCCATGCAGTCATGAGATCACAATCTGGGTGCTCAGTACCTGGCTTGTGATTATGATGTTGCAGCATCCCCACGATTACATGATTGCTATTTCTGATGTTCCCTGCCAGCTTCCCACAAGCAAAATCAAAGGGGAAGCCTGCAGGAAGTTGGAAGTTACGATCACATGAGATCCTCACTTAATGATCTGTGTGGTCCTTGTTTAATGACAGTAGCCAGGACTTATGGAATTGCTGTCGGTAAGCAACACAGTCACATGATGTTGCACTTTACAACCGTGTTGCTTAGCGATGGAATTCCTGGTCCCAATTGCTGTCAGAACCCAGGACTACCTGTACGCCAAATTGCCACTCATAATATGAACGAACAATTTACTCTATGCTTTACAATTAAAATATATTTTAGCAGTATATTCATGTCAGTATTATGTGTCAACCAATCCATGTTAAATTTTTTAAAATAACTGCTCTTTCTACTTTTTCTCTAATAAATTGGGCAGCTGCAGCTTCAGGCAATGAAAATGTTCAGCCACCTCCATTAGCCTATAAGAAGTGGGGTTTGCAGGATGTGGATACTATTGTTGATCACATTAGTGTTGGTAAGTATTACACTGATCATCCTTAGTGAATCATTATCCTTGTTCAACATGAATAACTTGCTTTAAGAAAATCATGTATATTGTACTATAGAGACTTTAAAGCAAGGATAGACCATCTGCAGATAGACATCTCCCAGACAGCATTAAGATCTGCAAATGCCATCAAACGATTCTATTTTACCAAAGGAGGTGAATTAATTCCGGCCTCTTTGAAACCATGTCTTGTTAAAACCATAGCCCAAGTACTGTATGAAGCCAAGGTGGGCCTTTATGCTAGGAATAATGCTCCTGATGTGCTCCAGACTACATTTCTAAGATCCAGACTATATTTCTAAGATCCCTATTTCTAGCCTGAAGAGGGCATTGGCAACCCAGAGGGTTCAGGCTAGAAATAGGGATGCCTAAAATTGAGGTTAGGGCATGGAGTTGATATTAAACTAGTAGCTGAAGGTCCAGTTCTTCCTCTCACACTACTCCCATTAATAATCATTGATGATTGCCTCTTAAGCTAGAACAGCATCATAAAAAAAAAACCCTAATGACTTGTGGGTTACCATCAGAGTTTCCATGAGTCTTGAGCTTTCCTTAGTTTGAGGAATGTCAGTCAAGTGAGATAACTGGCTGTTTCCCAAAGGCCATTTGTCACCCAGGTCCCATTTCTTTGTGACCAAGTTATTTATTTCTGCCCAAAATGTGATGTCATTAAATTTTTGGAGAAGTTTATGTTTGGTATGGTCACGACCCAGGGTACTGATGTAAAAGAGGTAGGATATAGGCATTATGAATATATCTATAGATGGTACAACAAAATAACACATGTTGGACTATTTCAACATCTCCAGTTCCACACAAACACGTTTCTCAGATGGAATTTTAGAGTATCTTCCCTGTCGTAATACCAAACACACATGGGTGATCTAACAATACTTATATGTTCATCCTTTTCTCAGGTTGTAAATCATTTATAATGTAGTAAAATACTACGCAGGAGCCATGAACATTTGGCATCAATTAGTGAAAGGTCTCCCAGAGTTGTAACATACTTTTTATATCAACTATTACAATGACCTGTATTACTCTATTTTTTATTTAATTTTTTTTCTTAGTTATTCTATCTCTGGCCTTTGGCTGTAATAAAGATTCATTCATTCAGTCAATCTGTAGACTGCATGCAGCCTTCCAGCTTACTTGTTTACAATCCAGGAGACCCTCTCTCTAAAGAGTCAGGGCTGAAAAATGGTCAGTGTAAAGGGTTTAAGCCATGAAATGGGTGCCTTAATCCTTGACCTTGGGGTAGTCACCCATTTCATCCACTAAAAACTGAAACTTTCCTCCCAAAACTGAAACTTTCCCCCAGAAATCAAAGGATTTTTTTTTCTTTATGTTTAGGGCTTAAGGGGGACAAGCTGATCTTAAGTTAGAACTCCAAAAATGCCCCCCTTCCCTCCAGATAAATCCCATGACATGATATCACCAGTCATAACTCTTGCAGGTAGAATATGAAGGCAAGATGTGGCCCTCCGGTTGAAAAATGGTACCTTTCCCTGGTTTAAAGCATTTCATTACACTATCTTTGTTATATTTATAACATTTCAGTAACTCGTTGCTGATGGGATAGAGTTGCCACTGATCTTGGGGTGCTGGACTTCAGAATTTGGGATAAATAATTGTTCTGGGGAGTTGCATTCCTCCTTAAGCCAATCAATCAGCACATCATGGGCTTACCTAACCTTCCAACTCCCATGCTTGGGAACACAGCCAGGTTTTAAGGGCTTTCTGAAAGGCTAGCAGAGTCAAGACCAGCCTAACCTCAGGTGATGCAGTCTTTTAAATGTTTTAAGTGTTTTAATATTTTAACTGTTTAAAAATGTAACATTTTAATTTAAATTTTTGTTTTCATTATATTTCTGCTTTTTTAATAAGTCTGTAAGCCACCAGAGCCATTAAGGGAGTTGTGGCATACAGATGCACTAAATAAAAATCTGTGAAGTCATTCTGGATTATTCCTGGTGCTGGTTTGTTTGTTTTTCCCTAGGTAATACCTGAATAATTTAGAATTCAGAATCGCAAAACGTAATTCTTTCTTGCTAGGCCAGATTCTACTGCAAGAGTCAGTGGGACAAAATTGACCTTCAGAATATTCTTTTTGATCTGGAGAACCTTCAAGAAATTGGGTTCTTATGCTAAATCCTGAAGCATTATTCTAAGAGTTTAGGCTATGATACAAAATGGTATAAGTTTTCAAAAGTTGCATTTATTGATATCATTAACTTATGCAGAATATGTCCTGCTTGCTATATTATTAATGAAGCATCTCCTTCAACATAGCACACTTTTAATTGTCTGTATAATAACTGTATATATTTTTAAGTTAGGAGTCCTTACAGTTTAGAACATATGTGGGTCGATTCCAGGAACAGATTTTAGGATCTAAGAAACTTCTTTTTCTGAGCTTTATTTTCATTATCTTATATAGGTATCATGACCCTGTCACCTTTTGATCAGATGAAGACTGCTTCCACTATTGGCGGATATAACGCGGCTATAAAGAACAATCCTCCTGCTATGTCTCAATATATTACTGTGGGGTCTAATCCTTTCACTGGATTCTTCTATGCCCTTGAGGTAAAGAGTTTGCTTAGTCAGTAAGTGTAAAATGCAGTGGGCTGGATGAAGGACACACTTCTTTTCCTACTGAGTCTGTTCTTAGTTATTTTGCTTTTGCTGCTAAGGGAAAATGGAACTAAACCAAGAGCAGCTTACTTTATTTAAACACTTTCGTCTGTGTAATGATATATTGTACATCAGGATCTACTGGTTGGATGACCCAGTCCACATTACTATCTTCCAAATATTTAACAATTGCAAAAAACAAACCTCCTTGCCCCCCTCCCCCATGTTAGGTAACTGAACATGATTTTTTGGAGGAAAAAAACCAAAGAATTTTTGTGTGGTTGAATTTATGAACATTGTTCTAGTACTGAATACACATTTCTCAGATAAGAAATTTGCCCAGAGGACCACAGCAGGGGGCAGCATCCACTCCATCTTGGTTAGTCTCATATTTGGGCTTGAATAAAATTTGGATAGAGGAATGCCTGGAAATTCCAGGGCTGTTGGGTAGATTGAGAAAAATATCCTAAAATAAAGTAATAGCAAACAACTGTTGTGATGCTGCCAAGAAAAGTATATGGATGCAGTCATCAGGCGCATTTTTACTTCTTTTACCTTCTCCCTTCATGCTTAGCATATGTTTTCCTGCCTAAGCAACTTTTGCAACAGATTCTTGGAGCAGAATACATATTGCATCCATAACATATGACTGTGTCTCACTAGCTACAAATTGGAAATTCACATTGCTGTGTCTTTAAAGGAAAAAATGGCAAACTACAGTAATATCGTCTTTAAAACAATAGTCCCCTATTGTGGGGGAGATGGGCGGAGGAGAAATCCAACAAATAAATAAATACAACTCTGTGAGTACAAAGAGCATCCTGGATATGACATCTTCGATAAATTAGTAAAAGGTCTTTCCAGTGGATGGAATTGGCTACATTTGAAATATTATGCTAAACCTGAAGCATAAAGCAACCTTGGGCTTGTGAATTTACCTCTGTTCTTTCTAGCAGAGCTACAGGGAAGAAGTTGCGATTAACAGGCTTTCAAAACTGAGCTTTTAACAAATAATCATTACTTGTTAAGATTAAGTCTTAGTTTTAATGATGGTTTAGAACAGGAAAGGCAGAACGTATATTGAGATCTAGTGAGTCCTCTCCAGGTCATCTATAGTCCAATTAGCTTAGTTTGTCCCCACCCCTAAAACTGAGCTTTTATTTTCTCTTGTTCAAGGAGGTTTGTTGGGAAACAAAGAATAGATTTGTGTAAAAGTCCCTACTTTAAGAATGAAAGTAGTCCCTATTTGGGACTGAAAATAAATTCTTGGGCTTGGTGTATATTCTGCCAGTTAACATCTATCTTTTTGAAACATTGTTTTATAACTTGTTGATGGGCCTCAAAGTAAACTCTGCCGTAGCACAATTCATGGATCTTGCCACTGTCATCTTGCTTAATGACAATCTTTTGCAGAAATTTAAACGTTCTGCTCCGGTCAATTATGTCAGTACTTGGATGTAGTTTTTACAGGAGGGAATTTTGAGAGAGTTGAGCATATGTTTCAGTAATGCTATTTCTATGTGGGGCATCTGCACCTTTGTGTGTGAATGCCTTTTCTGTTCTGTATAATTCTGTTATGTAGGATGATGATTATCATATATAGGGAATTGTTAATAGTTAATAATATGAGTTCTATATTCTGTAATATTAACCACTATTACTTAATATAATTTCTTTCCTATTAAATGAATATTGTAGTTCTGTAAAGTAAAATAAAATAGGAACATTGACACCACATTCTTTTGACAAATGGTACATTTTTAAGACCTGCAAAACGTGAAGCTCTCAAAGCTTTCATAGTTAGAACATTATCAGAAAGAGCAGAGAAAGGTTTGTTTCTTTCTCTGAGATGATAAAAAATTTAGTAGATGCAGCATGAAAGTTAGTTATACCTCAGGGACAGTTTTATTTCTGTAAACAAGGTCCCCAGAACTGAAGTTCCTAAAAGGGAACCAATTATTTTGCACCATTTATAAACAACAGCATTTTTATTTTCTCTTTAGGGCAGTTCACAGCCATTGCTGTCTCATGTTGCTTTCACAGTTGCAAGTAAGCTGACATCTGCATTCTTTAATGCTGCTAGGTAATGTATAATAGATGGAGGTTGCAGTCAATTTATTCCTTGAGTGTATTTTCTTTAAACTGAAGCAATGATACTTTAATTTTTCTATTTGAAGCGGCTGGCTTGGCTGGAAAAACAAACAGGAAGAAGAGCCTGTACAGAAGCAGAAACCCAAAGTTGAACCTGCAACTCCTTTACCTGTGAGGCAAGTCTTTTAAGCTAGTTTTTCCAGAGAGATTATGAGATATTTTACCAGTCTTGCCATTATTCCCTGAGTACGGTTTAGCCATACCCATATATGCATGAGATAAATGCAGACAGTAAATATTTTATCCAAGCAGAGTTTAGTGTACAATAAAGAAGTTTCTATTTTCCTCCTGCTGCAGCTGTTTATCTTGAAGAGGCTCTTCCTATTTAGAAATAGATTGACTTGCTCTTTACTCTGGGAATGTATGGGACTCTTAGATTGTTACAATTTAATTGGAATGACAATTAAATCTTCAGGTAACAAAAAGTAAATTTTTGTGTGGAAGAATTGTGAGCTCTGGATAGGTTTGGTAACCAAAATCTCTTCCTGGACTCAGAAATAAACATGTGATAGGTTTATACATCATCCTAAAGGGTGGTTAGTTTTACAGTAATTAGTTGAGTAACCACATTTGGCTGGGTTCACAAAGGCGTAACCGTAAATCAGTTTACAAATCATAATGACTAAGAAAAAATCAGAGAAGCTAGGATCATGGTTTAACAGAAATGTATAGACTCAGTGTGTTTTGCACCTGCTCCTGTTTGATCGTCTTGGAGTTGCAACTGAAACCTACAAACTTCCATAAGCTTGAAATCTGACTATTACCATAAAATGTGATATGAAAGATAACACTGCCCATAAATGGTTGCCTTGATTTCCCACTCTAGATTCTCCAAAGATGAAAGAATTGTTTGTATTGGATTGAGTATAATATAATATATCTTAGGTTGAATAGAACTGATTTTCTACAAAAATTAATCCAGAATGAATTAAAATAATACACAACAACTTATTTACTGATTTTGTAAATATGTTATTTTATTTAGTAATCAGGGAGCCAAATTTAGAGATTGTTTTGTACATTTGGTTTTATTTGAATGTAGGTTTGGAATCCCAGATTCTCGTCGACATGGAGAAAGGATATGTTTGTCACCATGTAATTCTTTAGCAGCAATTACTGATGATTTTGGAAGGGTTCTTCTATTGGATGTTGCAAGAGGTCTTTCTGTTCGTATGTGGAAAGGTATCTTTTAATAATTTTGGGGGTAAACATGGTCACCTATCCATTTGAGAGATGATGCTTATTTCAGTTCTAACTGTAAACTTACCACAGTGAATGTTGGCATTTAAAATATTAAATATCAGATGTTCAGATTTAAAAAGGACTGTGAAGTTTAGATATCAGTTCTGGAATAGTAACATCTATAGTGTAGTATTGAATTCTCATACAGTTTGTTTATATACACAGATGATTATTACTTGTCTGAATCAATCTACATCAGACCCCTTCACTGAAGTTTATGGACTGTAATTTACCACACTGGTCTAGTGTGGGTTGTTAGATAAATGTTTTCCAACTTCCCAGTCTAGGGCCTGAGAGAGACTGATTGGTCTAAAGTCACCAAGTTGGTTTCTGTGCCTGAAGGAGGATTAAAATCTGGGTCTCTCCATTCTTAGTTCAGCATTTTAACTAACCACTATACACAAATGTAAATCTCTGTGTGTGTGCATGCATGCTCCGTGTCTTCTTTTTGGCAGAGCATTCTGCTTATGCATCTAAGGTTTTTTCCTCCAATTCTCAGTTCAAGGCATAGGTAAATGGGAATGAGGATCTTAGATTCATGAAGAGAAAAACTTTTTGAGACAGCTTCTGCTTTTTTTTATGCAGAGGAGAAAGGATTAACATAAATGTATCTGTGTGTCAATGACTAAGTATAAAATAATGGGGAAAGCTGTGC
Organism: Liasis olivaceus; assembly: GCA_030867105.1. NCBI lineage: Eukaryota > Metazoa > Chordata > Lepidosauria > Squamata > Pythonidae > Liasis > Liasis olivaceus. Next base: position 283,599,022 of record CM061349.1, read on the forward strand.
CAAAACATCTGCTTGCCTGTTAATTTCTTTGAAGGTTAAAGAAACTTGGCATTTTTATTTTATTTTTCTTGGGAATTAATCAGACTGAGTCAACAGCCCTTTTACTTCTGTTCATTCCAAGTTATTCATTTATTTATTTGCTAACTAAACCAACAGGATTTGAAGTATGTATATGTATATGTTAAATGTTAGAAATGTTATGATATTGCCATTTACTGGGTATTGAAGAATAACACTAGCAATCCTAATTTCACATAATAAACCTCAAAGTCTTTGTAACTTCTCCAGTAAATTACCAAATTTAATATGAGATTCTGTCAAAGCATTGCTCTATTGCAGATATATAAAGCAAATTGAATGGCAGATTTGCTTCTGAAGTTCAAAACTTCTCATTTGTTCTGATATTACTTTGAAAAAGCCTAGATCATTTTTGAGTTTTAAACTCAGTCTCATATTTTAATTATCCAAGATATAATATGGAAGTTATTGGAAAAATGCATAGGGGAAAAAATAAGGAAAACACCTGAACTAGTGGGAAAAAAACCTATGAAAACACCTGAAGTAATGAAAAAAAAACCCTATTAAAAATAACTTTATTGCAAGATGCTATAGGTATATTGGCTTGGGGACCAAGATGAATACATATGAGTAAGAATAATAGTATTTGCAATTGTGTAGAAGGGTAATATCAAGAAATAAGATGGCACAGGGAATCACTGTTGTTCCTTTCCTCTTTATGCTGTTACAGAATTCACTGCATCTCCTCTTCCATCTGCTGGTATTTCTGACTGGAACATCAGAATGTGTGTTGGTTCTATAGGAACCTCTTAAAAGTATTTCTCACATTTCAGCACTGATGTTGTACATACCTGTATGTGAGAAATATGCATATTAGTCTAAAGAATCTACATACAGGTGAAACTCGAAAAATTAGAATATTGTGCAAATGTTCATTTATGTCAGTGTGGCAACTCAAAAGGTGAAACCAAGATATGAGATAGACGCATTACATGCAAAGCGAGATATGTCAAGCCTTACTTTGGTATAATTGTGATGATTATGGCGTACAGCTTATGAAAACCCCAAATTCACAATCTCAGAAAATTAGAATATTACATGACATCAATAACACAAGGATTGGAAATAGAACAATATCGGACCTCTGCAAAGTATAAGCGTGCATATGTACTCAGTACTTGGTTTGGGCCCCTTTTGCAGCAATGACTGCCGCAATGCGGCGTGGCATGGATGCTATCAGCCTGTGGCACCGCTGAGGTGTTATGGAAGACCAGGATGCTTCAATAGCGGCCTTCAGCTCCACTGCATTGTTCGGTCTCATGTCCCTCATCTTTCTCTTGGCAATGCCCCATAGATTCTCTATGGGGTTCAGGTCAGGCGAGTTTGCTGGCCAATCAAGCACAGTAATCCCATGGTCATTGAACCAGGTTTGGGTACTTTTGGCAGTGTGGGCAGGTGCCATGTCCTGCTGGAAAATGAAGTCAGCATCCCCATAAAGCTCATCTGCGGAAGGAAGCATCCAAAATCTCCTGGTAGACGGCTGCGTTGACCCTGGACTTAATGAAGCACAGTGGACCAACACCAGCAGATGACATGGCTCCCCAAATCAACACAGACTGTGGAAACTTCACACTGGACTTCAAGCATCGTGCATTGTGTGCCTCTCCATTCTTCCTCCAGACTCTGGGTCCTTGGTTCCCAAATGAGATGCAAAAGTTGCTCTCATCAGAAAAGAGGACTTTGGACCACTGGGCAACAGACCAGTTCTTTTTTTCTGTAGCCCAGGTAAGATGCTTCTGCCGTTGTTTGTTGTTCAGGAGTGGCTTGACAAGAGGAATACGACATTTGAAGCCCATGTCCAGGATCCGTCTGTGTGTGGTGGCTCTTGATGCACTAACTCCAGCCTCAGTCCACTCCTTGTGAAAGTCCCCAACACTTTGGAATGGCCTTTTCCTGACAATCCTCTCCAGGTTGCAGTCATCCCTGCTGCTCGTGCACCTTTTTCTACCACACTTTTCCCTTCCACATAACCTTCTATTGATGTGCTTTAATACAGCACTTTGGGAACATCCAACTTCTTTTGCAATGACCTTTTGGGGCTTTCCCTCCTTATGGAGGGTGTCAATGATGGTTTTCTGCACAACTGTCAGGTCAGCAGTCTTTCCCATGCTTGTGATTCCTACTGAACCAGCCTGAGAGACCATTGAAAGGCTCAGGAACCCTTTGCAGGTGTTATGGATTCATTAGCTGATTAGAGTGGGACACTTTGAGCCTAGAATATTGAACCTTTTCACACCTCTAATTTTCTGAGATTGTGAATTTGGGGTTTTCATAAGCTGTACGCCATAATCATCACAATTATACCAAAGTAAGGCTTGACATATCTCGCTTTGAATGTAATGCGTCTATCTGATATATTGGTTTCACCTTTTGAGTTGCCATACTGACATAAATGAACATTTGCACGATATTCTAATTTTTCGAGTTTCATCTGTATGTATATCTAGCTAAAACTGATTAGAAATAAGAGAGGCAATAGTTCTAGAAATAGGGGAAGGTAGTAAACCAAGTAAAAACGGACAGGCAGCAGGCATAGTAAGAGAGTACCAGTGAGGCAGGGAATAAGGATTGAAAGGGCTTTTCTTAATCTGATGTACAGGCCTTAACTTGGAAGACCCAGTTAAGCACATTACAGGTAGTCCTTGACTTATGACCATTTGTTTAATAACAATTTGAAGGTATGATGGTGCTGAAAAAGTGACTTACGACCTGTCCTCACACTTATGACTGTTGCAGCATCCCCATGGTCACATGATCAAAATTTGGGTGCTTGGCAACCAACATGTATTTTATTTATTTATTTATATTTCAAATTTGTCATCACCCATCTCACTACAGAGCGATAGATAGATTTATGATAGTTGTAGCGTCCCGGGGTCATGTGAATGTCATTTACAACCTTCCCAGGGGGCTTCCAACAAGCAAAATCAATGGAAGAAGCTGGATTTGCTTAATAACCACGGTGATTCACTTAATGATCACAGCAAAAAGGTTATAGAATTGGGCATGACTCACTTAATGACCGCATCACATAGCAATGGAAGTTCTGGTCCTAATTGTGGTCATAAGTTGAAGACTACCTATATTGCAGTTTAGGAAAATAAACAGAGCAAACGTGTTGTATATATAGCATCTTAGCCCTTCTTTTATCTTTCATGCACAGGCTATCGTGATGCACAGGTTGGTTGGATTCAGATTGCAGAAGATCTACATGAAAGGGAATCTATAAAGATAGATTTTTCACCTCTTAGTACCCCTCAGGGACCAAGCAGAGTGGCTCAGTTCCTTGTGATTTATGCTCCGAGGAGAGGAATTTTGGAGGTATGGAGCACCCAGCAAGGTCCAAGGGTTGGAGCCTTCAATGTAGGAAAACACTGCAGGTAAGAAATTTTTGGTAATAGAAGAGATTTTAAAATGAAAGGCAGGATGGTCTTCAGAAAAGTAGTTTAAATTAACCTCAATAAAATGTTTTGATTCTGGGCTTTGTTTATTAGATGTATGCTTGCTTTATGCAAGTATGTACAAGTGAAGAAAAATGAAAGAGGTGAGATAACAGCTTGCCACCTGAGGGACGGGCTGCCTCCACTCTCCTGGCCTTCTGAAAAGGTGTAAAAACATGGCTATGCCACATGGCCTGGGGGCCTGATTGGGGCTCGCATTGCTGGAACTGGCTGGTGTGATGATTGATACTGCTCCCCCATCATCGTGAATTGTATACTGGCTTTTATAGAATTGTTACTTGTGATTTTAAATGGGGGATATTTATATTTTTATTGTTTTTATTGTCTTGGTTTTTAATTGTAAGCCACCCAGAGTCACTCTCTGGGGGAGATGGGCAGCATATAAATTTAATAATAAATAATAATAAATAAATAAATGAAATAATTTTAAATCTGCAAGCAACCTGACAAAGCATTGCTGCATTTATCCAGGAATTGTCTTATCTAACACCAGATTTATTCACTGTCTTTATTTGTTTATTTTTAAGACTATAATAGTATCTGATATTCTAGAGCTTATAGTTTTGTGCAAAAGTAAGTGTTGATGATTATGCTTTTTATTGTATTTGTCAAACCTGTATTTAGGTTGCTGTATCCTGGCTATAAAATAATGGGGCTGAACAGCGTAACAAGCCAGGGTTGGCAGCCTCAGACTTATCAGATCTGTCTTGTTGATCCAGTGTCAGGAACAGTAAAAACGGTTCACGTACCTTTCCATTTATCCCTGAGGTAAGTCTTCCTGAGCTTCATGTTGCATAATTGAATTGAGTTAATATTATGAAATGAATTACATAAAAGTATTTTTTTAATGTGCTGATATTGGATAATCTAACATATTCCGTTTCCATTTCTGAGTGATACTTGGATTTTTTTCTGGGAAATTTTGTTTTTGCCACAAATGTACAGTTATGAATCACCTGTAATAACAGCAGATTCTGGAAAGCCAGATTTCCCCCCTTGTAACAGTATTGCTATTATTTAATTGCTCAAACAGCAGTACAGAATTCCCACCATCTTGCTTATACATCCATTTTGCTCATAATATTTCTTGAAATATGCATTCATATTAAGTAGTGCCTCTGACATATCCAGTAAAAAGTGATATAACTTTCCCTATACAGGCTGAGCTTATATTGAGAGTGCTTGTGTAGCCTCATTTATTTATTTGAGTTTGTGTGAATGAATGATGCTGAAAGACATCATCCTTCTGATATTTGGAAACAAACAAGGGAAACTCCATTCTTCACATGCCTTACTTGTGAGTTTCTTGTAAGAACGAATGCGAGGGAATTCTGGGAACTATAGTGCCAAAACATCTGGAGAGCACCATGATAAGGGAGCTTGTCATAGGTCTTTTGCTTTTTAATTGGTTATTTGAAGGGTACTCCCCTTTTCCTGCCCTCTGGAATGAGATTCTCCCAAGATCCAGATGGCCCACACTCTGCTGTTGTTTACAAGAGCCAGGAAGGTCTGGCTCTTCACCGGGCCTTTGGCAAGGGAGAGTGAGACCCCTTGCTTCATTGCGCTTGCCATCTTTATCTTTTATTGATTTTATTGTAATTTCTTTGTTTGTTGTGAGCTGCCCAGGCAGCATACAAGTTTAATATTATTATTATGTTTGATCGCATAGTCATCCAGATGTTTAGACTGGATTTGGCATTTTTATCCACCTATTGAGTCCTTCCCAAGGACCTGGGATTAACAGATGTTGGTGTTTGATGGTGTTAAAGGTATCATCACAGGATATAAGCTGTTCCAAGTAAAACTGCCTTTTGCAATTATTATTATTATTATTATTATTATTATTATTATTATTATTACTACTACTACTACTGCTGCTGCTACTACTAGTAGTATTACTACTACTATCCATCACAGTTTCATATATACTGTTGCAGTCAAATAATTGTGTACTGTATATTCTTAATATTTTCCAGTGACAAGAAGAGTGAGCGAGCAAAGGATATGCATCTACTGAAGAAACTGGCTGCCTTGCTGAAAGCTAAGACATTAAATTTGGGTAGGTTCTGTCTTTGTTCCTGCTTGAGGTCATAACACTGGTGTTCTTTTAAAGGCCATGAACGTGATGAAACTACAGTTTTATTTAAGGTGATTGAAACTAATTTAGTGTAGTGTAAAAGAATACTAGTAACTTTGTGGGATTGAGTGCAGAGATGAATGAAATACTGTGCCTCCTATGCAAAAAGTCTAAGCGTTAATACTTTACTCTGTGCAGTCGGGCCTAACTTTGTAGTAGGCAGCATATAAATGTAATTGCAGCCTGTATGGTGAACTCAGTTTTGATAGCTGTCACCTTAGAATGGCATACTGTAATGTTAGTGTGATCTCCCAGTATAATTAGGAATTGTTTATGTACTAAATCTTTTAAATTACAATATTTCTAAAATTGCATTTAGATCGTTTAGTTCAACATTATTTTTGGCAATATAAGTTGAGGAAAATCAAGTCATACGTTACTTGATATACTGCTGTAAATGCTTTTGCTACCATTATAGAATGTTTACACATTATACACATGAAATTACAAAACACACACGCATTACACACTAGACTTATATAAGCCACTTTTTAAGGGAAATATCTGAATAATAGGAGTGAATTGTGAAGTAATTGGGTATTCGGATGTTAAATTTAGCAGATTTCTCAACAGCTGTGAAATCATTGATGCTTGCTGCTTGTTCCCTGATTAACCAGAGACTTAAAACAATATTTTTAAAAAAGAATGCGGTGAATTGAGTTTTCATTAGCTATGAAACAAACCATGTCCTTACTTTTATTCATAGTCACAGGAGGACAAACTGTGTCAAGTTGTGTTACACATTATATATTTAGACAGCAAATTAAAATATTGTTTAATTTCCAAGCATAACCATAAAACATCTCGCATTTTATGAAAGCAGCTTGAACTAGGGCCAATATTCTATAAGCAGCTTGTATTCTGAGAAAAGGTTGGAGTGAAATGGAATTTAACTTGACTCTTGTTTAAGGTCTGTTTTGACAGAGAGCTGAATAAAGTTTAACTAGGATAGATAGATTAGGTAGGTAGGTAGGTAGGTAGGTAGGTAGGTAGGTAGGTAGATAGATAGATAGATAGATAGATAGATAGATAGATAGATAGATAGATAGATAGATAATCTTTTACCCTATGCATTCTCAATTTCCCAGACAGACCTCGTATGCAATCTGGGGGTCCTCCTGGAGCTGTGACTCCTGCTTGAAGAGCAGGTGGCAGTCATGGCTGGGAGAGCCTTTGCACAGCTTTGTGTTGTGTACCCGTTCCTGGATCGGGAGGTTCTGCTCACAATCACTCATGCTCTGGTCACCACCTGGATGGACTACTACAATGCATTTTTCATGGGGCTGCCCTTGAAGAGTATCCAGAAGCTTTAGGTGGTGCAAAATATGGCAATGTGAGCAGTTATGTGTGCCCTTAGAATGGCACATATTACACCTCTGCTCCATGAGCTGCATTGGTTTGCTTCCAGGTCCAATTCAAAGTGCTGGTTTTGACCTTTAAAGTCCTTCATGGCATGGGCCTGGGTATTTGAGGGACCGCCTCTCCCTGATTACATCCGCCCATCCCATCGGGTGCGGCAGAAGAGGTATGTTGCATGTCCCATCTACAAAAGAGTTACATCTGGTGGGACCCAGGAAATGGGCCTTTCTGCCATGGCACCTGCTCTTTGAAACATCATTCCTCCCAAGGTGGGACTGATCCCATCCTTAATATCCTTCCACAAGTCCCTCAAAACTTGGTTGTGTCAACAGGCTTGGGATCTCCAGGAAGTGGCGAATTAGTGATGTGGCTGCATTGTCTATAACATCAAACCTTCTGCTAGTTTGTTAATAGTAACATCAATTGATGTTTTTTAATTGTAAATTTTTAAAATATTGTTTATTCTGAAAAATCAGAGCAAAGACCCTACAGGTGTAGCATGGTAAGATCTGTGAAGCAGCTAAGAAACATTTCTCCCACTTTATTATAAAACCCCTGTGAGATGTTTGCATCCCAGAAGACAAGCTCTAGTGTCTAATTGCCTTTGCATTACAGAAGCTTCTTTTTATTTCTACTATATTTGTTCAAAAGCTGCAAGATGTTGCCATAAACAAGTTCTGTGATGTCTCCATGGGAAGCTAGTATTCAACCTCCAGGTTCTGCTCTGGATTATTGCTGTGGATGTTGCTATAGCTGGGTGTGTAAATGTCTTGCTCCTGGAAAAATGGGGCTGAAAAATTCCAGTGCCTTTTGTGATCAGCTTATTGCACTTGATTGTATTCTTCATGCACATGTATGATGAGTAATTTGTCTTCACCTGTAGGATTTATTACAGATTATTAGTGCATATTCAAAAAGGAATATGAGGAATATATTGGCTGAACAGAAAACAAAGGCAGCAGCTTTTATTGAAAATGACTCAGAGATCTGTGCAGATTATTTGGGGATAAGAAGTGGGACTTGTGGTGCAAATGAAATAGACATTATGCTTACCCTTCTGTTGTATATGTCAAGCCTTGCAACACTGGCATATTAAGGAAACAAGAACCACTTAGATTTCTGGGAAGTTTTTTATAGCTAGTAGGATAATGTAACATAGTATTGTTCAAACTTGGCAACATTAAGATGTGTGGACTTCAACTCCCAGAATTCCCCAGCCAGCATGCATGTAACTAGTACAAAGTTACTCTGAGTTTCTTTCTCATGTTTTCTGCTTGCTTCTGTTCCTGCTCCCTGGACTCAATCATCTCTTTTGTAATGGCCTGGTTTCCTCCCCTTCCTGTCTTGCTGCATCATCCGTATCCCCAAGTTTGCTTTGGCGTTCCATCACTGCATGTTGTTCTAAAATTCTATATTATGGAAGTAGGACTGGTGTGCCAAACCAGCAGTTATCAGTGAAACTCTTTCTCAGGAGTGCGCTTACCTTACTCTGTTTTCTTGGTTCCTGTGCCAGTCTTTGTGCTAGTTTTGAAAAGAGTTGTATGACTCTAGTGCAACAAACTTTTCTGGGAGTTGCTGTGAACATAGGAAAACAAACCTCTCAAGGCAGTCAGGGTGTTGGAGAAGCATATTTCAAGAGACCACTAGGGATAAAAGGATTACAAGAAACACAGGCTATTTTACTTCTTGGTGTTAACTCAATTGGAGCATATCCTGAGTTGTCTGCAATGCAAGCAGATGAAGATCATCATGGTGTTCTGTGACACAGCAGAAAAGCCAGGAGTTTTAGTTTATACCAGTCAGAAGCAGCTGGCTGTAAAGCATTTGGCCCTAAGCAAAAAATATTCTGTTCCCGCTTATTTACTAGAGTTAGAGGAAAAACTTGAATATAGGACTTCCTGTAATTAGAACATTTTCTAATGATTTTTTGAAATGATATTTCTTACCTTTCTTTCCAGATACAGTTGAGGCTGAAGTAAAGGAATTAATACTGGATGTTAAATATCCTGCAACTAAAAAACAGGTAATTAGGAAGTGCTTTATTTGGCAGATAAATCTGCTTTATTTCTGCAAATTAATGGCTGTTAATATCAATTAAAATTTGTTTTGACCTGCATATTTAAGAACTCAGTTTTATGTTAGTGATTAGAGTGCTTTACTAAGAGATTTTTGGTTTAAATTCCCATTCTTCTGGGTGTTGGCAGGATGAAATTTGGCAGCAGTCACTGGAGGAAAGGCAGAATCCTGTACACACATTGTAATTATTTAAATTGGGAGAGGGACTATAAGAAAGAAGAGCTGCCCTCTTTTCTACCAACGTGCAGGTTTGATGGTGGTTGGTCTTGACTTTCTCTCCTGCGTGTTATAGATTTGGTATTAGCTCTCAGCAGCTGCCTGTGCCGCCTGAAGTAGGCCTGCGTGACATAGTAAATAACATTGTTTAACATAATTCCTCACTGGATTTACTTACAACACAGTTCCTGTATTTACACAGTGGGTAAATCTGGTTTATGAAATATGATCATTTCTGTAATAAGACATACCATAAACAAAGGGCTCATTTCATTGGCATTTGGCATTTTTCTCTTTACAACTCTGTTCTCCATAGGGTCCACTTTAGGCCCAGCAAAGGTTTCCAGCCCAAGAGATACTAAAGTTAAGCAGTATAGAAACATCTGATTTATACCAATATGTAAATTATTATTAGGTTTTATTTTTAAAAATAGAAGCATGAAGTTGGAAAAAAAATATTCTCTGTGTTATATTTTACTGATAGGCTTTAGAAAGCATCCTGGCAAATGAGCGTTTGCCATTATCTTTTCTGATGAACATCACACAAGCACTGTTGGAGACCTTGAAAAATCAGGGTAAGTGAATATTTATTTTGTTACTGCCTGTTGTGTTGAAGAATAAGGAGACTGGATTTTTCCCCTCAGTTTTACAATTTCCTTGAAGAAATAAGATAATAATTGACTATCTTTATTGTGGGTCCCTTTTCTGCTGTTACTGAGTAGGTAACTGAGTTTCATTTGAAAGAAACAAGTACAGCTCTGCAAGGAACTATATTGTAGTTCTTTTGATGTTCTTCTTTTAAGAGAACAAGGGAGTGTAGTAATATATGACAAAAACATTTCAGAATCAAATCTTTCTCTTCCCTCCAGGGATTGCTCTTTTGATCCTCAGCCCTGATGACATCATTCAAAAATGGGAATTGCTCTCTGGAAACACATGTACTGTGTTGTCTAAAATGAATAGATTGTATCAAATATTTTCATAAATATATCAGTGGAGGCTTGCTTGTATTCTTCCTTTGAAGTTTATATCAGAGAAATCCATTTTAAGATCCATTATAATGTTCTGCGTGGCATCATCATTTCTTTAACCTTTGTTTAGGAGGAGCTCTAATCACCTTCATATTCTTCTACCTGCACTGTCTTGCTGTCATCCGTAGTCTCTTCATATCAAGGTCTATTCAACTTGTAATAGTGGGAGAGAAGGTATCTAGAGTGACCATGTCAGTGACAGGATTTCTAGTGAGAGACCAAGGCTTCAGGTTAAAAATTTCAGGTAGAATCCTGAAGCAGATGCAGACTGCAAGGCACCAAGGATGATTATTTAGTCCACCTGTATAAAATAAGAAATTGAGATAGCACAATTAATGATGTTTATCAAGTCCATGCTTCCTGTTGAAAAGGCTTGGGTTGCCTCAGTAGGAAAAGGTACAGTAAAAATATTACATTTTTCGAGTAAAAATCTGGAAAACTCTTAACCACACTGAATGTGTGATGAACGTCCATTTCTCAACATTGGAAGGCAAAATAAGAATGATCAAGAAGAATGATCAAGAGTTATCTTTGTAGGAAATTCATCTTGTGGATGAGCACTATAAGCTGGAGAATTCCTTAGATACATGTTGTTACAAGCTTTCAGATGTTGCTTTTTGTTCTGTTTGGACTTGATTTCAACTGCCTGATTAAAGGGAAATTGACACTTGACTTGCCTATAGGCAAAACCTATCCAGAATTTTACTTGATGATACAGTATCCTCTTGCAGGCTGTTGTGCACTGAAAATATCCTGCTTAGCAGGGTGTTTAATGAAGCTGCAGAGAGATTTAACAGCTCCATTGCACATTCATTGAGACTAATGGGCATTGTTTTCTTTCTGTCACTCTTTCTCTCTAGAGATGGATTGTGCTGATGAAGGGCTGCTACAGTTCTGTGCAAATAAACTGAAACTGCTGCAGCTTCATGAGTCAGTCAGCAATCTAAATTCTCAGAGTATACCGCCTGAGACAGAACCATCTGACAATGTAAGTAGTTATCAAAGGGAAAAAAACCCCTTGAAATCCAGATATGTACTGTATATATAAAAGAAAATAGAAAAGAATGTACAGCTCTAACTGTAGATAAGTAGAAATGTCTGAATATTAGCTTGTAATAAAGTATTTTTAAAATAAAAATATATTCATAGTGTATAAGGGTGGTGTGCATTTATGGAACATGTGAGCACAATGGATTCTTCCTTCTTCTGGCTTGGGCTTCTGTGAACTGCACAAGGAAGCCTGTTAATGCAGGTGGAGCTATGGCATTTTGCTCAGTTCTTTGAACTGATTGTTTAATGTTCTGAAATTGGAACTGATTATACTCTGCATCAAGGAGATATTGTATCAAAAAAATGACATCTTAATTGTATTGATATTTTAAATGTCTACTTAAGGGAAGTACTAAGGGCTGCTTTATATATTGTGCTTTTTGTGGGCATAGATAGTCTCCCTGTGGATAAAAATTAATGGCATGAGAATTGGGCAATATTGGCCAGGGTAGTACATTTTTAGTAGTACACTGTACCTCTTATGAGATTTTTTTTTTTGCTTTTCACAAAATTATAGTCTTGTGGAGTCCTTGGGGTTCTCTGAGCGTGGTTCTTTTCTTGCAAACGTTTCATTACCCGGCTAGGTAATGAAACGTTTGCAAGAAAAGAACCACGCTCAGAGAACCCCAAGGACTCCACAGTTCAACCCTGAGTTACACATATTTGCCTGCAATTATAGTCTTGTATTAAATAATTTGAAGGTCTTATATATGCTGTTTCTTAGCATACTGTTCCAGTAGCCTTCCTGAAGAAAACTTTGACCTATGCCTAGAATTAAATTAGTTTTATTAATATTGTAGGTTATTTCAATCTATGTATCCAGTTGAAAACTGTTTTTACTGTTTTTAAGGTCTTGGCTAAATTACTCCAGTTAGATGAAAAAGAATTTACTAGGCTGCAGATGTTACTTGAGAAGTACAAACAGCAGAACACCCAGCCTTCGGTACATTTTGTGGAGGATAAAGATGGAATGCTGCCTGTGAAAACTTTCTTGGAGTACTTGGATTATGAAAAAGATGCAATTAATGTAAAGAAGCTAGATGAGAAGGAATACGTGGCTTTAGGTATGAGCTTGAATGATTAACATAATGTTGGCTAAGGAGTTTCTCCATTTGTGTAATGGATTTCCTTTTTTGAATTTACTTAGGAAGTTTTTCTGAAGGAGCTCTCTAAAAACATCAGTATGAATGAAGTACTCTTTATGTCTTTTACAGAGCAGACTAAAGAGTTGCCTCAAGTTGTGCAGTAGAAATAACCTTGGTTCAGTGCAATGGGAACAAGATTTTATAAAGAGGAGGAGAATGCAGAATATAAGTAGTTCCCATTAATGTAATTTACTCTCAATATGAATTGGTCCAATCTCCACTGTCTGATAGATTGTTCTGTTTTCAATCAGAAAGAATTTAATGGATGAAACAGAATGTTGCAGGAGTAAAAAAAATGTGTAATGTCTTTGTGTATGTATAGGAGGATTTTTTTTCTGGAAATGTTTACATGGAGAAAGTTCAACAGAAGAAATGTGTCAGACTCTGAAGTCTGCAGGATTTAGCCCCCAGCTATTATTGGTAAGTGTTGTATTATCTTTCCTGTTTTATTCTTTATAGTTGTCATCAGGCCTATATTCTAACTGCTCATTGGTTTATAGCCAATATATGAGAAATAGACAAATAAGAATCAACATTAGAGCATGAATTTGGAGAGGAGGTGGATGAGGAAGAGAATTAAAATATGGAAGAGACTGATGGGGAGAAGACCTTTATACATAAGAACAATTTGTCCAGTTATGTACCTGTGTGTTTTAAAGAATTGTGAATTTAATTGAATTAATAATTAGATTATTCACCTGCAGCAAAAGTTATACGTAATGAAACTAATCTTATTACATCTCCATCATAAAAATGGGATGCTTAACTTGTTATAGAACCAATTTGGTATAGTGATTAAAAGCATCAGGCTAGAAACTGGAAGCTGTGAGTTCTAGTCCTGCCTTAGGCACAAAGCCAGCTGGGGGACTTTGGGCCAGTCATTTCCACTCAGCCCTAGGAAGAAGGCAATGGCAATCCATTTCTGAAGAATCTTGCCAAGAAAACTGCAGGGACTTGTTCAGGCAGTTGCGAGGAATCAAGACTGACTTGGAGGCACACATTTTTTAACTTGCTGCAGTGCAGTACTGTACTGAAATTTGCCTTTCAGTTTCTGCAGTTTTCTTTCCTTGTGAAAAGGGCTTCTCATTTTCTGCCTCATTCACGGGAAACTTTAAATACATTTGTGATTATTGTTTTGATCTTATTTATTGTTGCAAGATTGAAGACCGTTTATACTTATTTCCTGTTACATATCTTTCATTCTTTTGTAATCTTTCGAACTATTCATGCCTCCTGATTTGAAAAGGCCCCATAGTAAGGAATTCCCTTATGATATCTTCCTTTTGAATTTAATTAAGGCATGGGAAGCCAGGGAACCCTAGATCTTTGACGAGATGATTGTACAGACATACACACAAACTTACAATTAGCTGCCATTTAAGTACAATAAGGAAAAAAAATCTATATTTTATGGATTAATATTCTTTTGAGTTTATGTACTTTGTTGGGGTATATGTGGGAAGAATTCAAAGTAATTTATTTGAACAGATTAAACAAAAATTATTGAAAACATCAAGAAATTTTTGCTACTGCAAGATTAGGATAACTCTTCGTGGAATGTAAATGTGGAAGTTAAGGGGATTCAGGCCTTAATTAAATCATGATTACAATGAGAAAGAATGACTGAACAAATACACATGACTAGGGTTTAAAACTGGAAATATGTCTCAGGAGGATATTAACAATATTAATGCAATGGTCAACAGATTAACATTGAAGTAACTTCTCTTTTGTTTAGAGGTTTTTACTAAAGTGCTTGGAGAGGTAGTCTCCTGAATCTTTCCCCATTAAGCCTCCTAAACATTTTGTCTCTTTTTTTAGTCCCTGCTGCTCAGTGTGTGGCTCTCCAAGGAAAAGACTGTTCTTCATAGAACCCAATCAGTTTGCTGCCTCCATGCTGCATTGTCACTTCTGAGCAGAATGACAGGTGAGAGAAGTTCAGTGAACATGCTCAGTTTCTGAAAATAGGCCCCTGCCCAGAGATTGAAAACAGAAATTACAGCTATCAATAAAGTCTGCAGATCTAATGTTGCATGCAAATAAGAATTTCCCATGATGTTATTTAGAAGACCTAGTTGTCCACATGCTGTAGAGAGTAAGGAAGATGACCTTGATGGAGATATGCAAGATATGTTACCAAAGCAATGAGGGATGAAACATATCTTATGTCCAGAACAGACAGAAAATATGTGGAAGAAGCTCAGACAGAGACCTCCCTAATTCACAAGATTATAAGAAGGGGGAGGAGGTGTAGCATGATCAGACTTGCAAGATTCTGTTGTTATAGCCACTCTCGATGAAAATAGTTTTAGCCTTCCTGTGAGGTTGACATCAACGTTTCAAGTCTGGTTATGCTGTACCTCCTCTCCTTTCTTGTCACCCCTCATCACTTTGGTAACAGATGTTGCAAATCTCCATCAAGGTCATCTTCCTTACTCTCTACACATGCTCAGCTGACAGACTTTGCAAATACTCTCTTGATTTAACTGTGGAAAGTTAATCCTCTCCCCCTCTTACAGCCATCTGAGGTCTCCATCTGTTCACTTATCCTTGCTCAATCCTTTGTTTTAAATCATTTCTCTAAGTCTATCAGTAAACAAGCTTCCCTGTTCACAAGTGAATACTTGGGAATAAAACATCTGCAGTAAATTTATTTCTTAATTGTTGATGACATCCCGTATGCATGTTTTTGGTTTTGGTTGCTACAGATGACTCATGGGATTCTCAGTCCATCTCCCCCTGGTGGCAGCAGATGCGAACAGCCTGTATTCAGTCCGAGAACAACGGAGCAGCCTTGGTATTTGCTCACGTTGGGCATTCAGTAACAGCACAGATAATTGATAGTGTTGCAGAGAAAAAGGTATGTAGCTTCGGTTTCTGTCCTTTTGTTGTATAGCAAATATGGCTCCCCCGCAAAAAACCCTAATACTTGCTGCTAAACATCCAGTTATAAGCTATCTTGGAAAGTGTGATGCAAGGTTTTTTTGTACATATATGAGATGTCCAAGTTAAGGTCTCATGATTTATGAATATAGGCAATACTGGATGCAACTAAATTTCACATGCTACTTACCCATTATGAATACCATGAAATGGCTGTACTAAGTTCTCAGTAGCTGCTCTCAGGCCCTTGAACTTGCTGGCAAGGGAAGCTAGGGTTTCTGTGGTTCTGTTGCTAGCAGACACCAACAAG
Source organism: Liasis olivaceus (assembly GCA_030867105.1). Lineage (NCBI taxonomy): Eukaryota > Metazoa > Chordata > Lepidosauria > Squamata > Pythonidae > Liasis > Liasis olivaceus. The sequence continues at coordinate 283,614,768 of CM061349.1, forward strand.
CTTTTGGCATCTCCTGGTTTGTTTATAGAGGAACATTTTAACTGGCTCGGTGCTGTCGTCTTTTGTCTATGCCTTGATTCATTTGTTTGCATTTTTAGGTTATGATTACATTATAGTTTATTATTGTTGATAGCCATGTTAAGCATCAGTATTGGCAGAAAAGCATAATGTAAACAGAATAAAAATGTTGCTTCTTACTAAACAAAAGTTGGCTGTTTTTGAATTTGTTCATGATCTGTCTCAACCCTCCTGTGAACACAGATAATAATGCATGTATTTATGTTATTGTGTCCTTTCTCCAAGGAGCTGAAGGGGTGCAGGTCTCCCCCTTCACCAGTTTTACTTTTAGATTAAGCAGAGCAGCACTGACTGCTCCTTTACATCAGCCTCAGTTTAAACATCTGGTAATTTAATGTGATATGTGTAAACATCTTATGTTGCATCTATATTTACTGAAGGTACATCTCTTGCTGTTTCTCATCTCTGAGGGAGCCTTCTTAAAAATAGCAAGTGTGAATATAATACATATGTGTCATACACATGACAAAAAGCTGTAATTTGGTTTCTTCTGTTGTCTTTGCACTTTGTAAATCTGAACTTTATGCATACAATATGTAAAACCTCAGCTCGATAACATGAGAAGTTCACAAACCATTTTTTTTTATTAGTTTTCCCAGATAACTGTAGGTGCTGATACAGATTCCTGGGAAGCCCTCTCGCTCGACACAGAATACTGGAAACTTCTGCTGAAACAGTTAGAGGATTGCCTAATACTTCAGACACTTCTGAATAGTAAACCAAACAAGAAGATAAGTCCAGTTTCTTCTTTGCAGGCTGAGCCACTGGGAAGACTTTCTGTAAAGAAGTTGCTTGAAGGAGGAAAAGGTGATCTTCTCCCAAAAGGGTTGGGCTGGAAAGGGGCTTTCAGTTTTCACTGATTCCATCTCCCCAGGCAGCTGTTTGGGAATCAACCCCAGAGTAATGTGAAAAACGAGATAGGAAGTTCCAGAAAAGAGGGGGAACTGAGAAATACAGTCCTGCCAGTGAAATCCTCTTTTGGACAATGTTATGAGTGGAAGGAGTTTTGTTTGTGAACAGGCTGAGCTGGATTCAACCTTTTTATCCTTAATGAAGTCCAGATTCCATGACAAATGGAATTACAAATGGCTATACAAATGGGATAAATAAATAAATAATCAGAGTATTCATGAGTCTATTTCCAAAGTTCTGAGGCTGTTACACTGAACTTGTAATGTTGTCTTTCTTTTAAGCATCTTGGGATCCTTCTCTCCCCAAAACATTTGAGTTGTGGTGGTAAGGGGAAAAGAAGTAAAAATCTGGAAACCAATATTTTCATAGTGTTTTCTCTTCTACATTTTAAAAGTGTTCTCACTGAAACAAATTCTACATGCACATCAGGAAATTCACTTGCAAATAAAATTCAGTCTGGTCAGAAGCTAGGGAAGACTGGAAGTGATTTCTCCTGGATTAAATTCACCATTTGGAGATTTGAAAAAGATTTGTCCAATTGCCACAGTGGCATATGAAGCTTAGTCTGTGTATGGTGAGAACCCCCTAAGTGGTCCAAATCATTACAATTTTGCTTAATTCTTCCCTCATGCACTGGAATTTGGTGTCCTTCTCATATAAGGATTCTCTGGTTTGAAACATATAATACGTGAGCTGATAGTCTGCTTGACTCCTGTAGGGCCAGCCAGTCTGAGCATGATTGGGCAGCATAAGTGGGGGAAGAGAAACAGGGGAAGTTCAGAAGGCTACCAGCATTCCCTGGCTATGCTGAACCCCTCTCATACCATTCTCATCTTATGCCCACTGATACCTGCACAGAAACAGCAGGCCACACTTCCAGAGGCACAAGCATGGATAAGAAGTTGATCTACTATTTAAAGAACTGATATTAGAATACTCTATGTTGCTTGTGACTCAGCAAGTAGTACAATCATCAGGACTATTTATTTATAAATGTTTTAACTTTTCATAGATAAAAGCAAATCCCCAATGTAGTAGTCACTGAGAGCCAAGCCCTCCATGAATTTGGCCAGTCCTGTCCCTATTTAAACTGGTGGGCATTACCATACCTGATGGCAGCAAATTCCATAGTTTAAAACTACAGTAGAAGGAAAGAACCATTTGCTTTCTGGATATTTGTAAACTGATCCTGGACTGCTTTGACTTTTCTTTAGGAGGCATTGCTGACAGTGTAGCCAAGTGGGTTTTCAAGCAAGACCTCAGTCTGTCCTTACTCAGATTAGGCCGGCAGAAAAATGAAGCAGAAGGCAAGGAGGAACCACAGCCGACTGACAGCAGCTTTGTACATGAGGATGAAGAAGACCAGCCAAGCATGGAATCCATATTAGGTAAAGATACAGAATGAAAAAACAACTTTCAGTTGTCCTTTTTATTTCTGTTTAACTGGCAGCAATGAAATGCAAAATAATATTCATCCGCTTTTTAAACTTATTTCTAGAACTACTCCATTTTGCATATGAACAGTTTCCTTGCAGCCTGGAGATGGACGTACTCCATGCACATTCCTGCTGGGAGTATGTTGTGCAGTGGAACAAAGACCCAGAGGTAAAGGAAACCTTTCACTTTCTTACCCCTCATGCTTTTTATGTTATGTGTGATCTTACCTGACATTTTCAGATAATGAAAGTAATTCGAACTGATTTTTCATTCAGACTTTGTAGATAGAAAAGGGCTGCTTTGACTAATTTTATTTTAGGAAGTGGGTATGGTATCCTCTTCGTTTCATAGATAGGGCACATTATGCACACTGACATTATCATAATTTATTAGATGTGGCAGCATATAAATACCTGTCACAAGTTGAAACTACTATATTGAACTGTTGTTTTGAAGATTGAAACAAAAGAGGCTTTCTGTTGATACAGAAACTGTTTCAGTGGAACACAAGGTTATATGTCACTATACAAACTGGATTTTATCACTATTACATATCACTGCAATTTTCCAGTGTATGGTGATTAAAATAGATGCAGAAATATATCAAATAACCTTAAGTAATACATCAGAATATTTAGAAATTATTTACATGATATGTCCCTTTATCTGCTGCTTCACTGATATTATAATTCTTCCTTCAAACTTTGAGAAGAGTCAGCTCAGCAACTGTTGTTGTTTCTGTCTGAATAACCTTTGAACAAAGCTTATGAAAAAATCACTACCGAACTTTAGTTTTTTTCATTGCTTCTGTGAATAGATCGTATTTGTGCATGTTATGGCCCACACTGTTTAGTCATAAGGGTCTGTATGCAGAAAATAAGTCAGATTATAAAGCCTGAAATAATAAATCAAAATATTTAACAAGTAGTTGGGAGGACTGTTATTTATGTGCTTCATTGCATTAACTGAGTAATATTGGTTATTTCTGTCTTTCTAATCCAAGGAAGCACGTTTTCTCATCAGGTCCATAGAACATCTCAGATGCATTGATAATGCTCATATTCAACATGGTAAGAATAAAGGAAGTATTCTGGATCTCTCCATGTGAAGTAGAGAATTTGATTCCAAGTTATCTGTGTGGTGAGGGATCCACAGCTATCATTTTATCTGTAAATGAAAACCACATGGAAGTATCAGAATATTCCCCTGTCAGTGCCAAAGCTGGTCTTGGTGCATAATATGCATTATATGCAATGTTTGGCAGTACCCCATTACCGTAGTGGATGCAAGTACTAATATCAAATCTGACTGAACTATGGGGGCTTCTACTTGCAAACTTTGACTGTTCCTGTAGTGGTTTCTGGTGAAATACATCCCTAATAAGTCTGAATTTCAGAGGGAAAAACCAAATGGGGTTTCTGGTTGTGTTAGATTCACAGTGTTCCAGATTCTTACATAAAAGGATTGTTTGTTAATGAGCCTGTGCTTAATAATTTATAAATAATTTGTAGACCTCTCAAAGCAACATAACACCACTTGCAAATACAGGAAATATGAGAAGGGCTGTGCCTCCTTCAAATCAAACTTCCCTTCTCATTTAATGGGTGTATTGATACTCAGCACCTCCATCAGGGATCTTCAGCATGGTTTTCAGGTTACCACTTAGTGACAACTTAGAGACAGACCTCTGTGGTCTACTGGTCCTGTGGAAGGGCATATTCTCAGCGGTACATCAGGTCCGGACACTTTAAGGTTTTCAGTGTTCTCTAAAAGTGCATGCTGCCTTTCCTAACCTGTAATTGTTAGTATCAGTCTTAACAGATTACTGTTATACTGTTAATGTAAACTGCTAGTGATTTACATAAATGGGGTGTATAAATATCTATTATTAGTATTTTTTAAAAAAAAAAACTTGCTGTCCTAACAAAAATGTTGACATTGCTCTCAGCTGGCCCTAAATTTGTGTAACTATTCCAGGAATTGCTCTAATGATGTGGAACACATTCATAGTGAAAAGGCTTTCTGCTGCTACCTACTTAATGGACAAGGTAAATACTGCATTACATTAAAAAATCCCAAATTAAATAGAATATCTAATATTACTTTCATACAAGGGTTCTCTCTCAGTAAATGAAACTTGGTTAGCTGCATGGATTTAGAATCTTAGACTTTTAGGTCACTAAGTTCAAACCCTTGTCCATGACAGAATCTAAGTTAAAACATTCTGGTAGATAGCTGTTAGGCTTCCACTTCGGCCTACTCAGGGCAATTGGTTCCACTGTCAAACTATCCTTACTATTAGGAGGTTTTTTTTCAGACATTCAATTGGCATCTGCCTTCCTTTGACTTAAATCCATTATTCCATCTTCTGCATTCTGGAGAAAAGATCTTCACTTTCTTTGTGAATTCCTTTCAGATACTTGAATATTATTATCAAATGTGGTGTGCAAAACTGGGCACAGCATACAAGATGGTGTCTGACCAAAGCCATATAAAGTAGTTCTTCTGATTTGAAAACTATTAGCAAAACTGTTATGTACTTCAGAAGAAATGTGAGCATGCTTGCTACATCTGTCAACACCTGCTTCAAGATTATGAATCTTTTTCTGGATTCACATGGTAGTCATGCAGTCCCCCAAAATTATACCTTTGAATTAAGAAGGCATTAAGGAAGCAGCAGAGGGTATGATAACCTTGTTGCATTGCACGTCCTTAATTCAAATCTTCATTTTCCTGAGCCCCCACAGCTACTTTGTGAGCCCCCTAAAAAGGTGTAACTTTAAGGAGGTGCAGGCAAGTGTTTTGAGCATACTCATGTGCTTTCTGAAGTAATTTTATCTCAGTTGGTCACACTGTTGACTATAGCTTGTAATCAACTACAAGTCTAAAATCTCTTTCATAGCAACAGCTATCAAGCCAAATATTACTCAGTCTATACCTGTGTATTTGACTTTTGTTTCCTAAGTGAAAACTTTGCAATTATTTGCAATTTCATTCCATTCCTTTCAGCCCATTTTCTAATTAATTTTATTTCTAGGGTATTACATGTGCCACCAATTTTGTGTCATCTGTAAATCACCTGAACATCCACATCATTAATAACCTGTCTTGACTTCCTTTCTCCATTACCTTTTCCTGCCATGGAATCCTACTGAAATTGCTCTTTGTTAATTAAGAACCACTTTTTTGAAGTCCAGGATATGAACTTGATTAAACTCACATTTAATTTCCCTTAAAAAACAGCAACTCTGTTCCATAGTCCTTAGTTGACAGCAACAGAAGTTGGTCAAGTTTGTCCCCAGAAGATATCAATCAAGATAATTCAAGTCCCTTATCAGTATTACTTCATACCTCTTTGAAATACTTGCAGATTGTTTTTGGAAAACACCATCCACATCTTTTCGTAGGTTGGGCGGGTAGTGGTAGATACTATGTGATCCTTCACTTATTTTAATCCAGACACACTCCACAATATCATCAACTTGGATTAATTTGTTTTTCTGAGTAGATGTAAATATTTTTTTACATACAGTGGAACAATTCCTCCTATTCCTCCTGTTTCTTTTTAAAAATATGTACCTTTCAGCTGCTGTATTCCAGTCATGGAAGTCATCCTACCAGATTTCTGTTATAGCTTTTAACTTAGATTTGCAACGTTCTTCTGGATTTTCTCTTGTGTGGTTTAAGAAGCCTCATATCAACATTGCCACATTCTTAGTGGGCAAGTTTTTATCAGAGGTCCTTACTTCAGTGTTTTTGTCTCTAACCCCTATAGGACTTAGTTTAAAGCATGACTAATCAAATTTACCATTCTTTGGCCATGCACATTTTCAGTAGTCTTTGTGGAATGAAACTGATGTCATGCCACAGTCTACCATTTAGAAAACTTAGACCACACCACCTGGATCCCCACTTTTTTTCCCCCCTCTCCTGTCAGTTCCATTTACATAAATAGCCCTTTACTAGCAATATTCTTATTTCTCTTTCCAGTCCTAGCTGCTGATTCAGTACTAAGGGCCTAACAGGACCAAACTGAAGTTTCCAAAGATGGAAAATTCAGGGAACAGGAGATGAGAAACACACAGCCATTCAATCTTGTTAGGGTTAAACTTGAGCCTATTCCTCTCCATCCCCTCTTGTCTTGGACAAGACCATGACATCATTTGGCTGGCCTAAGACTGAGATGTATAACTGGATATCATCAGCATATTGATGTTACTTAAACCTGTATTGATGGATGACCTCATGCATGGCTTTATTTGTTTGTTTTGTTTGTTTGTCACATTTATATAGCCACCAATCTCACACAAAGCTTTATGTGGATGTCTAACAGAAGGGATGAGAGTGCGGAGCCCTGCGATGGCTACAAATGAATAGCTCTTGACTTGACCTCTTCCCCATTAGCATTGACTGGAACCAGCCACAGAGCCACTACTGCAGTGCTGGGCCTCCCACTCTCAATTCTTGCAGGCAGTCCAGAAGGATACCATGTGCAATGGTATTGAAAGCTGCTGATAGTTCAGGGAGAACCATCACTATCCTGGTTCCACCATAGTTCACCAAAAGTGTGATCAATGCCATTTCTATACTATGTTCTGGCCTGTAACTTGACCAATAAGGGTTCAGATAATCTGCTTCCTCCAGGGCCCTCTGAAACTGCAACCTGACCATCTTCTTAATGACCTTCCCTAAAAAGGGAAGGTTAAAACAGGACAAAATTGTCCAACACTGTTGGGTTCAGCAATGTTTTTTTGATGTGAGGGCACAGCAGATGGGCAGAACCACCCCTTCACTCAAGGATGTATTCACCACCACATGGACCCAGCCACATGTCACCGCCTGGACAGTCTTAACCACCAGAAGGGAAATGGTTCTAAAGGACAAATGATTTACTTTACAGTACCAAGGATCATGTTCATTTTCTCTGAAGTTACAAGGTCAAACATCTTCTGGGTGACAGACAAGATAGTGTCCCAATCAACTCGCACAGACTTTCCCAGTCAAAGTCTTACTCTGAGCAGATCCAAGCAACTTTATCTGAGAGATATCTAGAACATTAATCATAGTAACTTTGAAGATATTCCTGGGATGACTCCCTCCACACATAATAAGAGGAGAAAAATCACTATGTTTTGTAGATCTTATCACCAAGATGTAATCCCTAATGTGGGATCTTACATGTATTTGATTGTATTTACTTTTGGCTGTCCTCCAGTGGTGTTCTACCTTTTCATTTCCCAGAGCTCCTCAGAAAACCAGGGAGCCCACCCGGATAGATGAAAAGGGCGAGGCCGCATAGAAGCAATCTGATCCAAGGCCCCTGCCACCCACCTATTCCAAGTGATAACTAGAGCCTTGGTGAAATGCCCACCAAATCCCAGGAAGAACCTCAAGCTCCCTCAAGAATCCATCCAGCTCCATTAATTGTCTGGGGCAGACAAATTGAATAGCAATCAGATTTGAACTTGGTAATACTGGTAATGTCCTTCAATGTCAGATCATGTCCCCAAGACAAAAAACAGATTCAATCTATGACTCCCAGTGTGTGTTGGGCCTTTGCTAGCTCTGTGGAGCTATGAACTCCTGAGCCACTCCAGAATCAAGGCCACACGAGGCCAAGTAAAAGTCTAGAAGAACTAAAAGCCTTGGAGACTCCACTGTCTACCCAGTGATAGAATTGAGCAGTTCAGGCAGGGATGTCACTGACCTATAGTGAGACTGGTATATCAGCAACAAATCCAGCTAATCCCTAGAGCCCAACCTCAACTACATGATCTCATATCCAGTTATTTGCAGCTGAAAGCTGTTAAGGCTTCCTGGATGATAGTGGCTACCGCATGCCCCCGTACCAGCTTTACGGCTGGGGTGCCTCACTCCCCAGGTGGGCACATTTCTGAGAGGGGAACACTCCCTTTGACCCAGTTTCAAATATTGACTCCACCTTCTCTAAGAACAGCTCCAGATTGCACTAACTAACTAAGACACTGCCTTCTCACCACCATCAGCCCTCCCCTTTCCCCCCATCCACAACTATCTCTATCCTATGAGTCAGGCGCCATCTAATAATCAATTAGACCAACTCCCAGCAACACCAATATTGCTCACCTATTGACAACAGTGCCCCCACTGTTTCTGCCCATAGCACTCAACAGCTGCAAGACACAGTAATCAGTGGATAGTTAAAAAAAACCCTCCTTAGCCTTCATCTATCAATCTCTCTTTTAGCTTGCTTCCCTCAATCCTGGGGCCAGCAACTACCATCCTAAAACCTACACAATCCGAAACATCCCAACTCAGGTAACAGTCAAAGTCCAGAAGGTCCGCACAGTTTGCAGCCCAGCAAAAAGTCCAGCAAATAGTTCAACAAACCGGCCGGCAAACTGCTTATCCAATAGGGTCCTCTTCCAGCTGACTGAAATTTATCAAAGCTTATTAGAGAAGCCAGACCCATTGAACCTAAGCTAAATTTTAACCAAAGATTAATTGCCAGCCAAACATGAGGCTCCACCTTGGGTAAACTAGCTATGGCCATAAGGTTGTGTTAGCAATACAGTTGGGAATCTGAAACGGTGTTCTCAAGAATTTGGATTGCATTGATTCTAGAGTGGAATAATTGGGATATGGACCTTACTGAACTCTATATAAGAATTGAACCAATAATGTAACCTCAAGTAGCTTAAGGAAGCAGGTACCAAACTGCCTGTTTTTGAGCGGGAGATCTTTAAGATGTCTGTTCTACTTATCTATGCTGCCTGCACTGCATTTTTGGGCCACCTTTTTGCCTGAAACATGAATGGTATTTGGATATTTAAAGCATTTAACCTACTTAGCAGTGTTGTTGTGGATGTTCCAATTATTCTTCTTGGGCCTTTGGACAAGTACTGCTAACTTTGCCTTTTGATAATTAATCAAAATATGATTGTCAGTACACTATCCTCAACAATCTCTTGAGACCAAATTCTATATATGATAAAATCACAGCAGCATCTGCACAGAGTAGAATTGATAATTTTATCCAGCTATCTTAAGAGGGTGAGAATTTCACTTAAGCTGTCTGGGTCTTGAGTTCCCTTCTTAGATCTTCAACATCTGTAGTGATAATGTAGTGATATAGCTGTTCTTTACTGTATCATTTAACCTCACATAGATTATCAGGAAGGGATATATTTTCAGGGGACTTATTAAGCCCCCTCTTGCCAGATAGCACAGATCATGAGCTAGTGAGCCTAGTTAACACACATTTGTCTCAATTCTTCATAGCAGTGAATCACCACCTATCATGACTTTTCCCATTATCTTCTTGCAGGGCACAACTATATTCCTTTAGCCTTTCAGGGATCATCTATTCAGTTTCCCATTCAATAGTGTTTTTCATCCTCTGAAGGCTCAGATTTGGTTCTAAGTTGGTCTGAAATGTATTGAATTCCAGTGACAGAATAACTCTCATCCCCTGGGCTTGCTGTTTTATATGATTGTCTTCCTTATGGAAAGTTGTTTCTCCTGTCAGTAGCCAATCAACAGCTCTCAGGATACACCCTTTGCACTCAGCAACAATTCAGGAGATTATCTTTTCACCCCTCTCAGCTGAACACACTCTCCCTTCGAACAGTTTCTCCGTCACTCTCACATCTTCCTTGTCTCTTACAGCTGTTGGACTTTGTCTCCGTGTCTCTTGATCACTGAGCTTGCTCTGTTTAGAATGATTTACTAATTAGTTAATTAAGAGTTTGAAATAAATAGTTCCGAGGAAAAGTACTCAGACTTAGCTGCTGGCACAACTTAGAAGATATGTTATTTCACACATATGTACATGCATGTATGGGAAGTCGGGAGGGGAGACAGGACAGGAAACAGATGCCTTTTCTCCCTTAATTAGTTTTGTAAGAACTTTATTTGTGATGAAGAGAGATGGCAATTTACCTGTTTGTTGAGATGGAATATACTAGTGTATTGAGTCCTGTACTAAATAAATTTCTGTCATAGGTTGGAAAAGCACCAAAGGACAGGTTATGCAGACGGGCAAGTAATCCTTTTTCTTTATTAAAATGTGTATTATCATAATACAAGATCTGATGACATTTGTGTTAACCAGAAATTGAAGATTCCTACCAGTTTAAGCTAAGGTCATAGCTATGGCTTCTAACCATTTAGTCATTTTATTTGGCTCTGCCTTTCTCTGAGCTCAGGCCAAGAGACACCTACCAATTTAGGCATTTAATCTAAGCTCATGCTTAAGATTAAGACAAGTGTCCATAAAATGAAAGTGACTGAGCAGAGTTGCCCTTCTCCATTCATTTTTTCCTCTTTTCATCTTAAGCATGTTTTTACAAGAATTAGGTAGTTCTGATATTTAGGTTTGAATGAGGAACTTTAATTTGTCTCCCCAGAAAGTTACCAACAAAAACAAAAACAAAAAACCCAAAAACCTTTTCATTGAATGTAAGGATTGGAAGGGATCTTGAAGACCATCTAGCTCAATCGCCTGTCCATTTAGGAATTTATCACTACAAACAAGTGCATTTGTTGGGCCAGTTATCTTGTATTTTTCTCAGTCAGAAGATTGGTTGGGTGATGCAGAATAAAGTCTGACCCTAATTTTTTAAATAGTAAACTAGGATGACTCAAGGCCTGAATTCTAATCTCTGTGCCTTTCAGATTGCTTCTGACAACGTAAGATCCATATTCATTATCCATCCCTGTTCTATTATATATTATATGACTCTGATGCCAGTTGCTCAGATTTCTTTTAAAGCCCTAACTGGAAGAGCAAACTAGGAAAAGGCCTGAGCAGTCCCATGATAAATTGGCTCAACGTCTTTGTCCTAAAGAACTAGCTTTGGAGAACTCAGCTAAAACTTTTCTGGGATTACATTGTATGATTGCCAGTCTTGAAACTATACATTATATGGGATTCTTGGTGGAAAATGTACCAATTTTTGTAAACTTGCTGCCTGTGTCTCTGCATCCCTTCAAATTTTTGAAACTTTAGCAAAGGTGCAGAAATATTCAAGTTAGGGCCTTTTCAGAGAACCCTTACTTTAATCTGGACATTTTGCAATCCTTTTAAAATCCTTCTAGATTAGGATTTGGCCCCAGCTAATGTACCTCCCCCACCCCCATTTAAATCCTAGACAATTTTCCTAAACACATAACCAGCCTTTATATAAGTACATGAGGTTCGTCTTTTATTTATGTTTTCATCTTGCCAGTAACATGCCATTGAAAAATTACTGGAGTCAGATGAATGCATCTAATATTTTTAATTTTCAATTTATTTAATTACATATTTGACAAAGTATTGATGAAATATGTAGAAATAAATAGGAGAATATATAAAATATTTGAGGACCTTTGCAACTTAAAAAAAAAGTCTTTTATGTATTGAATACTGGGGTTTGCATGGCTCATATTTTTTCACTGTTCAGGTATTTCCTTCTGCATTAAGTGTATAGTTCATTTCTGGGGTTTGCTATGAACTCAGCCTCCCCCATCCACAAATGTTTTAAAACATATTCAAGAAAAAACTTTTCACAAGCTAATTCCTTTTGGTCAAATAGGATGTAGGGATGAGTGACAACGCAACATCCTGTTTCCTTGGGTCTTGCTTAGATCTTCTTCAGACTCTCATGGAGGTAACAACTCTTTTCTTATGCACACTTATCATCTCTCATAAATCTGAACACTTTCAGAGTAATTTTGTTAATATTTCTGTACATTAAAATTAATGTAAGGATTGTTGCCAAGCATTCTGGTAAATCAGACGTTTGCAACAGAATGCAGAGATTTTTAGCCACATTCAACTTTGAATAAATATATTCCATTTTTATTTGTTAAAATTTTGTGATTTTGCAGGAAAGACGTCTTGATACCTACTTTCGTGCCTTAACACTACTGTTACTACTAGTACTGCTGATGATCCTCCTCCTACTTCTCCCACTCATCTCTGAGTTTGTTTGAACATGACCAATTCATAATATATTTCAATTATTTTTAAAATGCCAATGCTTTTCTCTACTTACTGCATCAGGCTGATATACGGTGTGACGAAATGCCACTTCCTATGCTGGACACAGAAGATGCCTGGGTGTCTGTTGAAGGGCACAGCTCGCTAGTGGAGTTAGCACTTGAGCAGAAACACATCCATTATCCTCTAGTCGAGCACCAGTCTGTGCTCTGCATAGTCTTGTCTGGAATCATGAAGTTCTCACTGAAGAGTGTGAAGCCCCTCTCTCTCTTCGATAGCAAGGTATGCTGACATGAGGCTTCGTTGAAAGCTGCTGCCCCTGGAATGATGGCTCCAAGTTTATTTAATGTGAAGTGTATCTTTAAGGCCAAAGTTTACACTCAGGCAGAACGTTGCATGAGAAGCTGCAGTTGGAACAGAAAACCCTATAAGCTGGTGGAAGTTCTTTGGGCAGCTCTCCTTCTAGCTTATGTTTTGTGTTTCATCCACCCACATAGGAGTCAAGGTTGATTAGCTTTATAAATTTCTTTTTTAAAAAATTTTTTTTTATTAAAAGTTTTACAAAGCACGTAAAAACTAACACAAACTAATAAAGAATAGAAGCAGGAAAGAAAAAAGGAAAGGAGAGAAAAAAGCAAAAATGCAGAAAAAAAAGTAAAAAAGAAAAAATAGAAAGAAGCATCAGATGTTCTTTGCAGCAAATATAAGTACAATTGCAAAATTACCTCTTACTCTATGAATACCAAAAAAGCTTACTTTTTTCTATTATTCATTTTTTTCTAATCATCAAAACCACAAATCATAATTGTTTTTTTTTCCGTTTTATGCAAAAAGTCTATACGAGGTTTCTAGTCAAGCATAAATGTAGTTTATTGTTTTTTCTCTGAGCCATCTCCGCAAGTTCCGTCATTTTAACCAACCAAAGCCTTTCCGCTTTTGAGCATATAATAGTCTCACTGCAGTTGTCATATATAAAAACAAGGCCCCATGACTTTCTTCTAATTGCTTGTCCATTAGTCCCAAAAGAAAAGTCTCTGGTTTCAGTTATACTTTAACCTTTAAAACATTCTGAATTAATGCACGTTTGTATCCAAAATGTTTTGGCTTTTTTACATGTCCATCAAGCATAATAAAATGTCCATTCGTGTTGATCACATTTCCAGCAAAGATTTGAAGTACCTTTATACATTCTAGACAATTTGCTTGATAGATTCCAAGCAGAAATTAATGCTGAGTCTACCTGGGAAGCTGCCCATTTTCCCACATCTTTTGCATATTACAATCTTATATCAAGCAAGTGTAACTGTTCCCTATCTTGGTTTCAAAATTCCTCTGCGTTCCATTCTTGCAGGGTAAAAATGCTTTTTTCAAAGACTTAACTTCAATTCAGTTGCTGCCTAGTGGGGACGTGGATCCTACGCTGCTTACCTTACGCCATCAAGTAAGTTAAATCCGGGGAGGAAATGGACAAGCATATGTGTTCTTTTACAATGCTGCTGATGTGGAGGTTTTGTTTTGTTTCCAAGTTCTTAACCAAATTAGTGAGTGCGTTGGCCCAGGCCCAAGCTCCATCTAAGACGACAGACCAACCGGAAGAAGTAGTTGCTGTGTCATTGAAGGACAGAGATTGGCCTGCCTTGACTTTGGATTTGGCGCAACATCTTCAAATTGCTGAGGATGTAATCAGACGGCACTATGTGTGCGAGCTCTATAATTATGGCCTGGATCAACTTGGAGAAGAGGTACACATTTTGCACATAGAGAATGTACAGCAGACCTGAATTTCTGCCTGCTTGAATATACAGGTTGTACAGTTTTGTCATGCTTATTAGTGAAGCTCTTTTACATTGCTCTTGAATCCTGTCTTGACTTTTTTATTTATGTTCTGCAAATGCAAAGATGTATTCTGAATACCTGTGATTAAAAAAAGCTTGCAGATTTCTGCTGTGAAAGTCACAGAGTCCTGAGAAAGGGTAATTTGACTATGTTTCTGTGCATACTAGCAGATTAAAGTTTATTCTAAGTGATTATGGAGCGCATACTAGAAACAGTAGAGGACAACCAACCATACCATGTTCAAATACTATCTCTTATTTAAGGTGGAGGATGAACCTTCCACATATTTGCTGCTACCACCCCATTCCTCCAAATTTAGAAGAAATGCTGGCTAATCAGGATTCATTGCTTTATATTGTTGTTCATGTGTTTTTCCTCCACTGCAGCATCTTTTATATGGGGGAAGGCAGAAGAAACTGTAGTGGCTGGTCTGCACCCATTTCCCTACGAAAACCATATGAAACCTATACTACTAGAAACCTATTTGACCATATGAAAAGCTATACTACTACAGCAGTACTATCCTGGAAAATGCCCAGACAGCATTGTTATGTACAGTTCTGATTTTTAACACCCCATGATCCAGTGAGTTCAGGTGCAGGAAAGCAGTCAATAGGAGTGAGGAATTTCTCCTGTGACTAAAATAAACTTCTGGCAGTGGCACAGATGTTTCTGCATCCACACATCTGGTGTGCCAGCTAGGAAGGATGCCTTCTTACACATCTAAACAAAGTCAAAGTCAAGAGCAGTACATCTGTGTCCTCAGGATTCTCCCCTCCAATCTTTTTGCCTTATAGCAGAAAATAGGAAGGAGAGTGGGAATTAAATGATGCCTAAGTTTTTAAGAAGGAAGAAGCTTGTGGAACCTTCTCAGGCACCTGCTCAGAAACTAGTCACACTGAAGAGCTTACTCATGGGACTGTGTATCTCCAAATGTGGTACTAATTGCACCTTCTCATGCATGTAAATATGTGTGGATCAAGAAAGTTTATTTTTGTGTGGTGGTGCTTCTTTTGAACTGTTCATGTCATATATAAATAGGGATTTTCTAGAGTATGATTATATGTGCATTTGTATACAACTGATCACACTGTACTTCACCATTTTCTTCCGATGTACCCCAATCCTGATATGCCAATATAGTATTATACAATAGAGTGAAGCCTTGTAATGAATAAGTAGTGCAGGGATGGAAGGAGTTAATTTTCAATTTATTTTTTTTTTTACATGGCTAACTTTGAATGCTGGCTGTAAGAATTTTACAGTTGACCATTACAGTATTAATTTTTGGTTAGAACAATTTGCTCTATAGTATGTCAGCCAAGATTTTACAGGGTACCTTTTAAAACTAAAAGTAGCTTGAAGGGGAGATGCCTTCTTGGACTGACCTGCATGTACATTCATTCATCAATGGCTTCTTTTGAAAAGTTCTGTTTCGAAGACAAGTATTTCTTGTTTGTGTTTGTTTCAAGAGGAACAACTGATGGACTTAATGTCTTGTATATGTAGGCTATTCTTCAGGTACAGGACAAAGAAGTTCTTGCATCACAGTTGTTGGTGCTGACTGGACAGAGGCTGGCGTATGCCTTACTGCATGCTCAGACAAAAGAAGGCATGGAGCTCTTGGCCAGACTACCTCCAACGCTTTGCACTTGGCTTAAAGCTATGGTAAGCTTCACTGCCTCTTAAGCAAATTGCACAATAAGGAACAGTGTTTTCAGAAAACCCTGATCTAATATGTTGATGATAAGTACACTTATTTATTAAATGCAGTACATAAAATGAAATTGATGGGAAAAGATTTATATCTGAAAATGAAACTAGAGTAATATATATGTTGCTTGGTAGCAGGGAAAGCAGGGTCAGCTCATCTGAGCATGCCAACCTGTATGGGCAATGTAGGAACCAACATGACTAATACACCAATATTTCTCTAATAGCATGCTCTGCTTAAAGATTAACAGTCTGTGTGGAGTGGAATTTGAACTTTGCTATGAATGCATAAAAATGTGTGTGCGTGCGTGAGTACATATATAATTTATTTCAGATAATTTAATGAGTTATTTATACAGCATAAGTACATTCAACAATTGGCATATTTTTCCAATATAAACTATAACAAGGATGGTGTAAAGCAGGGATGGGTTAGTTCATTTGATGTATTTTATTGTACAAATGTATTGAAACAATACTCCCATCCAGTTCATATTGGTCTAAATGATACCTATAGCATTTGGAAGAGGGACTTTATTGCACTTCAGTGCATTGAACAAAAACATAGGTAAGAACTGATGATATACATAAGGTTAATTTAGGGGTAGGTTAACCTTTTTGACATGGTTTTTCCATAACCCCAGAAGAAAACTGGTGAGGTTGGTTTCTACAACTGTAGTTTTCCTGTCTTATCTGGTCATACTTCCAAACAGAGCAACAGGCTGCAGCTGTGCATCTGTTTTATCTTCTAAGAATGGCCGTGGTAGGGCTGAACAGCAGTTATCTGCGATAGTTCTCACTGAGTTAAGGATTATTTATAAAACTAGTTTACAAGGCTGCTCATAATTATGGGTAGATTCTCTCCGGTCTACCTGTTGGGATTTAGAAATGATCTTGCATGTCTACTTTTAGTAGAGAAACCTAAGGATTGTCTTGATTCTCTCTGCAGGATCCACAAGATCTTAAAAATGTAGAAGTGCCGATTACTACAACTGCTAAATTAGTAAATACAGTGATAGAACACCTACCAGAAAACCATGGGCAGTATAGTGTTGCCTTGCATCTAATTGAGGCTGTGGAAGGAATGTCATGACAGCAAGACTGAAAGTTAAGCATAGTGGATACACAGTTCTCTAATAGAAGTGGAGACTTGTATATAAGAAGCAGAATCATCTTGATGAAACAATCTCAAGTGGCTTTGGTGATTTAACAGCTCAAGACTTTAGATGATAAATGTACGTGACATGAAGATCTATCTTTGGTGGGTAATACCAGCAGTGTCACCTTTGTATATTTGTGTATAACTCTAAATATTTATTTCTAACACCAAGCATTTGTGTAGTAGTTTGCTCAAGAACAGTTTGGTGCTGTTCAAATTAACATGTTAAGAATTTCCTATGTGCTAGAAGATAGACTGCTTTTTAAATGTTAAAATGAGATGAATTTAATCAGAAGCCAAGAAATCAGAGCTCTTACATACTATGTACATTAGTTAGGTAATACTTCTGGTTTTCAAAGTGATAGCCTAAATACATTTAATCAAGAGGCAGCTGGCCACAAGCTTATAGGATTAAAGGATGACTTTCTACAATTATGTTATGGCTGGGTTTACGCTCTGCAGTGTCCACTTGTGAAGAGCAAGCAGTCCACTGGGTAGAAATTATTGTAGAAACCAAAAAAGATGCTGCCTCTTCATGTTTTGATAAAGTATCAAATAAAATCAGGAATCTAATTTTAGCTGATCACTTCTGTAAAAGTGTTAGTCTCATTTGTAAGCTTACTGTAATTTGGTGTACTCTACTACCTTCCAATGTTGAATTTTAGTTTTGGCCCACAACTGGCCCAATATATGACAGTGATAACATTGACAAATTGGGCTGACTGGTCCAGTGTTTTTCAAACTTGGACTTCAACTCCCAGAATTCCCCAGTCAACATGCTATCCACACATCTTAAAGTTGCCGAGTTTGAAAAACATTGGATAAAGAGTGCTGAAGTTAGCATAGAATAGTTGAAGGAACTGGGTATCTTTGGTCTGAAGAAGAGACGATACAATAGTCCTTCAGTTATTGGAAGAGAGGGGTCCGAGATTCAGTGGGAGAAGCATGCATGTGAAGTTCTTTACATCTGCTGAAGATGCTGTTGTAGAGGATGAGTGGAGACTTTGTAAATCAGCTGTATCATAGTCAGTAATCAGCTGAATATCCCCCCCAAAGGTTTCTGTAGAAAATTGTTGACACTTGGATCAGATGAGTTTCTTTACAATTAAAAGGCCGCTATAGCTTTCAAAACTAAAGGAACAGTCATCCACCCATATTTATTACTGCACAGTTGTGAGTACAAAAAGGGCAAAGTTATTTAACAAGGTAATTTCTTAATCATGATTGACAAATCTAGACCAGGATAGAGATTCCACATACCTTTTCCTTATTGATAGGTGATCTTTCTGAGTGGCGGGAGTGGGGGGGTGTTGATTTTGTCTGGAAATAACTACAGAAAAAAGGTTCATGCAGGCCCATGAACTGCACTAAAGCTGCACCACCCAAGTGCTAAAGTCTAAAGTAAACTGCCAGCTACCTAATATCGGGCTAAAAAAGCCAGCTTGTTTATGGATTTGAATTCCTCTTGTGCTGCTGTTCAGACTTAGAAGGAAAAAAAGGACTGTCAGGCATTTTAATAAGCATTTTTATTAAGTGTACAAGTTTAAATATATACACACTAATTTTGAATTTAGCTTTCCAGCTCTCACATAGAAGCAGTGTATTGGCTTCTGTGTAGATAGTTTTCCCAAAATGTGAATCCTGCTTCAGAAAGCACATGGCTATTTGACTGCTATGGGAATAGGCATCATTTCCCACCAAGTATTTGCATACAACGCGCACATGGAGTCTCTGCTGAATCAGCGGTATATTTTCGACAGCGGAGGCATTTTGATTTGGCAGCTGGTAGAACAATGACTTTATAGGCAGACTCCTCTCTGATATCGCCACCTATTTAAGAAAAGGTTAAAATTAATCCCACATTAAAGACCATCCTTTGCTATCTTATCTCTGAATCAAGGGAAGTCTTCCTCTACTCCTATCACCATGTGGCCCAAATACTTTCAAAATTTTATGGATATTTAACAAGTTTACTTACCTTCTAAGTTTATTAGAAATGTGCCTTTAATCATATCATCGGTATTCATATCTCTAGGCACTTCAGTCAGCAGTGTTGTCTGTGATGTCATCATTATTTCATTTAACTGAGATGTACTAGAACGCTCCTCAGGTTGCAGCATCTAGCGATAAATTATTATCATGCTGACTAGTTTTTGAAAAGGGTACAAATCCAAACAAATAAATGACAGTTCTAATTAAGACAGAAGCTAGGACTAGCTTACCCAAACTTGAACCAAAAATGTGATTTGGTAGCAATACATGCAAACCAGTCTACTATGGCTTGTTCAGAGCATGGCTACAAAGATCCTGGCTTAGTACTGTAATATCAGATGTATGCAGAGGACTTCACTACTACAATTTCCATTTACGGTGATGGTATAGCATTATTTACGATTCATGAACTCTAAAACATGACCACATTATGGGAGTATGTTATATGTAGTCATATTAGTCTGCAACTGTAGATATACAGTAGGGCTCTACAATCCCATTACATGGTCATTTTACAAATGAGGGGTTAACTGAATCCTCAAATAATTTGCCTTTATTTCAAGAAACTGAAAGCATCAAATAAAAATGGAGTAGTGGAGGGAACCCTGGTTAGAAACAGTAGATTAAGTACTATTGAACCCGCAAATCTTGTCTCCTGAAAGTAGAGAAGCCAGGAAAAAAATAGTGGGAGTCAAAGAAAGTCTCTATTTTGAAACTGGGACAGGGAAACAAACTTCTGAACTCCAGGTAATAGAATCATAGGGTAGGAAGGGACCTTGGAGATGGGGCAAATAAACTCTTACTCTACTTCTCGCCTTTGGATTCAATATCATGCTTATCTAATTTTATAGTAATATTTTTTGCTGTAATGATATATGAACATTTCTATCTCTGAGTTGGAGCATTAATTAATTTTGAGAAAATGTCCCTCTGTGTTCTTGAGTGTTTCTGAATTAAGGCATTATAAATGATTTTTCTCAGTAGCTTTTCTTAAACATTTGAAGATTAAAGAACTGGTTAAGATTTAATATTACAGGTTATGATTTTCCTGCTTACCTCCATTAATTCAAAGAACAGCCCAGGCTCGATCACAAGAATCACCTGATATTCCACAGCATTTTTGCCTGTGATAAAACCAAGGAAAGCATCCCGCATTGCACAGGCTCCCTCCACTGCTTCTTCAAGGCCTGGTTTCTTCCATACGGCACTTGTGGTCATCCACCCGGAACGAAATACACTATCTGATTCTTGCAGAAGAAAGGGGTGGGGGAGACAAATGCATTGGATAGCTCTGTAATAACTGCAGATAAACAGCACTGTAATATATAAAGCTAAGAATAATGGCTGGTGTGGATCTTCCGGGTTGTGTGGCCGTGGTCTGGAAGTTCTGTTTCCTAACGTTTCGCCAGCATCTGTGACCGGCATCTTCAGTACAGGAGCACAGACAGGAGCAGGCACAGAGAGAACTGCTCCTGTCTGTGCTCCTGTACTCTGAAGATGCCGGTCACAGATGCTGGCGAAACGTTAGGAAACAGAACTTCCAGACCACGGCCACACAACCCGGAAGATCCACACCAGCCTTCGTATGCCGGCCGTGAAAGCCTTCGACAATACTAAGAATAATGGTTAACATTTTATGTGGGCTTGTCTGAACACAACTCAGAAACTTCAGCTGATGCAGATACAGCTGCTCACTGAGGCTAACTTGTCAGATCGTACAACACAGATTTTTGTCTCTAATCAAGGAAACAGAATTTCTATGAATTAAAGTTGCCCAAAGTGGCCACACTGAGTTTATATGTACCCCTGCTTCCCAACAACTTTCAGTAATGCAAGCCAGATCAGCACTTTTTCCTAGACTAAGCTCCAAGGTTACATATGCCTTTCTATTGACCAACTACACATTCACCAACAGAACCTGATGTATTAGGGGTGCTCTTAATTTTGATTCCCGCTCTGACAAAGGTTTCAGTTCAGCAACCTGACTATGATTCTATAAACCTGCAAACTTGCATGGACAACAATTACATTATTAAGGTACCTGTGTGGCCTAGAAGGGAAGCAGAACTGAGTTTCTTGTCCCTTATTACAATAATGGCAGGGATTTCCACTGCCTCAATCCTGAGCTGTTTGGCCTTGCTCAGACATCATTCCATATAAACACTTTTAAGAAATGTGTACAAGCACATTTCATCCTACAGAGGAGATTTTTATTCACTAAATAAAATTTAACTTTTATTGACAGTTCCATTTTGTACAACACAAGTATAAATTCAATGAATAATGAATATAACACGTTAAGAATTTTATGTGAAGAATCCCTGGACTTCATGCAGAGTGTCAGTTTTCTTAACAGTTTCATAGCTCTCATACCTTTTCTGTATGGAATATACTGGAATACCTCTTCAGCCAGATGTGGAAGGATTGGTGCAAAAGAACGAACCACTGTATCCAAAACTGCTGCCAAGGCTGTTTGACATGAACGGCGTTTAGGATCCTTTTCTTCTTCACAATAAAGTCTAAATTGTAAGGCGGAAAAACAACCTTTACGGATTGCAAGGAAAAGCTGTATAGGTGCCATTTTAAGCATTCAAGGCCCAAGGATATATACCTTTTGGTGTCAAGACTTTTAGTTTAGCATTAGAGTTTTCCCCCTTGGGCAAACAATTTCTAAACATCAAATATTATTGGAGCAAGTTAGATGTATTGAAGTGCACATGAGCTGAAAAGGCTAGCTGTGTATCCTGGAAACAAGATAATCCATCTTGCTTGCTGTGTATATTCAGGAAGAATTTCTTATCTTGGGGGCAAGCAGCACAAAGCACTGATTTCTCATGTTTTGAGACTTCCTTATCTGATAAGGGGGATACAAAAGAAGTTCACTCAAGTAAAGTCAAACAATTTCACATACCTGTCCTTAATTATACTAAAATAAAAACTGGACAGATCTTTACTACAAAAGGCTTGAAGTAATCGGATGACTTTTCCATAGTCATATTCCTTATATGCCTGTGTAACCTAAGGAATAAAGTACAAAGAAAACAGCTAATTAAAAATGCAAGTAATCATCATTCCAAAGAAAAATAAAGGAGGAAAGGAGACATTTGAGACAGCACAAGAGAGCATAAACAGTATCTGTGATCAGCATCTAAACTATTGGCAGACTTGGCTAGTTAATAATTTTTGCATGTTGATAATACTTAAACAATACCAAACCAGCTATTTACTGTCCTTTCCTTCTCCTCCCTATTACCCTGTCCAAAATTTTCCTGTCCTACTTATCTAGTCATATGACTTCCTTCCTTCCTTCCTCCAAAACAGGTTTTGACAATTCACCCCTACTGCTGGCTTCCAAGATGTAGCAGTGGTGTAGATTGTCCAAGCTTTGATGATTTCATTATCTTCAAAGTAAGAAAGCTGAGGTCTAGCTGTAGCATGACCAAAGTACTTGAACAGCCTTGGCTAGGCAGGACCTAATCCTGCAGACATCCACAGTAGAAGACAGGATGCTGGTAGTTAGATGCTGCTCTCTGAAGACATGCCTTCAGCCTGACTTCTCCTTGAACTGTAATTTCCTTCCTACAAATTTGGTAAACTTTTCTATTCTCATTTTGCTAATGTACAGTTGCAAGAAAAAGTATGTGAACCCTTTGGAATTTCATGGTGTTCTGCATTAATTTGTCATAAAATGTGATCTGACCGTCATCTATGTCAAGAGTATTGACAAATATAATGTGCCTAAAATAATAACACAAAAACAATTCTGATCCATAAAAAACATAGTGCTAGTGGAAAAAGTATGTGAACCCTTGAGTTGACCTCAAAAAAGCTAATTGGAGTCAGGTGTTAGCATACCTGGAGTCTTGTTAAGAAAATGAGTTTGGAGGTGTGGACTAGAGCTACATTGACTGATAAAAACCAATCAAACTTTTTGAGTTTGCTTCGCACAAGAAGAATATGCTTATGTGAGCCATGCCTTGCCAAAAAGAGCTTTCAGAGGATCAGTGATCAAGAATTGTTGATTTACATAAAGCTGGAAAGGGTTACAAAGTGATTTCAAAGACCTTAGAAATTCACCAGTCTACAGTTAGGCAAATGATCTACAAATGGAGACACTTTGGGAGTGTGGCTACTCTACCAAGAAGTGGGCGCCCAGTCAAAATGACCCCAAGAGCACAACGAAGACTCATCAATGAGGTAAAGAAACAACTCTGAGTGACAGCCAAAGATTTGGAGACATCATTGGACCTGGCTAACATCTGTGTTCATGAGTCTATAGTACGTAAAACATTGAACAAGCAGGGTGTCTATGGCAGGACACCACGAAGGAAGCCGCTGCTTACTACAAAGAACATTGCTGCACGCCTGAAGTTTGCGAAAGAGCACACTGACACTCCACAGCGGTATTGGCAAAATGTTTTGTGGACTGATGAAATAAAGATTGAACTACTTGGAAAGAACATGCAGCATTACATCTGGCGTAAAAAGGGCACTGCATATCATCATGAAAACATCATCCCAACCGTAAAGTATGGTGGAGGAAACATCATGATTTGGGCCTGCTTTGCTGCATCAGGGCCTGGCCAGCTTGCAGTCATTGTGGGGAAGATGAATTCCCAAGTATATCAAAAAATTCTTCAGGATAATGTGAGAATGTCTGTACATCAGTTGAAACTCTGTAGAAGTTGGGTGATGCAACAGGACAATGACCCAAAACACTGGAGCAAGTCCACAACAGAATGGCTTCAGAAAAACAAAATCTGCCTTTTGGAGTGGCCAAGTCAGAGCCCAGACCTCAACCCAATAGAGATGCTATGGAATGACTTGACGAGAGCCATACACATGAGACGTCCAAAGAATATGACAGAGCTAAAGCAGTTCGGCCAGGAAGAATGGGCTAAAATCCCTCCTGAACGATGTGCAGGTCTGATCCACAGCTACAGGAACCGCCTGGTTGAGGTTATTGCTGCCAAGGGGGGTGGTCAACCAGTTATTGATTCCAAGGGTTCACTTGCTTTTTCCACTAGCATTTTGAATGTTGAATGAGTGTGTTCAATAAGCACATGAAGGATCAGAACTATTTTTGTGTTATTATTTTAGGCATATTATATTTGTCAATACTCTTGACTTAGATGATGGTCAGATCACATTTTATGACAAATTAATGCAGAACACAATGAAATTCCAAAAGGTTCACATACTTTTTCTTGCAATTGTATCTTGTAAGCATAATGTTAAGGTTTTATGCTTGGGTAGAATGTTTACTAAAGATGGGAAAATGGATGGAGAAACTTTACATGTGCAAATGCTGGCAGAGAAGTAAGAGGTAGTAGTGGCCTGCTGTAAGGGAATTCTCTTAAGCCACGTTGATATTTATAGCAGTTCTGTTCTACTTAAATAGTACAACAGTTAAGAATTCTTTCCTCCAAAAAGTTACCTATTTAGTTCAAAGATCAACTGCTCTGTGCTATAAGTGCCCATAGTTCCAGCCACTTCCTACTGCTTACCTTGTTAGAGAAGTCATGCAGCAGATGGAGTATGTACTGGTCTATCACATACATCTCTGATGTGGGGATAGAGTCTGTCTCTGGGCTGAAGCCAGCCAGATTTCCCAACAAAAACCGGAGTATATTTCGAAGCTATCAACAAACCCCAAAGATACTCCATGAAATTCAAGTAATTATTTGAAAAGCTTTTACCATCAATATAACCATATATTTCAAATATTTATTTTGAGAGACAAAAAGAATACTGCAGCTCTTCCAGGCAGAATCTTCTACCACAAGATTTGTTTTGAGATTCAGGGTGAGATGGAATTGAAGTATTTAGAACTTTTCTGGAAATCATCCAGGAGAGTTGCTAATCCTAAAACAGTATAGGATGATGCTCAGTAGTCACATTTCATCTCCCAGTTCTTTCACAAGCCTCTTCTCTGAAGATTTGATTTGCAGTGATACAGAAAGGAGAGATTCCTAATGAGAAAAGCTGCCTAATTGCTATTAATGATGAGGTAGGTCCTATGGTTAGAACACAACACTGGGGAAGGTATATTACACCTCAGGTGTAATATACAGGCAACATATCATTCAGTATCTTTGTACCAATAATTTGTGAAATTTGCAGCTTGAAAACATCATACATTGAATATCACATGAAGAACAGTCAGAGAGTTGGGACTAAGGTTTAGTAATCTATATATTACTAAAACTCTTGTATCTGTAATCTTTAACTGGGTGAAACAGTGCATCATAGGGCAACAATTTTTGAATTTGGAGGGGAGGGGAGGGGAGGGGAGGGGAGGGAAGGGAAGGATTTCTGATGCTCCCTGCCAGCTTCCCACAAGCACAGTCAATGGGGAAGCTGGCAGCACGTCATAAGTTGCTCACACACCCACTGATTTTTTGCCCTTGGTCATTCTGTTTCTCTGTTAAGGTAAGGAAATATCTCTGAAATGATGACCCAATGGGTCACAGGTTGTCTAGTCTAGTTTAAAAGGCCCATTAAAATCCCTGTTCAAAAAGCAGTTCCATGGGACAGTTATTCTAGGATCCATTACTGTAATGGGCAAGAGCCAGTTTGTGGTTAAAGGAATTGGAGTAAAACCCAGGATACCATGAGTTCTGATCCTGTCTTAGGTACAAAAGTTAGCTGGGGGACTTTGGGCCAGACAAGAAGGTGGAAATGGCAAACCCCTTTGAAAATGTTGCCAAGAAAATTCCAGGGAGTTGTCCATGTAGTTGCTATGAGTTAAGACTGACTTGAAGGCACAAATAAATACAACCATGATAGGTAAAGTAATAACTATTATCCTATCATCTGAAGGTACAGAAGTGAAAACTATTCCAACTGAAAAGAAAAATCACTATCAAGATGAAAGCTCAGACACCTTTGTTCCTGATTATATATTCCAGAAAGCCAAACTATTTCTGTAATGGCTCCTATTGAAGAAAAGGCATCAGTGTGTTTGTTTGCTTACCTTGTTAATGTCATCACGAGCAGAACTGAGCACATCTGGTCCAATCAGCACCTCTGTAAAGACATTGGACTCAGCCACCCACCAGCGTAAAGTATCAGCGCCGTATGGCGGCTCAGTGCTGTGGTCCTATACATTGATAAGATGGGGAGGGAACACCTTTCAGTATTGGTAATTGCTCAATGAAGTCCTGTTCTCCAAAATAAATGCAACGTATTTTGCAATTGTGCTGAAAAGTTGGCCATAAAGACATTTCCCCAAAGGAACCCAGAGATTCCGGCAAGAATCATGACAAAATAAACCTCCAACAAGGAGTTTGTTGGACAACTCACATAAAGGTAAAATGCTGACTGTAGCCTGATACAGTAACAACAGCGTAACTCTACAAAGCATCACAACTGATGCACCACTAAAAGAAACAAGCCTTTCATGTTGTACTGCCTGCTGCAAAGTGAGAAGGAAGGGAAAGTCAAACCATGTTTGCTACTTGATCAGCCTTCAGATTAGTCAAGGGACACTGCCAAAAGACAAATGTCTTGCCTGCTCCTTGCTGCTCTGTAAAATCTCTCTCTCTCTCTCTCTCACACGCATACATGCCCATAACACAGTCCATATAGCAAATAGAAGCAATGTAGCATTGTGATAAAGTGCTGGACAGACCCAGATTCTTGGCCATGGAAGCTCACTGGGTGACTTTGGGACAGTCACTTTCTCTTGACCCAACCTACCTCATAGGGTTGTTGCAGGGAAAAATTGGAGGAACACTATGTATGCTGACTTGAGTTCCTCTACAAAAGGTGAGATACAAATTTAATAAAGCAACAAACAACTGCTGATATAATTACTTAAGGATGGCCTCCTCCCCCAGGTCTAACTTAATACTAAAGAAGCAACAGCTCTGGAGTGAATCCTGAAGCGCAGTTTTCACCATCCTCTATAAATGTCTCCCAGGTAATTCTACTGAAAAACAAAACCTATAAATCCCTAATCTCCAACCAGGTTGGCTACTAGTGACATGGAGCTGAAGTCCAACATCTAGGGATCCAAGATTGAGAAAGGCTATAAATTAAAAATTTCCTACACATTAGTATCAGTCTCATAACTAAATCTGAATTTTAAAGTTAGGACAGACTCTTTGTGAACAAAGTTGATCAAGAAACTGAAGTAAAAAATGCTTAGAAGATACAGTAGTAAATAGTGACAAGAGAGCAGATCTTGTCACTGAAGCCCACTGGGGGGAAAATGGTCCTTCTTTTGCCTCCTTCATGGGCTGGTTGGCACATCAGGCTAAATCATGATATTTATTTGTATCCTCCTCCCATTTTTCTCTACAACCACCCTGGAAGGTAGGCTAGACTGAGAGAAAGTGACTGGTCCAAAATTACCCAGTGAACTTCCCTGGCTATGGGTGGACTTGAACCTAGGTTTCCTGGTGGTAGCCCAACACCTTAACCACTACACCATACTACTCTGGTCACTCCAATTCACCAAAACAGCCATCTTCCCCTTCCCCCTAGCACAGTCATTTCTACTGCCATTCACAAGGGCTTCACCATCAGTTTATGCAAATGAAATGCTGCCAAGGCCCCCAAAGTAGGCCAGGCTGTTCATCTGCTTTTTACTGATCTAAGTGCATGGAGTAAATTCATCCTCACAGCAATTAGAGGTGAACAAACTATGGCAACACACACTGCCACTGTGCCCTGGCTTCCGCTTTGTTTTATGTGCCATGGGAACGAGAGACACAGAACAAGGAAGCCAGTCTCCACACAGAAATGAAAACCCTGGGCAGAGAGTGCATAGACCCACATGCAGCTGAATAAAAAAGCTCCAGCTGAGGTTAAAGCCAACAGGCCTGGTAGCTTCTCTTCCCCACAGAGCAACCACTGATAAGCAAACTGAGCAGCAATAAAACTGCTCACTTTTATGACTATTGGTTTCTATAGCTGATGCTCTCAGGTCTATGTTCAAATGATTGTTTTAGGGTATATGAGGAAGTTTGCCAGTAAAAAAAACCTAACTCAAGGGCTATGTGGGCCTGGAATTTACCTTTTCATCATGAGCCTTGGACTTTTCCAGCATGGCAATGTGAGCAAAATCAAAGGCTTCTGAGGTTAATAAACTATGTTAAATGCAACATCCACATTTTAATTTACCAAAAGCAACATTCTGTTGTATGTTGTTTTCCAGGCATATTAAGGCTATTCGTACGGCTATTGTTTTTGACTTGCAAAAATCTGGATGACCAGGAGGCGGCAGAAAGCAGATACCAGTACCAAAAACTCTAGTGTCATCATGCCATCTGGTGGCTGGCTGGAAGTTTGCAGTCCCTATATGGTAGCCCTACTATTTATGTTAGAAGATATATTGAGCTGTCCAAATTATTATTTTGCCAATGAGGGATGGGGGCTGGATTTAATGCCAAAAAGATACTTCCAGGCAGGAAATAACTGAACCCAAATTACTCTGAGGAACTGGTGGACTGCATTTCCCACCAGATGGGAAATGGAACTACACAATTACTTACACTGCCTCCATTGATGACGACGTCTGGATCAACCACATTGCCAACTGATTTAGACATCTTTTCTCCTTTTTCACCAACAGTGAATCCATGAACAATAAGAGTCCTAGAAGAAAGACCTCTGGATAATCCAGTGCTTCCTTAAGAATGTCATACATACATGTCATACACACATACTTATAAACCAGTGTATATTACCATAGCTGCCCCAGTAACTTACCTATACGGTGCCTTTTTTCGTGCTGCTACACTAATCAAGAGGGAAGACTGGAACCAGCCTCCCAGCTGGTCTTTTCCTTCCAGGTATAAATCAGCCCTTTCACCTGTATCTAAAACATAAGCAATATAGTATTTGTAATCATTCTAAGGTATTCTGGGTATCCACTTACTTCTGAACTTGTATGAAGTGGAAATCATCTTACAAAAATATGGCAACATTTACAAAAAGTATTTTTTTAAAAAAAATTACAGTACTCTTTGTTACTCAAGTGACAATTCCAAAATGTTTATAATGGATTTAATTATTTCCTTTTTAAAAAATCAGAATTCAGGACCTGTTAGGCAAACCTAGTTTATAGATTGTTATGCCTAGTAATTATATTATATAACTGACTTGCCAGATCGATACAGCTCACAACTGTGAACATAATACTAGGAAAGAAGATACAAGCTTTGACAGAGCTTGTATCCTTGGGAAAAACTGGAATTTTCCTTTTCTACAAAGCTAGTAGAAGCTCACGTTCCTTATCAATCTGCTAGCCATGTTCCATATAAAGTTATAAGAGCTACTTTCCCTCTAACATTTAATCTACTGTTTAATTAGCTTCACAAAAACTTAGATATTTAGATCTAGCTGTAACTATCATGCTTATAGTGCTAAAAATTAATTATTTATTAATACAAAAATTCTGAATCAGTGTTATGAGATGCAATCCATCGATCGTTTAAAGGAATACAATTTTTTTCTTATCAGTCATAGTAAGTCATTTGACCATATTCATGAAAAGTTTTCTTTTTTAACATGGATGTATTTAGCACACTTACACTGGTAAAAATTAATTATTAATAAACATAATTCTGACTCAGGGTAATGAGATACTATGCACTGACTGATAAGAAAAAAATTATTTTCTTTTAAACAATCATGAACTGTAAGTCAGCTAAGTATATTAATGGGTTTTTTTCTTTTTAAAATGAATGTATTGATTTAGATGATGATGATGATGATGATAATAAAAAAAATATATAAGAACCTCGGTCAAGTATGTGATTCTTTTTGTTTGTTCTTTGTCCTGTGTTATTCCTTGATAAATATACAAAATATAATAAAATGATAAAAATAATGGGTGCGTCCAGGCATCTTTATGAAAGCTGTACACCATTTCCCTGCTCTTTTCAATACATTGGATTCAACGCAATACAATGGATATACCTCCTCATCTGAGACTGAAAAATCTTATGCAAATGGAGAATGATTTATTTTAATTGCATATACTGCTTGACTTAGATGCTACATTCTTTTCCCACAATCTCCTTGCAGTTTACAATATATCACAAGCTTTAACAATGGATAAAAGCTTTAATTGGGGTTATTATTTACAGTTAGAGGGCATAGGTCTTTAAAATCCCTTTCTGTTGTTATTTGAGCACTGTATTGTGTATCTTTGATAACAGACTTTAACCCATAGATTAAACATAGGGTGCTTTAATGGCAAGTACAATTATCTAGGCTTTTTCCTTTAAATACCCTGTCAGCACAAAAGCTGAACAAGATAGGCATTATAAAACAGTATTCTTTTAGTTAAACATTAGTATGATAGCTCTGTGGGGAATTAGGCTGCTGCATTTATCAGTTCTAGAAAGTGATCTTGATGGTCATAGTATGTTTCCTTTATCTGATGCTACACTGGCTTGTCCATTTTTAACTAGAGACTTGGCCTAACTGTGCAAGAAGAACTCAGATTATGAAGCTTTAGTAGCCCCTCAAACCTGCATTAAAATGTGAGGTTTGTGACTTTCATTAGACAGATGAAGAGCTGTATGTTGCTTTGGAAACAAGGCCCACTTTAGCCCA
Organism: Liasis olivaceus; assembly: GCA_030867105.1. Lineage (NCBI taxonomy): Eukaryota > Metazoa > Chordata > Lepidosauria > Squamata > Pythonidae > Liasis > Liasis olivaceus. The sequence continues at coordinate 283,645,430 of CM061349.1, forward strand.
ACTGTAGAATACATTCCAACTACTAAATCGATTCAAAGTCCAGTTCATGCACAATGATTACGTGTGCACTGATCTTCATGAGGGAGCAAGAAAAATGTCCTTTAAAGGAACACTGTGGCACAGAGTCCCAACAATATGCAGCAGAGGACAGCAGCTGCATTGCTACACATCCACAGACACCCCTGGCCCTGAAGCAGTACACCTTACAGCCTGATTTGACCTCTGCTTCAGCTGAATACATGGAGGACTTTAAACATGGACAACAAATAGGGTCTCACAAGCAGCTTTACTGCCTATTGCCACATTTCTAGAAGCCTGAAGGGGCACTGGACTTGTATTGGTTTGGTTGAGAGTATGCCTCTCTGCACTAGCTTGGACCCTAGTAAAGCAGGGTCCCCAATCATACTGAGTGTTACTTGTATTCCAGCAAACTTCCAATTGAACACATGGAGTCTGGGGAGAGAATGTCTTAACACCTGAACGGGGCCACAGTAGCATGAAAATGAATAAATATGACTGATGGGATTTTGTGGAGTCCTTGGGGTTCTCTGAGCTTGGTTGTTTTCTTGCAAATGTTTCATTACCCGGCTAGGTAACATCTTCAGCGCTGAAATGAAATGTTTGCAAGAAAACAACCAAGCTCAGAGAACCCCAAGGACTCCACAGTTCAACCTGAGCTACATATATTCTCTTCTATTGATGGGATTTTCTGCATAGCTTCCTATTCTTCTCTGAATAAAGCACACATTTAACAGGAGATATCATAGGATCAGGAATATATAACTTAACTTCTTAATCCTATTTAAAGTCTCAGTCATGGGTAATCTTTCATTCTAGTGATTTTACCTTGCTTGTGAATGAAAGAGGAATTTACGGAAACCCAAATCATGTTGAAATCACCAGTGAAATCTTCTTGAATGGCTCCTGGAGCACTGCTGGAAAACAGCTATCTATACCCCACCAGAAGGCAGGAACTTTTAGACAGTACTGTCGAGGGCTGGGCTAATGGCTGCTGCATGATCAGATTACTGTGTGAACAGTCACTGCCTGTCATGGCTAGAGATGAATGTCAGAGCTTTTAAGTGGCTATCACATGGCTTCTGAATCTGCTTAAGTAATATGTGCAGGGAAGGGAAAATAAGTAGCCAAAATACAGTGTAATGTGTGAACTCCAATTGTAAAATAATTCATGCTTAGTACCTCAAGTTTCATATCTTTTTTTTCTCACAATATCAAGTAAGTTAAATGGCAGTGAATTTTACACAGCTTAACAATTTCAAGACAAAGTGCAAGACGTCCTTAGATAAATTCCCTCTTGATGATACTATTGCTTCCCTGGGTTGCAAGGAAATTAAAAAAAAAATCCTGGGCCAACATGTTTTACAATTTGACAAGATTGTTATCAACCATTTGTGTACTCTTGGTTTAAAGTTCAAAAGCAGTTGATGCCCTGCACTAAATTCTGATTCCAAGCTGCACTGGAGCTTCCTACCATTATGCTAGAAACCTCTGGATTGTTTTTAAGTTGGTTCTACAAATGCAAATTGCTTTATATAAATGGGAACAGATAAACTAGAAGAGACTCACCCCCATTATTTCCCAGCTACTGGTCTGCATTTCGTAAAAAAGTTTTTACCTGAAACAAGGGAAACATTCTCTGCTCTCTAACTTAACTATGCACTTAGAACATAAAAGGTGATAACATCTGCACATGCTTAGAATTACTAAGTATTCTATATTCTTAATGTATTTTCAAAAGTCATTGTACTGCATGAAAGTTGAGTAACGCTCATTGTCATCTTAAGACAGCTTTCTCCAAATTGCCACTTTCCAGAAGCGGTTTAATATATTTCTGTCAAAGATACTTCAGTGGATCCTTCACTGATTCTGATTCTATGGTTCCTTCATGAAATGCAACCCCAGCAACAATTAAAGCCTATTGGGCAATTCTGAGATATTTCTGAATTTAGAATGCCTTACCTTCTAAAACATGAGCCCAAGATGTTCCACTGTCAAACCAAATATCCAAGACATCTTGTCCTTGTACATATTCATGGATATCACGATTAGCAGCCTGATTCAGAAATATATGGGTTAAAAACATGAATTAAGTAAATAAGATCCACAAAAATTCTTCCAGTCCCACTTTTTGCACCCTATATATTTTAATTTACAAAGGACCAGTAACAGCATAATCACCACTAATTTTCCTAATGGCAACTTGAGTAAGAGGACAATATTATAGATGTTCATTTGTATGCACATTACAAAGATGAAGCCATGTTGTTTTTGTTGCAAGAGACTAATCATAATTTGGCATCTTAAAAGCTACCAAATTATGCAATAAACTTTCTTGGAGTACAGTCCATTTCACCTGATTTATTATGTAAAATTTTCACCTGACTGTAACTGTATACACACACATTCACATTGGTGTACTGTACATATAAGATGATTATGACATTGCCTTAAATCTTTGCTTTTTCACCATGTACACTGTAGGTGGATTTGGGAAATCATTTTCACAGAAATAATTGCTAATGCAGCATTCTATGTTGGCCCACCTCCAAGGTACCTTGGCCTATACTTTAGAACCATGGTGCTTGTTGGAAAGTCCCCAGAACCTTACAACATCATCACTTAGACCAGCCCACTATTACAGGTCAGATCCAGGTTAACCCCTGGCTTGCTGGGCCTTTGGATTTCCTGAAGCCTACCCTTTAACTCCAGACTTCAGCTATTCTTCTGTAGATCAGATCTTCACAGAGGGCCTTCCACTGTCCCTAAATTACCTTTGCCAGAGCTTCTTTGGGAAGAAGCTGCTCGATGGGAAGGGTCCACCAGGCATCACTGCCATGCTGCTCCACTAGTTTAATAACATTCTCAATGCTTTTTCTGCAGGGGAAAAAAGGGAATCAGTGACAAAAAAACAGGAAATTATTAATCTATATTCTGCAATACGACACACATTAATTGGAGAAACCAAGAGCCACTAAAAGTTTTCAAATATAAGAAACAGCTATATAAATTATAAATAAACAAACAATAATACTCTAATATACATTATAGGCAACCTATTTAACAATGACTGAAAGAAATTCCGAGTAAAAACACACCTGTGTAAAGCTACTTTTGCAAATGTTCATTAGTAAAAATACTTCAGTCTGATACCTAATCTTAGCACTCTTGAACTTTTCTTCCTATATCTGCTTTATGCTATTAACAAAAACTATATAATGGCCCAGACAATGTGGTAGGGCATCAGTGAGCATCCCCAACTTTTGATTTGCACATGGTTCCCAACCTCCAAGAATTTTCCCATCTAAATTCATTAGAAAATCATGGATTTTCATTGGTGTCAATCTTCTTTGCTTTTTCAACATTAGGCCTAAGAGAGGTGAACTAAGCCTTTGTTAATTTTAAAACATTTAAAAAAAACAGCATCATAAAAAAGGGCTAAACATTTTACCCCTTCTCTTTCATGAGGTCATCAAATCACCATCATAACCCTTGCAGCTGATGATTTTTAATTTTTGTTGCAGCTGCAAAAGTTTCTTCTGTTAAGGACTATACTTGATAAAGAACTCATACAGGTTTTGCTTCCTCTTCAAGTGAAGAGGAACTGACTGAAAGAAAACCTAGACCAGTCTTTCCAAAATGCTGCTCATAAGCCATGATGACTAGTAATGATGTGAATGAACACATCCGAAGGACATCAAGTTTGTAAAGGTCGGCTATGGATGAGGATACTGTAGTGATCCTAGAAAGATGCTTGAAGTGAGTCTCCATTATTTAACAGACACACTTTTTTTGTTTTAAATGAAAAGTTTAAGATTCTTTATAAAATATAAAAAAATAACTAGTTTTCATGGAAATATTATGGATGCATGCATGCTACTCTAGCAGTTATATGCTATGAAACTGATTAGGACAATTTTCTATTCAAAGGCTGGGCTGTTACCATACAATTTTATTCTGTTCCTGCAAATTCTAATCCATACTGAAATACTCTGAAGAAAGAACTTAGTGATATTATACCAAGAACAGCAAATGTGAAAATCTGTAATATGATTAATGATATCTTAATTTACCTACCACACATATATTCCTTTGGGATAGAACAAGATATATAAAACTAAACATCAAATAATATATCTATTTTGGGATAATGAAAGCAGCAATACAGTTGTCTGTTTCAGATTCAGAAAAATAAAGTTTAAGGTTTTATTTAGAATAGAATTAGTAATATAAGTTAACATAAACATAATCTGCTTTAAGATATTGTTATTATCATATGTAAACAGATAAAGAGATGGCTTCTTTCAACAAATCTTACTCATCTTGCTATGCTGTGATTTCTTTAACAATGTAATAAATAATATAGGGAAGAATATGAAAATAAAGTTGTAAAGAGGTTTTAAAAAATCACAAACTCCCAAATCTGTGAGACTAGAAATTGGGCTTTTATGGGAGAGTTTTGCCCATGCTTACGGATTAAACTCTAAAAAAAGTCTTCCAAGCTTTGTTTCACAATAAAAGTGCTATTTCTGGTTGATGCTTCAAGGTTCTTTCCATGGAAAATGACTTGTTCTACTGCATTATTTGCCTGCGGCAGGGTAATTACTTGCATCTATATTTTAGAAGATGCTGTGATGCCAAAATTGAAATATGGTATACTAAACTTCTTAAACTCAGAAGCCAGTATATATTTTCAAATTTACTTACTGAAGAAACTAGAAGTATCATACTGTATAAAACAGTAAGATATAGTCTCCAAAGATTCTCTTATAGCCCATAAAGTACAAATAAGGGTTTTTTAAATAAAGAACTGAACATTTATGCAAATAAACTTGATCTGATTCAAGTATTAACGACAATCACTAACAGCTCAGTGTTCTTGCTCTTCATAAAACCAATGATTTTGCTATGATTCTATAAAATTATTTGACCTCCAAGGAATATACAACATTAGATTATCCTTAACATCTTTCCGAAACCTGAAGTACATCTCTGCTTGTTTTCTCTTAGAAGCCATTCCTGTGGCTCTTGCCAAAATGGTTACAAATTACAGAAATATGTTTCCTGTTCTCATCTGTACAATATGTATATAAAAAAACCCCCAACAGCCCTAAGTGAAAAGTTCTCTCTACAGTGTACATTCAACACCTTCCTCAAATAAGGACTTATCACTCTACAAATGGCAGGCCTCGATTTGAGAACCATAATTCACAGTGTAAGCAAAAGGAGACCTGCTGTAAAACTTTGCCCTGCATTCATATGCCAGATTGGACAGGACTCACATTACGTGTCATTCTCTTGGTTTCTAGCCTGGAAATCCACAGGGCAATTCACGCTACCATGACGCCAGCCAATCATTCTGAACCCTGATATTGATTCCGCCAAATGCTTATTTAGTGGGAAATTAAGCAGCATTGAGATGTTTTTCAGGCATGGAAAGAAACAGATGCTGATCATCGCTGCTCCTATGAACAGCGTGGAGTGCCAGGTAACCTCTTTTTTATGTAACATGCAGCTGGCTTTTCAAACTATTCAAGAAGAGGGATATTGTCCATTTACAAAGGGTACTTGTATTCTGGATCACGGGTGATTGAAATACATGTCGAAGGATTAGATGATGCAGGTTTATTTAAGGTTTTGTCTTGTTTTTTAACCAAAAGGCAACAACTTGTAGAAGTTTGGGAAATCCTAACACATTCCTTAACTCTGCTTTTTGCGTTAATCTGGAACGCTAAGAAAGAAGCTGATTTAGCACATAAATTAATTCAACTTAAACTCGAGTCACGCCAACACAAATATTTATACTAATTACAAGTGTTCTGTATAATTTATTACTTTCATCGATTGCATGTTCTTAAATGTATTCTGAATTATTCAGGATTTCATTAGGTCTACACCAATTTAACCGTGACAACATGTTCTTTTTGAAGCAGAAAATATTTAAGTCCTACAGCTTCACAGATTACAAGTTAAAGAAATTATTGTATTGAGCTTTGTATGTAAGTCCTTCACAATCAGTATTTTAATTTCAAAGCTACGGTGTTTCATCACTAAACTTATGTCTATTATAATCAGTTTAATGTTTTTTAAACAGAAAATGTTATGCCCTTAATCACAATATCCCCCAAAACAGAGGTGTATTTCTTTAGAAAGACTTACCTACATTCAAACTCAGTTTCCATTATTTTTACAGAGCCTTTGTTGGACAACTGACACCTGCTGCCGTTTATTCCAGTTTACACTGTGCGCACGGAGTGGCAGTTATGCATCGGGTCTCAAAGTCTCACAGCACTCATTTTGGATATCAGTAGGCGGGAAAGAGTACCAACTTGCAAATTTAAAAAGTATGGCAGAAGGGTAATTTTCTTTCCCCAAATCCATGTATAAAAACTATGTTCTTTAAGTGAAATAAAAACATGTAGGCTTAGGGTGGCAGAGACGGAAAAGATCTTAAACAGTGTTATCAAGTGTAACAGCAACTCCATGTGGAATAAGCCTCTTTCCAGTGGAGGTGGTGTTACTTTTGAAAGCCACTGACCTATTGACTGGAGAAGTAAATTGTACTGAAAAAAAAGTAAAACCAACCCAATTTGTTATTCCAACTACTTGTCACTCACTACCACCTCTACTGGTAATGTTGGTGGGCTTTTCCCCCTTTCCTAGTATCTTTCTTTGTAGCAATGTTATTCTAGTTATTTCTGTAGAAGAACCGTGTGTGCAGCAGAAGGGCTGTGAAGATCTGGATCAACGTTTCCACCCTGAAATGAGGTCCAGGGTAATGACCTATGATTTGACAGACTGTGCTATGTAAGTCTGCCTGTCATTTCTGTAGGCCAATACTCTGCATATCTTCACTACTCTTCAAGGAACATGTGTTTCTGTGTTAAAGTACATGAATTGATATAAATGAAGAAAGTTAATTAATTTTATAAACAAAAGTCCTGTTGTATCATATTTTAACAATTCCTCCTCCTAATGTATTCTGTTATAGTTTGCAACTTAAAACAAAAATGAAGATTTAAAAGCTACCTCCATAAATTGCCTCTATTCTCTATCCAGAGTTGCTTGTGAGATGGGAGGTGACAAATTTGAAATATAAATAAATAAATATCTAAAGAAATCATGAAGATATAATTTTGGATCTGCTCTAGGATTTTAAAGTTTTCATAAAAAGGCTTGTGTCTAATTTAAATTGTATAAGTGGACAAACATTAGCAAGACAGCACATTCAGGATCTTTCCAACCTACCATACGTAGAGGAAATTACATAATTTAGTGAGGTTCTCAGAGAACTTTTACTACATTTTAATGTTTTGTGTGTGTGTGTGTGTACAAGTGTGCACGCCTTTGAGTCAGTGTTGACTCTGGGTAACTACCTGGACATGTCCTTGCAGTTTTCTTGGCAAGCGGTTTGCCACTGCCTCCTTCCTAGAACTGAGAGTAACTGGCCCAAGATCACCCAGCTGGCTTTGTGCCTAAGGTGGGACTAGAACTCACGGTCTCACGGTTTCTAGCTCGATGCCTTAACCACTACACCAAACTGGCTCTTCTAATGTTTTTATATGCATACATACATATAAATTTTTACACACACACACACATTATTTAATGTTTTAATATATTTGTACTTATATATAAAATAAAGATTTTTGGTTTGGATCTGGAATTAGTTCCTTCCACTGAGAATGCTCTAGCAAATGGGAGAGGAAAACAAGATTATTTTTGCCCATTTTTCCTTCTGGTGAGAAAACTCATGTTTTCAAGGAATATAGGGACTGAAGGAAGAGGGGAAATCCTGCCCTGCCAATGAAAATACACCAGTAATCTTATATGAACTAAAGAAGTCCTTCCATTAGCAGGAAACAAATTCTGGATCCAATTCTGCGTCAGCTATTCTCCTGCCGAAAATCTTTTCATGACATATATGGCTATATGAATGGCCAAAAATTTGACATCAGATATTGTAAGTATTCTATTGGTTTCATATGGAAGAAAAGATTTTATTAAAAAAACCAAAAAAACAAAATTCTCCCCTCGAAGCAATTTTTGATTCATGGAGTCCATAAACATTTATTTCCTGGAATATATGAGTATATGATTGCAAGGACCATAAAAAGATGTAAACAGCATTTAAAAACTGTAGAAGCCATGCTATTCTGAGTTTGTGCACTAAAAGATGTAGCTTATGATGTCAATTAGCAGTTGTTCTTATTCATGCTGCCAGGAACTTTTTTTTTTTTTGGGAAGATTTGATTTGGGTTGCTGCACCTACGAGGTTTATGCTGTCCCGCTTAGTTTTGGCTCACCAAGTTCTTGCTTGGTGTTCACAGTTACCAGTGGTAAATTGATGGACTGAATTACTTTAAAAGCTTAAGCAGATTCACATTAACCAGAGTTAGTACACATGATGTTAAAACCCAACAGAAGAATGATTTAACATGGATAAAACATAGCCCACTCTTTCAAAGCTGCTCTTGGTTCAAAAGCTCTAGAAGAAGTTGGCCATTAAGATGCTAATGGTCTGAAAAGGACTCCTCTGTGACAGACTTATCTATCTCTCACTAACATTACTTTGGGAATTTCTACACCAGAAGCAACATCTGTTTAATCTTACGAAGTCTGAAGTCTTCTTTGTTTTTCAAACCTCTTGATTCACTAATATGTTTTAAAAATGTACAGAGCAAGAGAGCATGTTCATGATCTTTTCAAAAGTGAGGATATGATTCTCTGATCTAAGTAATCCTACTACAAACTCTTGTGTAAGAACCTAAGAAATGTGAAAAGAAATTCAATCAAGGCCACTCATTCCAGCAGTCTTGCCAAGAATTGTAGTGACTTCCCAGCACTAGGCAGTTCACTGCAAATTGCTCTCCCTGTGAACCCTGGTCACCTTTCTTATCCACCCCTGCTCTTTAAAAAAATCCACCTGTATCTGTTGCAGAATGTTTGCTCAAGGAGGAGTTTAAGCCGTCATCCAAGGACAAATTATAAGGTGTGTCTAAAATCAGAACACTGGCAGTTTATACAAGTGAATCAGCAAGACAAAGCCTTCAGAAAACCATATTTAATTTTTTTAAAAGACTGAGATATGCTTCAAAATTCTTTTATAACTAGGCACTGAGGGACAAGCAAGGCTCCTACCCTCGAATTATTGGGCTCTTATAATGCACAAAACACTGACAAACATCATTTCTCTTTTCAGCAATTAACCCCAGCTCCATACTTCCTTTTTCCTTTGCGTCCAACCAAACTTGGGCACCCCAGTCATGACCAAATGGGAAACCCTTTCTTGTAGAGCCAACTGACATATTCCCTTCTATATTGTTTCTGGAGAAGCCAGACAGGATAGATTAGGACTAGACTGCATTTGAGGGTTCCTCCAATAGCATCTAGAGTCTCTCTTGCCCCCCCCACCCCCAATTACTGAATGACTGAAAACAAGATTTGAACAACTAGAATGAAGCAACGTATAGTTCTTGGAATCCTCAAAACTTCATTACCCTCTCACCCCACGTAGATTTTGAGGGCTCCTTTCTCCAGGACGTTTATTTCATTCAATACTGAACTGTTATTGTGGATATTGTGGGATATTGCACAGTTTGTCAACATTTACTCTGTGGATGGTTTTTACTGGTGTTGTTTCATTAAATGGAATTATCATGTCTTACATGTTGTCCTCTTTAATTCTTTACATCACCTAGGGTTTATTTTAGGAATCAGTTTAGAAATAAATATAAATATCAATAAATACAGTAAGAGTTGTGTCTCCCAGAATTACCATTCCAAGCTGGGAGCCTTGTGACATAAACATCACAGCCTTCATCTTTGTATCTTTTCAATATTGTGAGGTAACCCTGGCTTGCCATAAGAAGAAAGCTGCTTTTTTTTTTCACACCTTGATATATTTTGTCCCAAGTTTTACATTACAGAAGCTTCATTTCAGATATTTAGTGGCACATGTTACACATAAAGATTACATCTACACATGCCTGCAGTTTGATGGCAGCAGCTCTGTTGGTGACAAATACTAAAAAAAATGCATGGTTAGTTAAGATAAGAAACATATTCTTGCCACAGTATAAACTGTTCTTTTTAAAAAATACACTCTTTTTACCCAGAAGCATATACACTCCTTCCTGCACCATCACAGGCAAATCTGAAGGCCTCTCTGTTAACCTTTCTTCTGTCTCCAAGAACACCCTTTTCCTTGCACAACAAAAAAATCCAGACCACAGCTGGTCTCTCTTCTCACTGCATTCCGTCTGTCCATTCCTCTTATTTTTTCACCTCCCCCAACCCACCCTTTACTCTGTTTTTGAACTATATTTGCTTCTATCTCTATTTCTCCCCTCTGAAAAAAGGCAGCAATACTATACATCACGTACGCAGTTTTTCCAGAACAATCACATACTTAAGGAGCCCCATACATAGAAAAACCAAATGACATGATTTTCTAGCAAAAGAAAAAATTGGTCATAATTCCACTGAACTCTTTGGATTGGAGGAAAAAAACAGGTACATGCATGCCTTCTTCTATTCCACTCACATTTCTGAGGTGTTGGGAGGGTGGTCTTTGCTGTTCCCACAGAGAAAGGGCTAGAAATAATGTAAAATTCAAATTCTGCAGGGAGCTGCCAGTGGCATTTTCTTCCTTATCCTGAATGTACCTATCAGCATAAGGAGTCTTGGATATGTATTGCTTCCACAGGTCACGTCACAACATGATGGAGGTACTTTAGGGCAGTGGAAATTATTCTCTTGAGTTTGCAACTTGCATTAGATCTAGAGATACACCATATTTTGCATAGCATTTCAACAGCCATATTTCAAAAGTGATTACGGTCACAATCCTTTTGTGAGTGAGGTTTCAGGGCTTTTCAAGGATGAAATGAACGGCTTAAGGTTCTGCAAGACTAAATACACCCATTTTGTTGCTTAATCCTCTCCCCCGAACTCCAAAAAGGGGCTCCTGATGGCAAACATTTTGGGGGCTCACCCACTGGGGTGGGATGCAAAGGGATGCTGATGCATTTTTTGTACCCCTGCTTTAATTTCAAATTACTATTAAATGTATTTTTCCATGCAACAATAATACTGCAGCTATAAACCCACCAATAGAGGACACTATTAGTTTAGTTGCCCTGGATTTCAAGAAACTGTGGATTCAGGTTTGTTAATAAAAGTAAAAATTGTTTCACCATGATCAAACATTACAAAGAAGTAAAATGGATTCCTATAATGCTAATCTACATGAATGGAGATTAAGAACTGGGCCAAAGCAGGACCCCACTGCCTGAGAAAAGGAGGATTTGCATTACAGAGCAAAACACTGGTCTGGCAGCTCTCCTTTACTTAACAAAAGCAGCCTCATGAACTATGCATTGTGCACCTTCTCTCTCTCACCCTCAGCATCTACAAACACAGTCATAGCCAATCAAATGAACAGACCCTTTGCTACATCATAGACTTATGCAATCAATATGACATACTCATAGCACATAAAAAAGAGAGAATCCAGAGGGGGTAACACAGAATATTGTAAGTTTGCTTGTCAACATGTGTTTATGGGGCCACCAGATTTAGCATCTTTTCCAGCAGTGTCCCCAAACACATCTCTCTATTTGTTCCCTTTATGACTGAGAGCATTATTTCATTCAAATAAATGAAGTATTGCACTTGGAGACATTTGTCCAGTTAAGAACTAATAACCCTCTATCTCTGAGGTTGGATGGTTTGGTGTCTCCAATGAAAAGGATGGGCACCTATGCAGTCTTATGACAACATAGCTAGTTTTTTCACTCACTGTAATGTGTTCTTGGATAGCAGAAAGAATAAATGCTAGTTAGTTTCTTACAGAAACACCACCATCCTGTGCCCGTTGGGGTGTATAAGAATGCTGATATGCATGCAAACTCCTGCATCACAAGAGCTTCTTCACTTGTTTTAATACTGGAGATAGTATCAGGAAAGCATTACACCCCCTACCAACCTCTGTGTGAAAATACCCACTGATTCCAAATATATATTGAGGCAACTCAGAGAGTTTGGAAATAACTTCTTGACCTATGCAAATCCCATGCCCATATCAATTCTGCAAAACAATTCTGTCACAGGAACAAGAGCAGATGCTAAATAATGGTGCAACCCTTCAATTATTTACTTTGCAAATTACTGCTCTGTTGAAAAACAAAAACAGTATTTTTGACAACAACTATTATTACCTTCCCCCCCCAATAAAACATAGGTTTGTGAGATACTTACTTGTTTATTAAAGGTTCCCCTGTAGACTTATGGTAAAAAACTGGAATGGGAACACCCCAGCGCCTCTGCCTTGATATGCACCAATAGGTCCGTCTCTCCAACATTTCTAGCATCCTGTTCATTCCTGAGGCTGGAACAGATTTTACTTTCTTTAATGCTTCCTGAAAAAGATCCAGAAAGGATGTGGGGGAAATACCAATGGTGAAATGCTAAGGGGAGAAGGGGAATCACTATTCAGATCTTTATAGTAAAATAGAAGTGCTGAAAAGTGTATTAGCCCTGATGGTAAGTCGATAATCAAATATGCACTATTTCAAAATATTTCAAATACTGTGCATGTAACAATTTAATCCATGTTCACAAGTGTTGCTAAAATAACAAGGAAGGAGCCCAGCACCACCTAATTCCTCATAAATGCTTTTTATTGTCTCTATGATTCTTAGTCTGTCAGCTCCCGCCATCTATAAATTATTTTAAATGATAGGCAGTCACATATCATGCTCTTTCATTTGATCACATACAGATCAAATGTCAGGACCCACCTAGTGGCATGCAGAAATAAGATTTTTACATCTGATCATTTAAGACAGAGGCAAGTGCCTTCTACTGGTTGGGTACCATACTTTTATTTTATTTTTTAACAGTTGAGACTCAGAGAGCTCTAGAGATTGTGGCTGGTAATGTAATAACATGACTAGAGTCTAGAGTGTGTGGGGCCAAGATTTTTGGCAGGTTTCTTGAGATAGAGGTAACCAATTTTGCTCAAAAGACCAAAAAAAAAAAAGGAAAAGGAAAAGGAAAAAATTACACTGCAAATTTTAGTGGCACAATCTGAAGTTGCTCTGTAGATATGAAGCAAACCATGGATGATTTAAATTGAATTATAAATAATGATTCAATATCATAAAAAGTGATGAAAGATACAGAAGTCCATTTGTATCAAAAATGCATTACATACCTGAGCAGCAGGCTTGAGATTCTCTGTATTAATGAACCACTGTTTGCTGGCCCGAATGATCACTGGTTTTTTAGTTCTCCATTCATAGGGATAGCTGTGTACATATTTCTCTTCTTTCAATAAACTCTTTGCTGCTTGAAGCATCTCAATGACTATGGAAAAGTAAGAAGTTTAAAACCTTCAGCTTCAATTCAGAAATCTTTTGCAGGCAGTCAATTCAGACCTCTGACAAAAGTTTCTGTTCATCCTCTGGAAGTCTACTGTGTAGGAAAGAAAGAAAGAATTGCATCAGGGAGAAAATGGTGATGGCAGCCCCATGTAGTTTTGATCCTAACTCTGCCCAATAGTGATAGATAGATAGATAGATTGATAGATGGATGGATGGATTGATTATAAATATTTCTAAGGCTTATGCATAATTGAGGGCAGCCATGTAATCCTCAATTGATTATTCTGGTAGGAATATGGCCCTTGAAAGAAAAAAAAAGTTGCCCATCTCTGGTCTAGGAAAATAGGCCAATATTCTTTGCCATACCCTGTTTTTTAATACAAAACATAATACAAACCAGTTTCATTTCCTTCTCCAAGAACAGCTTTCTTTTTAAGCTCTGAACCTGCAGCTTCTGTGAAAAGCCCTTCTTCATCTACCAGACAATCCTGGGCAAGAAAAGAAACATTGTTTAAACCTTTGTAAAAAAGTTCTTAAACTTGTCATCAAATTTCATTTCACAAGGATGTGATTATACTAACTACCACTAGAATGCTGAGTATATCTATTTTCTCTGCAATAAGGCACAAAATTGTCATCTTCAGAAGTAATGGAGATATTTAATGATTGCAGAAGCACAGGTTCTGGCAAGGAGTTACTCATTCTAAGAGGAAACATAATTCTTAAACCAAAAGCAGAATGAAAATCATTGCCTTATTTCATTTAAAGTTCATACTATTTATCTTAGAGAATAGCCTTGGATCAAATGGTTTGCATTTGACCATATCCATCTACCAATGGAATGGATGCAACTAGAAGCAGGGATTCTCCCTCCCTTACTGATAGTCCTGAAATCTGTTCTAGAGTTGGAGCAGATTTGGAAAGGCCCAGGGGAAAATGAGGAAAGGAAGTCCCACTGCACAGGTACAAATCTGTTCAAAGAACCCAGGTTTAAACTTAATGGAACCCTGCAACAATTTGCAGTATGCACAAAGTACATTCGATGACTATCAGGATGATCCCCAACCTTCAGGCATCACATTTCAAAGCATATGGGGCAAATACACAATGGAAAAGCCTTGCAGGATATGATTTAAAGTCTACTACATATACAGACAGTCCTCTACTTATCAACAGATTACATCCCAAGAGGCTGTTCGTAAGTCCATTTTGTTTGTAAGTCCAACCACAGTGCATCACATACATACACCTGGAAGTTTATGGCGCGCTGCATATCTACGTCCAGTTCACGGCATGCTGCATATATACTTCCAGGTGTACATATGCGGTGTGCCATAAACTTCTGGGACCTTCCTTCCAGGACCTTCATTGTTGGAGGTTTGTTTGTATTGGTGAAAGTTCGTAACTCAAAAGTTTGTAAGTAGAGGACTGTCTGTACCTTCTTTTTCACTTTTCTAGCAATAGTTTCAAAATGATTTTGAAAGATTTGCACTCTTCCTTTTCCACTTGCTACATGATAGTTTTAGTGTGAGCAGGAAAATCTTAGGTTAAAAACAAAGCAAAATAAGACCACAGTACCATGGGCAGTTGATGATGAGAAGCTACACTGTAATCTTCCATACCATGAGCTGGAGCTGTATGTACTAATCCTGTTCCTTTTGACATGGTCACATGGTTTGCAGGCAAAAGAGGAGACTGTTTTCCAGGAATTGTAGGATGGGAACAAATTCCACCTTCCAAATCTGTACCTGAAAACAGCAGAATTAAAACTGTTCACTGTCTGCCATTTTCTGTCTATCGGTGGGGGAAATAAAGTTTTAATAATAGCACAACTAATAAGACTCTCACATTGCAATTGGGTAGTATATTTTTGAAGCATTATTTTTGATGCAAGTGCCTATATTCACTAATGGCAAGTATTATCTAAAATGGGCATGATTACAAATCAAATCAAATCAATCAATCAATAATAATAATAAATTTCTTTCTCACGCTCATCTTCTTCTAATCCAGCTTTCCTTAATATATATGCAGCATAGAGACTGAATAAATAAGGGGAGAGTATACAGCCTTGTCTCACTCCTTTGCCAGTCTGTTTTGCATATTCTGTCCATAACATGGCTTTATGACATAACATTGTTGTATAGGAGACTAGTATATTTGCTTATAGCCTCCACAACAGATAGTGTGCCAATCTTGAGCCAAGATAAAAATATCCCCTAAATGGAATACATAAGATGTTTTAGAGATAGCTAGGAATTGTCTGTGGAGAACCTGCAATTGTGCCATAACAGGGGTGGATGATTTTGGCCCTATCATTTTGCAAAGAATATATCCAAAGACAGTGCCCACTATAAGCACATTAAAAAAAAGTCTAAAAGGTGCTTGCTGAAAATGCCTGTTTCTACTGATACACAAACCAAATTTGCTTAATTAAGATTTTTTATTTATTCCTGTGACAGTATTAAAACAACAGTATAAATTCTACTGCAGTTCTGTCCTGTTGTCTGTCTTCATCAAAGATCTCTCAAAATAAATTTCACTTTATCTCTGTCTCTCTCTGTCTCTCTCTCTCTCACACACACACACTTTTAAAAGATGATTGTCTTGGACTGGAATATTAAAGAACCCACTCAAGCTACAAAAGTACAAGTTTCCAGCTATTTGAACTCTATGGAAGTCAAGGATGTTCCTACTGCCAATGTAACTAAAGCAATAAAGAACAGGATTGGAAAGCAGTTGCAATAAAAACAGAGCTGCAACATGAACAAAACATCCATTGCTGGTAGCATAAATACAGGTAAGATTGATGTTGGCCATTAGGAATCTGAAACCATTTTCTTCCTGTTTTCTTAGCAAAAATTCCAATTTAGTATTGTTCTCAAAACCCTATGAAAAAAAATTCTAAAAGCGGCTGTACAGAACTTGAATGCCACAAATCTGCCAGTTTAGAACTCCCCTTCCAGGGATAATTCACTTTCTATTTTCTCTTATATTATTATATTATGCATTCAAAATCAATGGTTTTCTTGTAATGCATTTTTACCTTGAAATGTTGAAATCACATCAAACTGTGTATCCAAAACAGCTGCTATAGGATGAACTCGGTCTGCAACTACTATAAAGTGCTCCCCAGTACTGGCACACTTCACAATGGAATACCTACAAATGCATTTAGATCTTTCAGGTTTTCAGTAGTTAGACTGGCATTACATAATGTTGTATTAAAAACATGAAAGCATTGCAAAGATACCCAGAACCTAATACTGAAATCACTTCCATTTCATTACAATCATTGGTGCTGACACAAAAATGTTTGTCATGGAAATGTTACATCAATGAGTTTTCAGAGCTCCTCTTATGACAACTGTGGTGTTCAAAAGCTAAATTTAATTATTTTCTTACATTACATTTAGCATCTTTTAAACCATTTTAAATGTGCAACAGATAGAATATATGATGCTCTTTGATATTCCATATGCTGTATCTTTCATCCTATATCCCTTCTTGACCATAGAGGGAAAATTGCTGGAGGCTAGGCAAGGTTTATGCTAACATGCAGCATGAAATCATCTTTTGTACAGCTGGGCATGTAAGAATGAATAAAGGGCTAGGTCGTTTTTTAAAATGCATAAAATAAAAAGAAAACTGGAAGATTTGTATTACCTGTAAAAATAAAGGGAAAGGCAAGAAATGGAAAAAAGCACAGATATCTAGGTGATCTTAAATATAATATTTCCTTAAAATAACCATGCATAAGATGCCCTAATCCCATGTGATATTCAGTAAGATAACATATAGATCTCAAGGATCATATGCTCTAGTGATAGTGTAAATAAATACGTACTCCAAATTTGGCATATAACAGACAGCTTGATTGGCTGGAATAGTCCAGGGCTGTGTGGTCCAGACTATCAAACTCACTGCTGGTAATCCATCTAGAGATGAAATCATATTTAGCAGGAGTTATCTTAAATGTATTAGAAGTACATTTACACAAAATGAATCAGAACATAAATAAAACATACCTACTGCAGAGGCCAGCTTGGGAGGAGGTTTCAGCAAGGGAAATCTGATATAAACAGCTTGACTAGTATGTTGCTGGTTGTATTCAAGTTCTGCTTCAGCCAAGGCTGTACTGCATGAAGAACCAGCGTGAATTATATTTTAATGCAAAGCTCTTCCATCCCCAAATGCAAGAGTAAAAAGTATGGTAATATCTTACTTTGTTGAAGGAGACCAAAACACTGGCTTATAGTCTTGATAAATATAACCCTGGAAAAGAAACAAAATTAAGAAGTCAAAACTATTTGGCTTTCTATATAATGTAAATATCACTTTACCATATATTAACCTACCTTATCATACATTTGATGGAAAACACTCAACTGTTTTGCTTCATACTTCCGATCAAATGTGTAGTAGCAGTTCTCCCAATCTGCCATTATGCCCCAGCGCATAAATGCTGATTTCTGTTTCTCAATCACCTTTTCTGCGAATGCTTTAGCTGAAGAAGGAATAGTTATTATTAATATGAATTTGGCCAATCTTAGGTGAGGTTGAAAACAAGTATAAACTAAAGCATGATCACAAGCCACCTTTTCCACTCTCAGAATAAATAAATAAACAAAAATATTTCTATTTTTAATTTTATATATATTCAAAGATAAGTAGGTAGATAGGTAGGTAGACGGACAGATAGATAACCTTTGAGTCTGGTCGTCTCCTGGTGACTCCCTGGACAAGTCCCTACAGCCTCCTTGGCAAGGTTTTTGGGAAGTGGTTTGCCATTGTCTGCTTCCTAGGGCTGACACAGAGTGACTGGCCCAAGGTCACCCAGCTGGCTCCATGCCTAAGGCAGGACTAGAATTCAGTGTCCTGGTTTCTAGCCTGACTCCTTAACCAACCTGCTTCAACCTGCTGTCTCTGGGCCTGGGGTCTGAGGCAGCATAGGAGTTCATGGCCACCATGGTAGCCATAGACCTGGTTCAACTTATTCATGGCATGACTCACACGTAAGCACAGATAAGAGCCTATATCAGGACTTATCTTGTTGCGATAAGGGCGGTGAAGTGTACTTACTTCTCTGCCCTTATTGCATCTGCAGACAGCTGTCCAGCGACCCTGTTTCAGGTGACCAGGTCCCTCCTGGGTAAGGAGGAGCCGGGGGAGCTCCTGCAGGGCCACTGTGAGGAATATTCTCAGCATCTGTCAGATAAAGTTGCTTGACTTCGCTTGGACTCTGGATGGGCAGATCTTTGGAAGTGACTGAGACATGTCTGAGCCCTATTATCTGGGTGGAGTCTGAGACGGTTGGACAGGGTCCTTGTGGCTGTGAGCTTGGCCACTGTGTTTTGGACCCATGCCCCTCCTGTTGGTTAAGGCCTCCCAGGAGATGATATGTGGCTGGGTCCAAGGAGGAAGGGGTGATTGGGGAAGGTTGTTGAAAGGACTGTTGGCACTCTCAATAAACTCCCAATTTGTGAAAGTTTGCTTTGCCTTATGGATATTCATATACATATAAGAAATTAAGAATTTTTTTAAATTAGGTGGGCAGCCTGTGGCTTCTCAGTTGCTACTGAAAATCAACTTTCAGTAGCTCCATCCAGTATAGCGAATGGTAATGAATACCGGGAGCAGTAGTTCAGCAACATCTGAAGGTCACGCATTGCCTATCAGTGTTTTAAATTACGTATCTCATCTTAGAAGGCACCTCTCAATTTTGTTTTTAGATTTTTTATCCCACGTTTATTATTTTTAGAAATAACTCAAGGCAGCAGACATATCTCATACTCATTACTCCTTCTATTTTCCCCACAACAACAACCCTGTGAGGTGAGTTGGGCTGAGAGAGAGATGGGCTGAGTTCTAGTCCAGCCGCCTTTCATGCCGAAGGCAGGACTAGAACTCACAGTTTCCTGGTTTCTAGCCTGGTGCCTTAAACCCTAGACCAAACTGGCTCTATTTAAATTTAAAATATTTAAATTTAAAATATTTAAATTTAAAATATTTAAATTTAAAATATTTAAAATTTAAAATATTTGAAAGTAAACAGATGTTGCTGTTCTCCCAAACAAGTCTGTCACAGACTAACCCTCACAAACCTCTCTAAAAATGTTTATCAAAGGAAACATACCTTTCTCTCTGATTTCCATTGGTGTAAGATGTTTTGTTTCCCCACACTCTGATAACGCTCTCAGTTCAATAGGTAACCCATGGCAATCCCATCCAGGGACATAGTGCACCTTAAAGCCGTTCATCATTTGGAATCGAATTGTGATGTCTTTCAAAATCTAAAAAGGAGAGGAGAGAAAAATAGAGATATTCCTACTTCCATTTCACTTTACAATTTTCCTGGATCATACAACATTTATACTACAATTAGGTCCAGCAATTTATGCCATAACAGACTGTTGTGTATTTATTTCTGTTCTTAAATTTACCTTCTAACAGCGTGTATTAACGGTGTCAGGCAAAATTACAGACACTTGCCACCACAAATAACTTATCAAATATAAATTCTGAAATCCACGAAAGCAAACAAATATTATGTCTTTGAACAGGCTCCAAGTTTTAGCAAAGCTACAGATTCATGCCAAACTCTGGCTTCCTTCAAATTACATTTCAGTGTGGCAACAATTCAACATTAATACATGGCTGATGGCCAAATACTATCGCTTTCACCAGGACACTTGCGTTTATGTTCTCTGTAGCACCTATAACTCAATTGTGCATACAGATATAATTCCTATGTAGCATCTATCAACTGCATTAGTCTTGAATTAGTCACAGTTACTATAATGATCTGAAAGAGGGGTCATCCACCTTTTCATATAGTGAGAACAAGGAACAATTCAAAATATCTACAATATATAAGAAGCTTGGAATTAAGAATTGGAAACCCCAGTCCTTCCAAACCAATGGATTCAAGTCCTGAAGAACACTAACTTTATGTCCTGTGATTTAAAGTTGGAATTAATCCACCAAAAGATAATTTTTTGTATTTACTGGACACTATTTAGAATGTTTCGCAATGGTGTGGGCCAGTATTTTGCATCTCTCAATACTCTCACAGTAGGCTTCCAGATCCAATTTAAGGCACTGGTATTTACCAATAAAGTCCTTCATGGTATAGGATCAGGGTATTTGTGAAACTACCTGTCCCCCACTGTTTATGCCCACCCCACCAGGTCTAACAGGGTGGGCATGCTCCAGGTCCCTTACATCAAACAAAGCCATCTTGTTGGACCCGGGGTCATGTTTTCTCTGTGGCTATGCCTACCCTGTGGAACAGCACCCCTCCGGAGATCTGGATGGTGCTGACCCTTTTAGCCTTCTGTAAGGCACTGAAGACCTGGCTGTTCCCCGAGGTGTTTGGGCCAGGAAGTTAGGTGAGCTCTGTAGGTGACATGGCTTTTTGTTTTGGGGGTTATTGCTTTAAACGGGGAATCATGGGAATATACAGTTATGATGGTTTTAATTTCTGTATGCTACCCAGAGTCACTGCTGTGAGGTGTGTGGCTCTATAAATCACTTAATTAAATACATAAATCAAGCAATTTAGGAAAACAACACTCACTTTATTCAAAGCATGGCCAACATGTGGGTCTCCATTAGCATATGGTGGTCCATCATGAAGACAAAATTCTTGCTTTGTTTTCCTTTGTCTTTGCCAAGAATACAGTTCTGAAAAGCCACATTTCTAAAGAATAATACACTAGAATTAATATTATACTACATTTTACATACTAAATTGTTTTTCTAAACATGACAATATATTTATTCTGTAAGTCTTCCCAAAATAACTCCCATCATCTTTAGTATGCTCTGTTGACGTATCTGGAAGTCTCTCAGTTAACCAATAGAAGAGAATATGTGTAGCTCAGGGTTGAACTGCGGAGTCCTTGGAGTTCTCTGAGCTTGGCTGTTTTCTTGCAAATGTTTCGTTACCTGGCTAGGTAACATCTTCAGTGGTTGAAGGGAGTGGGGTTTGCTCTGTTTATATACTGTGGTATGCCCTGCCAGTGTTGGTGGGGGCACTCTGAGTTAAAGAAAAATGTTCTACAGTATTAAAAACAGAAGTCCTCCAAATGTGCCTGTGGCAATCAATTTTCAGGTTTCAAGCTACAGACATTAGATTGATCTAAGTACAGTATTAGTGAAACAGCGAAAGTAAGAAAGCAAAACTCAATTTAAACAATTGTTCTTCTCCCCTAAAAGTTCTCCCTATGAGTTGAGGAAATCCCTGGAATAGTAAGGAAACTATTAATTAGCCATTCTAGTTAAACAAGACTTTTCCAGAATCACACCATAATATTAAACACTGACCAATATAGCCTATATCATGCAGAATTGACCTCTGTATAATGACAACGTACACATAACACACAAGCAATACTGATAATACACAAACTTGCATCAGTTTCATAGTACCCAAATCCCTGTGTAACTGTAATTCAGTCATTGTTTTAAAGAGAATCTTAACTCCTTTCAGCAAACTTCCTTTTTAGAGATACCTAGAGAAAGGAAATTACCATTAAGCGGATGTAAATCTATAATGTAGCTGTACAATTATAATGCTTTGGAGTGGAGGGGAAGATGATCAAACTGATACACGTGTATTTAAGTAAGAATGCAATCTTCTCTCTGGGCTGGGCTACCACATCTGGGCTGCAAAATGGCAGCAACAAGTTAAGAGTTCACAGTATATCTTTTGCTGCTGTCTAGTGATGGCCTGAATTTTTGCAGCCTAGATATGGCAGCCCTAAAATCGGGCTTCAACTTCTTGAAGTATGGTTGATAATGAATAGATTCCTGGCATAGGTTGACCTTATTTATTATTAGATTTATAGCCTGCCTTTATTTTGCAGAGCTCAAGGCAGTGCACATGATGCCGCTGCTTCCTATTTTCCCCACCACCACAACCCTTTGAGGTGGGATGGGCTGAGAAAGAGTGTGAGTGGCCCAAAGTCACCCAGGCAGCTTTCATGCCTAAGGGACTAGCACTCCCAGCCTCTAGTCCAGCACCCGGACTCCACCAAATTGACTTGACCTTCCCGCCTTTTCCAACAGCAATCAAATTATTTACGAACAGATGGCGGTCCAAGAAAAGTCTAGGAAGCCACAGAATCACGCTTCTTTTCCTGCAGGGCCCGACTAAATTCTGAGACGGGTGTTTTCAAAAGGAGTTTAAAACGTATATCGCAGCAGCGGGACGAGCTTCCCAAGCAAGGGCACGGAGAGAAAGTCACAGCCAGCCTTCTTTCAGCGCATCCCCCGTTCTGGAGCTGCTCAGGTTTCCCCACAGGTAACCATACCATTTAAGAAAGGCACACCTCGATTAAACTCGTGCAATTAATTCCACGTCTTGCCACCAATGTCTTGGCAGCGGCTTTCTTTCAGCACGTCTCCCCCTATTCGTTTTCTTCATCTACCTGCTGTATCTCCAATTCAGTTTCGGGTTGCAGCCGGCCAGGCAACTGGGTAGGGAAGTCGCTTCGGGGCAACAAAATCGTTTCTCGGTATTTGGAGTCCGGCTTCGCTTTTTGGCCTGTGCTGGGTCCTGCGGACACCATCCCGCGGGCCCAATACCCGACATGCTTGGGAAACCTGAGCAACAGCGGGTCCCGCAGCGCCCACATCGCCCGCGCTCGGTCCACGGGCCCTTCCGGAAGCGCCACGGCGAGCAACGAGGAGGACCATCCTTCCCGGTCCCTTTCCGGCTCCGACTGGATTCTCAGCGCCCTCTGGAGCTCAGTCCTCCTCTCTTCTTTATCTCCGGAGCCACGCAAGTGTAGCGTCGGGCTTGGGTGCAGCGAACCGCGGCGCCAGTTCAGCTTCGGGTGTCGTGCGAAACCGGCGCAGAAAAGTGGGCTGAGTAAATGAGCGCTTACTGTGGATGACATAGGAACATAGCCCCTGGGTACATACATGTAAACGTTACTGGCCGCGTAAGAGGGCCGAAATAATGGCAATTAGGACCTGGTAGGCGTCTGTGGGTGGGGCAGGGAAAGACGGAGTAGGAAGGCGGCATTCAGCAATCCCGGCGCGAGCAATCGTGCGAGTGTTTTGTAAGAGCGGCTGCTCGGAAAGGAGGTATGCTAATTTCATTCTTCTCTTGTCCTTTCCTGCTTACTTGCTAGATATCCATCGGCAGAGATCTTGCGATGGTGAGAGAGGTGGGTGGTGGAATACGCTTCTCTTTTAACCCCACCGTGGAAATGTCCTCGAATTAAGAGAAGACGTCTAAAATCACGAAGGGAGGACAGGCAGGCTAGAGCTATTCCAGGGGCACGCTCAAGATCGTGTTATGTTCATTTGAGTGACTTGGTATCGTCGTTACCATAATGGATTCGAACTTCCAAACCACAGACAAATATGAGCAGAGTGCAACCCCTATATATGCCTATTCAGAAAGTTTTCAGTTCAGTAGGTGTTGTTTGAAATATTTTATGTCTATTTTAATTTAGTAAATTTTTACAATTTTAAAAATTTCCTGTGTTAAACCACCTCCAGGAGACTTTGCGTTGAAAGATGGGGTAAAACTATTTTTGTGCAAATCCTCACCAAGATTTTCACTGAGTAGAATAGGACTGTTGTACTTCAGAAGTGGTATTTTTTTGGTCCAGTGTGATCACTGCGTGCACTGGTAAGATTCAACAGCATAATTGCTAAAAATCAAGAGGGCATTTCCCTTAATATGAGGTAGAAAAAAATAAAATAAAACTCTGCTGTGCATCCTAGAATAAGCCTAACAATTTTAATAAGCATCAGCTAAAACTTGGAAGAGAGTAAAAATTATGTTCCTGTGTGTAATGCATCCTAGTCCATTTCATGTCATTGCTTAGCTCAGTGTGGGTGCCTCAAAAATTTTAACGGT
Source organism: Liasis olivaceus (assembly GCA_030867105.1). Taxonomy (NCBI): domain Eukaryota; kingdom Metazoa; phylum Chordata; class Lepidosauria; order Squamata; family Pythonidae; genus Liasis; species Liasis olivaceus. The sequence continues at coordinate 283,669,715 of CM061349.1, forward strand.
GGTTTTCAATTGTTCACCATGTAGTTGTGATGATGAGAGAAAGTGTCAAAAGCAATGTAATCCAAATTTCCTTAAAAGTAGGGCAGGCCCTATGCCAGGGATAACAAGAATGTGAGCTGCAAGTTCCACTCTTCATATTAAATAAGATACTTTCTGTAAATGGGTAGTTTATTAATTTCTGTTTAAAAGCTAAAGAGGCATGCAATTTACAGAAGAAGAAAGAGCACACTAGATATAGTTCAGATTATGTAAAGGAGCGGCATAAAACATATAAGGAAGTGGTGTTGTAATATGATTCGGAAAAGAAATTCTGCTTTAAACCGGAAAAGCTAGTTCTAAAATGTTAAAGATAACCAATACTGCTGGGAATGAAAAACAAGTGAAATATTTCAGCCTTTTTTTCAAAGTAATAGCTTAATGAATTAAATGTAGTTTAAAGGTTGCTAGCTCTCAGATTCCTTTCTCTGTTCACATGAGACTGAAGTTAGGATTTTTTAAAATGTTGCATAATTCAGAGTGAGGAAAGAGGATTACTTATGTGATAATTGTCAGTATTTATTAACTTCTTTGCATGTCCACAACTATCAGAATTGGCAGTTTGCCATAGTAATGAAATCTGAGTTTTCTCAATGTTTGAGGGATAGGCAAGATCTTATATTAGTACTGAAATCTACAGAGCATTGTTTACCTACCCTTGGGCTTGGCATGCTCTCAACTAGAATAGGTGAAACTGCAAAGAAGGTAAGCTCAAACTGGCCCAATTCTCACAGCATGCTATGCCATCAAGTGTTTTGCTTATTTTGATTTGTGTTATGGAATCCACTCTTTGTAAAACAGGCTTTATAGCTTAGTAAGTTGCATGCATTCAGCCAATTCAGTAATCCATAGCCAAGCGAATCTTGGCTTAGTGCAATGTATGAACCAGAACTGTTCCATCCCAGTCTTCAAAGAAGCTCTAAAGGGAGTCAAACTGGAGATACAGGGTTACTTCTGATCCTCCCCATCAACATGGGGTGGTCAGGATGAAGGGACATGGCCACAGTACACCCCCTTTATGCTTACAATTTTATAATGTGAGAAGGCGGCTAAAATAAATCTACATCTGCATATATGTCTTCTTTGGAGTTGTACAGTTTCAAGCTATGCATGGTTATTAGATATCTCTCAAAGTGTACATAAGACTTGTTAAGGAAATAAGATATAGTCAGATGTACTGTATTCTCTGGAAACTTATGTCATTCTTTGAGGTTCCTGAAAATCCTGAGTTCACACAGGTTAAACCATAATGTGATTTGTTTAGATTAGTGTGTTCTATGAATCTAGCCATTGTTAATTCTGTTGCATGAACCCAGGAAATTGTGGGTTATTCAGCAAAGTGTGGCTAAGCAAACCATGGCTCAGTGAAATACTACATATGAACCCAATCTGTATTGTTTTGCTGCAACAGATGGAAACAATGCAGGTAGTCCTCACTTACCAGCCACTCATTCAGCGACTGTTCAAAGTTACGATGGTGCTGCAAAAATAACTTTACGTCCAATTTACAACCTTTGCAGCATCCCTCAGTCACGTGATCACCATTATAGTCAGTATGTTTTGTCCTGTACCTGACCTGTGTTTTTTTTCTTTTTTCCCATCTTGCAGAGCAGAGATATTGGAGAGAAAGGGATTGTAAGATGTTTGAAACAGTAAGGTGTTTGCCCTTCTACACACTGAAAGCAGTGCGATCGCACCAGTAGCCTGAGGCTGGGAGCTGTAGGCATGCTACACAAACAGCTTACAGTACTCTCTAGAAATCCCTTCTCCAGTCTCTCTGCTCTGAGAGGGAGGGGAGAAGGGTCCGGCAAAGGAGAGATTGCCTACAGAAATCACTTGGTTTTTTTTTCTCCACCCCCCTTGCAGAACAGAGAGATTGGAGAGGAAGAGATTTCAAGAGTACTGTAACTGTTTGCGTAGTGTGCCTGCGATTCCCAGCCCTGGGCTGCCAGCACAATTGCATTATTTTTGATGTGTAGAAGAGCAAACAGCTTGCTCTCTTAAAATCCCTCTCCAATCTCTCCACTGGGGGGGAACAACCAATTCCTATAGGCAATCTCTCCTTTCCCTGATCCTTTCCCACTGCTGGCATGATCACATTGCTTTCAACGCATAGAAGAGCAAACAGCTTGCTTTCTTGAAATCCCTCTCCAATCTCTCTGCTCTGGGGGGGGGGGGTCTAGCAAAGGAGAGATTGCCTACTGAAATCACTTGTTTTTCTTCCTCCCCCTTGCAGAGCAGAGAGCTCTGTACTGTACAGTAAGCTGTTTGCATAGTGTGCCTGCAGCTCCCAGCCCCAGGCTGCTGGCGTGATTGCATTGCTTTCGATCTGTACAAGACAATAAGCAGGCACTTGAGCATTCCAAAGGGCAGGTGTGAAACTGACTAGTCTTGACTCTTTCCAGCTGGAAAGCAGTCGCGGTCACGTGATTTCCCACTTAGTGACTGCTTCACTTAGCGGCAGAGTTGCCAGTCCCAATTAGGGTCGTTAAGTGAGAACTACCTGTAAAACTGTTTGGCTCATACCATCATCCAGCCATCACTGGCAATATGTCACTAATACGGAGAGACTTTTTATAATCACAGCAATTGTCTAGTGGCACTATATATAACAAATGCAGAGGTCCTCACTCATACTACAGATTTAAAATGAGTGTATGAGAGCTGTGAATTGCAGGAGTTTTTTCAAATAACTGGCTGTGCTGTGCTGAATCTTCTTTCTTCTAAGATTAGATTTTTAGCCAATTCTGTTTACTATTGTTCCTACAAGATGTTTTGGTGGAAAGCAGTGCCAATAAAAACTAGTTTCAGGTTTGCTATCTAATATATCAGATTTGACTCCAAGTCATGGACAAAGGCCTGAGACTGGGAAATAGACCAGTCTCACTGGAGATAAACAAAATCACATTTTTTAAAAAAAGAAAAGCTAAATTGTAAAAAATCCCATTTTATTTTTACATTTTTGATGCAAACGTTTACTGTTGATACAGTTAAATTACACAGCTGATCAGGTCATGATTAACAGCTTTGTTACAGAAAAGTCCAGCAGAAAACAGAAGGCTTCAAGCAGATCACCAGGTGGTACTGGTTTGCTACAAATGAACACTTTCAGTCAGTATCACAAAAGAGGTGCTGCAAAAAGATTCCAAGTTATTATTACATTATTACATAGCACTGAAAACAAGTAAAAGGATCCAACCTGAAGGATGGATGCAGGCTGAGGTTTAAAGACCAGTTCTACTGTATAATTTATATAGAGAATGTGACATAATTACAGTGGTACCTCGGTTCACGAACGCTTCTGTTCACGAACAATTAGGTTCACGAACAGCTCCGGTCGCAAAATTTTGCCTCTGTTCGCGAACTCCGCATCGGGTTACGAACAGGATCCGTGGCCATTTTCCCTCCTGTGACACGTGGTCGCGGCTTCCTGTAGGGAGGGGGACTCTCCCTCCAAACAGTAACCGCCTCCCCACCCGCCTTCCTGTCCTCCACGCCAGAAGTCGCGTCGAGCAAGGTTAGCTTTCTCTCTCTTCGTACTGTACTTTGTGTCATATTTTTGCGGTTTAAAAAAAAAAAAAGGTTCAGAATGGATTAACCATAATTACATTGAACCTTATAGGGAAATTTGATTCGGGACGCAATCAAAAATCGGTTGGCGACCAAATTCGTAGGGGTCAGAATGGATTAACCGTATTTACATTGAACCTTATGGGAAAATTTGATTCGGTTCATGACCAATTCGGTTCGCGACCAGAGTCGTGGAACGAATTAAGTTCGTGAACCAAGGTACCACTGTACTTTACACAGCACAAAGAAACAAACATTAAAATCCTAACACAAATTCTTTGTTAGATTTTAAAACTTCAGAAATAGTGATATCTGAAGCATCTGTTTCTCTGCTTCACTTTTCCTGAAATTCCCAGCTTCTTCGAAACTCCAAACCAATGACTTTGAGGGAGCAATGTTAAACTCCACTTTTCCAGCCTTGCTCTAGCAACTTTGGCAGTTTTGCCCTTTGCTTTGAAAAATCAGATTTTTCTGTCTCCAGCAGAGGAAGGAACATCATCCTTTCTGTATGTGACAGAGGAAATCTCCACCTCATGAAGATGTGGATTGGTGTCATTCCCTATAAGGTAGACTGGATTAAGAATCCTTGGTAGCAGCTCTTCCTCCTGTCCTTCAAGGCCATTCCCTATGTCCTCTACATCTGGAAGTGTCTGAGCCAGCTGTTTGTGGTCTGGAAAGCAGGCTATTACATTCATAACAAGGTTCTTTTAGAAAGGAGATATAATTAAAACAATAATAGTAACCATGAACTATATTTTGATTTCAGAACTGCATGAGTACCTCTGTTGTGTCTTCTACTGCTGAAAACCTATCAATTTCTAATGAAAAAGATTCTCCAATCTTTTCCAGTATAAGTTTTGGGCCAGGCCCATAAGTTATTTCTTTCATAAGAAAATTGTGCTACTTACAAGATTGCCTTTGTTTTATTTTGTTCTTTTTTCCTATCTAGTAATCATGGCTTCTAATCCAAGTGTATTGATGCGCCTTGTAGCCTCAGCATATTCTGTTGCTAATAAAGCAGGGACAATTGTCAGAAAAGTTATGTCTGGAGGAGAACTGGACATAGTGGAGAAGGTAAATGATCAGTAGAATCCTATGCATATCTAGTTGGAACTTATCTGTCCAAATAAAGAAGAATTGATCAATGCTGGTATTGAACCAGAACAAATCCTTTGCATCTGTACTCAAAGTAAGGTTTGTTGTATTCAATAGGGCTTGCTCAGTAATAAGTGTGTTTAGCATTGTAGCCTCATTTATTTTAGACTAATGCACAAATCATTTGGTGAGGCAGTTCACCTGCAAGCAAATCACCCTTCTGGATTCACTCTTTGAAACAGTGACAGCTGCTCAAAGTTTCAATGCAACTTATTTTGTGCACGCCCAGACAACATCTGTTGGAATAGCCATTGAAGTGGCTCATCAGATATTTTATAGTCATATCATTATTAGTCATTTGGAGAAATGTGTCATTTGCCTAAAAAGTTACATAGCTCTTGAAATAATGCATAACATGTCTATGATCTTTTCTGCCTTTTTGCCCATTTTCTTGCTTTGAATAGTCTTGAAGACAGACTATTCTAGGGAAAAAGGCTAAATTTTCCTGCTTTCCAAGGATGTTAAAATAGCAGGATTCAAATATTTAACAACCTAGATCAGGGCCAGGAAATGTGTGGTTCTCCAATTATTGAAGTAGAATTCCAGCAGCCCTAGCCAGCCTGGCTACTACTGAGAGATGCTGGAAATTGTAATACAGAAATATCTAGAGGACCACCGTTTTCTCACGCAGACCTGGGAAAGCAAGAATAATTGATCCATATTTATTATATTTTATTCCATCTTTTTGCTCAAGGCAGTGTATCTTGTTCCCTGCACCATTACTTTTATCCTTACAATACCTGGGAAGATGCTGGCTGACTTAATGTTACCCAGTAAGGGTCAAAATGAGAACTTGACTTTTGGTCTCTCCAGTCATATTCCAACGTTCTAATGATTATATCACACTTGCTAATATCTATGACTCAACTTGGATCATCTTTAAAGACCTGATGGCCATATAGTATGTACAAATACCTTCAATAAATATGATTTTATATAAAACCATGTAATTGTTCAATTTTTTAAAATGGTATTTGCAAATAAGTTCAGTATATGTTAGTGAACTAGGCAAATGTAGTAGTATTGCTCAAGGCAAATATTTTTCTGAAGTGGAATGCTTTAAAACATTTACCTGGTACATGATAGTAAAATGACACGTACACTTGGAAACATACACAACCGTGAAGATTTTCAAGGATGTTTGTCAAATACATGTTGCAAAGAGCCCTTCCAGTAATATTTGTATCTTCTTAATTATAACACAATTCCATTTAGCCATATTGTTGCTTTGATTGTAAATTGATCAAGTTTCTTTTTTTTAAATAGTGTGGAGCTAATGACCTGCAGACTAAAGCTGATCGATTGGTGCAGATGAGCATTTGTTCGTCTTTGCTCCAGAGGTTTCCTAAGGTGACAATCATAGGTGAAGAGGTGAGGACTCTATCAGTATGCTCTTTTGTACTTGTTTGATTTGATACACTACCTTTTCACAACTTTTTTTTAGAAAAAAACCCCATGAGATATATACCTTTGATAATCTGCATTCCAGTCTCTCCACTGTTTTTCTCCCATATGATCACGACTCTGCTGCTTTATGCATGGGTATTTAACTTGCATTCAAATAGTGTAATAAGAACTTTTAACTAATACTCTGATTTAGGGTAGCAAGACTAAAATAGATACCATAACTCAGCAGCACCTATATATAATATTTTTGTTGACTTAGAAATAAGAACTATTAGCTATCTTGGAATTCATTTGTTTGTTTATTTAAACATTTATAGAGCTGCCCATCTCACAGCGGTGACTCTGGGAGGCATGCAAAAATTAAAACCACCATAAAACTATACAGGTGGTCCTTGGTTAATGATGGCAATTCGGACTGGAATTTCTGTTGCTAACGATGTGGTTGTAAAGCGTGATATCACATGATTGTGTTGCTTAGCAGTCCTGGCACTTCCCGGTTGTCACTGTTAAGTGAATCCCATGATGTCGTTAAGTGAGGACAACATGTGGTTGCTATTTGCAACCTCCTGCCGGCTTCCCAGTTGACTTTGCTTGCAGGAAGCCAGCAAAGAAGGTTGCACGTGACGACCATGGGATGCTATGAAGTTGTAATTGTGAGCCAGGTGCCAAGTGCCCAGATCACAACTACATGACCGCAGGGGACTGGTTATAAATACCACTTGTTCAGTGCCGTTGCAAGTTCAAATGGTCTCTGAATGAGTGGTCATTAAGCAAGAATCACCTGTAAGCCCATTTCTTAATAGAGTCCTTGGTCTCTATGGCTCATGGATTTAAACATTTATTTATTTTAATGTTTAAACTCAGAGCTTTTTATTTAGAGGCATCTGAACTTGGGGCTCCTACCTTCTAAGACTCATCTCTCTTAATTTGACTTCATACAAAGTGCTACTGAAATTTGTCTCTCTGCCCCCATTTTTTTTTGCATTATGAACACTTGTACATGTGTGTTTAATAAACACTTTTGCATTTTCAACTGTAGCAGTAAAGCTATTTTTGCAGTGTACACCTTGGGTTAACACCTTTTTGCAATTGAATCTACCAAAGTTACAGGCTACAAAAAATACTATCTAGCCAATTTGTTGCGTAGCCTTTTGCTAATAATTTCTGGCATACTGCAGTGCTAAAAAAAAGTCCAGCTTTCAAATGCTTCTCTTTAATTGAAATTATTCTAACTTGCCTCTAGTGGACTAATAAATGAGTAAGCATTGTTGACTTTAACTGCACATGCTTTTTTTAAAACAAAACAGGATCTTCCCTCTGAAGAAGTAGATGAAGACTTACTTGAGAAAAGCCAATGTGAGGAGATACTGAAGCAAGCCTGTCCACCACAGTATACTGCCATCAAAGAGGAAGAGGTATTTAAAAGGGTTTTTTTTTTTTTTTATAACCACTGATTTATTTTCCACACTGTAACAACTGTGGGGTGGAGTCAATTGTGATTTGAGAAATGTTTGACTATTCGTGGCTCCACTGCAGCTGGGCAGCCTTTGCAGCCTAGCAATGATTTACTCTCCACACTTTCTCCTTCTGAAACTTTCTGCTTTTCTTTTGTTTCCTTCAAAGCTTGTTGTATGGGTCGATCCTCTGGATGGAACAAAAGAATATACTGAAGGTTTGTTCTTTGTTTTTTTGGTGGGGGGGTATTTGGTAAATGTTTCCATTTATGGACTTAATGACAAAGCCATCCACAATTGTCTGGCTTCTAGATTAATGTCTATCATTTATGTGTGATCAAAGGATACGTAGAAGTCACAGTTACCTTTTAGAAGTTTGATAGTACAATAGAAACTGCGCAGTGAGAAAAAGTAATTGAGTGACCCATTCTTCATTATTGACTGAGACCCAGCTTTTCCTTAGCAGTGCATTTACCACTATAAATTTACGTGGATGTACTTTTGTGCTGGAAGATATCGCCTAAAACAGTAACCATTCTGCTTTATCTGTTTTAATTATTACATTTTTTTGTAAGGAATCACAGTCCTCTATGTGGTTCTCTCTCCTCTCTAATATGGGGTACATTAAGTTGAGAGTTGTGCACCATATAACAACAAGCCCAGAACCTTTGTTTTTTACAGCTTTATTGCTGCAGGGACATAATTATTGCCTTGATGACTAGCATCTTTCAAGATTGCATTAGAAACTTTTTGAGCTGTAATAGAAAGCTCATTCAATTAGTTGTTCCAGGAGTAGAGGGTTGGAAGTGGATGTATAGGTACTTAAAATCTTTAACCTGATCAATTAGTCTTTTGTTAATTTCTCATTTAACAATGGACTTAAAGCATTTTTTAAAGAAAACTAGAACCTTGGTTTTTGAGTGATTGATTTCAAGAAATTCCCTGGAACAGTAGGATGCTAAAGCAGGTAAGCATCTATGAAGGCTCACTTGGTTTACGGATAAAATGGCCAAATCATCTGCATACAAGAGAATTGAAATAGAGCAGTGGGCAAGTGTTGGAGGGTGAAATTGTGGTTTAGAAAGATGAACCACAATTTGGTTGTGGTTTAGAAAGCTAAACCATAAGGGGGCAGCATACAACCCTGTTTGAACTCCTCTGAGGATAGGGATGGGGGAATCAGAGTTGATTCCTCCCCGCATCGCCTCCAGCCACTGGGGCAAGACCTTGACAGCCTCATTTGACTGGCCTGGGATTGAGAGATGTAAGTGGGTATTATCAGCAACCAGTTCAATGTAGATGTTAAACAAGAGGGGGGAGAACGTTGAATTACAGCTTCCCCATCTCAGCATATGGGAGGGCAATTTAATGATTATATGTGTATAATAGCATCTACTCTATGTGCAAAGTGAACTACAGTGCAACCTCATTTTAACAGATTAATTGGGGGCAGGTGGTATCTTTTATTCTGGCCTAACCATTGAACTGAAAAGTAAGGCGATGTGGGGATTATGCAATGATATAAATTACAATGGAAATCTGATCCACAGCATGCAAAATCCATTGCAACCAGGTTTAGTAAATCAGGATTTCACTATAATTTAGATATGACACATGCAATAATATCCTCTATACAAATAAAAGAAATTTAATTTTCCCATAAGAGATTTAATTTTCTTGGAATTTTCTTGTTTTACTTTAGTGATTATTGGGGCATTTTCTCAGTAAATGCTACCAAGGATCATAAACTCAGCTGAGAATAACTTGTTTTTTCCCCTCCTCATTTCTAATTGTTATTTTCATTGCCTGTATGGGGTTGGTTTTTGGTTTTTGGTTTTTTTAACCTATATGGGGATCCAGCAAATTGAAAAAGCATCCCAAAGATATTTGAAACTTTCTTCTCAATCTATTGCTACACTGGGATTATATGACATTGTATCATGGATAATGTTCTACTACAGAATTGATGTCTTTGGCTGTTTTGCTTAGTTAGAAATCAAGAAATATGTATTCTTTGCATTTGATCCTAGAGAGTAGTGAGTTGGAAGATACCTTGTTAAAGCAAGGCAGGTATGGGTTCTGCTTTATGTTTAATGAAATGGAAGAAAAATGGCTTTGAGTAATAAATGGCAGTAATAAAATGCAGTAAGTTTCTGGGGCACTATAATGTGCTAAGCTTTCATGTGGGCTTGTTTTAGCTTTGTGTGTTGGGTGAAAACACAGCATTTAGCATATTGTATAAACCCAACCAATTGTGGCTTATTCAACAGACATAGTTAAGGAACTTAGCATCATGTGTGAACAATCACTGAAATTATTTGTACCACATGAGTCAAGTGTAGAAAGTTAGAGCAACCTTGATTTTCCCTTTCTTTCTTTTCCCAATGACAAATGTTTATCTCTTTCAGGACTTCTTGACCATGTAACAGTTCTTATTGGTATTGCTTACCAAGGAAAAGCTATTGCAGGTGTTATTAATCAACCATATTACAACTATGAGGTAGGAAATGTTTTGATTTGCAAAGCATATTTTTTCACCTAGTTTAGACATTTAACATTCTTCTATTTGACTGCATATAACTTCTAATCAGCTAGAACAACGGGGTTAAGTGGCTTGTTACTTAGAAGGAGGAATGGGCTTATTCTTTTTTTTTTCTAAAGTGCCCTAGCTAAAGGTATGTTCACAACAAGTGCTGCAGAGTCATGGCAGATTTGGAAGTAGCACAAATCCATATTTCAGACTGCGTGTACTACATTTTTGGCATTCGGTGCAATAATCCTTCCAAATTCTCAGTGGCTTCAGCAAAGGAACTAGGAAAATGGCTTGTATAGCTGCAAAAATTCATGACTCATTTTACTATACAAAATTGTAACATGTGCTGAATTTTGCTGAAGTAAAGTCTGAATTCAGAAAACTTCCTGACTATTTTGCAGAAATGAGCTAATATTAACGAAGTACTCCTTATCCTGATTACTCTAGATTTTAAACATCTGTGGATATGCTTCCTCTTTTTACTAATTTAGTTTCTCTACATTTGAGAATGTATCTTAGGTACATTGTCTATAGTGCTGGCTTTGTCCTTTATGACAAAGGGAAAATAATGCAGAAGAAGCACATTGCATACTGGAAATTAAAGCAGTAAAGCTGAAAATACATTGAATAATAAAAAGTATAGATGAAGCTCTTCAGTTAGATAATTAAGGCAGACTAAAGTTGCAAACCTCTACTTATTTGCATAATGGTAAGTCTTTCAGCAGCATAATTGTATTATTGCATTCATCTGAAAGGAAGAAATGTGTATCTTTGCAGATAATGTACATTTAAATGGTTCATATTAGATTTATGAGAATACAGTAATGTAATGGAGCAGATTTTTTTTTTGTCCAATCTTCATGCAGGAAGGAACATCCTAAATTTTGGTCATCATCCTTTTGCGTAAATATCTCCAGCTATCATATATGTTTATTTCATTTGTTTATTGTTCAAACTGAGACTAGAAAGTTTCGACCTTTCTTACAGGCAGGTGCAGATGCAGTTCTAGGCAGGACAATATGGGGAATTCTTGGTTTGGGCGCCTTCGGGTTTCAACTGCAAGAAGTACCAGCTGGGAAGCACATCATCACTACCACAAGGTCACACAGCAGCAAGATGGTAAATGACTGCATTAGTGCAATGAACCCTGATAGCGTGGTGCGAGTTGGAGGTGCTGGTAATAAGGTATGGACCTCCCTAAATTTTAATGTCATGAAAATAGGGTTAATTTTTTAAAAGATCAAGACAAGACTTTCATTTTTATAATGAGTGCCACCAGATGATGTACATCTTCCAATGTGATTTAAATCACATTGCATGGATGGGACACATGAATTGTGGAAATAATTTTGTTAATTGTTTTAGCCTCTTTGGGATTTTATTTAATTATTTATATATCATATTTATGTGGCAACCATCAATGTAGTAGAGATTCTTAAAAGAGTAGCTTAGAAATGGATTGATACTTTCTTTAGAGAGAATGTCCTCACTTCTCATCAAGAATGTTCTGTTTTTCCCCTAAGCTATAACCTAACTAAAATGTTAATCATGTAAACTTTACCATTTGAATACAAATTCAAAGATAACATTCATCTGAAAAATGTGTATGATTCTATCTACAGAGAAATTGCTTGTGATGTATATATAAGAGCAATGGAAGAACGCCATTGAGAGTAATCAACAGCTAAAACATTGATCTGTATGCAACCTCATTTCTTATCTTTAAAAACATTGTATAAGTGCATATTAATGACTGAGGTTTTTTTATTTGTACTAGATCATTCAACTTGTAGAAGGCAAAGCTTCTGCTTATGTATTTGCCAGTCCTGGGTGCAAGAAGTGGGATACATGTGCACCAGAGGCTATTTTGCATGCAGTTGGAGGTGAGTTGATAAATACATTGGAGGATATATATATGTGTGTATACACACACACACACACACATATATACACACATACACACACACACACACACACACACACACACATACACTGCTTAGATTTAAATTAAGGTGTCTTTTATTCATGTCTGTTGACATTGGTATCAATAAATAGAAAGCAATTTCTAAATTCTTCAAACGTACATGAATAAGCAAGGAGACAAAGCTTGTTGACTGGGCTATTACACTATTCTTGGGCTCTGCAAGCTTTGAAAACTGTTTGGAAAGAAGTGCTTCAGAACTCCCAAGAACACAGAACCCTGCTCTTATCTTTTAAAGTAGACTGTTACTTTCTCCAGGTTTCCAGGAAGGTCTGAAAAAAGTTGTAACTGCTTTAAGAATCATTTTAATTATGAGTTGATTTCTTAATACATCAATGTATTCATTAAATGTGTATTTTAAAGAAAGTGGAGAACTGCTGCAGTACTTGTGAGATGTCCTAAGCGCTGCTTCAAAATAATTTTCAGAGTGAGCATAACCTTACAGTGCACTCATATAACTATTAATTCTCCAGCTAATTCAGTATTGCTTTTCTTTATGAAGTGTGGGAGTATATGTGTGTGTGTATGAAAGCTCTGTGTCTCAACCTTCTTTTTTATGGTCAGAGTTATACTGATTTTGATGCCAGTTTTGTGTACTAAAGCAAATTAATTGTATTGTGTACTTACCCATTGTACTAAAACATAAGGGGCAAATTCAAATTTAGACAATTACAATTTGGAAAAGGAAAGTTCAGTTTTGGGAACTATTCTTTAATTTTATAGAAATACAGATACTATGTCTAAATCCATTAAAATCTAATGTCTTGTTTTTCTTTTCATTCTTCACAGGCAAGCTTACTGATATTCATGGGAACTTCTTCCATTATAATAAAGAGGTCAAGCACATGAATTCAGGAGGAGTCCTTGCTGCTTTAAAAAATCATGACTATTATGCCAGTCGAGTTCCTGAGACAGTCAAACAAGCCCTTGTGCCCTAAAATGCAAAGGATAGTGCATTCCACTTGGCTGGGAAGAACTTCTTAGCTGAAACAAGTTGCAATTTTTGATAGAGTAACCTACTGATCCGGTACCATGATCTTTAGTTAGAAATTTGTTGCTTGGTTAACTTAGTGTACATTCCTGGTTAAACTGAGATTTTGGTTTTCAGCTGGAATAGTAATCTCAATAAAGTTGTCTACTCTGTTAATGTTTCGCATCATATATGCATGCCTACTGAATTATATCTTTATTCAGTCTGTCTTAATTTGAAGGGGAGGATAAATTAACTGAACCACAGTTACTTCAAATAAATGACTTTTGTATGCAAGCCTCATTCATGCATGCTTCACATGAAGGGATCATTTTACCATGAGAATAATATGTCTAGCTAGCTAGCTCTTTTGTTTACACATACATGGGTGTGGGTGGGGTGTCAGTTCTGTCCCTAATGCACCCCCCCCCCCAATTTTCACACGATGTATTCACATGGAGGGATCTGGAAAAATACCTATTTCAGCTTTCATATGCTGAAAATACAGTCTTGAGCTAATAAAATTATAATTTTTGGTGGTTATATTTGCCAGGTTTTTGTGGGTGTTTACTTGCTCTGATCTTGGTTAAGGCTCTCCTTTTCCTGGTTTATTCCTGCAATGTATGAATTGGGCAGCTCTGAACCTGGAACACTAGCAGTCTGAATCAGTGGTCCTTCCTCTGCATTGCACCTGAAACGGGTCCAGCTCTCAGAAACAGCTGGTGCCTGACGGAGATGTGTGAAAGAGTCAGTCCCTTTTCCTGAGGGCTGTTTTCTGAAGACCAAAGTGGACTCAGCTTTCCAGCCTTCTCAGGCCTGATGGAAGCAGACCTTGGTTTCATTCTGTTAGGTCTACTCAGGGGCTACATGAAACGTGCTTGGAAACTGCCACGCGCCCGTTCTGCATCTAATACTTGGGAACCGGCGCTACGGCTTCGGGGAGCGCGGGAAAAGACTCGAAGGCGCGGGAGGGAGGAGGGACGCGAAGGCGTGGACGGCTCGCTCAGCCTTATGACAAGAGGGGAGGCGGGGCCAGAGCCGGATTGGCGAAGGGGAGGGCGGCTTCGGCCTCGCGCCCGCGTCGCATTCCTTCCCGGTTCTTTCCCCCGCTGTCGCTGTCGCTGCCGCTGCCGCTGCCGGAATGGAGCTGAGTCTGACAGTCAACCCCGGGGATCTCCCTCTCGGTAAGGGCTTCCCGCTCCTGCAGTTCGCAGGCCCCAGCCCGAAATACACGCCGGTTGTGAGCTCCTCCGTCTCCCCCTACCCACTTCCCACCCCCCGGCAGCCTTGCCCGGGCGAGGTGTTGCTGCCATGTTGCATCAGGCAGCGTACGCGGGAAGCCATTGGCCGCCTCTTCATTCATCCGCCTCTTTATCTTTCGCTAAAGCCCGTTCCTGAGTAACGTTACTAGACGGGCCAAAGCGACGGGTGAAAGGCGCCTGGTCTCCTGGGTCGTGGCGGGGGTGGGGGGGCACGGGGCTAACAAAGGCAGGGATCGATGGGGGAGTGGGCTGAGACGATGAGCACAAGGGCTTTTGAGGCTTTTGACATTGACAGAGACGCGGGCCAGGAGGTCCAGACGTTCAGTGGAGGGGGATTAGACAGAAAGGGACTGACACGTGGCACGGATTGTGGGAGACTCCGTGGAGGAGCTTCGAGGGCAAATGTAGGCCGTAGGCATTTCTCACCCCCTGACTGTGTCTCTGGGTTGTCTTTAACTCATTTTCATCTACCTGCCCAGTCAGAATCAGGCTTCTGGAGAAGAGTAAAATTTTGGCTTCACTTGTAAACGAGGTGTGGGTTCTGGACTAGAATAGTGAAAGTTGAGTCAGGACAGTAGTAACACCAGACCAGTTATCACATGAATACTTAAATGTGTGTTGATATGCAGTTTGCCTGCTGTATTTTCTTCATTCACAGTGTTGCATGGCCAGTTTCTTCTTGGGCAATAGTCGAGCTCATTTATATTTTGCTATTTAAGGCTTCTGAATTTTGAAGTGAAAGTCAAAATTTAAAGTTATGCCTTGAATATGACCCATTATAAATTATATATCCCCTCCTGAGGTTGTGATCTTTCTAGCTTTGTGATCTTTTTGCATATTCTCTTACCTGTCATCTAGAATAATGTACACTTATTTGGGTGTAAGTCCTACTGGATGTAATAACACTTATTTCTCCTATTACATACAGCAGTGACATAATGTGTAAATGTCATAAAGCAAAATTTATTCTACAGATGAAAACTGACATTTGAGAAAAATTAAAAATATAATAGATTAGGTTATAAAAGTAATAGTGACTACTGTATATTTAAACATTTCTGTTACATGGCACAGATATTTTTGTGGCATGAACTCCTAATGGAATTGTTAAATGTATTTCTTTTTAAAATCTGAACTGCCACAGCCAGAGTAGGGTGTAGCTCAGGAGCATTTATGCTTAGTCATGGGATTTCTAGGTGTATAATTTTAGCTTGTCATTCTGCATCCAAAAAAGACTGTAGGATAGATTGTAATAAATAATTTAATTTTGCCTGCAGTGATGCTCCTTAATTATATAAAATGTTGAACTTTCAGTATTATATTCCATATATTTGCAAATATTGCCACATTAAGTAATTGTTTAGAAAGATGACATGCTACCTGACTTTCTTGAATTCAACTCAACTTCTGGTAATACAATGTGTGATTCTCTTGGCAACAAGGTGGAAGCGGTTTGCCATCTTTTGCCATCTAGAATTTTTTCCCAATCTGACTTATAGCCCTGGGATTTCTCAGTGGTCCCCCATTAAAGTATTAACCAAGGCCACCTGTGCTTAGCTTTTTTCAAAATCAGCTAACATCTGATGTTGCTGCTGTTGTGCTTTTGTAGGGAATTGTACATTGAAATCCGGAGTGGATTTTTGAGAAAGGGTTGACTTGGAAATTTAACACATCTTTATTACATCCACATAAGGCTACTGTATTACAGTAGGGTAGTTTCTTATGGTAATCCAAGGATTACAAGGATTTTTCAAAATTGTTTACAATTTTGGAATTTGAAGATTTTCCAAAACAGTCTGTAACTTTTGCATACTTGTACAAGTCCCTGGAAGCTTCAGTAAGTTTTTGGGAACTTTCCATGATGCCAACTTGGTATTCTAGGCCTCAGCTTCAAATCCCAGCCATCACTGATGCTCGGTAGGCCCCATTTTGGGATTCTCCTGGAAATTACTCTGTTTTTTCTAAAAAAAAAAAGGAGGCTTAGATTCCCCTGCATAATTTCTCCTCCCTCAGTCCATCCCCAGGTTACCACAGCTGTCAGCTTTCTCTTTTACATGCAGAGTGTACCTAATTCAAGTCAATGGGTCCATAGGCCCCTGAAGTTTAATTTATATATTTATTTGACAATATTTATAAACCAGACCATTGTCACTGACTTTGAATAATTTATGTGAGCAAATTGGCAAATGATTATCTCAGTAATTAAAACAAAAACATACCCAACATGACTTCAGCAGGAACACAGCAATTTTCAGTCCTCTTGGAAGAAAAGAGAAGCTTTTTGATTTTCCTTTCTTCCTGGCAAATAGAAGCTCACTGCAGCCTATCAGTTAAGTTGGCAGGCTTTCCAGGACAATATGGAGGGCATGGAAGCCATGGTGCACTGCTCTGGCAGTTTTGGAGGGCTACCCTTGCTTTAAGTTTTAGTCCTTGCCTTCAATACTGAAAAGGTTGTTGACAATTTATATTGTGTTAATGTTTTCCTGACTGGTAATCTTCAGGTAAAAGAGGAAATGCTATGAGAATTTTTTTTGAACTATGTCTGTGAAATAAGCCTTCTTGTAATGCATTTTAGGAACTTTGCTGACTGTAGAACATGTAAAGGATCATGTTAAAATTTCAATTGAAGAAGGCAAAGAAACCATTTTACGGATATCTGAGTAAGTTTTTGTGTCTTTGCTGTTATTGCTTTTAAAAATCACTGAATATAATACTGATGCTGTTAAAAAGAAAATGGAAGAGAGACTGTGTTTATTATCCTTATTACATTTCTTTATTCTTGCTGATCATTTCTGTATTGTAAAATGACTTTTACATATACATCTCTGTTTTTATTTTCTTTCTTTCTCTAAAAGCCCTCAGTTAAACTTTGTTCAGATATCTGTGGCAATTTTTATTTCTTTTCTTGGAACACTGCTGTTGAACTGACATTAGAATCGAATAATGTTTTTGTAAATTCTCCCTTTCATCAATCAGTGCTATAATAGTTGCCGTGCACTCTGGTAGACTGAGATGAATTTTGAAGAGCAGAGAAAATAAGATTCTGAAACTGCTGTGTGACTAATATGGACAGTTATATGTTGAATTGTACATCTTGAGTGTCATTTCTTTTCAGTCTCACCTTTCCATTGTTTAGAGGGAGATGAAACACAGTGTTGTGTGTTTCTAGAAACTGGTCTGCTGTAATAGTGGTAGAGGAAGAAGTCCTTTCCTTTTCTTATATGCCTTTTTTCAGCTTCTGACCTTAGCCTAAGCCCTGGTGATCTTCCATCTAATTGCTAACTAGGTCAGAACCTGCTTACCTTTTCAAGAGGACAGTTAAGTTCTGCTACCTAGCTTTGCTTAGCAGCTGCATAGGTAATAGATTATGCTGCATTGAAACTGTTATCCTTTCCATTGTGAAAGAATGATACAGACTTTTTAAAAGAAATTGAAAACTGTCTTAGGTAGAACAAAAGGGTAGAAAGGTGTGACCTGTGGGTAATGAAACAATGAACATTTAATAACTTTTTCTGAACAGGTATACAGTTCATATCAAGCACAGATGAACTGGCTAAAATTAAAATGTTAAAAATAAAAATTGATTCCAGATTTGTTTTATGTCCCTGAGAGCTCCTTTAGGTTTGCAGAAAATGTTCTTTGTAGGAGACTTTTGGGATTTTCACTCAATCCTGTAGTCTAAGATAATGCATATAAAACCTTTAAAATTCCTTACCACCCCAGGAAGATGAAAGGGAGGGAGAAGTGCTGTGTAAAATCCAGTCACGTGGTTGACATGGAAACTTACTGATGTAAATCATTTCTGCATTTTGTGATTTATTCCCTGCCCGTCCAAGGAAAGTATAGTACAGTAATTACGTATTTTATTCTCCTTTGTTTGGCCATTTTAGTTACATAAAAACGATTTTTTAAATGTGCCACAAAATTGTAAATCAAAAATGCAACATTTCACAAATCAATTGTCAGGCAAGTACAAAAATGGAAGTGCTACACCTTGACAAAGGACCAATCACATAACCTGTTTACACTTAATAATTGTTTGTACTTGCCCAATGATGAGAATTGGTTTATTATGAAATGTTGCACTTTTGCATAGAAAACAAAGTGAAGGTTTCAGTAGCCTTTTAAAATAACTTTTAATTTTATCAAAAGTTTAAAATAGTTATATTTTCCTTAGCTTCTGCTCTGTCTGCTATATTTAGTTTATGGGGTGGAATGGCTATTGATTAATCTGGAAATATCTTGCTAGCCTGCATATTATAATGTATTCTAATACAATTATACTTCAAATGTGGATAAACACATATATGTTTAATTTTTTAAACAGCCAAGTTACATTCACTGATGTGAATTCTATAGCTCGTTATCTGGCTAGAATTGCCACATCTGCTGGATTGTATGGATCTAATTTGCTGGAGCATACTGAGGTAAGAAATGAACCTCTAGCTTTATAATTTCTTGGAGTTACAGGGTGTTTAGATACCTTTTTAAATCTGCTAGCAGTATGTCCCAAGAACGAACAGTTCTCATGTTATAGAAGCCCTCTCTTTTTAAACCTTATACAGTATATTTTCTTTTCTTCCTGGGCCATTTTCCAGAGCAGAAAGAACCATTAAGCAGGTTGCCAATACCGTTTTTCTTTAAAGGTAATCCATATTCCATGTAAAGGCCTCCCGGTACTTGTGCTCAATTTTAGCATTTCCTTACTGTTTGGAATCTGAATATCAGAAAAAAGCATATGCAGCCGGGTGGAGGAGTAGGGGACAGGAGGAGGAAACTGATGAAAACAGCATTGCACCAATGTGACACAAGCTCCACCCCTTTTGGATATAAATTATGATGTTGCACGCATGTACAAAACAGTCAAAGCATATATTGCAACTGCACAATACTGTTTTCGTCATTTTGATAAAAGTGCTAGATCTTACAGAATCTTCTGGTATCCGCGCATTGCAACCAGGGTTCTCACCCCCCTCCCCCCGCATGGAAATGTATTATCTTGCCCTACATTCATGGAATTTCTATTTCCCTTTTTTGTCCCTATCTGTTGTTTACAACTGATCTTCTTTTATCCTCTCCTACACTGCTCAGAGGGGCTTCTGTAATGAAGTCTTAGAATGATACCTCCAAACTTGCAGCCACTTGAATGTATGTTTTTTGCTGACATGCCACCACATTAGTAGCCACTCTGAGATTTTATATGAATTTACTGATACACCACTATACCGATAAAGCAACTAAACCTAGAGGCTTTTGTTTACATTTTTAAAATAATCTTTCTTTACTCCTCCTTTCAGAAGTTCTGTTTGTTTTGACAAACCTGGTCAAATATAAACAAATATGTGAAGATAAATGGATGGACCTTAGGGATGATGAAAATTACCATTTTTTTTCCAGGAGAGAGAGGGGTGAAGGAATTTAATTAGACTATAGTTTAGATTGGCTTGAGGCCCTGAAGTAGTGGGGCAAAGAAGTGGGAAAGCAGAGACAAACCCATGATAAAAACACTAGGAATGTCAGAATAGATTTCCAAAAGTAATGATATTGTGAACATATTTAATTTATGTGCATTCATTAAATACTTGGGGAACAACAGGATCATTGTTCTTCCATTTGATTTGTTCCATCTGATAAACTCTTTAAATTCCATAATTTCATTATTTGAGTTGCTCATTTTAGTTATTGCTGCTATTGATTTTTCCTAATGAAATGTGTAAATTTTATTGGCTATAATTCAGCGTTTTATGTGACTTATTAAATGTATATTTTTTTTCCTTCCTTCTTCAAAGATTGATCATTGGATGGAATTCAGCACCACAAAACTGTCCACTCCCACTGAGTTTGCTTTAGCTATTCAAGAGCTTAATAAGTCCCTTTCTCTGAGAACCTATTTAGTAGGCAACTGTTTGAGCCTTGCAGATTTCAGCATTTGGGCAGCATTAAAAGGTAAAGGTACATAGTAAATATAGTAATATGGTCATATATTGATAAAAGCTCATTTATGTGCTGGAACATATATAGAAGTTAATTTGCACAAATGACCATAACTACTGAAATTTAAATCCATAGAAACTTCTCTTTATCTGGTTTTCATTATTTATTACATTTAGGAGTATTTGAGGGTTGAATAGCAGTGTGTGTGTGTGTGTGTGTAAATGCACACATATACAAACACTTCCAAATATTTATTTACTAAAATTACTTTCCCAAAACTCAAGGTGACATATGTAAAATATTTTTGAACTTAGATATAAATAATGATAGTGTTAGTTACGAACTGTCATTAAAACATAATTAAACATTTCTGGGATAAGCCAGTGAATGCTACAGCTCAACACTCTAGGTACCTGGTAAAGAGCCAGAGTTTTGTGGCCTCCCAAAATGACAGGAGAGTGGGGGCTCTACAGATTTCAGGGGCAGCATATTCTGAAGGATTGAGGCCAGCGCTGCTTCCGTTCTCCCCCTCCCATATGGAAAGAGAATCTGGAACATCCTTGCCTGGGCTGATTGAACAGAATGGATAGTTTCCATCTGGAGAAAATGGTTTCTCGGGTACCATGGGCCTATGCCATGTAGGATTCAAAGATAACAACCAGCACATCGAACTTTACCTCAAAACCCAACATTAAGCAACGTGGCGTTTCCAGTGCAAGTGCTGTGCTGCTAAAATATCAGTCACCTTTTAGCATCCAACTTCCAAGTAGTCTTCAAGGACAGCCCAGGTAGAACATATAAAATAAAATGACATGAAAGCAACATATTTTACAGCAATAAAATATGATAATTTATTATCATTGATCTATGCATGGAAGAAGTTCCCATTCACTACATAGAAGTATCTCTTCCACAAGTGCAGTTCTCATTTTGTATATGAAACCCCTTTGTATTCATAGAGGAAAAAGACTGGATATAACTCATTGAACTTAAAATTCCAATACATTTTATTTGACTGGCTTCTCCCATTCTTTCTCATGATTCCATCAACAACTGCACTTACTGTATTTTTCTCAAAATGTCATTAAATATCTTGGAGATCTCTATGCCTGGTGACTCTTTCTATTTCCTTCCTCCACAGAGTAAAATAAGATATTAAAATTATTTCCTTCGAACAGTTATTTCCCCAATTATTATTTATAATTAAATTGCAGATATTAATTATATCATATTTGGTGTAAATTGTGTTAGTAATATTATCTTGCCGCACAGTATTTTCTAGTTTCTAATAAATCTATCTCTTTTCCAATAGGCAACAATATATGGCAGGAGCAGTTACTTCAAAGTAATGGTCCTGTTCATGTAAAACGGTGGTACAAATTTCTTGAAGCACAAAATAGTTTTCAATCAGTAGATTCCAAATGGACTGCGGGAGACGCTGTTCCAAAAACAAAAGTGGTAAGCGTTAGGTGATCTCTGTTTCAGATTGTATCAAAATGTAGATATATAATATCTGAATTAGCCATTTTTTAAACATATATACTAATGAAACAAATATGATACGCACATAGAGGCATGCAGGCAACTGCATAGTCACACACAGCATAAACATGCATATTAGGAATGAAAATAAAGCTTTTAAATCTTATATATTGAATTAAAACTACTGTTGCTTTTGAATCACTAACAGTTCAGTATATATCAAATTGAAAAACATATACCTATCTGGTTTGAATTAAGAAATTCAGTTATAGGCCCATATTAAATAATAACATAATAATTGATGATCATTGATACTCCCCCAAATACTTGTTCCATTTTAATGTGTGGATATGCCTGGTACAGAAACAGAATATTGTAGCATAAGATGCCTTATTTTTGAACAGGATAATATAGGTACTTTCATATAATTATTTGTTATTAGACCTGTTATTTATTTTCAATAGTTCCTGGGTTCAAAATTTGTAACTGAATAATTTCCTTTGTATTTTAATTTTAAGACAACAGAAAAGAAACAAGATGTTGGAAAATTTGTTGAACTCCCCGGTGCAGAGATGGGGAAAGTCATTGTTAGATTTCCTCCTGAAGCAAGTGGGTAAGGTGAAATGTTCTGTAAAGACTTAATTCTACATTCTGTTGACAAAATGGAAGAACATGCAATTAAATGAAGTTTTGCTTTCCATTTCCATTACAAAAAGAACACTTAAAAACATTCCCATAAATTAAAAATACGTTCTCTATAAAACTGCATTTTTAAAAGTCTTTCTAATGTACATGACAGTGCAATATGTGAATTAGAAAGGAGCATACAATATAGTTTGCATGTTAGATTCAATATTCCATTCTGTATTAAAAAGTCTTCTGTAAGATTCATTTAATATTTTTCTTGAGAAATGAATTCTTTAGTTTATAGTATTTCTGGTCACTCTAGTTTTGTTTTTTGCCTTCATTTATCTGGTAAATGTAAAGATTGACAGTATTTGTGTTTTACCTACATAATTTATGTAGGCTTGTGCTAATTATCAGACTGTATAATAGTTTTTGTTTTCAGAAAAGCAGCCAGAATTAGGTGTTTATAACAAACTGATTGGTATGTGACACTTAACAAATTTACTGGGGCATTGGCTTTTGTAGATTACATGTTGACTTCATCAGATACTTAAAATATTATTCTGAGCAAAGTATTTGTCTAGCTATATATACATATATATGTATACTCACAGTTTGTGGTTTGGAGGAGATAGTAGAAGGAGAGCTCACCCAACATTTATTGAAGGTAACACAATCCTCAAATTATGATGGTAATTGGGACTGGAATTTCTGTTGCTAAGTGATGTGGTCATAAAGTGTGATGTTATGTGACTGCATCGCTTAGTGATGGCGATCCTGGCACTCCAGTTGCTGTCATTAACCAAACCCACCAGTTGTTAGGCGAGGACCCCTCCTGATCCAAGCCACTCCCAGTTTGGTTCCTCCCAGCCTCGGGCCTCAGTAAGGTAAGAGACTGCCTCCCCTTCAGTTCACCCCACCCACCTATCCCCCCCGTCTCTGCCCTTTTAGCTGTCTTGCACTTTGCTGACTCTGCCAGCCTTGCTGGCTTGAGCTCCACTGGCTCTGCCATCCTGCTGGCCCTGCTAGCCCTGCCGTTCTGCACTCTGCTGGCCCTGCTGCTCTGCCAGCCTTATCACCCTGTGCTCACTCACATTGCCACCCTGCCAGCTGACCTTCCCCTTCTTCCTCCCACTGCTGACGAGGCATCCCCGGCCTAGCCCTATGTGAGGAACCTGTTGGCCATGCCAGGCATTCTTTCTGAGGCATGCCCACTGTTCTCCGAATCACATGAGCCATTCTTACGATGCTTCAGAAGGCCTCAGAAGCTTTCCGAAGCATCGCAAGAATGGCCTATGCTATTTGGAGAACGCTATTTATCTTATTATTTCAAAAATCTTAGCAAAAGTTCCAATATTCCAAATTCTGCTGGTCCCTTTATCCATTTAAAACTTTCTTGAATTAAATTCTTATTTAGCTTTTTGCCCTTTATTTTGTATTTTTTACGTTCTTTAAAATGTTGTTTAATTTTTCTTCTGTTTGGAGATGAGGTTTTACTCACTAGGTAGTTTTTCAAACTTGTAGCTTGGAAGACCACTTTTAATTTTAACTTTGAAATAATTGCAAATACAAATGTATTTAAAAAGTGAGGTTGATAAGCCCAGTGTCCTTAAAGGCTCTACTGTGATTGAGAACTTGATGGCTTACCTCATCTCCCAGTGCTCAGACCCCTGGGCTGACCACTGTCAAGCAGTCTCCTTTTGAGGAGCAGCCGTTTGGAGCACAAATGGGTGATCTCTCATCCTCTCCTTATCCGGAGACGTTCTGTTAGACCAGCTCATCGCCATCACCTCATCTGGAAGTCCATCTTATTTTTTTATTCTAATTGGTCTTTTTATGTATTTTTTGCATTTTTTCTTCTTTTTAATTGATGTGTTATTTTATGATGAGATTACTAGTGACTTAGAGCCTTTGAAGATTGGGCAGCATGCAAAGAAAGTAAACAAACAAACATACTTTAGATTAGAGATCCTAGCTTTCATGGAATAGCATGAGCATGCTTGGTATAAACCTGGGCTTTGGTTGTGCTTATGGCACAGTGGCCAGAATGTGCTCAGACTGATAGTACTGCCCTTACCATTAGTGGAGAATGCTGCACACAGCATCAGCATAACTGAGGCTGGTAGCCTAGTCTACATCTTCTCTGTCTTACTTTAAAGTTACATGTGAAAGGTTTGATTGACCAAAGCCATGATGGGCAGTGGAGGTGAATATCTATGGACCATGGCACATGGAAGAATGTGTTTGGAATGTAAGAGTAGTGAATGCATTAAAAATGCATTAAAGAATTAAATGAAAGAAAAGATATATATTTATATATATAAAATAATCAGAAGGAGGTAATAGAACTGAATGAAGAAAGTGTGATCTTGTGGAGCGGAATTGTAAGTATATGCAGAGCAGTCAAGGTGAAAGTTTAATTATGAATGAAAGAGTTAAGTTATAAGAAAGTATGGATTTATGTGGTCGAAGCTGTTGTGGATATATATGAAAATAGGAATCCATAGATTGATGATGGTTGCATGTTATACTCCAGTGAATGGTGATAGTGGAGGAAAGAAATGAGTTCTGGGAAGAACTGTTCAACATTCTGAATGAATAAAATTAAGGAGAAAATATTCTGCTAGATGACATGAATAGATGAGTGAAAGTGAAACAAGAGAGTACAGGAAAAGTGATTGGGTAACTGAGAGACACAAGGGTTGTTTTGGAAGCCAGTGAAGAAAACTAACAAGGAGCCTCTAGCAGTGTGAATGGGATTAAAAATGATGAAATAATTTGGGATGAAATTGAAATGAGGGAATGCTGAAATGAGCGCTTCAGAGATTTTTATGAAAATGATAACAGCATGTTGAAGGGTAGAATTGAAATATATTGTATAAATGTTAATGTCCCAAAAATGATGAAAAAGAAGTAATAAAAACCCAGATTTTTGAAAATTCTGAAGACCTGGATATGTGCCAGGGCATAGAGGTCAGGAAGTTAGGTGGCCCATGTGATGTTTTTGTTACTGATGAGTGTTAATTGGGTTTGTTCTTGATGACCATTATAGGTTTGATGTTCTTGCTGTTCTTGTCTTTTGTATTATTGTTAGCTGCGTAGAGTTACATTTGTAAGGTGGGTGGCCTCATGAATTGAATTAATAAAATAAATATTTTGAGAATGTTGAAAAGTGGTAACGCTACAAATGTAAATGGTGCAACTGGTGAAATGTTAAAATATGAGTGTGTCTGTGCAACTTCTTTAACATGTGCATGAAGACTGCATATATGCCTGACAATTGGAAGAATGCCATTATTGTTCTCCTATACAGAGGGGATGTACTATGAGTGAATACAAACAGTATGGAGGGATTAGTTTGCTAAGCGTGCCTAGGATGGTGTTTGGTATAATTCTGCTCAAAAGGGCACAAGAGGTGACAGCAGAATTTGGGAAGTGTATATGGCAGACAGCAAGCACAACAGATTTTTACTTTTCAAAAGTTCACTGAGAAATAGATGAATGTGTTTCCCATCTCTTCGTTTGCAGGAGGAATGTGCTAAAGAGAATAGGCTTAAATTATACAGTATAACATTTTACAAGAATATGGAATTGAAGGTTGGCTGCTCAATACAATCATATGATGGAAGTAAAGCATGCATGAAAATAAATGGAATGCTTAGTGATTGGATCACTGTTAAGCAAGGAAAAAGACAAGATTGTGTGATGCTTGTTTGGTTGTTTAATGTATTTGCAGATAGATATATAAGTAATTATTGTAGTGATACTAGATATGGTTGGAGATGTAAATGTAGTTTTATATGCAGATGATGTTGTTGGCTGAGAACCTGAATTATTTGCAGTGAGTGTTAGATATATTGTATGATGCAACAAGGAATATGAATCTGGATGTTTATCAAAGACCAAGGTACTGTAATTATGTTTGACATGGAAAATAGAGTGAACAATTGCAAATTATAAATGAATGTTGAAAACTAGAACAAGTAGAAGAATCTGTGTATATTGGTAGTATTTTTTCCATAGAAAATTGCCTGTTGCTTAGAAATAGGCAATATTCTAAGAATGATGAGAAAAATGTAAAACATTCTAATTAGTTTATGTCACAGATCCGTTATCCTGAAATACACAATAGTTGAGAATTGGAAATATTAACCTTAATTCTAATAGGTAATATTGTACTGTTTTGTTTGTTTAAGACATATACCTGAGTTAAGCTTTGTTTCTAAATTATTTTTTATATTCAGAATAGCATTCTTTTGAGGTTTCATCTGGGTGCATCAATACTATGGCTGTGTTGTAAGGTGCCAAATTATTTTTGTATATATTAGTGTGTGTGTGCGCGTCTGTGTGTGTGTTCTTAACTGTTTAGCATTCTGTTTGGAATTTATTATTTCATTAGTAACTTTAGAGCAGCTCTATGTGTCCTTATCCTGAGTAAACTCAAACTTGTTTCAGAAAATTTACATGATGTAGTGTGAAGGTTGATTGATGGTAAGGAATAGGGTAATTAATATAAAAAAGCATTTGGATTTAGTACTCATGAGGCTATGAAACTGTGGCTGAAATCTAAACATTGTCAAATTTTTTATACTAAATATATTGATTGTATGGAGTCTATTGTGGTAGGACGGTATTTATACGTTGCCTCATTTCTTTTCTTTTCCATTTTATATTTACTTTTTTTCTTCATATTAAAAGCATTACGTTATTGTGTTCTCCTCTACGATTTTGTTTCTAGATACTTGCATATTGGTCATGCAAAAGCTGCTCTGTTGAATCAGCACTACCAGGTCAACTTCAAGGGTAAACTGATCATGAGATTTGATGATACAAATCCAGAGAAAGAAAAAGAAGACTTTGAAAAGGTATTTCAAAGACATTCACGTATGGTTTATTTTAGAATTGAAATAAGCAAGATAAGTCAGTACAGATCTTGAGTGGGACACTTTTGGACCTTTGATGTTAATTCAAAGGGTATATATCACTTTAAATGCCATTCACTTATAGTCTTGCTGAAAAAAACTCATTTTAAAAAGTACATGACGGTACAGTTATTAAAATAATTTAGGACAGTGTTG
Source organism: Liasis olivaceus (assembly GCA_030867105.1). Taxonomy (NCBI): domain Eukaryota; kingdom Metazoa; phylum Chordata; class Lepidosauria; order Squamata; family Pythonidae; genus Liasis; species Liasis olivaceus. The sequence goes on from CM061349.1 coordinate 283,697,204, forward strand.
ATTTCTAAACTACTGTTTTAATATAATGAAAGTTTCCCAATGAATTTTCAGCTTGGTTTTTTTTAAAAAATAGTATCATATCACTATTTTTACTATTTTGAAATCAATATACCGTTTACTTCCCTATTCATTACTATTGGACCAAGAAACAGCTTTTTGTGGCATCTTCCCATGCTGCTAGAAGGTTCTTTGTTTCTAGTCCTGCAGATGCCTCTGTGATGATGTGTAATTAACTGCAAATTGCTTGTGTCATTAGAATAACAAATAATGAGATCTATGGAAAAGTACATTATAGAATTAGAACTGTGTATCTATATATACATATATACATATGCCTTACAAGCCTAATTTTAAGTGAATCCAGTCTTTAAAAAATATTGAAATGCTCACATTAATAGCAGTTGAGCTCTTTGCTGATTCTATCCCTACATTGTATATGTATTAATAATGCCTGGTTATGTTAACAATACCTATTACGTTTTATGCAGAGTGCCTTGTTTCTTACTGCTTCCTGATTCTCTAGCTCAAACAACATACAGGACTATATGCAGTTTTCTCCAGAGTTCTGCTCATATAATCCTTTGCCTGTTCCCAGGCTTTGCAGCAGTGATTACCCAAATGTTTTAGAGCAGTTTTGGGTGATGCAGAAGTTCTGGAACAGAGAATCCAACCCACAAGCAGTTTCTGTGGACTGCATTAAAAATAGGAAACTTGTTAAGATTCTGATAGTCTTTTAAGTGGGCAGCATTTATTTTGTCAGTGAATTTTCTAAAATTCTATTTCTCGAATTAAACATTTACAGGTCCTTGAAATGACAAAATGTAGCAACATAGGACAGGTTGCCATTTCTAATTTTTTTTTTATCCATTCAGTTGTGTCGGATTTTTGGAGACTGCCTAGACAAGTCCCTGCAGTTTTCTTGGCAAGGGTTTTCAGAAGTGGTTTGCCATTACCTCCTTCCTAGGGCTGAGAGAAAGTGACTGGCCCAAGGTCACCCAGCTGGCTTTTTGCCTAGGCGGGACTAGAACTCATGGTTTCCTGGTTTCTAGCCTGATGCCTTAACCACTACCCCAAACTGGCTCTTGCCATTTCTAAAACAATGTAATAATAGTAGAAAAAAATTAAATACCAATCTAATGCTTTAAAATTAATATATGCAGGTGATCTTGGAAGATGTTGCAATGCTTCACATTAAGCCTGACCAATTTACATACACCTCTGATCATTTTGAAAAAATAATGAAATATGCTGAGAAACTCATCCGTGAAGGAAAAGCTTATGTAGATGACACACCAGCAGAACAGATGAAAATGGAGCGAGAGCAGAGAATAGAGTCTAAACATAGGAATAATTGTAAGAAGTTTTATCAAAGTTCTATCTTTTTTTTAAATTGAATTAATGAAACATCTCTAATATTTGGTAATTATCTAATTAACATCAAGTTATATAACTGTTCTCTGTGTGAGGTAATGATTAAAAATGACCTCATTGAATTGTTGGCTACACTTGGGTATTTCATATAACCCAACGTATTATTTGTTTGATTTTGGCTGACTGTGATGCATGAATCAAGCCATTGGGATTTATGAACAATGACTTATGGTTTAGTTTATGATTGGACAATGCCAAACCACTGGAAAGAATGTTGGGATGAGACTGAAAGACACATGCTTTGTATGTAAATGCAAATTACTTTGAATGTAAATGTAAATTATTTTTCATATATAAATATTGTATCATAATATCAGAGCAAATGTAATCCAAATTAAATATTTGTAATCTGATAGCTGTTGAGAAGAATCTTCAGATGTGGGAGGAAATGAAAAAGGGAACAGAATATGGGCAGACCTGCTGTCTACGAGCAAAGATTGATATGAATAGTAATAATGGATGCCTGAGAGACCCAACTCTTTATCGTTGTAAAAATCAGCCACACCCACGAACTGGAAATAAGTACAAGTATGTGTTGAGGAAGAACTTCCTTTCATTTTCTTAGACTTTCTACTCTGTTTTTTTCTTGGATATACAACAAAGCTTCTGGTTTCCAGGAAACAATTTTAACATTCCAGGCCTTTCTTATTTTTGCAGAGAGTTTTATAGCCTGATATAATCTGATATTGAAAATGCATATTGTTGTTGTATGTCTATTATTAAGTATGAAAGGACATCCATTCTTAAAACACCTAGCAATTTTAAGTTCCTAAACTGTAGGACTAAATCAGTCATTCCCATGAGAAAGAGGTTAGTGACGGGTCTGAATCTGTTCACCCACTGGAGTTGAAGATGGGCAGAACAGAACAAAGTAAAGAAATTGTACAAGTACTTCTTTTAGATTTTTATTTGTTGAAGTATTTACAGGCATGCAATTGAGCAATATAAGAAAAATACTTTTTCATCTTATTTAGTTGAGAAATTTAGGAGTGTGTTAGGGATGAAATATCTCTCTTAAAAAAGAGAGGGGAGAAAAACTGAACAAGAACTAATATTTTAAAGCCTTCTCCTCATGAGCATTTGTAATTGGGGAGAATACATCTTGATTTGTAGTTTTGGGAACTAACACATTACCCAGATCACACAATAGATTTTCCAGATCTTAATATTTTAGGAATAACCCATACTTAATGTCAGGTTATTCAGATATAAAGTTTGCAATTGCTTTAAACATTCTTCCTCTTGTTTTTAATGTGCACCAGCAGACCGGTAAATACTATTGCTTCAGTGATTGCTTTTGAAATTTCTTAAAGGTACTTGTAAGACTTGACATCTGTCAAGTATGCATGATGATTAATTCTGTTTCTACTTACCTTTCAGTGTTTACCCCACATATGACTTTGCCTGCCCCATAGTTGACAGTGTAGAAGGTGTTACTCATGCATTAAGAACAACAGAATACCATGATAGAGATGAGCAATTCTACTGGATCATTGAAGCCTTGGGAATAAGAAAGCCCTACATCTGGGAGTATAGCCGTTTAAACCTCAACAATACTGTGCTTTCTAAAAGAAAGCTCACCTGGTTTGTCAATGAAGGGCTGGTGGATGGCTGGTAAGTGAAGTTGCTCGGCTTGGTGGTATCTATATGGATGCTTATAAAAATGTATACCACATTATTTCACACCTACTTTCATACTGTAGCTTAGATGCTATTAATAAATAAAATCTCCAGTTGTATAAACTTTTAATTAAATATGATTCTTACATTTTATCACACTTTATATGTTTGCTTTTAACAAAATAAATTACTTTTAGACTTTTCAGATCTTATACATATTCTAAAATATTGTCTTTTTTAATGTTCTCATTACTAGCTCATGGGCTTCATGAGGCCTTCAGGTGCTTCTCTGCTTCTGTTCACTCTGTATTCCCCTGCTGCTAATATACTACTGCTGAAATCCTTTTTAAAAATTTCACAGCAATTATTATTGCTGTGTTAGAACTGCTCTCTTCATGGTCAGCCTTTTAAGAATAGCTTCTAGAGTAAGGATCCAAAAGGACCTGTAGGCTACATATGCTCCTCCCCTTTCTTTTGTGGTTCCTTAAGCTCTCAAAGATTGTACTACACTAATTTGGTGAATATGAAAGGATGTGAAAGAATTTGTCTGAGGGGAAAGGATGTGTTTCAGTGTCTGGAAAGAGTGTGTGAGCATATGTAAAGTCCATAAAAATTCTGCGGCCACTAATGTGTCTCTCGGTTTCTTCCCTAATGCTCTTGGAGATATGTGTGGTAACTTTCCCAATAAATATGAGTCTATGCTTATTTGATATTTTTGTTCTTCCTAGGGAAAAGGCCAAGATTAAACAGATGCTAAGAATTAGCCAATGTTAGATATTGCAACTGATGCAGGCTAAGATAAGGCTGTGTAGAATGGATTGGAGGACTAGCAGGTGTTTTGAATTCATAAAAGCATTTTTTTTTAAAAGCCATCCCATTTCTTGAGTGTTCAACTAAGAATTGATTCCTTTCTTCAAGGGATGACCCAAGATTTCCTACTGTGCGTGGTGTCCTCAGAAGAGGTATGACAGTAGAAGGATTGAAACAATTTATTGCTGCACAGGTAAGTGTCTTTATTTTCATATTATGTAGAAAGGGATTACTTTAGTGTCTTTGTGAAATGGTGGAATCCATTGCTTATCTTTGACTTACAGAATTTCCTGCAACCTTTGCAGCTTCCCCAGATTTCCTTTGGGAGATCACCTGTCTCCCTTGGAACAAGATTTGAGGAAAATAAGTAGGGCTGTAAGGGGATGGGAAAATAACTCCCTTCTGCTGTTTGAAGAATTTCCATCGGGGGAAGAGATGTATCAAATTCCATTCATAATAATCTGTGATGGTCCCTTCCTCAATAACATCTGGAAAATCTTCCTTTTCCCTTTGATTGTTCAAATCTCTATAGTAATTTTAAGAAGAAAGTGATTATGTAAAATATTTTGGTGATAATACCCTCATAATGTACATTTCCGTTCATTCCTTTAAAAATGATGTTGGTAATAATTGTAAACAATTATTAAATTAAGCTGAAAACTAAAAATTAAATCCAGATGAAACTATAGCGAAACCTTATTTTAACTGACAAATTGGGGAAGAGGGTATCAGTTATTTCCAAAAGTCTTATAAATAGAAGAGTTTGTCATTACATCAATGCATACAACATTCATGTGATAACATGATGCAGATTATCTAACTATGACATAATTACCAAAATGACATAGATCATAACAGAATTTGGTCCATTGTTTTCAAAGCCTATTGCATCAAGGTCCAGAAAATGGAAGTTTCTCTTTATTTATTTTGAAATAATGCTGTGCAGTTTTAGAGAGGAGTCTGTATTTCTTTTGAGAAGCATGGTAGCTTCATTGCTAGACGTACAGATAGGAAAAGGTAATGTGGATTTATGTTTAGAAAAAATCCCAACTTATTAACATTTATACTAGTATTAAGAATTAGAAAAATAGCTTCATTTGTTTGTTTGATTCATTTATATCCTGCCTTTATTTTGTACAACTAAAGGCAGCATACATAATTTTGAGGTAGAATGTTTTATAAAGCAAATATTTATTGTATTAATGATACCCAACGTGAAAATTAGTTTTTAGTACACATATTGTTAGAATACAGTTTCTGAGCTATTGAAAGTTTAATAAAGCATACTTTGTTGAAGAAGTTATTGCAACAGAAAATATTCATTATTAAAAATTTTTCTCTTTTAATTGTTTTATCTTCCCAAAGTAGCCAATTAATATTGCTATACTCTTAAAAAAGGATATTGCTATTGTCTTATGAAAGGACACAGACACACAGACAGACACACACACAGAGGAAAATGGTTAAAATTAATATTACTTAAGTTAAAGTACTTGATGTACAAGTTACTTCCTCCTTGCTATTTGATTGATATAGGGATTTCTGACTTTGCCTGTATTGACTGTATGGGGTTTCAGTATAGTTGTATTATCTAGCAGTTCTATTTTTTAAAAAATCAAAATAGTAAAAACATGGTGCTTAAGAGTAAACATTCAGTGTGCAGTGTATCCCTGTGATAGATTTGGCATTAGCGCCCAGTGTCTTCAGGCAGCTGTTAAGGAGTAAACCCTATATTTTAGTGACTATACTAAGGCTTAGTTGCCTCCCCCCTGCAAACATTTATCACTGTGTATCAAACATCTATAATGTGGTATTGAATGTCACTTATTCAGACAATGCATTTTTTCTTTAACATTTTACAGGGATCTTCAAGATCAGTTGTAAACATGGAATGGGATAAAATTTGGTCATTTAACAAAAAGGTACATTTGTCTTTATTTTAATTTGATGATATTTCAGGTGGACACCTGCTCTTCTATTGATAGTGAATCCAGAATTCTTTGAGTGCACTTTCAAGACTAGTGAATGCAGTTTGTGGCTTCATCTGCCTCTTTTTCAGGAAAATGGAATGTCCTTCTTGCTAACAAGGCTTACATTAATCTTACTTTTGCCAAATCAATTCTGAATTGTTGTTTTTGGATTGTATGGGGAGGTAATGGTATTTTGCTGATGTAAATCTGATATGAAATTCTGCATTTCATTTTTCTGCCATCAAGCTGCGAGCTATCTGTAAGAAGGTATTACTTAATGCTTTTTCTGCCTTAGCTTACAATATTGTAAGCATACATAGCATAAGCAATCATTATGCAGCTTCTCATACACAATCACATTTGCTTACATAGCAAGAGCTATATTATTTCCATAAAAATGCATTATTCCTATGCTAAAGAGAAAAAAAAAGATTTCTCAATAGAAAAGAGAGAGTTTAAAAGCTATCCAGATTGTCTTTCTGCAGTATACAGAAGGCTATAATATTTCCTCTGTAAGATAATCAATAAACTTCTTTCATTGTTCCTCAGTTGAAAGATTAAATAAGGAATACTGCATCTTCACATGATTAGTTGCTTGTTGGCAGCAAGTGCTTGGACACTATAATAAGGCGAACTTGGTGTCTCTCTGTACATTTCTGTGGCTATTCCTATTCTTTAACTTGCATCTGGATTTTTGTTTCATTTCAAATAGGTTTTTTTCCCCAGATTTCAGTATTTGCTTGCCTGGCATGTGTCTTATAGTCTCCTGTAGCTCTTTCAATTTGTTCTCTTCATTTATATGAGGGATTATCAATTGGTTCTTTCTGTTGCTGCATAAATTGTGTCATAAATTTACAAAACATAATAATTTTTAGCTGAAGATGTTGGACTGCTCACTTATTAGAGCTGTACATTGCCCTGTATAGTGACCTCTCATTGACCAAGAGTGAAGCTAAAGTGTTGAATAAGATATAAGATACTATTGGTTCTAAAGAAAGGAAAATGATTTGATCAGAATAGCAAAATTTAACGATTAGAGTGGAACAGAATCTCTCTCTGTTAATGCAATAAACAACTGCTGGTCAGTCATGGACTAATTAAAGGTTTGAGTTTTTCCAAAATTGTGGATAAAATAAGTTATTTGTATCTTTGCATACTTTTCAATCACGTAAGAGTTGCTAGTGTGTAAATCTCATCCAGAGCCAGAGAGCTGACTTTGAACCCTGTAGTGTGAGGATTAATATGTCAACAATTTGTTTGTATTTATGATAGGCAGCAAAGGCATGAGTGATGCTTCTCTTATGCATATCTAAGAATGTATTTCCAAGGATGCAGAACATAGTCTTTATTAGTCACGAGTGCTCTTGTTTTATATAAGTTTAAGCACGAAATATGGAGGGTTTTTCCCCCTCATTGTTTAGCTTTTTGTATTTTTCCTATTTGTGGAAAATTGGGAAAAAAATATAAGATATTTCCTTATAAGCAGTTTTCAACATTTTTTTTAAGCAACTGTAGTTCTGAGGGTTGCAAATGAGGTTCTGAGAACTGTAGGAGGACTACAGTTACCCACTCTTTCTTAAAACCTCCAGCTGAATAAAATAATAAGTCATTGAAGAAAGATGGAAATGCTTAAAATAAATAATTTGGTAGTGTGTTAACAACAGAAACAATATTGGTGAAAGATCCTATGCTTGAGTATTGAGTAAGTTAGAAAATAGTTTCTCAGTAAAGCAGAAATAGAGACTATTTTTAAGTGCAGTGCTTTAATGTTGCCTTATTATAGTGCTCTAAAGCTGTTGTATTTAAATAATCATGCTAGAAAGCACACTTTTTGGAATACATTTATAGAAAATACATGGCTTCAATGAGAAATCAGTGACTTGGTAAGGAGAAAATTATGGAATTTTGTTTATAAAAGAAAAAAATCAAGAGTATTTTAAATTGCAGTGTGTCATTTGGCATTTTAATATAAGAACTTTTCCTGTTAAAGAGCATCCCAGACAAATCCTGATTCTGCCTATTTTTCAGTCTCAGAAAAAGTTATATATTAATAATAATGTAATGCATACGTGTAGATATGCCTGTTTTTAAAACTGATGAGTGATAAAAGTGGCTCAGATCCAAAGAAGATGTTTACAGTTAACATGTATGTTTAGCCTAATTACAGAGTTTCCTCCAGTTAGGAATGCATATACTTACAAACTCATTTGAAACTATGTGCTTTGTTGTGAGGAATTTAATATTTGTGTCCTTCCCCTTTCTTAATTTTTGTGATATTGGTGTTCAGTTTTTAAAAGTGAGATATCACGTTTGCAGTTTCTCTCCCAAAAGTGATTTAAAAAAAAAGAAGCTTTTTCCCCTCAAAGGACAGACATATTTTGTGTTTGGCTTTGTTGTTATAATTTAAATTCAAGAAATTTTAATTGCAGTCAACAGTGCAGTAACACAAAGAATACCAGTTAATATTCCTAGATGGCTTGTGTGTATATGTGTACTTTTTCATTCACCTAACTCTGACTTTTGCTTGAAACATAAGTGAATAATTGAATAATTGTAGTTTTTTAATTATTATCCCTGGGGTATAGGTTATAGATCCAGTGGCACCTCGGCACACTGCTTTGCTGAAGGATGAAATAGTCACAGTGAATATTCCTGAAGCTCAGGAAGAGATGAAAGAAGTAGCCAAACATCCAAAGGTTTGTTCAAAGAAATGCTGTAATGAAAAGGTTGAAATGTTGGAACTGATATGGCTTTCTAGAGTTTGTCTACAAAATGAAGAGAAAGCAAAATCAGATTACCATGTCTGAATATTGTAAGAGGCTATCAGAGTTTGGAAGAACACCAGAGTTAACACAAGGATTAAAAAATGTAAACGTCTTCAACCTGAGTTCAAATCCTGGTTGCTGCATCCATGCAGCTTTCTTAGCAGCATTATAGAAATGGTTGGCTGCTGCCTTCTTCTGGTTGCGTTTTCAACTTCTTTCCTAGTCTACAGTCTTGGAATTCCCAGGATATCACCCCATCCAAGTACAGTGGTACCTCAAGATACGAATTTAATCTGTTCCGTGACTCTGATCGCAAGTCGAATTGGTCGCATCCTGAAGCACGTTTTCCCATAGGGTTCAATGTAAATACGGTTAATCCGTTCCACCCTCTGAATTTGGTTGCATCCTGAAGCAAATTTCCCCATAAGGTTCAATGTAAATACGGCTAATCCGCCCTCTGAATTTGGTCGCATCCTGAAGCACATGTCCCCATAAGGTTCAATGTGTCAGCCGGCGTTGCACGGCTAGGAAATTCCCCAGGCGCGCTTTAGTCAGCCCTAGCGCAGAAAAAGGAAGTGCTAATGAAATCTGAGAAAGGCTCCCGCGCGCACAGCCGGGAGCGGGAGCTTCCCCCCCACTCCCCGTGCTGATTCTTCTTAATTCCGCGCTCTTTCCTCTATGTATAGCCCTTGGCGCGTGTGAGAAAAGCACAGTGAAAGGAATGGGGGGGAAGGCTTATGTAGCGCGCACAGCGGAGTGGGAGCTTCCCCACCCCCCATGCTGCTGCTTAATTCTGCGCTCTTTCCTCTATGCATAGCCCTTGGCACGCGCGAGAAAAGCACAGTGAAAGGAATGGGGGGGAAGGCTTATGTCGCGTGCACGCACAGCGGAGCAGGAGCTCCCCCCCCCATTCCTCCGCGCTCTTTCCTTTCTCCATAGCGACAAAAGCACAGTGAAAGCAATCAGCGCGCTGGGGGGAAAGGCTTATGTCGCGTGCACGCACAGTGGAGTGGGAGCTTCCCCCCCCCCGATTCCTCCGCGCTCTTTCCTTTCTCCATAGCGACAAAAGCACAGTGAAAGCAATCAGCGTGCTGGGGGGAAAGGCTTATGTTGTGCGCACGCACAGCGGAGCGGGAGCTTCCCCCCCCCCATGCCTCCGTGCTCTTTCCTTTCTCCATAGCGACAAAAGCACAGTGAAAGCAATCACCAGGCCAAGGGCTATGGCCAAAGGAAAGAGCAAATTTCCCCATAAGGTTCAATGTAAATACAAACAGTTCTGAAACATATGCATTTTATTTTTAAACCACAAAAACATGAAAAAAAGCACAGTATGAAGAGGGAGAATGGGGTGGGGAGGCAGTTATTGTTTGGAGGGAGAGTCCCCCTCCAAAGGGACTTCGGGGAGATCTCCTTCAGGGGTTTCCTCTCTTCTTTGCCTCTTAGCTGCAAAGCCTTATTCTTGCCACGCCCGCTCTGCATTTTCTTTGGAGCCATGCTGACAAGCACACCAAAAACCTTCCAAACACCACAAAACACACCACAAGCCTCACCGAACGCCTCCTTGCTACCGCGATCTCGCCCACAGGAAGCCGCGACCACGTGGCAGCAGGGCAAATGGCTTTTCCTTTTCCTTTTTCCTTTCTCCATAGCGACAAAAGCACAGTGAAATCAATATCAGCGCGCACGCACAGCCGGGAGCGGGAGCTCCCCCCCCCGCCCCGCGCGCTCAGATTTCATTAGCAGTTCCTCTTTCTGCATTGCTTTCCTTGGGCTTTTGTCCTCCCGCTCAGATTTCATTAGCACTTCCTCTTGGAAGCCGCGACCATGGCAGCAGGGCAAATGGCCGCAGATCCGGTTCATAGCTTGAGGCGGAGTTCGCATGTTGAGGTAAAATTTTGCGTCAGGAGCTGGTCGTATCTTGAAATTTTCGTAAGATGGGGCGTTCTTATCTTGAGGTACCACTGTACTAACAGGGCGTAACCTTGCTTAGCTCTGAGATTTGAGCAGTGCTGCCATCTGCTGAGGCTACGCAAGAATGAGATGGAGTTTGGAATGGCAGAAAGTGCTTTTTCAGTTCTGGAGAGAAGTCTATGGAAAGAAAGAAAAAAAAAATTAAATTAAATTTAAGTATTTAAATTTTATATTGATTATGTAAATTATTTAGACATAATTTAAGTAAAATATTGACAATATTGACATCCAAAAATACTGAAATTAAACATTTGATTAAATTAAATTAAGTTAAACATAATGTTGGTTCTGAGTCCATCCACATCTTTGTCCAGTTCCCCTTCACTTTTTGGAGTGTACCTTCCTAATGTACCTTTCCAAGGTACCCCTCAGATAATCCAAAAGTTGTTTCCTCTTGGTTTAAGGAAAACAATTTACCACACAGACCTTTGCATTTTCTTCCAGAATAGATTGTTCTGTTGCAATTTTTCTAACACAAACCAGCTCTTCATTCTTTTCTGTTAATATGTAGAATGCTGATGTTGGGTTGAAGCCTGTATGGTATAGTCCCAAAGTGCTGGTTGAAGGAGCAGATGCAGAGACATTGACAGAAGGAGAAATGGTTACATTTATTAACTGGGGCAACATAATCATCACCAAAATACACAGGTATGTTTTACATTGGATTTTATCTTTTGATACTACATTTGGAATTTTTTCTTAAATATTTAAGACACATAGTGGGTTGAATCATTACAGTATATTTTCCATTTCAAAATGTACTCCCCTATTCACTGCAAATGAGATACTTGGCAACCGTGTGGTAGGTGATGCAGGGAACTGTACTAAGGGAGAGATGAGGGTTGAAATGGCAGGGGATGTAGTGACTTGCATGACCACAAGCTCTTTCTCTTCATACAAGAATCCTATTAAATTTAAATAATGTATTTGGGCTACTAAATTTGACTGCCATTTCTTAAGATTCACTGAATCTTGGAAACGAAGTTAATTTGTAGTGATTACCTGGGCAAGGTTTTATCATTTAGTTTTAAAACACACAGGTAATCACAATATTTGTTCTGTTTCTTTGTAGGAACTTCACTGGGAAAATCACATCTATTGATGCTAAATTAAATTTGGAGAATAAGGACTACAAAAAAACTACTAAAATTACCTGGCTAGCAGAAACTTCTTGTGCTTCTCTTACACCAACTATCTGTGTAAACTATGAACACTTGATCACCAAGCCTGTCCTAGGGAAGGAGGAAGACTTCAAACAGTACATCAACAGAAATAGCAAAGTACCTTTCATATTATTATTAATTGTTGCATTTGTACCTCAAAAGGATAGTCTGTCCTATGTGTATTTCAAGAAACAGTGTGGAATACATGAGTCCTCCTCCCTCTTTAAATCTGACTTGCATCCATACTGACCCAATAAATTCTGTGGCTGAATTGAGATTTTATCCTGTAGTTTCTTGATTAAAATTCAACATTCTAGCCCATCTTTACTAAAATGGTGTCTTCTAGGTCTTGGGACTGCAGTTTTTACCATTGCTAATTTTTGGCAAGAGGACCTCATATTGGGAAAGATCAGGCTAGCCATGTTCACTTACTTGATTCTATGATTGCTTTTTCTTTGTCTTACACTTGGGTCTTCATGAGTCGCTTTATGGAGAATTCAGGATTTTCCGTATCCAGCTGAAATGTGAACCTTTATGTTACCTTAGTCATTCAGCACAACTACAGTAATTCTTAGTACAGTAGAGTCTCGTTTAACTGACCTTCGCTTATCCGACATTCCGTCTTATCCGACGCCCCTAAAAAAAACACAACAACATGCATAAATCGCTTGTTTGCGAGCGTGAGTGTACTCTTTCTTGTTGTTCCTGACGGTGCGGCGCTGCAATGCAAAAATCGATTGCAGCAGGCGCGCGTGTCTAGCCTATGACTCGTGTCGGTCATGCCTTGCCTTTCCTAATGGTCGCTCAGTGCAGTTTGTTATTGTATGCGGATCGGGTTTTTTTTTTTTTTACCGCACTCAGTCGTTACTGTGTGTTATCCGACATTTTCGCTTATCCGACGTTCTGCTGGCCCATTTATGTCGGATAAGCGAGACTCTACTGTATATAGAAAACTTTGACCTTAGGAAGTCATACAACTTGTTTTTAACTGTTTACAGCAAGAAGAACTGATGTTAGGTGATCCTTGCCTAAAAGATTTGAAAAAAGGAGACATCATACAGCTTCAGAGAAGAGGCTTTTATATTTGTGATCAGCCATATGAGCCTATTAGGTGAGTATTTATAAAACTCCTTGGTATCACAGATTTGAACAAGTTTGGAATGGCCATTTTATTATTATTTTTTTTCAGCAGTAAATTGTTGAAGTAGAATTAACATATTTATAGACCTGCTATTTTCTATAAAAAAGTCTAGATTTCTGCATTGCATTTAGCTAAACTATATAGAAGATGTTTACATTGTATTTAGTGAAGGAAAGCAGGGGGATAATACAGTTTAACAACAACAAAATTTGAAAGCCAGACAACCTAAATTACTTTCAGTGGCATTTTCTCCCATTTATAGAATATGCAATCAACAAACCTAAACTTTTATAGATAAGTTAGCAGTGCTTGTTGTTTTAAAAATTATATTTTGAACTACTGTATTGACCATTCATGAGGCTTTATTATGTGTTTGTTTGTGGCTGTCAAGAAAAGTCATTTTGGAGTATATGGGAATGTAAGAAAATGCTTTCCTGTTGTTCTACAGTATGTTCCCCCCACCCAGTTCTGTCTGTCTCTTTCATCAAATACAGCCATTTTTCTCCTGGATTTACTGCTATGGGAGTGGGTAGGGTATTATAAGACTGTATCTTGATTTTCAGTTAACTAGAATGCTGGATGTTTTGAAGCACTATAGTCAGTTTATATAAATACTTAGATTCATTGTTGAATCTTTACCCAAGATCCACACAACCCTACCTGTCACTTTTCTCCTGTCTTTCCTGTTCTGCACTTTCCTTATGAATATGATACATGAAATTTGACAAACACTCTTTTATTTCTATAAACATTTAATGTTTAAATGTTGTAAGTGGTACTTTTTCATGTTTATTCATTTGTTTGTTATGGGTAAATTAATAAATTGAATAAATATTTGTTTCTAGTCCATATAGCTGTAAAGAAGCTCCATGCATTTTGATTTATATCCCTGACGGACATACAAAAGAAATGCCAACATCTGGCTCAAAAGAGAAGACCAAGGCAGAAACAGCAAAGAAAGAGGTAAGCAGATCCAATTGATGTACATTGTTCATCAAAAGTAGTATTGATGGACCTTAGTGTTGCTTATAAAAAGTGGTCATAAACTCATTGATATTCAACAGAGACAGATGTGTTTGTCATGGTTGGAATAACAAATGCACCTGTATAGGAAGCAGAATATTTGATTTGGGAGCAAAACATTTGAAAAGGATCTCAGGACTATAATCAATCACAAGTTGAGTCATTAATGTGGTGCAATTAAAAAAAAACTTTGCTCCACATTTGGGACAGTTTAAATTAATACAGTTGCACATCAGTAGTGAGGCATGTTCTGCTCTATCAATTATTCTCTAATTATTTCTGCTCTATTGTTCATGTTTTATGTGTCTATTGTCTGATCAGATTCCAACAATTTTTGTGAACAGGGCCGGGTATTGAGCCATTATTTCTATTACTCATCAACAAGTGACTACAGGTAGTCCTCAACTTACAACCATTCATTCAATGACCATTCAAGGTTATGAACATGCTGAAAAAAGTGACTTATGACTGGTGCCCAGAGTTACAGCCATTGCAGCACCCCATGGTCACGTGATAAAAATTTGGGTGCTTGGTAGCCCACCTGCACTTACAACTGCAGGGACGGTTCAACTCCCCCCCACCTGTCTCCCCCCCCCCCCATCTATGCCCTTTTCCCCTGCTACCCTGCCTTCTGCTGCCCCAGCTGACCTTTGTCATCTTCTTGCTCCTGCTGACGAGGCATGCTCAGCCTGGTTGCTGGGCCGGATAGGGCCGGGCTTCAGTTGCCAAAAGAAAAAAAAGCCAAAAGCAGCCCTAGAGCCCTGGTGCACCAGAAAGCCCCTTTGCAAAAAGCTCCTGGGCATAATGCACTTTGTGCTGTGCTCCTGGGTGGGGCTGGGCTTTTGGCTTTTGCTTCGCACTGCAAAAAAAAAAAAAGACAAAAGCCCAGCCCAGCCCCACCCAGGAGTGTGGTGCAAAGGGGCGTTTTGGTGCGCTGCCCCTCAGGGGCTGCTTTTGGCTTTTTTGGGGGGGGCAGCACAAAGCAAAAGCCCAGCCCAGCCTTGCCCAGGTGTGTGGCACAAAGGGGTGTTTTGGCATGTCACACTCCAGGAGTTTTTTGCAAAGGGCCTTTTTGGCGCACTGGAGCTCTAGGGCTGCTTTTGGCTTTTTTTCCCATAGCCGAAGCCCAGCTGAGCCCAGCCCAACAGCCAGGCTGGGCATGCCTCATCAGCAGCAGGAGCAAGAAGATGGCGAAGTTCAGCTGGGGTGGTGAAGCACAGGGTGGCAAAGGTCTTGGAGTGCAGGGTGGCAAGGGCGACTGCAGCTGGCACTGAGCTGGGGCGGCTGCAACTAGCAGCCCCAGAGCTGTGTGGTTTTGGAGCTGCTCGCCACCTCACAAGGTGGGTGCAGGGCAGCCAGAAGGGCAGAGATGCGGTGGGAGATAGGTGAGTGGAGGGAGTTGGAGGCAGTCCCTTTCCTTACTGAGGCTTGGGGCTGGGAGGGACCAAGCCTGGAACGGCTTGGATTGGGGTGGGTACTTGCCTAACAATCTGTGATTCTCAGTTAACAACGGCACCTGGGACTGCTGGGATTGCGGTCACTAAGCAATGCTGTCATGTGATGTCTCGCTTTATGACTGCATTGCTTAGCGATAGAAATTCTGGCCCCAATTGTGGTTGTAAATCGAGGACTACCTGTAGAGACATCATCTTTCAGATCTTTCTGTTCATATCTATGAATGGGATTTGGATATCAGGCAACACTGTTTTTTTCCCCCAAACAATGCATATTGTAGTTAAGTATTTTACTCACTTTCGTGAATACATAAGTTTGGTTTTCTTTTCAAAGGTTGGTGCTGTACTGAAAGATCATTCCACTTCACTTGGGGCTGATGTTTCTCCTACTGCAGTTTCTGCTTCAGCCCAGGATCACTTAGCTCTTTACAGGAGGGTGTCTGCGCAAGGTGATGTAGTCCGTGATTTGAAACAGAAGAAAGCAGCAAAGGAGGACATTGATGCTGCTGTGAAACAACTCTTGGCTCTGAAAGCAGAATACAAGGAGAAGATCGGTCAAGACTACAAGCCTGGAAATCCTCCAGCTGCAGCAGTTCCCATCCAGTCTTCCAAATGTGAGGTTGTCGCCACCACCAAGGTAGACAGCAAAACTCTTTATGATAATGTAGCTGAGCAAGGAGAAGTGGTCCGAAAACTGAAATCAGAAAAAGCTCCCAAGGTTAGTAAAGAGATCAATTAGGCTGCTTCAAATTATCATTCTCTGATTCTATCTAAAAAACCATGTGCTCCATTATAAGTTTTGAAATCTTTAGGAAGAGGCTCTTCTCTTGATTCCACTACCATTAGAGACATATCTCTTCATATGTTTTCTGAGAGAAAATGATCTTTGGATACTCCCAGGTTATAGCTATTATCCTTCTCTTAACAGAAGAGCAAATACTTAATTCAGTTTTGGAAGTGTATCACTTTTTTGTGGCTGAGTTGTGGGAAGGCAGCTGTATTTTTTATTATTAAAAATTATATAAGTATACATGTGTGAATAATTTAAAATAATTAAATACTTTAATTGCATTGTTTTTATTGTTTATACTTAGTAGCTGCTGTGAATGCCATTCATTGGCAAAAAGGCAGAATATACATCCTGTAATAATTTCAATGGCCCGAATTTCCTTTTATGGGATGGTGGATGGAGCTGACTTTCCTATCCTACTGTGATCTTTTATTCCTCTAATTTGGGAGAGAAGTGAAGGACTGAAATAATAGTCTTAAGAACAAGATCTCAAGAGATACTGTAAGATTGTTATCTGTCTCCCCTTACATGCAAGGGTGACTGCAAGTATAAGCTAGTGAAATAAATAAAGCATTTTAAATGTCCTAAATAAAAGAGTTTTCTGTACCAAACAAAGCAAAAG
Source organism: Liasis olivaceus (assembly GCA_030867105.1). Lineage (NCBI taxonomy): Eukaryota > Metazoa > Chordata > Lepidosauria > Squamata > Pythonidae > Liasis > Liasis olivaceus. The sequence goes on from CM061349.1 coordinate 283,713,964, forward strand.
ATCAGATGATTCTTTCTACTATATGGGAAGGTTCTGGTTAATTTTCCCTACTACAAATTTGGCCATGTGTATCTTTAAATCAGTATCAGTTTCCCCCTTTTCTGTCTTAATCCCTTTTAAGTGTGCTCTTTCATTTCTGGTTTTAGGATCAGATAGATACTGTTGTCAAAGTGTTTCCAGCTCTGAAAGCAAAAAAAACCAGGAGTAGAAAACTAGCAATCCACCAAAGAGAGTGTCTCCTAGTTAGTTCCTCCTGCTTCTTCTCTTCTGTCCCTCTGTACACTTGTGGGCAAAACTCTTGAATGTAAAGTAGCTAAGCTAAGTGAAGAGGTTCATAGATTTACTTCAAAGAAAACATCAAAAGTATAATAGCAGTGGAAGTAAATAGGTTTACTTCCGAATGGTTTTTAGATGTTTGAAAAATGTATATAGTTAAATGATAGCAAGAATTTCTTGCTTTACTTTTAGAATGATCTTTTAGTATAGTGTTATATAGTTGCATGTCATTGCATATAAAACATATGATTATTCTGTCCACATTGAGCAAATCTTGGATATATGTTTATATCAGTAGATTGAACTTTAAGGGATAACAAAAATGCCTTACTTCACTTTAGTTCACTTACTTCACTTTAGTTTATAAAGTGAAGTAAGTTCACTTACTTTAGTTAGTTCACTCTGTTCACTTTGGTTTATAAAGTGAACAGAACAGACGTCCTGATACGTTCTGGGCATAGCAGCAGTTCAGTTTATTGAATCTTATGTAGAAAAATGTCCTGCTGAATTATGCTGAAATCTATCAGTCTTTCCATTCTAAAAAGAAATCTGGTTTGGAAAAAGGACATGAGCAAAACCAGAAGCTGTTAATTGTTTTTCTATTTAAAATTTAAGTACAGTATTTTAGACCAAAGTGAAACATATTAGGCCAATTACAGAGAATGGCTAGTTCTAAAAAGTTTGCTCAAGATTTCAGAAGTCTTAACATAAGAAGCATTTATATCCAGCTAATCCATAAACTGAAAATGTTTGGATATTTGATAGTGGTCTAGTTTAGGGAAAACATTGTTTGTCATTACATGAGTCACAAGCTCATGTGCTACTCTCCTCTGCCAGAGAAAGATAGTTTCTACTTTCTCTTTTATATAATTACAGTTTCCAGTTGAAAAAGAGTGGAGAGGAGGGAGTGTCATGGTCTAAGACTCTACGCAGACCAGTTCTCACAACAACAAATACATTTTTCCATTTCTTCTTAATGTCATTTTTATTCCACTCTGTTTGTAGAACTTTTAGAAATATTTCTGCTTCTACTGATCTGTTATATTCTCTCCCTGCTTCAGGATCATATAGATGATGCAGTAAAAGTGCTTCTTGCTCTAAAGGCAGAATATAAACAAAAGACAGGTCAAGATTATAAGCCTGGACATCCACCTGCAGCTCCTCCTCCTCCTCCTCCTCCCTCCTTGTCTTTTGCTTCTGATTCTACTTCTTTAACTCTGAATGGTTTGACATCTTCTAGCCAAATAGATGGAAATGCTCTGTATAATAAGGTAGCTGAACAAGGCGAGGTAGTGCGGAGTCTCAAAGCAGAAAAGGTTTCCAAGGTAGAATAATGATAAATGTGTTTTTTATATATATCATGTAAACAGTGCTCTTTATTGTGTAAGGTAGAATAACAGAGTCAGGATTGTGTAATCTCTTCTGCAAGTCCCCACTGATAGCTTGCTCCGTCCTTCTCCCCATGATGGCTTGCTTATATCTTCCCCAAGGTCTACATTCTTTTACACTATCTTACTCTTCATTACCCTACTTGGTTGTGAAATGTCTGCAACCCCAAAACTGGGTTCAGGGAACTGCAACAGTACAACATTGTGAGAGAATACCACCAGTATATTAGCTATCTGTTGCCTTTCAAGGACATATCTAAATGGTTCCTGCCTGCATAAAGTATTCTATTTTTTTAACAACAATATTTTTCCCAAGCTCCCATTCCCCCAAATATTTTAAAGCCTGAAATTGAATTCCAGAGGCATTTAACAAAATCCTATAGATTTTTGTCACTGTCTCTGCTTCAAAAATTATTCTTTCAAAGTCACTGTGAGAGGGTAAAGCTATTATTTCCTTTACCTCTTCCTCTTTAAGGAACTTATTCTGGCCAATTTAATCCTAAAGCATTAGCTTCCTGACTTACCTCTATATTATATATTTAAAAGGATTTGAGATCCAGTAATTTCTATTTTTTTCCTATATGTGGATACTAGTTTCTGTACTTAGACTGTCATGAGCTGCCTTGAGGGAACCTTTGTTTTGAAAAGTGACAGAGAAACTGATAACAACAATTAAGAAAAAAGATTTGCATAAAGCAAATGCCTTTCAACAAATATATTTCATTTGCCTGCAACAAATCTTTTGCATAAAATTGTACACTATGTTACTAAGATGCCCAAGAACATATTGTTTATTTGAATATACATACATATGTACATACATTATATATATGTAAAGAAAAGAAAGTATACAGATAATTTTTGAGATGGTTGTATTTATTGCTCTTTCTTGACAATATTCCCACAGGACAAAGTGGACGAAGCCGTTAAACTGCTCCTTTCCCTAAAAGCAGAATATAAAGAAAAGACTGGCCAGGACTATAAACCAGGACAGCCACCCTCACCTCAGACATGTGACTTAAACCACCCAAAAAGCACAGAAACCAGTAGTCCTGGCTCTCCAGAGGCACATGTTCTCTTTAACCAGGTTGCTCTCCAAGGAGAAGAGGTTCGGAAGTTAAAACTGGAGAAGGCAGAAAAGGTAATTGTATTAATTAACAGTTTCATATACTTGAAGGGATCCTGGAATATCTGTTGCACTTGTTTTTATTTTTTGCTGCTATCCTATTCTTTGAAAATAAGTTGATTTCTCTTATTCTAAAAATTAAATTAAATTATTCTGAAATTAACTTCAATTCAACATTTGCAAGTTGCTTTAGCAAAATCAGTAGTTTTGGCAACTTCTGAAAAAAAAAATCCCAATTTTCTCTGAAAGGTCATCAGGGAGCCATCAGTTGTCACCGAAATCATTGATCCTGACATAGCAGAACTGTTTTTCTACTCTGTGACTAGTTCATTTTTACTGTCTGGTAATTCAGCTGTGTCACTCAGAAACATCCCTCATATTTTTAAAGAATCTGAACCTTTTTTCAAGATAAATTTAAATCTTGTCCAATGTATTTCTTCAGGATTTAGTTGTACAGCAAATGTACATAACATTTGATTTTGCCATCAAATATAATATAAGCAGAAAAATCTAGATTACTATTCCAAGGAATTTATAGTGTTATTTTTTACTGTGGCAGACAGTAAAGGAAGAGTGGAAAAATGTACCTTATTTTATTTTATTTTTTTAATTTTAATTTTACTTTTTAAGACATTTCTATGCATCTCCATGCAGTGTAAGGTACTTAAATACATTGTATACATTGAAACATAAAATGTATAAAAGATTAAACTATATTAAAACATATTAAACTACATTTAAAGCAAATATACTAGTGGCCACAAGTAAGGGAGCTATACCATCATCAATTTTCAAATGCCAAGCTAATAAAAATACTTTTAGGCATACTTAAATGGAAATAACGTTGATCCATCTAGGCCAGTGTTTCTCAACCTTGGCAACTTTGAGCTGTGTGGACTTCAACTCAATACACACAGCTTAAAGTTGCCAAGGTTGAGAAACACTGATCTAGAATGGTATAGTCACTGATTGGCTACAGTTTTTTAAAAGGTCAAGCAAAAAACCATTTCTCTAACTCTCCTACAAAAGATTCTTTTATCTTTCACTTTTTTGAATTAAGCCTGGAAACCTTCTACATATAAAACATATGTGTTTCTTTGTTTCTTTATTTTATTAGATATAGGCATAGCCCAACTCTGGGCAGCTCACAGTTTAAATAGAAACAGCAGCATACAAAATGCGTATAAAATATAGAGATCAGTGTCTGTCTGGACAATACCTTATATATACCAAAAGCACATTTAACAAGAGCACTGCATCCACCTTACTCCAAAGCCAGTTGGATTGCAAGTCCTGACAAGGAACAATGGTTACAGTCTGCCTACAGAATACCAACATTTTATTTGCAACTCTATAAACAGAAAATATTTTTTAATAGAAATCTTTTATATTTTTGCTTGAGGTAGGAGTCTGAGAATGGGCAAAGATTTCCATTACTTCTGTTCACTCCTTGGTTCAGATTGCTGTGGTCCAGATGTAACAACTAATGATGCTTTTCTGAGAATCCAGAAAAGTTCCTGTCTCTTTAAGATCATTGCATCTTCTCTGTTCAAGCATTTGTTCTGTAATTTCTCCATCAATTATAATAATACATTAAATATTTGATGCAGCTAATTGCATTCTTGGTTTCTCATTTTTGCCTATATTTCTATGGGAATGTTGCCTTCTCAAAGAATAAGATTGATACTGCAGTACAAAAACTGCTTCAGTTGAAAGCCGAGTACAAGCTGTTAACAGGAGTAGACTACAAGCCAGTTTCTACAACTGGTGCAGAAGACAAAGACAAAAAGAAGAAGGAGAAGGAGAACAAATCTGAAAAGCAAAATAAGCCACAGAAACAGAATGAGGGACAGAAGAAAGGAATGCAGAAAGACCAAGGGAGTAATTACAATCTGTCTTCCAATGGACCAGGGGATGGTCAAGGACCTAAGAAACAAACAAGGTAAAAGCCTTAAAGTATAATACGAACATCATGATAAACTGAAGAGCTAATATTCAAAGAGGTACCTTGAATAGCTTGATTTTACAGACCCCTCCTTCAGCAGACTTTGGATACAACAGGCACAATTTTAGTTCAAGCTTCACCAATTAACAAATAATAATAATGATAATAATAATAATAATGCCAAATATGTTGTAAAGCTTTCCAGGCAATTCATGTTATTTACATAAATGTATATTATTTACATAATTCATGTAATTTAACTCCAACAGCTCTGTTAGTTTGTAAAAATCAAGATTTTACCACGTATAGAGAGATGATAGGCATGCCATAGTGGCTTTTCGTAGATAATAAACTACAGCAAGTTTTTTTTTCCTGTCCTTCAGTTGTAATTGAACACTTCTAACTATGCTGTCTCTGTTTGAAATTTATTTAGTACCAGCAGTTCACTAGGTCCTGTGTAAAATGTGGTGTAGTCTCATCTTTGATAATGATGAAAGGAGAAAAAGTAATAAAGACATAATGACGATGCTTGAGGTTATAATGCTTCATGAAAGACCTTTGCCACTGAAAGAGATTTTAAGGAATAGTTAAGGAAATTATGGGAAGCTGATTTAGCGAAGACATCGATTTTTTTTTCCAAAAAAAGAAGCAACAGAAATGAGGCTTTTTCTGGAAATTATGATGGCAAATGAGAATTGTCAGAATATTTAGATTTTTAAAACAAACTATATATCTCTAAGTATACGGAAAATATGATGGCAAAACCAGAGCTATCAAAAACGTTTGTCTTTTTAAAATAAACTATTATATCTAAATATGGACATTTAATCTGATCTAATCCCCTCTGTTAGTACTGAAGCTATGGGACAAGTATTTATTTCCCATTATTTTATATGCATGATGTAATAAAAAGTAAACATCAAAACTGTATTTTGTATTACTGGATTACTGGAATATATATATATATATATATATATATATAAATATAAATATATTTCATTTTTGAGGTAAAAGGTCAAAACAAGAAAACTGTTGCTTTATTAATTCAGCAATTATTGCCCAAAATGTATTAAAATGTATTCCCCCTGTGCTATAGATTGGGTCTAGAAGCTAAGAAGGAAGAAAATCTAGCTGAATGGTATTCTCAGGCAAGTATATCTCAAATTTTACTTACAGTAAGATTTCCCTTGCATATTATTTTTTTTCCAAAATGGCTTGCTTGTAAGAACTCAGTAATTGGTGGAATGTAAGTTATTTTCTTACTACACTAAATGTAACTCAAAATCTCAGTGTATTTCTACTGGTTGAGATGTATTAGGTGAGATCCAGATTTCATTGCTGAAGTAATAGAAAATAGTTAATTTCTGTGAATTATTGTTCAAAAAGACCTATATCTAAAAACAAAACCCAGTTTGAGAAATGCTACAATACTGGAATGGTAGTGAATGCAAAATTATTTTTTTAATATAGTTACTTTTTATAGGGCATTTGGATAATACATTTCTGATAAAAGTGATTTCAACCCAACACAGTTTCCTTGAAATCAGTGGGCTATATTTAACTATGATGCTGATTCACTTGTATTCATATCATAAATATATGTATGTTATTAAATTTATACCCCACCACAATCCCACGTGACTTAACATTTTACAGAAATACAGCAACCATTAAAACATCCACAGTCAGTATTAAAATATTTTTTTAGAAGTCCCTCTTTCTGTGGATGCTTCTCTCTGTCTTTTTCCACCTTAATATTTCTTAGTTATTTCATTCCACTATTTTATTAACCTACTGTTCTTCTGCATACTTAGCAACATTATCCATGATTGAAACATTTTTTTTTTAAATAAAGGTTATTACAAAATCAGAGATGATTGAATATTATGATGTGAGTGGCTGCTACATTCTCCGTCCATGGGCTTTTTCAGTCTGGGAAGGCATCAAGGACTTTTTTGATAGTGAAATAAAAAAACTTGGAGTGGAAAACTGCTACTTTCCCATGTTTGTATCTCAAGCTGCATTGGAAAAGGAGAAGACACACATTGCTGATTTTGCCCCGGAGGTAAATTTAAACATTATATTAATTCTATCCTTGCCTGGAATAGGCTGTAAAGATTTTAAAACACTAGTCCCAAATAGAACTTTGTGACCAACCAAAAAGTAGCCATGTGCATTTAAAGGAGCACATTCTTGGACCAGGCATTTAGTGGAATGCTTGTGTATCTAGGTCCTCAGCGACTTGGTACAAAAGCAATAGTACAGGAAGGTAGATCTTTTTATAGCAGTATTAATTAAATTTCACTTCCCATATTGTTAAAAATTGGGTTTGTGTGCATGTGTGTATGTTGTATGTGTGTGTGTGTGTATTAAATGTTTGCAAAAAAACAAAACATTCTGTGGTTTTTAGGTTGCCTGGGTTACAAGATCTGGCAAGACGGAGCTGGCCGAACCAATTGCTGTACGTCCTACCAGTGAAACAGGTAACAATGAATAGTGCAAAATACAATAGGAAAACACTAATTTTTCCCTTCATGTGGTGTTACTGCAATTATGGCTTTTGAAACAAAAATGGAATTATCTTTGATTCAGACCAAGAGCTGTCATTAGAGTGCTGCTAAGAAGCATGCTACTTCAAGGAAGGAGGAAATGGATAATATGGATTGGTTTTTAACTGAGGCATATTTAAGACTAGAGCCATTAAAATCAATACATCTATTAGAAATATAATATTTAATTTTAAATTATAAAATTGTATCGCCATTTTCCTAGTTTAAAAAATTCTATGAAGTGAGGGACAATGTAGAACTTAAAAAATTAATAAGAACCATAAGTATGGCTAAGACCATAAGTACTAAACCAGATCAGGAGCACAGTAACATCAGTTTAACCAAATGCCTGGGTAAACAGAGATATGGTAAACTAACCCCAAAACCTATAAGACTTAACACCAACTATATCTAAACAGGAAAGGAATTCTGCCACTGGGGTACTTGTATTAACAACGTCCTCTCTTGGAATGTCACATAGCAGATGCAGCATCCTTAGGAGGGTAGATAGATCTTATTGGATGGACAAGCACTAAGGGAGCAGGCCCTTAGTCTATACTGACGTCTTGAAAATCAACTTAATTTCAAAATAAATAACGGATTAGGTTGCACTCCTTAAAAAAACAATATCTTTTGTGCTTTTGATTTGTAGTAATGTATCCTGCCTATGCAAAATGGATTCAGTCCCACAGAGATCTTCCAATCAAGCTTAATCAGTGGTGCAATGTTGTGGTAAGTACAGGTTTTTACAGAGTGTGTTTTATTATTTGCTAGTTAACCAGTAATTGTTGCTCCTGCCTCTCATTACTGTGTACTAATAATCTGCTTCCCCAGCTGCACTGGAGCAGCACAACCAACTTATCCAGCTCAACTTCCCCCAAGAAACTAGAACAGCCCAGCCTTGGCAAGAAATGCACTGGCTGCCATTACCGGCTCATCTATCCCTAGCCCAAACAGACACAACTGCTTCCATCAATAGCTCATTTGGTCATATTCTGGCATTTTCACTGAGCAACAAGGCTACTTTGTCAATAATAGCCAGGACAAGAGTTGCAGTAAGCAGAGAGCAGACCGCAAGCCACCAGATCCCTAGTCAAGCAAAGAACAGGGCCCGGAAGAGAATGTGGAAAGTTCTTCTTTGGGAGCCCAGTAGAAACTCAGGTTGGAACTCAGTCAGGAACACAGTCTAGGAGCTCAGCAGAACCCTGCCTTGGAAATTGGCCGCAATTCTGCCTCACAGCTGCGTGACAAGTAGGAGGCTTTCTGACAACCAGGGGCAAGAGCAAAGACTGTGCCAACTTTAATCAGTTAAGTTATCAATAGCTCAGAGAGTAACAATCAACTCTAGTTTCTAGATCCATTTCAATCCAGTTTCAGGCCTGGCTATAGAACAGGAACTCCCTTGGTCACTCTGTGAGATGACCAGTGCCAGAAAAAGACTGGGGGAATGCAACCCCATTGGTTATCATGAACCTCTCAGCAGCTTTCAGTAGTATTGACCATGATATAATCCTGGACAAGCTAACAGAGTTGGGATGTGGGGGCACTGCACTATGCTGGTTCCACTCCTATTTGGATGGCCATTTCCAGAAGGTGATGCTGGGGGTAAGTATGCTGCCTCATGGTAGTTAATTATGGAGTTTCTCAGGGCTCCATTTTATCCCCTCTGCTTTTTAACATGTGACTGCTGGGAGAGGTCATCCACGGAGGTGGGCTGTGGACCTGCAGCTGTGCCTCTCCTTTTCATGTATCACAGGTGAGGCAGTCAGTGTTCTGAACCAGTGCTTGGGCAGGGTAATGGACTTGATGAGGGCTAGTAAATTTAAACTCAGTCCAGACAAGAGGGAGATACTGCTTGTGGATGATGCATCTGTCCAGCTTAATGGTGCTCTGACTGGCCTGGAGAGATCTGTATTTGCCCTAAAGGAGCAGGTTTGCAGTTTGGGGTGCTTCTATATCTGTCACTAGTCCAGGGAGTCTCTGTGGCCTGGAGTGCCTTTGATCAACTTCAACTAATTTACAAGTGTGACCTTACTTAGACAAAGACAGGCTTGCAATAGTTATTCACACTCCGGTAACTTTCCTGGTTGGATTATTGCAATGTGTTGTATGTGGAACTGCCTTTGAAAACGGTCTGGAGACTTCAATTAGTTCAAAACACCGTGGCTAGATAGCTCACCAAAACTGACCAATGTGAATATTTTCATCACCTGGTCCATTTCTAGATCCAGTTCAAAGTGCTGGTTTTGACCTTTAAACGCCAAAACAGCTTAGGACCAGGTTACCTGAAGGAGCTCCATCTCCCCTATGTACCTGCCCAAACCTTATGATCATCTAATGAGGTCCTTCTCCAGGTTTCCCCACCAAAGGAGGGGAAGTGGGCCTCTGGGAGGGGAGACCCTTTTTCTATGGTGGCACCCCATTTATGGAATTCCCTCCCCAGAGAGGCTTGACTAGCATCATTTTATTGCTGATGAAGACCTTTCTATTTTCCTAGGCTTTTTGATTGGTTTTTAGTTGTATTTTAATTTGTATTGTTTTAGATTTTGAATGATAGCCCTGCTGCTTCCTAGTTTATATAGTATTTTTATTTGCATCTTGTTTGATTTTATTGTATATGTTTTTACTCAAATTGTATCTTTTAGTGTGCTTTATTGTAAACCATCCAGACAGCTTTGGAAATCGGGTGGTTTAAATACTTTAATAAATAAATAAAATAAATAAGCCCTATTAAAACCAAACTGTGCCTGCAGGGACCATGGAAGGAAGGGGACAGGAATGTTAGCCTAATAAAATTTTGGAACCAAATGCTCAGTCTGTTTGTGTGTGTCTCCAGTAATTCCAAAAACAACCCTCACAAACTTTACAAACACAGCTTTGGAAACAGGAAATGATTATCAGTGAATGAAATGTACAACATGCAGTGTACATATATGGATTTTGAAGACCCCCTTCCACATAATGTTTATAATATTTCTGTATTTATGCTGTTGTAAAATACTTCTAAATTGAATAGTCTTTTCAACCACATAGAAAATATAGAAATATAATTGAATATAGAAATATATATTATACATACATAACACATACACATACATAATATACATACAAATATATACATACACGTATAGTCAAATATATTTATTTACTTATTGTATTTCTATCCTGTTTGCTCCTGTTGAAACCAGACAGCAAATGTTAACAGTAATAAACCAAACCACTTCAATGAAATAACAATAATCAATAAAATAAGACATCATAATGCATCATGAATAGCAGACATACATAAGCCGCAAACAGTCGTAACTTCTGTCATACAATATCTGGGCATCAGTGTTAAAAATGCAATTTTAATGAGGAGAAGACTTAAACATAAAAGTGTTTTAAGGTCTTAAAACCAGCCATAGAGGAAACATCTTGGGTGAAAGAGTTTCGCAAAGCTGGACACCTACCCCCCAAAGACCCTTATCTTGATAATTTCCAAACAGGCCTCCCTCCATGACAGCACCAACAGTCAACCCTTAAAGGGTATTCAAAGCTTTTGTCTCACAACATATGGGGGAAGCTGTTCCTCAGGTGGGTAAGAACCAAACAGTGTAGAAATTTACCTATCAGTTTGAGCCCTTTGCATTTAATTCAGGCATCTACAGGAAGCCAGAGCAGGTGTCATATACTCCTGATGGGAAATCACATATGGAAACCTGGCTGCTGCATTTTTGAGCCACTACAGTTTCCCATTTTTCTTGAAAGGCATCCCCATATAGAGCAATAGTCTAACAGGAGGTCACCAACACATGGCTCTAGGTGATGGTACATGAACATAATATATTGTACCACTGATTCAGATCATTCCCATTTAAACAGGTTTTTCATGGCATGTGAATCCTGTATATCCCTAAATTCATAAATCATAACCTGTCATCAGAAATCATAGTTCTGAGTCATGCCCAAAAGGAGTCTTTAAAAGTTAATGTATCAATGAAGATTATGATTTGAACGTTATATGAAAGACTTATTTGTTTTTATTAAATTGCTTTTATATTGAAGCGCTGGGAGTTCAAACATCCACAACCATTTCTGCGTACTCGTGAATTCCTGTGGCAAGAAGGACACACAGCATTCTCTACTTATGAAGAAGCAGCTGAAGAGGTACCATACACTAAGTGATTTTAATAAAGCATCGCTTGTTTGTCAAGAGTTTCAAAGGATAATTCCAAAACATTCACCTAAATATTACAGAGCAATTTTACATATAGAACAAACATTTTTTAAGTTTTGTGTATACACTTTTTTGTTTACGGTGGGTGAAGGTATATGTCTAGATAATCTATTGGAATGGACAACCATAACAGATTTAATAAATCATCGTCATCGTCATCATCCTAAAAAAAGCAGGCTTATCACCTCCAGGAAGCTTCTCTGACAGCAGCATCTATGGAAACTGCAGAGATCACATAAATGCCATCATTACATACTTGTGTCTTAACATCTGATGCAGGTATGTAAGTTGCAGCATTTGCATGATGACATCGCATATGTTATCATTTTTACCCCACATGCAGGTGCCCATGCTTCCTGGATGAGAACAATGATTTGATAAATTAATGAATTGTTTTATGCTTTTGAGAATACATGCAATGCAATAGTCAGTCTAGTTGTATTTTCCTTCCCGATGCTGTGAGGTTTACAGTAATATGCCATGACTTACTTGCCCTTCTTGGTGCTTGTAAAATCAACATATTTTAAAAGTGGATTCTATTGAAGATGTAAATCCTATAGAAATATAATTGCAAAGTTAAACAAAAATCACATTCAGATTAGGCATTGGGCTGTGAAGTTCAAGAATAACTGAACATTTCACTTTCAAAAAATTTTTGCATTATCCACTCTGTACAACAATTTAAATCTGCAATTAATAGCAAATTCTTAATCAGTGCTACTAAGTTTGTATCCAGTTGAGAATCCTTGGGTTTTATAGGACACTATTAAATGTTAAAATAACCCTTTAAGTATATGTACTTAGAAAGCTAAATACCTGCTCATCTTTTTGCTTGCTAGGTATTGCAGATTCTGGATCTATATGCTCGGGTATATGAAGAACTTCTTGCAATACCTGTTGTGAAAGGAAGAAAGACAGAAAAAGAAAAGTTTGCAGGTGGAGATTACACCACAACAGTTGAGGCATTTATATCTGCCAGTGGGCGAGCTATCCAGGTACAGTACCAAATTCATTGTATGCCATATATGAATATATAGAAAGTGGCTGAATGCTTTTTATTTTCTTGTACTGTATTATAGGGAGCAACATCTCATCACTTAGGACAGAATTTTTCAAAGATGTTCGAGATTGTCTTTGAAGATCCCAGAATACCAGGAGAGAAGCAATTTGCTTATCAAAACTCTTGGGGCATTACAACTCGTACCATTGGTGTTATGACCATGATTCATGGAGATAACATGGGTTTGGTGCTGCCACCTAGAGTAGCATGTTTTCAGGTGAGTTAAAAAAAATCCTCGATGCACATATTTTTTTCCCAAATAATTTTAATAAGAATTATAAATGAAAGGAATAAAAGCCAATACAAAATACAAAACATCTAAACAGAATACTACAAAAGAAAGGAAAAAAAAGGGGAGGGATGTGGAAAAGAGAAAGAAAAGAGAGAAAAGAAAAAGAAAAAAGGAGCAACTTCCCCCTTCATCCCAGCAAGTAAAGACATTTTTAATAGCCTATCACCATCTCTAAATACAATATAATCTCTCTTCTCCCCATAGCTCATTGCTTAAGTAAAAAAAATCCAAATGCTTCATTAATCATTCTTTGTCAGCAAAGAACGATTAACTATTTTCTTCTTTTAGCCCTGATCAAACCAACCAACCTTGTATTCTTTCCCAGAGTCCTTTGAAACCTTAACAGAGCTCTTTTCTATATCCAGTAAGAAAAAAATGATCCAAATCAGTTTCCTGGTTTGATACCTGTACATGTCCTTTAGGAAATAAGTCATCCATCAGCTCCATTTGTGTTACATTTAAGTCCCCCTTCCAAGTAATTTCACAGACATCCATTGCAACTTGTTTTTGTTCTATAACTTCATTACAACACGCTCTGTCTATCTTGTCAAGCAGTTGATCCATTCTATTAAGAAGCTTAATAGAAAGATATTCAAAAGTTTTCAGTATAGATTTCTGCTCCATATTTTTTATCCTCTAACTCCCTTTAGTATCCAACAATTCAAGGTCTCATTATTGGAAAAAAAAGGCAGTTTCCTTATCATAAAAAAGCCAAAACAGTCACCATTTTCTTATGAGAAAATTCCAAATCCCTCATGCCCCTTAATCCATTGTTAACTTTCCAAAATCCATATACTAAGCACCCTTTTGCTGCATAGTCCAAAAAATCATAGATTTCAAAACTTTTAAAATCAAATTTACACCATCATCGTCTTAGGAGGAGGAAACTCACCCAATGAATACAGTGTAGCCTTGCTGGTCTGAAGGGTCTTAATCTCTACAGTAAACAGTAAAAATAATCCAAAAAAATGATTAAGAAATGAAGTTTGGTTGAACTTAATATCTGTAAAAGGCTGCTTTGTGAGTATGAGCTTGATGTAATCCCAACTCCCAACCACTCCACTCATAAGCTGACCGCAAAATGGCAGTTTCTGCAGTCTACTCAAAAGTAGTGGCTGTCCGGAGTCATGTGGATAATCTCAATGATTTCCCCTTCTTCTGGAGACATTTTGCCGGTCCAGATCCAGCATCCATCCGTGATTCCTGTTGCAAAACTGTCCTGCTAAGAAGCAGGATGTCAGCTCGCCATGGCGCTCATGGGAAGTCCTTCTTTTGACAATGGCAATTTACCTTTGTATTGTCAAAGGCTTTCACAGCCGGTATACGAAGGCTGGTGTGGATCTTCCGGGCTGTGTGGCCATGTTCTGGAAGTTCTGTTTCCTAATGTTTCGCCAGCATCTGTGACTGGCATCTTCAGAGCGCAGGAGCACAGACAGGAGCAGTCCTCTGTGCCCAGGATGGTGTGACCTTTTTGTGGGTATTTATAGAGATCTGAAGTGGGGGGGGGATTGGGGGTGGGGGGGTGGGTTCATGAGTGGCTGCTTGTTTTGGTATCAGAATATCTGTGTATCTTCCTGTGGGTTAGGCAGGGTTTTTTCTTCTATTGAATTGTTAACGAGTGGCTGCTGAGGGTGATTAGCATGTTCATTGTGTGAGCTGTTCGCATGTCCTGGTGGTTGAGCTGAGTTCGTTGACGTTTTGCAGGCTGTATTTTTCAGGATTGGTAGCCAGGTTTTGTTGATTTTTAGACTCTCCTCTTTTTTATTGAAACTGTGCTGGTGTTTGTGAATCTCAATGGCTTCCCAGTATAGCCTGGTATAGTGGCTGTTGGTGTTGTCCAGTATCTCTGTGTTTTCAAATAGGATTTTGTGTCCAGTGTGCCTGAGAGCATGTTCAGCATGTTCAGTTCGTTTACCCCCCACCCCAGCCCCTCCAACCCCCCCCAATCCCTCCCCCTTCAGATATCTATAAATACCCACAAAAGGGTCACACCATCCTGGGCACAGAGAGAACTGCTCCTGTCTGTGCTCCTGCACTCTGAAGATGCCGGTCACAGATGCTGGCGAAACGTTAGGAAACAGAACTTCCAGAACACGGCCACACAGCCCGGAAGATCCACACCAGCCTTCACAATTTACCTTTTCTTTTTTTCCTTGCCATTTTCTAGAAAAAGGGATCTAGACAAACTAGGTTCAAGCCATACTTGTCCTGAAGTCCCACTGACTTCAGTCAGTTGTAATTACATGTCCTGTAAATTTTAGGAAATCCTAAATGTCCTTAATTAAGTCCTAATTAAATTTGGGTTCAATCCTTCAACAATCCGCAATTAAATTTGGCTAGGGAAAGCTATATTCCATCATTCAAGGAATGGTACAGGGGCAGCGTTCTATCTAGTACCACAAGGGTGCAAGGAAGGCCATGTACCATATGTAGTGCCATCATCTTTGTGCCGCTGTGGCATCAGGGAAAAGTGCAAGTAGCTGCAACTATTTGTGATGCTATTGCATTCTATAATTGGCTTGAAGTTTTATAGTAGAGAAGTAGAGAAAAAAGAGGCTGATGTAGAGACTCTGGTTTTGTATAAAGTAATCCTGATGTTCCTGTTGCTCGTCAGCAAATTGGTCCGATTGCCATACATCATTGTTGCTTGTTTACGTGTCTTTATGTGCTTTAATATGTAGGTGCAAATGAAAAGTAAAATTGCAGTCAATTATTAACCTGAGGAAAAAATTGTTTAAAAGATACTAGTATTAGGAAACAGAGAGTTGTTCAGAAATGTATTCGGTTCCAAGTATGAAAGTTGAGAATATATATATTTACAATACTTTCTCTTTGAGTTGGATAGGAATTATAAAAGGGAAACATAATTAATAAAAGAAAAATGCATGGGAGGATTAGCATGATATGGTGAAAATATTGACAACATATTTTGTTTTTTGTATCCATTCCCTTTGGATCAGATAGTTTGGGTGATTTTCCACAGTTTTTGGATTGTCTTCCTTAAAAATTATAAAATAAAAATCCATCCTGCACATTTCATATCTGCATATTATAATCCTTGCAAATAGTACATTAATTAATAGAGCTATGCAAATCTTTGGAAAACATAAAAGTGTATACATAAGTACTTCATTTTTTCCAGGGTCATGCAGCTCCTTTAAAAACTGCTCCTCATACATGTGGCTGCATAGCAACTTCATTTAGTGAGAATTTCTTCTGTCTAGCTTTATAACTCTGAATCCTTATTCAGGTGGTGATTATTCCCTGTGGTATCACTAATTCCCTTTTGGAAGAAGAGAAGGAGGCTTTACTGACCAAATGCAATGAATACTGTAAGAGATTACGTATTGCTAATATCCGTGTGCGAACTGACTTGAGAGAGAACTATTCGCCTGGCTGGAAATTCAACCACTGGGAGCTTAAGGTAAATATTTTAATTCTGTTCTCTTCTGATTAATTCTTTATTGTCAGGCTTTCTTCATCTATGTAATTTGTTGTTAGAAGTATATATAGAAAATAAATGTAAAAATCAGTATATACTGATAAATCAAACTTTTTTTATGAGTACATGCTGTCATCTGTTATTTGGAGGGGACTCATCCATTCCTGAGTGTCTGTGGAATGAGCATTTCCATCTGTCAATATATTATATATTACCTCACTGCTGAGACTTGGAAAAAGTAATATTTTTGTTGGTATAAGTAAAGTTTCATGATCTGTCCTTAGTGGAACAGGTTCCTTAATATTGGCTGTTGGATTGGAGAATAATTTGCAGAAAATGTTACATTTTGATAGATCTAAGCCTGGGAGTCTTCAACATAACCCAGAGCAGTGTTTTACCTTTTATGTTTTGCTTAAGAAGGTCTGGAAAATGTGAAGAGGAGCAAAACACTCTTTTTGTGACTTTTTGATTTATAGGGTGTTCCAGTCAGGCTTGAAGTGGGGCCACGAGATATGAAGAATCATCAGTTTGTGGCTGTTAGACGGGACACAGGAGAAAAGTTGACTTTTTCTGAAAACGAAGCAGTGGACCAGCTCAGACATGTTCTGGAAGAAATCCACACTAACCTTTATAACAGGTTAAACTTGGGGCTGGGGGAAAGGGAGTGTGACAGAATGGAGAAGATAAACACCATCTGCTGTCCTATCACATGATTTCAGACATATAAACTAGACTTGTGGGTAATAAATGAAAGATAAGAAAAGAACCAGATAAGGGCATTTCAATTCCAATCAGAAGATTAACTTGCATAAAACAGCTGGGCCATCTCTGAAATTCATACAGTCCAGAGAATAAGTAGAATGCTCTGATTGGTCTTTCATATAGCTGGAGATCAGACTATTGGATAGGTGCCATCATGTCAGGACATATTCTGTGTGACAGACAAACAGCTATCTGCAAGTCCAAGTCCAGAGAGCAGGACCTGCCCTGAAGGGCATGCATGCTTGGGAGACTGATTTAATTAAATTTTTATTTAAAGAATTTTAGCCCTTAGTTGTTCAAAGCTTTGTATACCAGTACCTTAAATCTGATTTGCAGGCTGACAGCCAGTGTTGATCCTTTTAGCACAGATGTAATACATATATAGTATACATATATGTAATACATATATAGTAAAGTACCAAATCAGCAGTCTAGCAGCTATAATCTGTACTGGTTGTACTAAATACTTCCGTAGAATGAGACTTGGTTACACTTCTATGTGGGACTTTCATGTGGATTTAATATATGGGAAAAAATTTAATGTATTAACTTTTCAGGTGCATATTCAAGAAAACTTGAATATGAGAGAATTATAAAAGATTGCTTAATTCAATCTTTTAAACAGTCTGGTTCAGTACACTTATACATTATGTGTTCATTAACTGGACTGAATGTTTTCTTTATCTTAGAGCTGCTGAAGATCTTAAGAGTCATATGGTGGTGGCCAATTCAATGGAAGAGTTTCAGAAAGAGCTTGATTCAGGAAAGGTAAATAATTTGCCATTGTAGTGGGCTAAGAGTCCATTCCTATGCATTCTTACAGATCTAGTGATCATAGTAAATGCAGTAAAACATGCATTCATATTTTTTTTAAGTAAATCAAGTTATGTGTAAGTGCTAGAGTTCTGGAAGCTTTCTTGATCCTGGAACAGAATATTCTGGAGAATTCTGAAATGTTCCAGTTCTCTCCAAACCATGAAGCTCCTCCCAGACTATGCTGTCCAGTTTGCTGATTACCAGAGGTAAATTGTCAGAGCTGGAATGGTGCAAAAGTGTTCTAGGGGTGGCCTGGCCCTGAAACAGAACTTGGAATACCATGTCTGGAACACCTCCAACTGCTTCAGTTTGGGAGAATTTACTTCTGGGAACTGCAAAACATCCCCTGGAACATCATGATGCAGAAGGAAGTTTGGCAGGTCTGGAGAGAAACTAAACATTCTGGAGTTCCCAGCATGTTCCAGTCCCAGAGGAACAAGCTTTATGCATCTCTAGTAAGGACATGATTCACATAAACTAGTTCAGGAATTGCAGATTTTGTTGTAAAGACTACAGTGTTTTTAATTATAAATGAAGAAGAATGAATAATGTTTAATCAAAATTCCTTTCATGTGAAATAAAATTTATAGGATAAGCAATCAGCCAACAGGTTGATTGTTTAGTTATTCATTTTATAATGTGTTTATCTATTAGATTTAATTAATACAGAAGCTGCAGTTAGCCATGCTGAGTATTTTCTCTCAAGTGAGTTCCTGTCAACCATTTTCCTCACCAGATTGCTAATTCTGGACTATAGGACATCTCAATGATATGGAGATGTTTCTCTTTTATCAGAGTGGCAGTGGATGTGAACTATGGCAAGCAGTTGTTGACAACAGCTTTATCAGAAAGATAACATAGGAGTAGCAACTTTCTTTCTCTCTGCCTTTTCAAAACATTTGTACCTGTAAAGGTGAATGCAGTCACCCCACCATTAGAACATTTAGGGACAACTGTCTTTATCAGCAGAAAAAAAAAACACAGGTTGAATGTCTGAACAGACTATGTAATAAATCCAATGAGAATAATTGTAAAATAATTTAAAATTAAATAATTAATGCATTCAGTTCATAGAACACACTGCTTGCGTCAAGAAACTATTTCTATCTGATTTAAATAGAGAGCATCAAGTGCATGAAAAGATATCAAATGACAAGAGGTTATTGGAGCTGATATGATACAGCAATAAAACACTTTTCATTGCAATAAAATATTGCCTTTGGTTTACAGTATGCAAAGTACTCTAAGGCAGCACTGGCCTATTTGGCATAACATGTAAAAAGTAACTTTCTTTAGGATAAAGAATAGCCTTGACAGTGTGGTAGGTAGGTAGGTAGGTTGGTAAGTATGCAGGTATGGAGGTATGCATATATTCTTTCAATATATAAGGCCACCTCAATTAGAATTGATTAGATATAATATTCCCAATAGATAATGTGATACACAGTGGTAAATAATTATATCTTCAAATACATTTCTAGTTCTCTCAAGGACTAGACTGTTATGTAGTCCACAGAATGTCTTACAGTGAGTAGGAGTTTCATATAGTCTGGTACTGCCAGTTATTCCACTGTAAAGCATTTGATAGGAACTGAGACATTTATATGAGTGTAAAACTTTCTGGTTGTTTAGGATGAATTTTGTTATTCATAAATTGATTTCTTTGAAATTCACACAGTTCTTTGGTTGGTTGTACTTCACTGCATGTCTCCAAATGTGCTCTGAGCAGATTTGGGGGGAAGAACAGAGAGTTTGATCCACTAGCACTGTTTTACTCCACTGACAGATGTAGATAGAACTTTTATGTACTTCGAGTTTGAATCAATTTTTGTTTCTGTCAATTTAGGATTTATATAAATTGGAATGAATCTTGGTCACAAAATGAAACTGAATTATAAGAAATTATTAACTTTTCTACATATTAAATATGGGCTTGTTAAATTTCAAATGTAGCAAATGCATGTAAAGCCTTTATGACTGGAAAACAAACATTATGTAATGCATATTTATTGAGAAGTAAGCAGTAAGCATTTGAGAACTTGTAATGCTTTCTCTATTACCTGTATCAAGAATCAGTACATCGTTATATTAAAGATCTTTTTATTTTAGTATTTATTAGCTGAAACCGTCTGGGTGGTTTACAGTAAAGCACACTAAAAAATATAGAGTGAATAAAAGCATATACAATAAAATGCAAAATAAAAACTCCATATAAAGTAGGCAGCTGTATTCAGAGACCAAAACAATATAACTTAAAATGCAATTAAAAGCCAGTTAAAAAGCCTGGGAAAATAGAAAGGTCTTCACCTGGTACCAAAATTATACTGGTGTAAGTGCCAACCGAGCCACTCTGGGGATGGAGTTCCATAAATGGGGTGCCACCAAAAAAGAGGCTCTCCCCCTCACAGAGGCCCACTCCCCCTTCTTTGGTAGGGGAACCTGGAGGAGGACCTCATTAGATGATAGGTTTGGATAGGTTTGGATAGGTACATATGGGAGGAGGCGCTCTTTCAGGTAACCTGGTCCTATGCTGTTTAAAGGTCAAAACCAGCACTTTGAATTGGGTCTGGAAATAGACCAGCTGAAGAGCAGGCATAATATGTTCATGTTGGCCAGTCCTGGCAAACAGTCTAGCCGCTCTATTTTGAACCAACTAAATTTTCTGGACTCTTTTCAAAGAGCTTTGTACAATGAATCCAACTGGGAAAGTCACCACACAGTGAATAACTGTTGCAAGGCTGCCTCTGTCCAGGTAAAGTCACATTTAGTAAATCAGTCAAAGTTGATTAAAGGCACTCCAGGCCACCAAACAACCTGGGAATGGAATCAGTGTAGTATAGTCCCTCCACATCCCAAATCTGTTAGCCTGTCCAGGATTATATCATGGTTGATACTACTGAAAGCTGCTGAGAGTTCATGAAGGAAAAAAAACAGGGTCATGCTTCCCCTATCTTTTTCTGGCATAGGTCATCTCACAGAGTGACCAAGGCAGTTTCTGTTCTATATCCAGGCCTGAAATTGGATTGAAATGGATCTAGAAAATCGAAGAGCCTGGAGATCTTTATATGATTCATGTAACATTCTTCAGAGTATCATTGTGTCTCTCACATAAACAGAACTGGATCCAGACAAAGTTAGTCAACTGTAGTATCATTTAAATTGATGAGATTTGGAGCATTCATTACCGTTTTTCATGTTGATTTCTATCAGGACCCAAGTGTGATTAATTTAGTTTGGCTCCAGTAAGTACACTGTGTGAAGACTTAATAACTTGGTTAAAGTGGGTTGATTCAATATAGTGTTATATTGAATGAAATAATTCCAGTGAGTATGCTAATATGTTAAATCCAATCTTCTTCACTACTCTTCTACTGCATCTTCCAGTGCAGTAATGAATATATAAATTGCTTCAACGCTTACTATAATATAATGTATTAGAGACAGCACATTATATCTCAGAATACTAAATTATTGAAAATATTTGCATAGACTTTTTTTTATTGTTAAATGTAAAAGATAAACTTTATGTTGTCTTGTCACATCTGGAAAATGCATTGAAAGTTTTAAAAGTTATTAGAGCAGTATGGATATCAAATTTTGAAAAACAGAATCAGGAATTAAAATGGGAATTTTATCTTTTATCTTCCATTGTTTTATGAAAATAAGGATGATCTCTAAATTTGTCTCTTTCCAATGTTTACTTTTCTGATTGAGAAGACTGGAATTTCCCCCCAGATTCTGTGGCCTAATTTGGTGTTTGATCTCACCAATAAGGGATGCCTTTATGCTTTCATTAGGTGTGCATTTTAAAGTCTTACTGGATTTAAAGAAAACACTGAATGAATCTAATCAGTTGTCTCTGTACTGAATATACAAAGACAATTTATAAGCGTGGAGTCAGTGTGATTTCTTTTAAGATAGCTAGAGTCATTTTAGCTCTTTGGTATTGCAAAACTGAATAGACAACCACTAAAGCAATAGAGGTTATTGCAATTTAATAAAACTTTTATTTAAAAAGTAACTCTTGCTGCATGAACTTTAAAATATGTGTATGTTCTCCTTATTTCAGATAGTGCAGATTCCTTTCTGTGGAGAAATAGAATGTGAGGATTGGATCAAAAAAACAACTGCCAGGTAAGAGAGAGTTGTGTTATGTATATGAGTGAAAGAGAAAGAGATTTTAGAATGTATATTTTTCAATTACAATATATTTTATGCATTACAGTTTGAAAACCAGTAAGAAAAGTTTGCAAAAATTTGCATGTGTGACCAATATAAAGAATTATCTCATGAAAAGTATGATCTGTGTAAAAAGATGGTGACATGCTTTGACAATGGTGAACATAAGTAGTGCCCTGTTGTATTGGACCCCTGGCCCATCTAGTCCAGCAATCTGTTCTCATAGTGGCCAACAAACTGCACAAAGAAGCCCAATAGTCTCCCAGCAGATGGCCTTCAGAGGCAGTCACACAACCTTGAAGGCAAATAGTCACTGATTCCCATGACTTCCATGAATTGGTTCAACCCTTTTTTGAAGCCAGCCAAGGTCAACTGGAAGTGTAGCATTAGTGAGTAACTATGATCCTTGGAGCTTTCGCACATGAACATCCATTGTTCCACTTGATCGGTAGTCATCGGGGGGAGAAAGACAGGATCAGAAATTTGCTGTAACCTATACTGAACTAGTTTGGTATTATATACATCTTAGCTACCAAACAGTAGACTACTCCTTCAACTTAGCAATCCTCTCCTACAACTCTATGTAGAAATTCTGACTTTTATGCTGTTTGGGAGAATGTAATTAATTTGCTTTGTTTAAAGATGTTTAACTTTTGCAAGGCAAGCACAAACTAGTTCATACATGACAACTTCTAGCTCACAAGTGTAGGCTGCTTCAAAATAAATTAGGTGGGAATTTTACAAAACTGCTTTCTGTTTCAGAGATCAAGATCTTGAACCAGGTGCTCCATCCATGGGAGCAAAAAGTCTCTGCATCCCCTTTAAACCACTGTGTGAGCTGCAGAATGGGGCAAGATGCATCTGTGGCAAAAACCCTGCAAAGTTTTACACTCTCTTTGGACGTAGTTATTAAGCTGCTATTGGAAATGCTGGTTTCCTTATATTTCAACTCAACTTTTTAAATTAAAGACTGAGATGATACTATCCAGGTTTTTGTTGTTACTTTTTAAAATAGCAACTAACAAAGCCATAGAGAGTCATACCCCTTCAGTGAAACTTGCAGTATTGCACAAACCTTTCTGTATACAGTATCTCTATAATAAATAAGTATTGTCATCCATCACTTGTCCTCTTTTGTACTCATGAAGAAAACTTATCTGTCTAGTGGGTAATCATAGAGGTGGAAAGGAGGTGTGAGAATATTACCTAATATTACCTCTCCTTCCATTAGAGAATCTCTGACTGATGACCATCCAGTCTTCATTTAGAATTCACCGCTTCATATGGTAGCCTGTTCTACTTGCTTACTATTCATATAGTCAGAAAGTTCCTTCTGACATCTAGCCTGAATCTATGTTCTTGTAGTTTTAATCCATTGTTTCTAGTCCTGCTCTCTGGGTAATATAGAATAAGTCCACTCCTTCTATATGACAACATTTCAGATATGAAGACTACTGTAGTATTCTATCGTCCCTCAGTTGTCTTTTCAATAGGCTAAAATTACCCAGATTCTTTAACCTCTCCTCATAGAAGTTACATACCAAGACTCCTTACCATCTTGGTAGCTGTCTCAATAGACATCCTCTGAACCTGCTCCAGTTTGTTACTTTTTGAATATATTATGCAAATGAAATGTATTACCAAAGTTCATGTGGTGATATACTTGAACATTTTTAAACCAAAGATTTCTCTTTGTATCTGTTCTTGCATCAGAGTCATGTGCTGTGTATAACAGTCAACTGCCATATTTCATTACATTACAGTATATAATTAGTGTAAGTTCAATACATTGTTAGGAAGTGAATGGTAGGTGACAAATGATCAATTTCTGAAAAGTCAAGAATCTTTCAAAAATCATGTCAACACTAACATCTTGAATACATTTATTTATACATAAACTTATTACAAAAGTATGGCACAAGTACATAATGACTAGTTCAAAACCAATTAACAAAATACATAAAACCTTAAAACATAATATCAAAGAAATAAAGTTCAGTGATTTTCTCAGATTTCCTTCTAAGACAATATTTGTGAAATTATACTCAATTTGTAAAAACCATTAACTATCAAGAATCTCAAAATGACTATATGGGTTTTCCCTTAAGAGATCCTAGTCAGTAATTTACTTCTTCCAGAATAAATGTATGACTATTAAAATCATGAAGCACTGATTCCAGTTTGAAATAATCTATTTTACTGAACTATGTCAGAAATATTTATGTGCAAAAGCTTCCATATGACTAGAAAATAGCAGGAACTCTTTATGAGCATTCTAGCATATTTATTGGGGAGGTTTACCTTAATGATATTACTTGGAAAATTTAAAATGTAATGTTTTCTATATATATACATGCAAAAAAAAAAAAAATCATTCCAGCAATGTGTTTCTGTTTCAGACATATGTGGTCTTGTTCAAATGTGGTGGGTCTTTACTGGAGACCATACAGTTAACATATATTACATATATCTCAGATGTGAAATGCGCATCAGCTGTAACTTTTTTAAAAGTTTTGTGACGGCCCATTAATCTTAAGGGGAAAAATTGTTAATGTGATTAGATTAACAATACTTAGAGAAAAGACCTAGAGTTAAATTAACAATTTTACAAGATTCAAAGTTTGAGAAAAGCATGGAATTCCATAAGGAAAATGATGAAGCCCAACAATTTCACAATCAGCCTCTCTTTCAAATGCTTTCCATCCTAGAGACAATTATAGTAAGAAAAAAGTAATTACATATACAGTTAATGGTTCACTGAGACTCCATGAACAGATTAAAACCATAGCAAGAATTACGCAGTGAAGGCTGGAATATACCATAGGTGATGAAGATTAAAATCTGATTTTAAGAATGAGGAAGGGATATTAAGAAAAATGAGAGAATTTGAAATGCTCATATAAAACCATCTGCTAGGCCGCATATATATATTCCTACTCAGATATAACATGGAGACAGAGCAAATAAAAAATTGCATGATAAAATGGATGTGAAACTTTTAAACAGTTACAATACAATAAACGGGAAGAATTATGGACTAAATCCGTAAAATTCACTCCAAAGTTATAATTTAAAAGAAAACTGGTATAAAATGTTTTCAGATAGTATACAACTATGTTAATAATTTCCAAGATAGATAAATCATACAATAAGAAATATTGAAAATGCCGTGAAACAGAAGGAACCTTTTGCCACATGTGGTGGACGTGTAAAAAAAAACTCAGAAGAATTGGAGAGATAGACATCGTACCGTTCAGAGAATTCTGGAAAATAAACTTGAAATGAAATCACAAATGCTTTTACTAGGTATAATTCCAGAGTATATCAACAAGAAGCATCACAACTTACTCAGATACACGCTCACAGTTACGAGAATAAACTTTGCCCAATATTGGAAGTTACAACAGTGATGGTATCTGATTGGGAACCTAAACATGGAAAACACACAGCAATGACAAAATTAACAGCATTCATCCACAACAGAAGTTGTGGAATTCAGTTTAAGCAGAAATGGCTTCCAAATACACAATACGTCAAGCAGCAAGGTAAACACAGTTACAGTATGGTTTCTAAATGTTTATAAATATTGCAATTTGGTTAGAGTATAAAGATGGGGGAAATTGTATTGTTGAAGGCTTTCACGGCTGGAATACGATGGCTGGTGTGAGTCTTCCAGGCTGTGTGGCCGTGTTCTGGAAGTTTTGTTTCCTAACGTTTCGCCAGCATCTGTGACCGGCATCTTCAGAGGGCAGGAGCACAGACAGGAGCAGTTCTCTCTGTGCCCAGGATGATGTGACCCTTTTGTGGGTATTTATAGAGATCAGCGAGGGTCCCTGAAGGGGGGGGTGGGGGGGTTGGGTTAACGAGTGGCTGCTTGTTTTGGTGTCAGCAGTACCTCGGTTCACAAACTTAATTAGTTCCATGATTCTGGTCGTGAACCGAATTGGTCACTAACCAAATCAAATTTCCCCATAAGGTTCAATGTAAATAAGGTTAATCCGTTCTAACCCCTACGAACGTGGTTGCCAACCGAATTGGTCGCCAACCGAATCAAATTTTCCCATAACGTTCAATGTAAATAAGGTTAATCCGTTCTGAACCATATGTATATATATTTTTAACTACAAAAATATGAAACGAAGTACAGTACAGTACAATATAAAGAGGGAGAACACTAACCTTGCTTGAGGCGACACCAAAAAGCTTCACAGCAAGTGTCTGTCTGCGACCGCGATCTCACCTAGAGGAAGCCACGACCACGTGTCAGGGCAGGGAAGATGGCCACGGGTTGTGTTCGTCACCTGATGTGGAGTTTGCGAACGAAAGCAAAATTTTGCGAACGCTGCTGTTCGCGAACCGAATTGTTTGTGAACAGAAGCGTTCGTGAACTAAGCTATTACTGTATACCCATTTAGATTGACCCAGACTCCAGAGAGACACAAAAGTACTGGACCCTGGGCCAGGTGGTTTCTATATATCTCCCTGTAAGGGATGGGGAGACTTTTTATTTTGTAAAACAAAGGTATTCTATAAAACTGATGTGTAAAAATTATACATTTATATATGAGTGCTTCCTATTACCTTTATCCTATACTCTCTTCTGTTACCATTGCTATTACAATGTTTCCTCTATACAGATAGTCCTCATTTAGCAACTACAATTAGGACCGGCAACTCACTTGTTAAGTAAAGCGGCTGCTAAGCGACTGTGCTTACAATTTTACTTCAGCTTTCCTTTGTTTTACAGACCTGTGAAGGTCATAAATGCAAGAATTGGTCACAAAGTTACTTTTTCATCATTGTTGAAACTGGGAACAGTCACTGTAAGAGGCAGTTGCTAAGTAAGGACTACCTGTACTATACCCTACACTAATACTGTTATACAGCAATGTGTCCTTCTTACAGAGCCTGTTCTATCTTTTTTCCTCTCTCTGGGATGTTTTCTATTTTTTTTTTCTCTGTTAATGGCTAGCATGTAGAGCTCTTGCACCTTTCCACATCGTGCTTTGCCTTGCTGGGCCTCCATACTTCTTATTTTTTTTCCTCTGGACTGCCATTCCCTCTGAAGGAAAAATGCCTCCTTTCTTTTGGCTGCTGCATGTCTCTGTTTACTGGTGGCTCTGGAGCTCCAAAACCCTCCTGTGTCTCCTCCCACAGCTGTGTCAAAGTTGCTGTTTCTTGGCAACTCCGCCGTGCTGATGCTGGGGAAAAAGCCCAAACCAGAGGGAAAGAAGGCAGCATGGCTGCCTGCAGTTACCTTCAGCAGCCCGCTCTTCCACAGAAGCAGATTTAATTCTGGAGGTTAACGTTTAGAAGATAAGGCACAAATATAGATTAGTTCCAAAGGAAAATTATAGCGGAGGGCAAGATTTTTTCCTTTTTTTTTTTAGCATTGGAAAATGTGACACACTCTTGCGTATATGTATATTTACCTGAAACTTTTTCTATTATATTCGTTTTTACTGTGTTATCCCTATACCTTGAAGTAATATTTTCCAAAACCTGAAGTTGGAGTTAATAGATGTTTTTGGCATAGAGTATAAATGCCAGAAAAGGACACACAAAAACTACATTTGTCATCTGCTCGCTTCAAATTTGTATGTATTTTTATCTTTGTTTATAAATGATGCTTTAATAAATCTTCAAGAAAAAAAAAATTTTTAAATGCAACACGCAAATATTGCCCTTTTCTCCCTCACCTAATTCTGTTGTTTTAATGTCTTAAAAATTAGGGCATTTCCCTCCCATTATCAGTTTGATCAAGAGGGCCAAGAATTGGATGAATGAACTGCAGTATCATTAAAGTAGAATTGTTCTGAATCTGCCATTGATTCCTTTAAAGCTGTATTGACTCTCCTTAGATATTTTCAAGGCAGTTGTAATTAGCTTTTATAATAATAATATCCCATCTTTATTTTGTACAACTCAAGGTGGGTTATGCAATGCTTCTTCCTCCTGTTTTGGAGGTTATGGAAACTGCCCTATGGAATGGCCTCCCTTTGAAGTTTAGACAGCTCCAATCCTGTTGGCTTTTTGGAAGGCCTTAAAAACATCGCTCTCCCTTCAGGCTTTAGGGTCAGGATGTTAGTGGAATCTAGTTTGTGGTTTTGCTCTGTGCCGATTGTGGCCTTTTCTATTGTTTTTGTTTTACCTGGCATTTTATTGTTTTCTCTTATTTTTGTGAGTAGGTTTCTGTTTTTACATTTGTTAGCTGCCCAGAATTAGATGATTAAGATGGGCAGCCACATAAATTCATATAATAAATAAACAAAAATTGTGGTTGATACTTAGCACAGTGTAGATTACATTGTTCTACGTTTTGTAAAATTATTTGGTAGAGCTTGTTAGTAATATATTCTTTATAATCATTGTAATGACCATTAAGTGGCATTGTTACTTAACTACTTCCCTTAATGAAAATGATGCATACCGTATTTTTCCGACAATAAGACGCCCCCATGTACAAGACGACCCCCATTTTTCCAACCCAAAATTAAGAAATCAATATTTTAAAGATAGTGCAGAACACATTTTTATTTAGTAATTAGTTAACATTGACCTGATACACTCGGTGGGAGGAGGTCCAAACCGTCTCTCTGCAGCTCTATTTCCAGGCTCTTTTGCATAACTGATTACATTCAAGCACGAGTGCCGATAGCTTCTCTCTGCAAAAGCCTTCCTCTAATTGGTTTGTTCAGCATCAGCTGACATCAGTTACATCAGGCTCGTGATTGGAGGAAGTCTGTTTGGGAGACAAGCTAGTTCACTCGTGATTGGAGGCTAGCAATAGGAGGAAGCTGCCTGCAGAAACAAAGTATGGGCAGTTTTGCAACAGCGAGGTTCTCTTCGGCTGACTTCCTTAAATAAGACGCCCTTCAATTTTTAGGGTAAGGATTTTAGAAAAAAGTATTGTCTTATAGTCGGAAAAATATGGTAGTTTCTGTAATGATGTTAAGCTATTTTAATATTGATTAACTATATTTCCTTTAAAATAGTTCAGTGTCATGATTTGAAGTTAGGTATGTGCAGAATTCCTCAATCTGGGAGCAGAATGCTCTGGAGATCTCTGGAATGTTCTGTTCTCCTCCATTCTATGCCAAACCTCCTCTCAACCTGGAACATTTTTCAGGTAATATTCTTGGTTTATCATTTGCATTTCCTTCTTAATTTTTAAAACTTCAGCCAGTTTCTTTTGTACATTCAGTAAAGCATCCTTTTCCAAATCATTCTCTTAGCCTGTGATTTGTAGTTCCACATTCTGTACTTTCTCTATCTTTTCAGATAAAATTTGTTCCACATCTGTCATTCCTTCATTAACATCTTTTAGACATAATCTATCCATAGAGCCAGATAACATTACTGCCAGTCTTGATATAGTAGTTACTAACTTCTGGCTTCATTCTTCAAAGATCTCCTTTAATATTTTGTTATTTGTTATAATGTTATAATATTTTGTATCATTCTGTAAGTCCCAGTATTAACTGATATCAGGCTTTGTATTTTTTTTTTCTTCTGCTTAAAATCTTTAGTCCCTTCTAGTGTCCAGTTTCGAAAACCATCATTTATCTTTTGTTATGACTTGCAATTGCCAGGATAACCAAAATAAGTCTGTTTCCCATGAGAAGTTCTTTATTTTTTATAGTTTTTTGTAGTTAATTCCAAAATCTTATAGTAAAAGTCAATATTCCAAATTTATTTGGACCCTTTGATGCTGAAAGTTGCCGGCCAGAAATGGCTGATGCTTCGGCAGTTCGAGTCCAGCCTTCGCGTTAACAGGGTGAGCTCCTGTTTCCTCCCCAGTTCCTGTCAACCCAACAGGTCGAAAACTCACATTAGTAGATAAATAGGTACTCTCACTCCGGTGGGAGGAAAAATGCTGGCAGCGCCTTGCACAGAGAGACGGGACCAGTTGCTGGTAAGTGCAAAACCGCGCTCACCCGAAAAGGGCCCGAAGCAACAGAAACCCCGCCTCCTGCGCTCGCCAGCTGGGCTATGCTCTAGGAAGGAGGTTCTGGCAAACCACTTCCGAAAAACAATTGCCTTGAAAACTGCAAGGATTTGTCCAGGCAGTCACTGCAGGGTCAGTAATGACTGAGTGCAGACAAAAAAAAAAAAATCTGTTTATAACTTTCTTAGATCAAAATCTCATTTAGCTTTTTGCTGTTTATTTCAAATTCTTTAAGTTCTTAAGCTTGTAATTAATTTTTCTTTTGTTCAGAGTTGAAGATAAA
Organism: Liasis olivaceus; assembly: GCA_030867105.1. NCBI lineage: Eukaryota > Metazoa > Chordata > Lepidosauria > Squamata > Pythonidae > Liasis > Liasis olivaceus. Next base: position 283,744,249 of record CM061349.1, read on the forward strand.
CTCACCCGATGAAGACTTTTCAAGCCTGTCATTCTGAAGGTCTCTAATAGCTTTAGAATAGTTAATAAGCATTTCTGAAAGCGATTAGAAAATGAGGTTTGTGAACTTAGTATCCTTTAAAAGTCTCTGCCATGGTTGCAAGCAAGATAGCTGATCCAGTCGTCTCCCAGCACTCAAATCCACAGAAAACCACTGTCCTGTGGTCTCCTTGCAAGGAGCAGCCATCCACAGCACATGTGGGCAATCTCCCATCCTCTCCTTTTCTGGAGAGGTTCCAGGGAACCAGTCTACTCACTGGTTCCTTAATCTTTTCTACAACCGTTGGCTCCACTTTCACAAAGCCATCTTCAGTTCGCCATACCTGCCCCGGAAGTCCAAGTATCATCAATATGCTGATGATATCCAGCTACATATCTCTGTCCCTGGCTATCCAAGTGAAGCTGTTGAGGTTGTGTCCCATGTCTGGAGGCTATGAGGGTCTGGATGAGGAAGAACAGGTTGCTGTTCAATCCTGCTAAGACTGAGTGGTTATGGGTTTTGGGTCCCCCAGATCCAAGAGTTGCAGAGTTTCCATCATTGGAACTAAAACATACTTTTAGTTTGAAAAATGTACTTCTAGAATTAGATGGGGAACCACAGGCTTTAGCTGAACTCTGGCAAGATTGAGTGGCTTTAGGTTTTAGGACTTAGTGGTTCTAGGACTATGCCATCTTTGGTACTGGATGGGGTTGCACTGCCCCACATGGACTGGGTGCACAATCTGGGGGTCCCCCTAGACTCACGACTTCTGTTGAAGAGCAGGTGGCAGTTGTGGCTAGGAGGACCTTTGCACAGCTTCATGTTGTGCTCCAGTTGCACCAGTTCCTGGATCGGGAGGCTCTGCTCGCAATCACTTATGCCCTAATCACCTCCAGATTGGATTACTACTGTAATGTGCTACATGGGGCTGTCCTTGAAGAGTATCCATAAGCTTCAACTGGTGCAAAATGCAGTGGCAGTTATATGTGCTCCTAGAACAGCACACATTACACTCTGCTCCATGAGCTGCATTGGCTGCCAGTTTGCTTCCGGGTCCAATTCAAGATGCTGGTTTTGAACTTTAAAGCCCTTCATGGCATGGGACTGGGTTATCTGAGGGGCCGCCTCTCCCTGATTACATCAACCCATCCCATTAGATCTGGCAGAGAAGGCATGTTGCAGGTACCATCTGCTAGGGACTTGCATTTGGTGGGTCCCAGGAGGGAGCCTTCTCTGGCCTGCCTTATGGAACATTCTCCCCCCACCCCCTGAAGTCAGGTTATATCCATCCCTGTTAATGTTCCAGAAGTCCCTCAAGACCTGGTTAAATCACCGGGCCTGGGGGTCCCAGGGAACCGGAGACATTCTCAGATAGCTCCACTATTATGGTTGATATACTCACTCTCTCCATTCTTGTGGTTTGCATATTTCTTATTTTTAATAATATTTAATTTTTAATAATGATTTATATATTTTTATAATGTTTTTATATATATTTGTTGTTTTATCTGATTGTTGTACACTGCCCAGAGTCATTTCTTATGAGATGAGCAGCCATATACATTTAATCAATCATCAATCAATCAATCAACTGACCTGGTTAAGTGTGCTGTGTGAATACAGTCTATAAAGTATTTTAGTAGATACCACCCTTGACTGGACAAACCTAAGGAAAGGAAACTAGGCTGAAATCTGGTTGTTTGCTCATGATGTGAAACACAGCACTAGCTGCTCCATCCCAGAGTAAGTCAATCCACTGGTGGGAATTTCTTCAGCAAGATCCTCTCCTACAAACTTGAATTAGCCTCTGGCATAATGGCAGGCAGGCTCAAGACATTTTGCAAAATATGGCAAAGGACCAGATGGGATGTTACCTACACCCATCCCATACTGTACGTATATAGTAGCCAACTGGGATGATAATTGAATCTTATACTGTATTGGCTCAGCATTTCCTTTCCCAGACATCAGAATGTTGGAAAGAAATTATGTAAAAGGGCTCATAACTCTGTCTGTCCATCTGAAAACTGAACAGAATGAGATGAAATCTGGTACAGGGGAAGAAAGCCAGCAAAATAAAGATCAAGACTGAAAATGGACCAGATCCAGCTTGTGGCTGTGGAGAAAAACATCCCAGAAAAAAAATAATTTTCTGCTTCAGCCCTATGGTGAAGGCAGCTAGGAAGCAGCTTGTAATACTGCCAACTGTTTCACTCTTAAGCTATGCCACCCCCCACCCCCCGGCCTGCATGGTACACAATCTGGAGGACTTGCAGCCCAGTGCACATATACAAACACACACAGACCAGCACAAGAGAAAAAACATCCATTAACATATGTAATATTTAATTACACATAACAAATTTACTAGTGCCGGTAAAAGGGTTGGAAAGAATCCTAGAAGTCATGATTCGTATACTTTTCCTATCATGTTTATCTAACGTTAAGGCACTGGGCCAGAGTAGGAATGGAGATAAAATCATATGGTACAGCTTTCTCCTCAGCATCTTCCTGCCATTCCTGATCTTTGACATTTATTCCCAGAATGCCTGTCTCATTCTCCCCAAAAGTAGAGCTGGCCCTGCATTTCTCTCAATGTGGAAATGCATTTTTTCATTACTTATCAATAAGGTATAGTTAATACAGGTATAACAGTTTCTACCCTTTGGTTCTTCACACCAGAAACTATTTAGGAATTCATTGTGATGGAGCTGCAGTTCATCAAATCTTAATGCCTTCTGAAACTGTCAGGTACCCTTGAGCCAAGCAAACTGAGAACCAGCTGATATAGGAGTTAACTTTTCTAACCCAGGCAGTAAAACGTTTGCCATATTTTGAAGGTTGTATGATTATTCTGGAACTAAAAAGATGCCATTGGGTTCATTTGTTCTCTAACAGATGAGAAGAGACAACAGACCACAGGCAAGTTCCAGGCAAGCATAGTACTAAATTTAGTGTGTGACCTGCACCACACCCTCGGCAGATAATAGTTGGAAGCATTCCGTGTGCCTCATGGTGGACATGAAATTCTGGACCACTCCTGACAGGACAAGTGCTGCATGGACATTGCCCAGTTCCCCAGAATATGAAATCTGTTGCCATGTCAGAGATCATTTCAACTAGATCAGCAAGAGAAACAGGTGGATCATACACAAACAATACCCCTGCACAGTTCCAGACACCCAGATGTAGCAGTAATCACTTGCTGGGAGAGATTAACTGCATTCTCAGTCAGGTCTCAGTGATACATGTCAAGGCAGTGCCTTCATCCATGGTTAAATCTTGGATAGTAGATATTTTGTCTGATGGGGGATTAAAGACAAGACCTTCAAGATGGTGCTCTTAATGCTCAAAAATTGTTCTGAATACCCCATTTTAATGACCATTCTAGATAACAGGAAACAGGATGCTATCTGGATCTCCAGTGGGAAGAAGGGAGGTTGTTCCAGCGATTGGTGCCCTAATTAACACAGCACTGATTTTTTTAGCTCTCTCCCAAATCTTCTCCTGGGGAGGAATCTCTCAATTTTCTATACGATTAGCTCCAAAAAGGGTGATTGAGTCCTACAATGGAAACTGTTCATTTAAATAGTTGCTTGAATCAAATTCCAAACATGAAGCAGTATTTTGTGCTGTCATGAGGATCTGGGCCAAGAAATGTTCATCCAGGAATAAAGGAACAGCCTATTTAAAATATATTCTATGGTGAAAATGCAGCTTAGTGATTAACATGAATTAAAAGAAAACTTCGCAAAATTATTATGTCTCTGATTTTCAACTTACTCAGGCATTGGCCTCATCTTGAAGAAAAAAAAGCATTAGGAAGACCTAATTCCCAGTAATCATCTGAAAGACTGTGACCTTTACAACTTTAGGCTTGTTTGCATAAGAGTACTAAATAACTGACTGTGTCCATTACCTTAAATGACCAATTTGTCTCAAACATATTTGCATCTGGATTGCCAAAACAAACAGAAAACCTGCCAGACTCTACAGATAATGAAGACAGAGACTCAGAATGGCATTCTGCCATGGAGCATGTAGACTTGTTCTAGTTTATAAGCTTCAGTTAAAAAAAAAAAGGCTCAACATTTAAATCATTTAAAAATATCTACATTTATATCTTCTATTATTATAATATTAAATTTGCACTGTGAGTGGATACATTCCAGAAACCCAGGGAAGTAGGAGTTCCAACAGTTATGAGATATGAATAATAACTCCTTATGATTTCCCATTACTTTTTTCTATCCCTAGTTGCATCACTAGTAGTTCCTTACTCTTCAGATAAGTCTTTATTTGAAGCTAAGGCGCTCTGAATCTAGTGAAGAATGTGTAGCACTGTATTAGTGCAACAAGGTTTTCTTGGCTCTCCATGATTCCTGAAGAACAATGATAAGGGATGAAGGATAGGATAGATTGCAGTACAGGAACTGGATAAGGAGGAATTAAGTGAAGCTGTTTTGTGTGCAAAGCAGAAGAGTGCCCCATTTGTACAACACGTCTCTAAATATAAGTCAAAGCAATGTAATCAGCCAAGTTCAATTGGTTCATGCAGAGACAGCTGAGTCTAGTGTGAGGGAACTCTCTCAGAAGCTGACTAAGCACAGTCTGTATGTGAGGGACTATGATATAAAGTTGAAGCTGGACCCAGATACACTGGTGTACATATATTGTAAGCACTACCTCCTTGGCTACTCTTCTATTGCAGCGTGCATAAGTAGTAGCTATAGCATTAGATTATGGAATATTTACTCTTAAATAATACTTCACCTGTAAAGCAGATCAATGCCACCTTCATGAAAGAGAGAGACAAAATCAATCAATCATTCATTCATTCATTCATTCATTCATTCATTCATTCATACATACATACATACATACATACATCACATTTATATAGCTGCCTTCTCACACAAAGCGACTCTGGGTGGCGTACAACAATTAGAAGACCTCCTGTGTTATAATTCAAACTGTTAACTGCTACCATACAGAAATTCCCATTCTAAGGACATTGGTTAATGCACCAAGGAACAGATCAAAGGCCTATTGAGGCCAGTATTCTGTTGCCCAACCAAGATGCTTTTGGAACTTCACAAGACATGCAGGCACTAGGTCTCTTGGCTGTGGCTCTCCAACTTTATATCTTGGAGTTGATAAAAAGTGATAGCAGACTATAGCCCTTTCTTGCATGTATGTCTCTAATGCTCTCAAAAAGCCATTTTACTAAAAAGGCATTGCCACATTTTGTGGCAGCAAATGTGTAAGTTAAAATGTGTGTGAAGAAGTATTTCCTTTTATTTCTCCTCCTATCATATTTGTATTCATAGAACAAAGTGTAACTGTTAATAACTAAGTAAGCCCAGAAGAACCATCCATGCAGACAATTCCACAATGGCTGTTCAGGATTATCGCTTGTTTCTAAACAATCAGCTTCTACTCAGCTCCAGCTCAATTATAGTGATGAGTTCATTCAAGCAGTTCTAATTCAGATGCCTGAGTCATTGTGCTAGTTTTGTCATAGTCTAACCAGGAGACCCATTCAGAATGAATTTTGCTCATAGAAATTCAGAGTAGTCTACTGAAAAATGGTATTTTAAAATGCATTGATATTCTACCCTTCCTCAGAGAAGCTCCTGGTCATTTTAAGAATACTTCCAAATATGACTGATAGTATCTTCTGATGATACCTAGTGCCTGATAGATAAATTGGGCTTCATAATCTTCTAGCCAGTGTGGGCAACCACTTTCTTGAACATGGATCCCTTCTGCTGATTTGGACTTCAACTCCCATTAGCCCCTACCAGTAAGGACAGCTATTAGGAGTAATGAAAGGGGTATTCCAGAGTATCTGGAGGGACTCATTAGACTGTTTTTGCTTGGCAGCAGGACTTCAAAGAGGGAAGAGTTTCCCATCTTTGTCTGGAGATGTCATGGAGTCAGTTAACATGGGATTTTCTGAATACAGACCAGTGAACTGGCATTGGTTATAACTTTTTCCTACGGTCAACATAGTTTTCTTTTCAATTTATTTCCACAACACTCCTATAAAGTATACAAGATTAACTGGTACTCTCAACCTTGTAAGTGATATATAGAAATGAAAATGTGTGTCCCATTTTAATTCAGAAAAAATAGTGATATAGTTTTGAGAAGCTTGAGAAATATGAACTTAGACTATGTAATTGCCAAAGTTCCCATTTTCTCCACATCCATTTAATCATTTAATTGCCAAGAATACTGAATGCAATTGAAGCAACATTTCAACTATGTCAAATGAACCAGATGTTTAGAACCCTTCTCAAGTATAATGTGTATAAGTGGCAATCTGTTCCTGCAGGTAAAGCTTTTGCTTTTGTTAGTTTTTCTTCATTCTACTAATGTGCCAAATTAATAACATTACAGCATACTCAATATAAAGACACAATACAAAAGGAGTTTTTTTGTTTAATATCTATGCTTTTGCTATTGTGGAACAGGAAAGGCATTGCTTGTTTGTATGTAATGTATGTAATGTAAAGATCTCTGACCTCTAACATACCCCAAGCAAGTAATGCAGACTGCAGCTGGAGAGAGAGAAAACACGTTCCGTTATGTTTTGTAGTTGTTTGGCAAAGATCTCTTAATAAATGGAAGAGGAATCTGCAGTAAAAATACCCTCTTCCTTGCTATCTGTCTATCTATCTATTTAAAGAAAAGAAAAAAGGAAAAACAACTATACATCTTATGAAACCAAAGATGTATTCTTATTTATTCTAGCTTTAATTAAAAACATTAGATCCAATGAGATAAACAAACATCTCCTTAATTTCGTACCTTGGCTATCATCACAAATAAACAACCAGCATGTAACTGTAGAGGAGGCAGATAGCATTTTCCTTTACGTATTTCTTGTGTAGCGGTCTTCACAAGATAACCTCTTGCTTAATTGCCCTTGAAATGGGATTTATTGTTTTATTGCATCTTATAAAAATTAATGTCTAAACATATCCAGCAGAAGTTGATAAAAAGGAGAGAACTGCTGAGATCTTTGCTAGTGCTACTAAAGCTCTTGCTCTGGACGCAGAGAACCCAAGGAAGGTTGAAGCCATGGGCCGCTACACGGGAAGAAGCAGCCGGCTTTTTTTTATGTCCATTGTTACCTTTCTACTTTTTGTGGTAGAAATGTCAGTAGCATATCTGGGCAATTCTCTTGCACTAGCCTCTGATGGTTTTGCAGTCCTGTCCCACCTGATATCCATGATTATTGGCTTGCTTGGCGTACGTTTCAGTCGTATACGGTGGCATAAGAACAATACATACGGCTTTCTCCGGGCTGATGTAGTAGGTGCCTTTGGCAATTCTGTCTTTGCCACTGCCCTGATGTTCAGCATCCTGATTGAAGCTGTGAAGAGGTATCTCCACCCGCAAAAGACGGAACAAGCTCTATCTGTTCTCATTGTCGGAATCATAGGTCTGCTCTTCAACGTGCTCAGTTATGCTGTCTTTATGGACTGCTGTTACTGCCATGGTTCTGTAGACCAAGATGTGGAAACAGGTAAGCAGCATAATAAAAGCATTGTCCTCTTCATAACCAATACTTAGAAGTAAAGATTGATAGTTGGTTATTGAAACTCAAAATGAGTTTGTCAAGATAAATAAATTTGTATTAAAAGTACAGAGTGTCAATAGCTAGTTTTAAACGGAATTTGCTTGTTTGGTTGTCATAATTGTATCTGCTTCCACTTAAAATCTCAAATTACATACTAAGGATATGCAACCTTTCTGAAGTTGAAGGCTGAATTTGCCTTTTGAGCATGTTATAGGGAGATGCACACCCAAAATGGATGTCACCCGGACAAATTATGTTTGATTTTATATAAGTTTAATAATCTCCTTATTAAACTGCTTCAGTTTTTCATTCTTCTTCTTTTCATCATATTAAAAATTATAATTTGGGAGTCCTTTGGGCAAGATTCAGTAGGGAGATCACACTCAAGGTGCTGGATAAACTCTGAGCCCATAGATTAATCACCTATTAAATTTCATGAATTAAGCACCTGTTAAATTTCATGAACTGATTCATTTAGTCAATTATTTATCTTGCTAAGCATAAGATATGGGTGGTAGCTAACAAATTATATAGTCATAAGAACAAACTCTGGTATGAGACAATGATGTGAAGCATGCACTTCATTAGTGAGATAATTCAAATTGAGAAGGAACTGGGATGAAGTCCTATCTAAGCTGGCTTCAGATCTTATTGTGTAATACATAGAGAAGGTAAGTTCTCATTATTACTGAGAAATTTGTAAATTATGTTTGAATACCTCCCATACTTTGTGTGAGACCCAATGCTACTATCTAAGAACCTGCACTAAACGTACAGCTTCATTATTAAGTAAGGTGATGCTCCATAGTTAACTTATGGATATAGTTACTTAAAAGGAAAAGCATGATATCTATTCTACCAACACATCAGTTACATTCTGAAGCCATAACACTGCTGTGCCCAGTGCAATGAGGTTAGCCAGAGCCATTCACAGAATATTAAAACATTCTTTGTTTCCTTCTTTTTTAGGTTACTTCTCTAAAGATAGTCCAGTGATGAGTCCTTTTCCTGCTGTAGGTGAGTCTTAAAAAATATTTTATTTCATATATAGAAAACATATCAAAAAGAATTGTTGCTCTAGGAATGTGTGTATGTGAGCATGACTGTGATTCATTAAATGTTACCCTTTGCTTTTCTGGAGGATGGGAAAGGGAAACATCTTACTGTTCCTAGAAATTAAATGACCTACTTTGTAACTTGCAGGAGGATATTAAAGGTTTGAGAGAAATTTCCTTCAGAAATGTTGAAATCCAACTCCTTTTTAAAAACCAGCATTGCCTGCAATTAGCATGAGCCATCATAGCAAATTTCACTCATAGTTTTACATAATATGTAATCAGGATATAGCAACACTTTTCTCCCAAGTCATCAACTTCCTTCAAATAGGTGGTATGCTCGGAAAGGAGCCATCCATACAAAGCTATATAAAAAGCCATACAAGCCCACACAAATAGGGTGCTATGCCTGGAAAGAAGCCAGACCACTGGATATGACTTGTTCAAGCCTATATACTGCCCCAAAGGTACACATTTTCTGCTTTTAACTATTATTGTGAGTCATTTTACTGCAGGCAAGGGAGATAAGAAAGCTGTTAAGCAAAACAAAATTAAATAAAACTAAACAGAACTTGGGGGGAAAACAAATAGTCCCTGGCTGCTATTGTGTTATTAACCAAGTGTATTATCTAGGCTTATGCTCTTCAGTGTTTCCAAGTAGGAAGCGGTGGATTCATGTCATAGAACTTTAAGTTTCCTCAGAACAGATGCTTATCAAAGGTTCCTCAATGAAAAATCCTGCAGGGATCAGTATCAGAAGCCTCCTTGAAAATAGAATTAGCTCTCCACAAATATGTCATGTTTTGTTAGAGAGATATCTCACATTTCCTCTTGAAGCTCAAGGCAGCTCCTTCTAATTTCCCTCAATATATCGGGCAGAGAATGATTGGCCCAAAGTCACCCAATAGGCTTCGAAGATTGAGGTGAAGCTGAACCTAGATTTCCCAAGTCCAGGTCTATCACCTCAACCAATGTGCCACAGTGCATACCATCCCCACACACATGACATAATTGCCCATTGTGGTCCTTGCCCACTGAAAAAATTAAATAAAAAGACCCCTGACTGCTGAAAGTTTGGGCATCCCTGATGTAAGTATTTAGAAGATGAATTTTATTTGTTTAATCATTCTTGTGGAAAAAGCTTATTTGCAAAATTGGAGTGTTTTGCTTGGGTCAGGGGTCTTTAAGCAAACTATTAGCATTACTTAGATAATACATGGGCCTCTACTCCTTGCAGATCAGGAGCTGTGGAAGCAGATTTTAAAGGCTATATTGGAAAGTTTATGCACTCCCTGACTATTTTGTACTCTCTGACCTTTCTGCACCCTCTGACCTTAGTGATAATTCTGCAGCTTGGTGAGGTCCAAGAGCATATTGATATCCCTTTCTAGTAGTTAATGATTTGGTGATTGTATAGATGTCAGACAGGTCTGCAAGTCAGCTATAATCATTTTAAAAATCGAGATATTATGATTGAAAGAGCATGCCACTTTGTACAGTCACTCTTTGGGACCAAAGTTCACATATTTTGAGTGTATATGAAAAGGATTTCAAATGTCAAACACATGACAAAGATGTTTTGAACTACAAGTACAATACTCCCTTTCCAGAAAAGCAGGATTTGATGTACGATACAAATGCTGATGGTTACCTTTATAGTCCCACATCAGGGAAGAACATTCTTTTTCCAATAGAGGGTTTCATAAAAGATTACAGCCGTCCCTTCTTTCTGATTAGGGTCATACATTGTACTAAATTATAATATAGTTTTTTGGCCATGGCTTTTTATTGCCTGAATCCAACCCTCATTTATTCAATAATCTACAGTTAACAAAACACAATTTAGTGTGATATGTGAATCCAATAAATTATGGGAAAGTATCTCTCTCTCTTCTGGATGGCATTTACTTTCTTCTTCCATTCTTGCCAGATGGCTGCTAGGGAAGGGACAAATCACTCTTTTTTGCAGAGATCTTCTGAAATCAGATCAATGTGATATTAGATTAAGGGCCCAACACTATTCAACGTGGTTCAGTCCCAAATTCCTGTATCAACTTGCACATGTATATCACAGGCTTTCTTTTGAATGCCTCCACCATCTGCTGGAACATGAATAAAACCAGAGATAATGCTTCCATATGATATTTCATCTCTACTTGTGAAATTTCATCTTTTTCATGTGCAGACACACTTTAGGTGTAACAGAAAAAAATACTAGGTTCCTCTAAGGTTTTAAATCTGTTTGTAGGGCTGAAGGATCCTGAAGAACAGTAGAAGTAGTAGTAGTGAGGGAGCTGACTGAAGGACTCAGAAAAGAAATGTCCACCCCATTCTTTCAACAGAAGTTTCTGCTTGATTGTAGTCTTTTCTATAAATGGAAAGTACAAGAGTGGATCAAACCCTCCATTCATCTATTTCATAGAATCAAGGAGTTGAAGGAGATTGTTTAGGCTATCAGGTGGAACCTCCTATTCAGTGCAGGAATCCCAATGAAAATTTTCACAATAAGTAGCCGTCTGTCCGCTAACTGAACACATCTAGTGAAGGAGAACCCACCATCTCTCTAGGTAATTGGTTTCATTGTCAAAATACTGCTACTATTAGGATGTTTTTCTTAACATTCAACCATAATTTGCCCTCCTGTGACTTAAGTCACTAATTCTGTACCCTGTGTTCTGGGATGACAGACAACAGATCTTTCCTTTCTTTTGTGTGATATCCTTTCAGGCACTTAAATAGAGTTATCAAATTCTCATCCTCCCCTCAGTCTTTTCTTCTCAAGGCTAAATGTTCCCAGATCCTTCAGGAAAGATCTTCTAGGCCACAAATTATCAGAGTTGGTCCTCTCAATATATCTGAGTCTTTAAAGTCTGATCCCTAGGACTGGACTCAGTTCTCCCAGTAGAGTGAAACTATTATTACTTCTGTGATTTACAAAAACCTAAACCTGTTGCGACAACCTAAAATTTAATTTGCCTTTTTTTTTTTTGCACCCACTTCACACTGTTAAATTATATTCCATGTGCAACTAATTATACCAAGAATTTTTTTTCACAAGTACTAATGCCAAGCTGGGAACTTCCCCAATCTGTGCCTCTACATTTGATTTATGTTTGCTAAGTGAAGAATTTTGTATTTGTCTCACTTAAATTTCATTCTGTTATTTTCAGCCCTTTATTTTAAGCTATCAAGTTGGTTCTGAATTTTACTTTTACCTTATAGAATATTAGTTATCCCACTCAGTGCTGTGTTAAATGAAAATTTGAGAAGCGTTCCATCTACTGCCCAGAGTCACTTCCTTGTGAGATGGGCGGTGTCTAAATTTGAAATATAAATAAAAATAAATAAATAATTTTTACATCTATGTAATTAATGAAAATTTTGAGGAATACAGGGGCCAGGATGAACCTGGTGGTATCCTACACCCTCCAGTTTCATAGTTTTATATGATGTGTCAGTTTAGCTAAGCTGTATGATAATTTTAGAGAGATTTCAAAATAGTAATGGAAGTACCTTAACTTTTGAGATGGTTATACTAATCCATTTTCTGAGAAATTAATGCATATTGACTCAGAATCATATTTCTAAAATAGAATCTATTGAACATTCATTGTAATTATCTGCCAGGATACCTTTGCCTATGTAAGAACCGATCCTTATCAGGGATCTGCAAATCAAGTTTTAAAAGAAGCAATTAGTGATATAAATCCAAGCAGCAATTAGTGAGAGTCATCAATGGCCTCTAACTTGAGATTGGAGAATATTTCTGGTCAATGACAGTAATAAAATTTTGATTTGATATAATTTGTCATATGCAAACCTCTAGCCGTCCAAAAGACTGTTTGCAGACAAGCTCTGATGTAAATTCCTAAATCATTCTCACTTGCTCTCACGAGATATTGGCATTCTTAATTAAAATCTCACAAGATCGCCCAACCTCTTTCTTATCTCACAAAATTTCTGCTGTTTCAAATTTTAAAAAGATGGAAAATAAGCACCCCGTATCTTTATGGTGATGGATTAAAAAAAATGCCCAGGCCACGCCTGCAAATCTTCACGGGAACTGTCAATAAAGGGCGTTCACCGCGCCTTTATAAAGCAAAACGCACGGTCAAAAGAGCTCCTTCGCCTGGCCACTTGTCGCGGGTTCAAAGGCACGGTCCGCTCTCAGGAGAGGAAGGCGTGAGGCGATCCCATTGCTGCAGCCCACAGCCTGGCCTGTGGGCGGGCCCTGGAAGAAGCCGGCCCTGGTGAAGAGCGGCGGTGCCAGTTCTCCCCATGGGGCGCTACACGGGCCAGACGTGCCGCCTGATCTTCATGCTGGCCCTGACAGCGGGCTTCTTCGTGGCCGAGCTGGTGTCGGGCTACGTGGGCAACTCGATCGCGCTGGTCTCCGACTCCTTCAGCATGCTCTCCGACCTGATCGCTCTGAGCGTGGGCATCGCCACAGGGCGCATCTCTCGCCAACGCCGACGCCGCCCCGCCGCCTCTTATGGCTCCGGACGGGCCGAGGTGGTGGGCGCCCTCAGCAACGCCGTCTTCCTGGCCGCCCTCTACTTCATCCTGGTGGAAGCGGTGAAGCGGATGGTGAGGCCGGAGGCCATCCGCGATGCTGCGCTCATCCTCGTTGTAGGCGCGCTCGGCCTGGCAGTCAATCTCGTGGGTCTCCTCGTCTTCCAGGACTGGGGCTGCAGCTGCTGCGGCCGCCGCCGTCGGGGATCGCCGTCCCCGCCCCGCCTTAGCCACGAGGACGAGAGCCAAACCCGGGCCGTTCCTAGCAGCTCGTCCACCTTAGAGGGGATCGTGAAAGAGAGCGGCGAGGGCGCCCCGGGGGCTTTGAGCATAGGAGAAGCAGGTGCCTCTCGGTTGCCTCCTTCCTCGACATTCGCGGCGCCTCCCCGCCTTCCTTTCATCTGCCGTCTTTTCTCTGTCCCCCTGCAGTCCTCCTTCACCTCTTTCCTTTCACCCAATTTCTCTTTTCCTTTTGGGATCTTCTCTGGTCATTTTTCATCCTTCCTTTCTTATTTCCCATTTGTCTTTTGGGAAACTTGATGGGCGTCTTTGAAACCGTTGATTCTTATTCATTCTTATCTGATTATTCTATTTGTCAGCTCCTCTTTACTCCCCTCATTCTTACTTTTTGGGCCATTCCTCCTTATTTGAGCTACTAATCTTTGCAACTTTCTCTCTGCTTCTAGCTATGTAGGTTTCCTCTTCCCTTATTCTTGCTTTTTTCCCAGCACTTCTTTTTCTCTTCTTTAATTATGTATATACAGTACATTATAGGTATAATAATGCACTGGCAGAATATAATATATGTATAACAAACTATTGCTGAATAAAGCTGGAGATGTAATCGTATTTGCAACATTAAAGGAGATAAACTGAAGCAATCTTTGTGTCATTTAGTATTTGTTTTCATGGTCTTTTGATACTATAAATCATTTTTCTAAACTACAACAGTATGGAAGAGATTGCAGAACTAATTAGATGCCAGGCTGTGTAAGGTGGTCTTTGGGAGTATTGTTAAAACAATCCCATTCCGTTTTGGCCATTGCTTTGTTGGCTCATAATTATAGAGCGTATGCAAGTGTGAGAGAGTCATAGGCAACTTGCTTGTGCTGAGTGTCAGTATTTAAGGTAAGTTGGGTTTGAAAAGATTTGTTTCTTTCTGTTTGTAGAACTTATACACAACACAGCATTTCTTCTTTGAATGCAGGTGATTCTGCAGATACCGAGAAAAAGCCTGAAGAGGATGGGAAACAGAAAAAAGAAAAAAAGTCTGAAGCCTTGAACATCAGAGGTACTTTGGCAGGGATAAAGGATTTCTCCAGAATGGAAGAGCCATAATTAGAGATGACCTGTTCTTATTTATGGTTGCTGTCTATACAAGTTTCTACTAGAATTTTGGAATCTTATGTATTCCAAGTAAATAATACAGTTATCCAAGCTTTCTCTTTTCATCTTCAGAGCTAATGTTTTCCTTATGCTTCGTTTCAGGTGTCCTTCTGCATGTGATGGGAGATGCTCTTGGCTCAGTTATTGTTGTGGTTGCAGCTTCAATATTCTATGCGCTTCCTCTGGATGAGAACACACCATGTAATTGGCAGTGTTACGTGGATCCCAGCCTGACCATTATCATGGTCTTTATCATACTGTCCTCAGCCTTTCCACTTATCAAGGAGACGGCAACCATTTTGCTGCAAATGGTTCCCAAGAGTGTGAATATGCAAATATTGAGTAAGTTGCTTTTGGACTGTTATGGCCCTTAAAAGCTGATGTTGTTCTTGGAAATGATATCCTTGGATTAGTACACCCACTGCAGCAGTACATGCTCAAGGATCATATGGTGGTATTTCCTAGCAACATGACTCAAATCTTAGAGGATTAGTAAAAGCATGTAGAGTATTTTGAGAACAGGCCACGTAGCAGGAATCAAGTTTGCAGAAATTCCCATACAAAGGTATAGACATTTGTAGCCCATAACTACTAATATAAATAGATTGGTTTTGCAGTGTGGATCACAATACCCATATTTATGATATATGTAAGTTGGTTGATTTTGTTTTTGAATTCACCGCTCTGAAATTGGAGTTTTGGAATGATGTTTGCTTGCTGAATCAATCCACATTTTGTATGAAATATATCAAGGTGCAGAACAATGCAATTCTTCAGTTTTTCTGAGGAATATTCTCCGAAGCAGGACTGGAAAAAAAAAATTGACACATGTTACAAATTGATACTGGTTTTTTTTTTTTTTTTCAGCTTTATGTGGGTCATGCACATAAATATTTATTATTGGATTCTAACAAATGGTGCTGGTACCCGATACATATATATACTGTTATTTAAGAGGGTCTGTTTTTGAAATGTCACTTTTAATTCATTCAGTTGTTTTCAGAACAAAGTCCCTGTCACTGTTTTTCCAGGCTGTAGTTTACTGGGTCATATGGTTGGGTGATCTTGTGACCTAGTTCATCCTGGTACCCTCCAGTTCCCATTCAGCTCCCATAATTCCCAGACAACCTGGAGGATACTAGGCAGTGGAAGTTGGCCTGCTTCTGCTTCTTCCAATGTAATTATTATTGTTGGCAAGAGGAATTTCAACAAGTCTTATCCAACAGGCTCTGTCTCCTTATTTCTTACTTGGAAACGATTGCACTATTAGCCAGAGGCAGACATGGAGTTAATGTTTCAGCTGGGGCTGCTTTCTGTTGTTTCAGCCCTATGTTTTGTACAGTCTGGAGAAGTTATGACCAGGTTCTTACTCTCCCCATTCTAAGAGGTGTTCTTTGTGTTTGTAGCTGCAGTTAAATAATGAATGGAATACTATGGAACTTGGATGAAATCTAACTGATTTGATTATCTCCTTGTTTGCATTTTTTCTTTTTCCTAGCAAACAAATTACTGGAAGTGCCAGGGGTTAGCAGCATTCATGAGCTGCACGTTTGGGAATTTGTCAAGGGGAAGAATATTGCCACGCTCCACATCAAGTGTCACTCTACTTCTGACTACCCAGTTGCTTCATACAAAATCAGAGAGGTGTTCCACGAAGAAGGGATCCATTCAGTGACCATCCAGCCAGAGTACCTAGACCACAAGAGTCCTGAGGTTCTGTGCTGTACACCATGTATCTCCAAATCTTGTGATCCTCAGTTGTGCTGCAGCCAGCAGGAAGCTTTTCTTTCCCAGATGAATGGTTATACTGAAAAAATAGGCAGCTTTTCTCCATCACTGAAGAAAGTCTTCCATAAAAAAGATGTCATAGAAATTCCTACTGAACCCATGTGGGCTGAAGACATGGTCAAAAAGAACAGTTGCTCGAAGGATAGTTACAAAGAAAAAAGTGAAACCACAGCATATATAAGCAGCACTCAATTTTAGGCTCTTGGGTGAATGCATTCTAAGTTTTTTTTGTCTAAAAAAAAAGGGGGGGGCTTCCTTGTGCAAAGCTTCCTTTGGCTGAAAAAGAAGTAGCTGTTGGCAAGTGTTTGCCATGGTTCTGGGAGGCAGTATTTGAAAGTTGAATTCACAAGTGTATTCACAATTCACAAATGCTATGACTAAAATGGATGCCCTTGGTTTCTTCTAAAGTCTAGCTGGAATGGAAAGCCATTTTCCTAATGTTGGGCAAACAAGCAATGTCATCCCTGTTTGCTGCCCTATCCTGCAAAGAGAAAAGGATAAAGCATTTATCCAATGAGCAGAAATGTCTTCTGCTCAGAGAACATGGACTTTTCAAACCCTTCTCTTAATTGTTGGTGTATGCATCTCTCAAGTGCAAATAGAAATCTCAGGAATGTTGAGATTTCCTTCTGATTTAATCTACTAATCAGGGTGCAGATTGCAAACCTTACTACTTTATGATTGTCCTGGCTGATGGCTATCTTTATCTTTCACTGAACTCTGTTTTTCTGTGTACTTGAAACAGATGAAAAGAAGAGGAATGAGATAGGCCCCATGGGTTTAAGGAATTGTGTAACATGTCCAAGAAAGCAAAACAACCCTGTGAAAAACAGGGATTTGTAATTTTGGTCCACAGAATTGGCTACAGGATGTAGACAATCAGCATGGCTGCTTTCATGGCATTGAATACATGAGTTAAATCATCAAAAGAGCCAATTAACTCACTCTTTTGTGATTAGCTTCACAAATGAAGAACTATATTCTTACTGAAGTGTGAATGGTGATATTCACAAGAATTTATTTTCTCCCCTTATTGTCTTCACAGTTCCCTTATATCCCAGTAATTATAAAATGCTGGATTTTTTTTCTTCTTAGAAAATATTTGAAATAATTTATTGGCTCTTATGCCATGAGAGTTAAAATGTGAGTTTTTCGATATGTGCTTATGTCATTTGTATTTACAAAGAAGTAAAGCTGCAAGAAGTAAGGATTTGCACTTGCCTTTAGGCATCATAGAACTTACCTCTGAGTTTGCTTTATAGTAATCCTATGTGTACCCTGAGCAGTTCAGATGCTGTTTCTCTCTCTTCTTTTATAATATGGTGCTATTTAATGTATTCTTTTGGAATTACGGCACTTCCTCCAAGCCATTTTTAGGATTTTTTTTAACAGTGTGTTAGAATTTATTTTCAGGAAATCTTTGTCTTGCCAGCCTATTTTAAACCTCAAATCCAAATAAATGTACATAACAGTAAGCCCATTGTATTTCTCCTTTAAGGACTGCCCTTGACTCCATATAAGTGGTTGAATGAACCTAAATGATGGTTGTCCTCCAGCTATCTTGGGGTTCTTTTATGTTTTTATTCCTTTATGTTTTTATTTTTAATTTTTCTGTTTATTTATGTCTGATGTTTTTATATTGTGATATAATTTTAATTGTTGTCTGCTTGTAAGCTGCCCAGAGTCACTTTTTGTGAGGGGCCACTATATAAATTTGCTAAATAAATAAATAAATAAATGTGGAATATCTTCCTGGAATATCTTACATCATTATTTTAGAAATTTCAGTAGGTAGCTAAAATTCAGATCATATTGTCTCTGGACATCAGAGGGTTTAATCCTAATGAAAAAGGTGGGGATGGAAGAATGGACTGGTCTATACAACTGCCTCCACTGAATGTAACTCACCCCAATCCAGTCAGTACACTGTTTCTCTTTCTTATTTTTATGGGCAGCAAAATGTAACCCTACTAAACAGATTCTGTGTAAGATACCAAAGTTGTGCTGATACTGTTTCGTGTTTCTTTGAATGGTATTAATTTCACACTGCACTTTGGCAGGTTGAGGATTAGAAATTTAGACGCCTAAAAATTTCTGGGTATGTTTTAATGAAACTACTGGCAATGAACAATGGTATAATCCATGAAATTAATGCTGCTGTTTGGAATTAATACTGCTCCATGAAAAATTTAATAGAAACAAATGATTGTAATAGCTGCCCGTGTATTTTTCTCTCATTTAACTTAATGCTTGTGTGTATGCATTTTTGTAGCATAAACTGGGATTAGTATGTGTTCAGTAGTAATACTGCTTTTAATTTTTTGTGTGTATGTATGTATGCCTATTTATATTGCCTTAATATGAGTAGAAATTTTCTTCCTCTAAAAACTACAATTACAATTTAAAGAAATACTTTTTAAAAGTACTACATGAAATATCTCCAAATGGGCAATAATGCTTTGTTTGGGGTGATAGTCACTGTTGTTTTTGTTGCAAAAGTACATATAGTAAATAAAGAAGTATTACATTGTTTTATAAATACAGATAATGCACTTTCTGTATTTTAAAGAAATGTACATCAGTTATTCAGACACTTTGAACTGTAATTCTTAATCAGAACATGGAAGATGAGGTTAACCAGACTCTAAATATACAGGCATGTAGCATAAACAGCAGGAATTATAGAAATCTATAAATAAAAAGGGGCACAATGATAACCAATTTCAAATACTGTATCAATGAAAAGGCCATTGCATTTATGAACACCTCATAATAGCAAAATGCAAAATTTTACCAAAAATTCCTGGGTCTGAATTTGATCCATTCCCGACGAGACCAAACGGAAATGTAAGCAGTGTTTTATAGCACTCTACTGTATTATCTCAACCTTCACAAGTAATGGAGACCCCATAAAATTTGCACTTTCCAGAGAAAAATCCATCTCTTAATTCTTACTAGAATTTTGATCTGACTTTTCTCAACCACTTTACTATGTGAGTAAATGTGGCTCCCGTGCATCATGTGTTTTTTGCCCATTCCATGTATGCTGTTTTCCCAGTATAAGTACTCTTAGGACTTACTATTTGTTTTCCTGTAAAGTTATTGCTCTACACAGTTATCGTATATCACATTTTTCCATGGCTTTTTTGTGCTGATTAGATCTGCAACGGCCCTTCTATCTAGGGGAGACTTGTGACAAGGGTTATTTATTTATTTATTGGCAACGGCCTGATATCCTTCAATAATTAAGTCTGCGGACATTTGGATATGGCTACTAAATTAAATTCCAATTAAATTCTTTACTCATGTATGTTGTATAACTTAAGATTTTTCTCCCTGCTTTTTGGGGGGAGCTCCTGATGGCCTTGATACATCTGTGGTGACAGGAGAGGTACAGGTTTTGATTCTTCTGTGAAATTGGAAGATCAAAAACCTGCAAAAATCTTAACTAGAATATGAGAAAGACTCCTGCAAATATGATGGCTTCAATTCAGAATGAAGTTTAGTACATTTCATTGTTGGATTGTGGTTTTTGAATATAAAGTTATGAACTGCATATTTGTGATGAAGTATCATCTTTGGAATGTATCATCTTCACTAAATGAAGGTTTGTGTTATGAATTCCTCTGAAGTCACTCTTGCCTTCCATCAGGACAGCATCGGAATTCTGTAGAACTGAAATTTGTTTGGAGGCTTCAAACTTTAATTCTGATAATTGTTTCTATGTGTTTTCAAGAACCTACCATATGTGCAATTGTTCTTGTGCCTTGTGCACTTTATTTGCTGAAAACAACAAAAAAGTGCAATATATCAATTAATGTTTTAAAAGTTTGATATAAATAAAACATTTTTTATGTGCACAACTAGTTTTGCTATCAAATAAATACATTTTTAGAAATACCAAGGACTGTTTCTAACATATTTTGTGCTCTGATATATATCTGGAAACTCACTTTTTTTGAGAGTATTTTAGGAGGTTATGCTCACCATTTTACATGTGTCAGATATAAAAAGAACTTTGTACCCTAGTATATTTATAACATTTATAGCAAAATTACCCCTATTCCCTCATACATTTATTTCAGCACCTTTTCATTTGAGGAAATATTCCCCCAAGACCCTGAGAATTTAGCCTCCTTCCTAGAGCTGAGAGAAAGTGACTGGCTCAAGGTCACCTAGCTGGCTTTGTGCCTAGGAGGGACCAGAACTCACGTCTTCCTGGTTTCTAGCCTGATTCCTTAACCACCACACCAAACTGGCTCTCTATATTCTTTTCTACTAGGTTGCTAATAAAATAATAGTTTCTCCTTTCTTTTCCCCATCACATCAACCAGATCTTTGTATGATATTCTTTTATCTGTACTACCTAAATGACAGAAGGACCTGCTAATTCTCTCGTGAGATGTTTCTAGTCAGAAAGGGCTACCAACTAATAGACACTATGCAGCCATTCAGTCTTTTTATCCTTAATGAATTTTCTGAGAGAAGAAATGTAAAGTACTGGGAAAATACAGTAGTGTTTGAAATGGAAGGCAAGGCAATGTTGCAGGTGTCTGCAGAGTGAGTCAAAAAAAGTCAAGATGGCAGCCTCAACCATGTGAATAAAGCCCTGCCCCTTTTTACATACGCCATGATGAGTTAAAAGGTGAGGCTTCAATTGCATGGTTGTGGCCATCATCTAGACTTTTTTCGACCCCCCTCCCTTTGGCACCCCTGCAATGTTGCCTGGATATCCATAATTTTCCATGAGAGAAACAGATGAAGACCTTGCTTGAATTCGTCTTGCGGTAAAGAAGGTAGATAAAAGGCACAGTGAATTATCCACCCAAAAGATAAAAAATTAAGGCATATTGGATTTTAAAGAACATGCAGCCTGTTTTTTGGTTATATGGAATAAAAGAGCCTAAAAAGAAGAAGAGCCTTACCTTTGTTTCAGGCACTTATATTCTGCTCCAGCATGAATCAGAGGAACACTCAGGCCCAAAGCAGCCCCAAAGCAGGCCCAAAGCCAAGGCAAGCAGAGGTGTCATAAACAAGCCAATCACCCTTACCACTGAGGTAAATGTCATTCGAAAAAGCAGGGAGGGATCTCACGAAGCAGGAAGATGAAACAAAATGACCCCTATTCCTTCATAAACCTATTTTAGCACCTTCTCATTTGAGGAAATATTCCCCAAAGACCCCGAGAAGTTAGATATTCCAAAGCTTTGAGTAACTCTACTGATTTTTCCTTATGGAAAAGAATGCACCAAATAATTTCTTCAGGTTTTTTAAAAATATCGTTTTAAATAACTGGCATTTTGTCGCAGGCATAATTTTCCAGGATAGGCCATGGTCATTCAGGCTGCCCTGCTGCTCTACACCATCTCGTCTCTCCTCTTCCTTTCTGCCTTCTGGAAGTTCAGCTCTTGGCTGAGAAGCTGCATCTCCTGAGACCAAGATCTGGGACCTGTCATGGAAGGTCTTTGGTGCCAGATTTTGGCTTTGGCTCTGGCTGAGGTGCTTCTCACCCAGAAAGTGTCTTTGCGTGGAGCAAAGGAACGGGCATGTCTGTGAGAGGACAAGCATGGCTTTTTAGGCTTGTGTTACGCTATCTCTCACACACAACCCCTCCCATTTTGAGGTAATAAATGGACAATTAAATGAAGTATTTACAAGCCACCTGTTTAAAACTCCTAAAGAGGTTCGCAGGAATTAATAATAGCACAAGATACTGAATAAAACAATACATAAAACTACATACTGGACAGAGCTAATGACTGGAGACAGTTGGCATAGAAAGATAACTTTTTACAGGATCCCTACAACACAACAATTTTACAGGATCCCTACAACTGTGGGCCTGGCATACAAGAGTGTGGAGATAGGAGCTATCACTGACTATAGCTCAAGAGTTAAGCAGATTCTTTGCATGCAGGCCAGTTCTTAACATCTTTATTTGAAAAGCTGATATAGCACAGAAATGACAGCTTTTTGATGACTGGGTGGCTTTTACACCTTTTCAAGAGTCAATCGTGCAAAATTGACAGGGTAGTGTTATGCCTGTGTGCAGCATAACAGTTTTTTGTTTCTCTTGGGTTGGATGGGGATGGGTGTCTGCAAGGGGGTTTCCAAAAAAGATTGTGACCACAACCTTGTGATCAAAGCCCTTCTCTTTTGATGCGCATTAGGGTGGGACTTTGCTGCATGGGTGTGGCTGCCATTGGACTTTTTTGGCCCCATCCCTGGGGACAACCCTGGATGGGGAGTCTGGGAAGGCTTCATCTAATTGCCAATGTTAAGGCTATTTAACATAGGTACTACCCACCTCGAAATGGCAGTAAAGCGTGCCCTTGATTTTTGGCCACTGGAGCTTGCAGAGGCTTCCACGGTTGCAAAAAGGGGATTTGTGCTACACACAACTCTGCAACTTTAAGCTGCCCATCCCTAAAGTAAAAGATGATGACCCTGGAAGGTTCATCCAGTCCATATAATCAAGAAGAATATGTAGAAATTCTGAATTTGAACCATTTTGATGTTTTATTTTTTTCTTTTCATATCTTGTGCACTACTGACAGTTGTGAGATTGTGGCAGGATGTAAATTCAATCAATCAATCAATCAATCAATCAATCAGTCAATCAAAACAGATGGTTTCAATCATATTTTTAAAGTGTTTTGGTCTTTAAATGAAGAGAATCAGGAGAAAACAGCTGATAACTGTTTAAAAATGTTTCAAATCCTGTCTACTATATCCTCTTTGCAGAGGAGAAGTTGCAAAATTTATGGAGGTTAAGCTAGTCAGATATAAACTATTGCTCAATTTTTAATTTAAATAGAAGGGGTAGAAATAGAAGCAGTAACAGAGTTCATTTATTTGGGCTCCAAGATCACCGCAGATGGAGACTGCAGCCATGAAATTAAAAGATGCTTGCTCCTTGGGAGGAAAGCTATGGCAAACCTAGATAGCATATTAAAAAGCAGAGACATCACCTTGCCGACAAAGATCCACATAGTCAAAGCTATGGTTTTTCCAGTAGTAATGTATGACTGTGAGAGCTGGACCATAAAGAATTGATTATTTAATTAATTAATAATTCCAAACAGCATCAAGGCTATGGCCTTCAGCCAGCAACTCTTGCATCTTCTCGGCTGAGTCTGTGGCTTTTTACAAGGTCTATATGTCTCTGAGAAAAGGAATATTGCAATAATTTAATCTTAGGAAGAAGAAAATGCACCATAGATCTGCCAGAAGAATGACAACATTGGATACAAATTCTTTCCAAGTTGTTTCTGTTATGAACTTTTTTTCAGAAATCTGTCCTTTATTTCTGACTGCCCTATCCTAGACTGCTGCCGTCCTTTCTAACCTGCATTCATTGCCTTGGGTGTTATCTTGCATTGCTACTCAGCTTCTTTTTATCCTCCTTCGAGCCATTCTTCTAATCTTTCAGCAAAACCTAAAACTGTTGTGAGATTCTTGTTTGTGTAAATATAGTGAATATTTTTTGACTGGTGATTCTTATTCATGCACTCTTCTAGGACATGTAAACCAAGGCCTAGGTATGTAGTCATGTGGGAGATAACACTGGTTTGGCATTCTGAAAGCTACATTCCCAGTACTTCTGGTGGGCACCAAACTGGAGAAGTCCAGCCTAGGTTTAAGCAATTTTCATAGAAATAAACAAACAAACAAACAAACAAACAAACAAATAAATAAATCCCTTGATAACTGGTATTTCATTCAAATATGTTGCAACTAGTTTCCAATACCAGCTGCATCTTTAGTCCTTTAATCTTTCTGAAGGAATACTGTGATGAAGGTTGCTCTTACAGTGCATCTTTCGACATGTAGCTTGTGATCAGTTACAGTAACGTAATTGACTATGAATCAGGTGTACTGGTAAAAAAGACTAATACCACTGTAGGTTCCATTAAGAGAAGTTTCTAAGTCATAAGAAATAATACCTTTGCTCTCTTTTGTGTTAATTAGACCACTACTGAATCTACTTTTGGATGCTGCACTTCAAGAAGCATTTGGATAAACTGGGATCAATTAACAAGAGAGATAATTAGCATTTATTTATCTATTTTTATTGATTTATATAGATAATCAATCAATATGTGATTCAAGCCTGCATACATAATTAAAACAATGCATAATAACCGTCCCCCCCCCCCCCAAGAAACCCCATTAAATTATAATAAAACATAATGTTTCAAAGGCAACCAATCCCAAACAAACAAGAGTCAGTCAAGCACAACCACCTCAGTTCCTGGGGTTAAAACCAGGTCTGGAGAGACTTCAGAAGGCAAGTAGGGTTGAATCCATCTGACTCTTAGGAGGATGCTATTCCAGAAGGCAGGCATGGCAACAGAGAAGGCACACCTCCTAGGTTCTGCCAAATGACACTGCTTAAATAAAGGGAGTTGGAGCATGCTCATCCTGTCAGATATTATTGGATAAGCAGAGGTTTTCAGAGAGCTAGTGCTACAAATAACCAGCCCTGTGCCATGAAGGTCTTTATAGATAGCAACCAGCACCTTGTATTGCACTGGGAAGCTTACTGGTAGCCAGTGCAGGTCATGCAACAGCAGTGTTATATGGCTGCACTGAGATGCATCCATTATTACTTGCTCTGCTGCATTCTGGATCAGCTCAAGCTTCTGAGTGGTCTTCAAGCAGAGACTAGACAGCCACTGTCTAGAATGCTTTCACTTGCACTGAGCAGGAGGTTGGTCTTAAGGGCCAAAATGGCCCCTCCTATGATTCCACTGTACTTTGGAAACAATGAATAATGGAAACAATAATTCCCATCTGCTGCATTGCTCATAATCCATAGGCCAAGCTCAGGATGCAATGAATTTTTGCATACTGACAAATTGTGCAAAAGGAAAAGAACAACAGCCTAGATAGACATCCCAGGTATCAGTTTAGAGTCTTTTGTTTCTTTAAGCACTTTTCAGCAGTTCTCTACATATTTCTATTATTCTGAGAATGGTGATTGCGAGAAAGTTGACCCACCATTTTCTGGTATTAATCAAGTCCTGCTTTCCTCAGTTGAATGCAAGACTAGGCAACCTGGTGCCCTTCAGATCTTTTTGTGGACTACAGCTTCCACATTCCCTTGCTATTGGCCGTGCTTCTTGGGTTTATGGGATCTGTGTTTGGAGGACACCAGCTGCCTTCCTTGGCTGGATCCCAGAATGTTTTTTAAGCTGAAACAACATTCTTCAGGTTATATTCCATATTATTTGAGGAATTTGAACATATTCTTGAATATATACACATATCAAATTAATAAAGTTGAACTGTGTTCCCCATCTAATTAACAGACCAGAACATCCAGATTTTTCAAGTTCAGATATTGTAGTTCCTTGCAAGAAACTCATAGTTAGTCTTCCAAACATTTAGAGACTGTAGCAGCAATGATAACAAATAATGTTTCAACTTTAGTGCCTATAATACCATTTCAAGCAGTAAAAGATTTCTAGATTATACAGCTTTGAACTCATTATCCCATAATATACAATATAACTATCACAAGTTTTGTTTGCCAAGCAATTGTGAAGGCACGACATAGTGGCAAACACTGACTCATTCAACTGCCTTTGCATTTTTAAAGGAAAAAATACATGAATATTAATATTTTACTTATTCAAGTTGTATACACCCCCCTCACAAGGGTGAGATAAACGCTGCTTTTTTATTTTTGGTAAGAAGATGAGAATTGTATAATTTAGAGCAAAGACAGACACTTTTTTAGGGGCTGAAGTGACACTTTCATATACAGTGTTTGGGGGGTAGCCAATGGCCACAGTGGACAGAACAATGATGTAGTAGTTTCACCGAAGTAAGTGGGGCTGGCACTTCCAATATTTGGAGGGGTGGAGGATTAGATTTCTTGATGATTTAAGCCTAAATCAAGGTCTACAAACTTGTTTATTTTTTTGTTTATTCTGAATCACAATGGGAAATCACATTTGCTTTTTATGGAGGTTTGCACTGAAACTGGGTAGTACAATTTTAAAAAGTAATTTGGGGCTTACAAATGTTGGGTTGCCAACTCTGTCCAGACATGGCGAATGTTGGTACCTAGGCAAGTTAATCAAAATGATACTCCATCCTACTAATTTATCAAGGTGTACCTGCTGAATTGTGCCCTTTTAGTTGGGTCTTTTCAAAATTCACTGTTTAAAGCCACTTCATCCCTTTCATACAGTTAGTTCCTTGTCTGTGTGCAATAACTTGTTGCAAATGAATCTGATGAATATTCTGAAATACAGAAACAGTATAGGATGAAGTCCTGCTTCTTTCTCTCCTTTAAAAATAATTCAGGTTTAAATCTTGTGTCCACTACTAAAGACGTAATATGAAATGGAAATGAAAAACAAAATTTATTTATTATTAGCTGATCATGACAATAACACTTGCTGTTTCTCCCATTAAAGAAAAGGCAACTTTTACATGGTGACATGTGGAGTTGTAAAAAATGAAAACTCTGTGTACATGCAGTTTGCAATTTATCAGTTCAGAAGTTACAACTGTGATGGAAATGCTTCTTGACTCTTTTGGTTATGTGCTATTGGGCTTTGACAATCACATCCTTAAAATCTCCAAGTTGAGTTCAACTCCTGGTAACTTCATGAATGCATCCATGTAATTTCTTGGCAGTAATTCAGAAGTGCCCTCTGTTTTTTCTATCAAGTTGACCCTAGCAACCTTTGAACTGATGGTATTGGATCTACTTAGTATAGAAACTGGCAACCATAATGTCTCTAGAAGCTCTAGTTTCCATCTGCTACATTTTTCCAATTTCATTTTGATTCAAGCTTAGGTAATGGGAGTTTTGTAATAAACTAATTAATCATCACACTAATTGACTCTTCTTTTTCCTCTCCTTTTCTCTGTTTTAAATCAGCTGGCATGGAATACATTCTTTTGTACATATGTTTTGACAAATAGCTGAGATGATGACTCTGCCAAACATATCAACCACAGATCTGACTTCAAATAACCACAGCCATTTACATGATAACAAGAGGAGGTAGGATCGCCCAGAGTTTGACATGTTTTTTTATGGCAGATAAGGGACAAAAACAGAGCTTTTCCTCTGAAGTGCACTTGCTTAAAACCTGCCTCCCACTTTATCTTTTTATTGCATTAAATTGAGTTAAAAAGCATTTTTCCTAGCCAAATTTTCTATTTCAAATATTCAGATTATTAGAACAATGCATTCATCTTAACATGCACATTTTAGAAATTAAAATTATATATATTATACTGTATAGTTTCAAAAATTGTTTAGATTCTAGGTGAGTAGATTTCATCATGTTAAGTAACAGTTATTTGTGGGGGGTGGGGTCATAGATTCCTGGCTTATCATGTAGAAACATAGAGAACTATCTTTTAAAATGCCTTGTGGACAAAAATATAGGATATAAAGTATGAATGACTGAATTATAAATAGAAAGATCTGCCACATATGTAGACTGAAGCACCAGTTTTCACCAGCCTCCTACCTATTGAAGCACTCCATGTCATATCTCATTCTGTTCCTGAAGGTCTCAATCCAGGAGTAGATTTCACAGTTTTAATAAAGCTTAAGTAGGCAGGACGGAGGATCATTTGAAAGTGGACCTGTGACAGTGGAAGTAATTTCCATTAAGACTAAGCTGCATTGATATAACCCATTGAATCCAGAGCCAGCACTGAACAGAAGCACTTCAGAACACACTCATATTCTTTCCTTTCCTTTTTTTTTTTTAAACATTCAGTTGTGTCTGATTCTTGGAGACTGCCTGGCCAAGTCCCTGCAGTTTTCTTGGCAAGGTTTTTCAGAAATAGTTTGCCATTGCCTCCTTCCTAGAGCTGATGAGTTAAAAGGTGAGGCTTCAACTGCATGGTTGTGGCCATCATCTAGACTTTTTTCGACCCCCCTCCCTTTGGCACCCCTGCAATGTTGCCTGGATATCCATAATTTTCCATGAGAAAAATAGATGAAGACCTTGCTTGAATTCATATTGCGGTAAAGAAGGTAGATAAAAGGCACAGTGAATTATCCACCCAAAAGATAAAAAATTAAGGCATATTGGATTTTAAAGAACATGCAGCCTGTTTTTTGGTTATATGGAATAAAAGAGCCTAAAAAGAAGAAGAGCCTTACTTTTGTTTCAGGCACTTATATTCTGCTCCAGCATGAATCAGAGGAACACTCAGGCCCAAAGCAGGCCCAAAGCCAAGGCAAGCAGAGGTGTCATAAACAAGCCAATCACCCTTACCACTGAGGTAAATGTCATTCGAAAAAGCAGGGAGGGATCTCACGAAGCAGGAAGATGAAACAAAATGACCCCTATTCCTTCATAAACCTATTTTAGCACCTTCTCATTTGAGGAAATATTCCCCAAAGACCCCGAGAAGTTAGATATTCCAAAGCTTTGAGTAACTCTACTGATTTTTCCTTATGGAAAAGAATGCACCAAATAATTTCTTCAGGTTTTTTAAAAATATCGTTTTAAATAACTGGCATTTTGTCGCAGGCATAATTTTCCAGGATAGGCCATGGTCATTCAGGCTGCCCTGCTGCTCTACACCATCTTGTCTCTCCTCTTCCTTTCTGCCTTCTGAAAGTTCAGCTCTTGGCTGAGAAGCTGCATCACCTGAGACCAAGATCTGGGACCTGTTACGGAAGGTCTTTGGTGCCAGATTTTGGCTTTGGCTCTGGCTGAGGTGCTTCTCACCCAGAAAGTGTCTCTGCCTGGAGCAAAGGAACGGGCATGTCTGTGAGAGGACAAGTGTGGCCTTTTAGCCTTGTCTGTTACACTCTGTCTCTCACACACAAGCCCTCCCATGCTACCCTCACCATAATACTTTGAGGTAACAAATGGACAATTAAAGGAAATGGCTTTGCTTCAGTTCATTTTTATTTGTTATGAATCAAATGGTTCCAGATGGTTTCATTTTCCTTTCCCCATTTGTATCTGGTTTTTGCACTTTCACAAATCCCTACAGGTGCAGTTTAAGGGCTTTCAGAAGCTACCTCCGGAGGTCTGTCATTTTATTGTCTGTTACAGTTTATTTTATTTACATTCTTCCAGGAAGAAAGTACAAACATACCTATTGGATGACAGGTTTTTCCAACTAGAGTCTTTCCAAATGTTAGTTTGAAGTACTGGTTATCTCCAACAGTTGTGACTTAACTGAGGAAAGGTGGCAGTAGAAAAGAGTGTGTGTGTGTGTGTATGTGCATGTTGAAAGTGATATTGGATAGTGTGTCTCAATCTCAGCAACTTTAAAATGTGTGGACTTCAACTCCCAGAATTCCCCCAGCCAGCATGCTGGCTTGGGGAATTCTGGGAGTTGAAGTCCACACATCTTAAAGTTGTTAATATTGAGAAACACTGCTATAGGAAATTCCATTCTGTACAACCAAATGGCTCTTTTGTGGGCTTCAACCACATATGAGCCCTAAAGCTGAATGAAGACTGCCATGTGCCAAGAGTCATGTAGCCCACCTAATTCTGCAAAGTTAGATGGTTGTGAAGTCTCTCCTAAACCCCTGTACCTGTGTAGATTTTTTTGGGGGGGGGAGGGGGGTTTGAAGAGGTCTGTTCATGCTAGTATGTCAAAAGTTATGTCAGCATTAATGAATGAGATGCTTGATAAAACAAAAACAAAAAACAAACCCTTTTCTACCCCTTAACCAAGTTTTCTTTACCTCCTATAGCTGATTCTAGGGGAGTTGTGTGTCTTATTTTGCACAAGGCAATTCTCTGTTTGATGTGGGGCTTTCCTGCCTGTGTTCAGGGTATATCACCATAAAAAGAAGGAGAGCAAGGACCTTAGAGTTGTCCTTCTGCAGCTAACCCAGGGATAGGTGACCTGTGGCACTTAAGATACTGATGAACTACAATTCCCAGCATTCCTAGGAAGTGGGGCCAATGGAACCCAGGTTGCCTACCACTGAGTTATGCCCTAGACAGTAGACTGAGCAGGCACACAGGTCAACAGAGCTAAAGCTTCTCCACTAGGATAAAATAAACTGTAGTCCTTTCTAAATCATAGACATTGTTTCTAATTCTGCTCTTTGCAAATCATATTCAATCCATATATTCTATTTTTGGTAATATATCATTGCTTTTTTCACCCCCAACT
This sequence comes from Liasis olivaceus, assembly GCA_030867105.1. Lineage (NCBI taxonomy): Eukaryota > Metazoa > Chordata > Lepidosauria > Squamata > Pythonidae > Liasis > Liasis olivaceus. The sequence continues at coordinate 283,774,732 of CM061349.1, forward strand.
GTGTAAGTAACCCTCCTAGTAAGCATCTCACTATAAAGGTGAGACATAAACATGTTTACAGAACAGATTACTCAAAATGTGGCTTAATTTTTGTAAAATTACAGTCCTATAACTTCTCTAGCATACTAACTATGCTGAATATACTAGTATCACAGGTAAAGTGGAGCAATATTGTTTGATGTCCTTGATGCTGTTTTGGAAAAAAAAAGATGATGATGACAATCAGCTCAAAGGTGACAGAGCTTGCTATGACTGAAACATTTCTGTAAAGTTTGATATATGTTGTGCGTCAGAACTGAGATATGGAAAAAAAAAATCTGAGACAGGCAATTAAAAGTTTGATAATCTCAACAAAAGGGTAGCTGGATCTTTGTTCTTTTACTCTTTGCCTGATCAGGAAACATGCATGCCTGATTGAGTTTGTTTGGCAATATTTGAGAGTTATTTCTGTCTTTTGAAGAAAGTCATGATCATGAATACCTGCAGAATAGGCAAAGCTGGACAAGAGAACTGACCTACTGTTTTCACACATCATTATCACTGCTTTCTCACCTCCTGTCGCCATGCACAGGACAAATCACACTTGCACAAATGCAACCATGGATCCAACAGAAGAGAATATATGTAGCTCAGGGTTGAATTGTGGAGTCCTTGATGCTCTCTGAACTTGGTTGTTTGCAGATGTTTCATTACCTGACTAGGTAACATCATCAGTGCGAGTAAGTGTGGGGTTTGCTCCCCACACTCACACTGATGGTGTTACCTAGTTGGGTAATGAAACATCTGCAAACAAACAACCAAGCTCAGAGAGCACCAAGGTCCAGTTCTAGGAATCAAACAATAGAATCCTTTGTTCAGCTTCTCCTAATTCTGCCTGGAGTCAGAGTCTAGATTGATTCTAGAACTCTTCTCTCTTAGTTTTGACCATGACCCTGATGGAATCCTGTAGTTTTTCTGGCACATTGTTGTCCCTTATTAACCAGGCAGAACCATGATAAGGTGCTAATCTATCTGGTGGAAAAATATACACCAAAATGGGAATCTCCATTACATGGTAGATTCATTAATTTTAAGCAGGTATTTGATCATATTTCAATGGCAAAATTATGGGACAGAATGTTATGCTATGTTAACCGACTACTATTTTCCTTTGTATAAAACTAGTAATTTTAAAATAAAATGTATCAGATTTGGTCAATTTTCAGACTCTAGAAGAGGGGAAAAGCAAGGATATATCTCTCCCTCAACCATTCTTTCATTTCTTTATGAATCGACTGTTTAAGATCTTGGGCCCAAACACAATTTTATGCCCCCCCTGCAAATAAATACACTGCAGTACCATTCTATGGAGATGACACAGGAACTCTATTGCAAGTACCAAAAGGGCTGAAAAGGCTATTTCTGCAAGGGACAATTTTTACAGCTGAATTATAGTAGGACTAATAGTATGAGTTTTTGATGAAGGCCCAGAATCTGCATTTTTAATGGGCAGAATATTGAACAGATGGTATGCTGCAATTATCAGGATATGGTTCTTCACTTCTTTGGGAACTGTAAAGTCCACTTCCTCCATGCTGCCCAGAAAACACAAAAGAACATTGTGGCCATCTTATTCCTTCTATACCAGCTGCACTTAAATTGTTCACAGCCAAGCTTTTGGCATAGATGTTGAATTAGATTTACAGAATAAAACAGTGGCAATAGAAATCATATAACCCAAGTTCTTAAGAAAACTTATGGGTGCAGGGTTTAGAGAAGAAAATGACTCATCCTGGACTGACCCCCCAGATGCTTCTGAGGATAGAATATGATAGTTAAATCAGTGCTAAGATGAGGGAAATTGATACTGACATATCGTTAGGGCATAATACGGGGTTCTTCAAATGCTGTAATTGGAAGTAGGATATTCAAGCTCCAGGTGGCAAGATATTTGGAACCTGTTTTTATAGGAAAATATTGTACTGTATGTAGATCTGTGCTCTTTAATTTCCTTCCCTCAGCAGTCATAGAAGGCAGATATATATATAAAAAAACCTTCTTAGAAAATATTTTCCTTTGTGGAGGGGATGTAATTGAAACACTAGCTCGTGTCCCCCTGGACTGTTCCTTTTAGAAGAATTTTCACACTACTTTGTTGTATCCAGAAACTTGCAAAATCCTTGGATGCTCAGATACTTTTTATGTTGGTTATTTTTTGCCAAGTTCTGCCTGGCTGCTTGTTGGGTCTGCTAATGAAGCACTGTGAGCTAACTAACTTGCTAACTACCTAACGTGATTGTGAGATGGGTGGCTATATAGAATGAATGAATGAATGAATGAATGAATGATACATACATACATACATACATACATACATACATACATACTGTTTAGGGAAGAATGAGTTGTAGTTAACTAGAACAGTAATTCAAATGCTTATTAAGGATTATGTTACTTAATTTTATTTCAGTTCTGTATTGTTGTCCATGCTGCCTCTTGAGTGTATGAACTTGAGGACTAGCCAGGGATTGTAATAAACCTGAATCATTGCACTCACTCTTAACCTGACTAAAGGCACACTGACAGGTCAAAAACTTGTTTCTGTCGTTGCATTCTCTCTGCTCAGATGGAGCCCCTTTTCTGATACAGCTTAACACCTGCTGAAGCATCCATGCCCACCCTCAGCCTGCATTATTTTGGTGATTCAGTCCATTTTCATCCTGTGGGATGTATTGTTCTATGCTGGATGAAGTAGGGAGTGTTGGCTCCTTGGGGAAAGCATGAGGCAACTGAAGCAACTTAGCTAATGAAGAAGGGCAGATTTTCAGGATGGGGGAGAACCCCATTCAAAGCTGTGTAGGTTTTGTGGTCTGGTTTGGCGGGATGGAAGCTTCTCATTCTTGATCTACAAGGTATCTCCTAAGATCTCTTTCTCTCTAATGACTGCCGATCATTACCGCAGAATGTTAACAAGTAATTTGGATAAAATATCTACTTTTAAGACAACAACAAGCCAAAGGCTGATTTTGTAAGTAACAAAGCTCATTTCTTTGTCAGTCCACACAGCACTTTCCATGATCCATTGATGCAAATTGCTAGCCCATTTATATGTAGTCATCAGAGGAGGGCAGCATTTGATATCAGTCCTCCTTAAAAACTACTGCATAAGCCTGGCAATGTGAGGTCCTATTTGCATCTCTCATGAGATGACTAACAAGACTTTGGAACTGCTCTTTGTATGTAATAAGCACAAAACTCTAAAAGAAGCATTTTATTTTATGCTTTATCAGGTTTGCATAATTTATACTTACTCTGCAAACTAGCCAACAGTTACATGCATTTTCTTGGAACAGAAAATCAATAGTTAATAGCAGTATGTTCCAAAGGCTGCTGAATTTCTATTTGGTATTGTTTGACTGAACTTCATTTACATGTCATTCCATCTTACATGAGCCAAATAAGGATTTCTTGAAAAGAGAAGAGCCATTTAGGGTTTTCTTCAGATAGTTAAATAGTTTGAGAGCACCAATTATCTTGCTTCTTTTTTGTCTCCAAACTGAGCTCTACTTCTGATGACTCTATTTTTGTTACTTGAGCTTTAACTGGTTAGGGAATCTTTCCAACTGAATCACAGTATTTCAGTCAATAAACAGATCAGAGTGAATAAACACTATGAGTTTTCAGATACACAGAATTAATTTACCAGGTCAACCAACAAATTCAAGGGGTCCTTTTTAATTCAGCTTAAGTGATTCTGCTGTCCAATCAGTGATTAGGTCAAATTTCAAATTTAATTACAGTACATAACTATTTGGTCTCTGAAGAAGGAAAAAAAATCTGTCAATAAATTTATATAGTTTATCCTGTATTTAACCAATCTAATGTTAATGACATGAAATGTATGCTCACTATGGAATAGATGTGGATTTAAGAATCCGTGACAATATCTACATTTTTATCATGGTGGATCACTGTTCTCTGAGAAGAAAGTGCAAAGATCCTCATGTCTTCTTTGACTTTCCCACTTCCATCTTTCCCCATGGTAGTCAAAATGGCCTTCAGCCTTCAGTGTATGGCAGACAAGCATATCCTTGTTTGGTTGGTTTCCTTTGCCTTTCCTGTTTCAATCTGTAGGTGGGTTTCTTACAAGCTTTGCTCTCTGGAAAATATTCCTGTTTGAAAGGCTACCTGGTCTGTCCAAGTGAAAGATAAAGGACCATCAGAGGCAAGAGGAAACATCTTAAAATTGTTTATCAAAAGTTAGCACTTGGAAAATAGACTGAGCAGGCATATACAACACTTACAGTCTTTCTCACTAGAGGGAGATGTATTTCTGTTTACTATCAACTACTCTATTTCTAAATATTTATATCCCATCAGAAGCAAAAATAGTTTTTGACAGTTTATACCAATGTTTCTCAACTCTGGCAGCTTTAAGATGTGTGGACCTCAACTCCCAGGATCATAAACATCATGCAATACATTATTGGCAAGATCTAAGCTAGAGTGGTCCACAAAATAACTCACTTTTTAGCATTTTCTTGGATGCAGTTGGGGGGGGGGGCTTTAATTTCCATGGAGGACCAATGCTGCTGCTGAATAATAGTGCTATCTAACTTTGGCTCTCTTTATTTCAAATTTGTTAGAGTAGGCATCAGGGATGTCCATGGGGGGAAGGGGGAGTCAAAAAAGTCAAGATGGCAGCCACAACCATACAACTGAAGTCCTACACTTTTTTACATGCATTATGACTTTCTTGACCCCCCTCCCCCCATGGACTCCCCTCATAGACATTGCAAATGCCTTAGATTTATTTATTTACAGGACTTATATGGCTGCCCATCTCATACAATAATTCTAGGTGGTGCACCACAAGCAATAAAAACAAAGATAAAAACAGAAGTACCGCTCCCCCCAGGTGCCAGACCAATAGTTTCCCAGCTCAACTCTCATCCTAGCCCAATGCTTGGAGGAAGAGCCAGCTTTTCACAGCCTTATGGGTGGCTGAAAGGGTAGGGGCCCCTCGGATCTCATGTGGGAGGCTATTCCAAAGGGCTGGGGTGGCCCCTGAGAAGACACTCCTCTGAGGTCCTATCAGGTGAACATTTAAAAGAGGGAACCTGGAGCATGTCCACCCTATCTAACCTAGTAGGATGGGCAGATACCACAATGAGAGGTGGTCCCTCAAATAACCTGGCCCCATGCCATATAAGGCTTTAAAGGTGATAACCAGCACCTTGAATTGCACCCAGAAAACAAATGGGATCCAGTGCAACTCACACAGCAATGATGTAACTTGGGTGAAATGTGGGGCACCCAAAACTGTGTATGCTGCTGCACTCTGGACCAGTTGCAGCTTCGAGATGGTCTTCAAGAGCAGCCCCATGTGAAGTGCATTGAAGTAATCCAAACAGGAGGTGACTAAGGCATGAGTGACTGTGGACAAGGCCAATGGTGAAGAAACCCAGCAAGTCAGAAGTGCTAACAGTTGGCTTGGCAGATGTTTCTCCTAGAGTACCCTTTAGTGCAGGGGCATCTGTAGAGGGATGGGGTGGGCATCTGTACAAGGATGGGGTAGAAAAAGTCAAGATGGTGATTGAGACTGTGATTGAAGCCACACAATGCACTCTGTGTATGATGCACATAAAAATAAATTGGGCTTTGATCACAGAGATGCAACTGCCATCTCGACTTTTTTGACCCTTCTTGTGGATGCTCCTTCTTTGGCATCTGCTAATGGGCACTATATAATAATCTATTCAATTCAGCATTTTTTGAAGGAAATATGAAATCCATATTGCAACTGGAATATTTTGTATATCTATATCAGGAAAGCTGTTGGCTACTAATGCATTAAAATTGAGTAGTCATCATCCACTAACATATACCATGATGAGGTACTGCTTCACAGGAGTCTTAATCTTCCTAAAGAAATATTTAGTTTCTGCTGTGAAGGATTCCCTTCCCATGTGTTGAAATGTCTCCTCCTAGCGGAGAACAACTGCCATATCACAGCTTTCTGGAAAATGGAAACATTTTTCAACCTTTTCAGAAAATGGAAACTCAGTTGCTAGCTAGATAGGCTCGTGTGCTTTGTGTCAGGCATATTAATTCCTCACATTCCTCAGAAACAATATCTGAAGTTTTGGGGTGCAATACTTAGATGGTTTGACTTCTTTGGAAATAAGGTCCCTAGAAGCTTATGCACCATTTTTTTCAGTCACTGGTTGAATATAAGTACAGTGGTACCTCGGTTCACGAACTTAATTTGTTCCACAACTCTGGTCGCGAACCGAATTGGTAGTGAACCGAATCAAATTTTCCCATAAGGTTCAATGTAAATACGGTTAATCCGTTCTGACCCCTATGAATTTGGTCGCCAACCGATTTTTGATCACGTCCCGAATCAAATTTCCCTATAAGGTTCCATGTAATTACGGTTAATCCATTCTGAACCATATGTTTTTTTTTTTTAAAACCGCAAAAATATGACACAAAGTACAGTATGAAGAGAGAGAAAGCTAACCTTGCTTGACGCGACTTCTGGCGTGGAGGACAGGAAGGCGGGTGGGGAGGCGGTTACTGCTTGGAGGGAGAGTCCCCCTCCCTACAGGAAGCCACGACCACGTGTCACGGGAAGGAAAATGGCCGCGGATCCTGTTCGTAACCCGATGTGGAGTTCGCGAACGGAGGCAAAATTTTGCGACCGGAGCTGTTCGTGAACCGAATTGTTCGTGAACAGAAGCGTTCGTGAACCGAGGTACCACTGTATAGACATACAACTTGAACACTCCAGGAGAAAACTATATTATTTGAATAACAGATCTCCAGAGATGGCAACAAGGCAGAACTTTGGGGCAGAAGTTCAGGTTCACAGCTATAATTAGTAGAAAGAAGAAAAGAGACTCTGAAAGCAGCAAGATTAACTTATCTCATTTTGAACAAGTAACGTAAGAACTAGTGGTTAAGCGTGGATCTTAGAGACAACCAGGTCTGCCCTCAGCTCTGAAAGCTTCTGGGATGCCTTGTGTTGGTCGTGCTCTGAGCCCAACCAATAACACAAGGGGAGGATCAAAAAATGGGAGGCTATCAGGAGCTTACAGAGGAAAGGTAGGATAGAAATGAGATGGCATAAATGAAGGAATTATGTAAGTAAACAAAGGTCCATCAGCTTGGCCTGATGAGGTAAAATAATGCACAGACATTACCATCCAAAGAGGTCTCTCCCACAGAGAATGATCACTCAACTGAGACTTCTATCAGACTACTTAGTGTAGAGCAGTGTTTCTCAGACTTGGCAACTTTAAGACATGTGGACTTCAACTTTAAGACATGTGGACTTCTTAAAGTTGCCAAGTCTGAGAAACACTGGTGTAGAAGAATTTAACTCTGGACTTGAGAAAAAGGTAGGAGAGGTGAAATGGTTGCTCAGCCCTGGGAAAGTAGAAAGCAGAAGAAAGGGACCCAGAACAGCCCTGCCTTGGATTTACTGCCCTTAAAAAGGGGCAGTGAAAGTTTTGGACAGGCTGTCAAGATTCTGTTAGTATACCCTACAACAATAAAGTAGCAGTCCTGAAATCCTTGCAGTGCCCTTGACCTGGCCTACTTTAATGGGCTGACATGAACTCACCTAAATGTATCAATATCTTGCCCTCCCATGTGTTTCTCATCACCACACTCTCCCTGTGACCCTTTCAGTATAACTCCAAAATTGTTCACTCTCACACAGACCAAAATGAGTTGCGGTGAAGTAAAGTTGAAATAATTTGTCAAGCCCTTCCAGGTATTTCCTAGCCATTCAGAAAGCTTCCAGTAGCCCCACCATCCCCAAACTGATATTCTCTGGATGCATTGGCCTGTGCACGGATGGGGATTTCTGAAAGTTATTGTCCCCAAACATTGGTGGAGCACCTGGACTGGATGAGCACCTGACTGGACGAGACTGCAATATAGAGAGACCAGACAAGGTGATTAGACTAATTTTCAGCAGTTCACTCTGAATTCTTCACAACACTTCACAACCCAGAACGTGAGGACCTGAATGACCTAAAGCCAATTCAGTCTGAATGCATCAATGCATAGATAAAGAAATACACTCAGTATAAATTCCAATTTCTTGTGCAAAGGTGAGTGGTGGACTCCCAGTTTTTGTGAAGCTCCTGTAATCCTCATCTACCAAAAAGTAGGACAAGTGAGCCTCCTCCCTATATATAAATGATGGGTCAGAAGAAGAAAAAGTCCACCTATGTTACAGCCTACCATGAGGTGGTCTGCCAAACATACTTCTATCCCAGGCATCGTTTCCTCCTGGAAGCACACCTTTAAGCCACATGTTCTCACATCTGCATTTCATTGTAAACCATTGCCAGCTGTTAAAACATCTTCTTTTTATTTCTGCAAGGAAGCTTCAAAGGCATGAGTCAATAGGCATCTATCTAAAGAGTATTACCAAAAAGGCAAGTTTGTAAAAACTGCCTCATGCTCTGACCGCAGAGTCCTGCAAATATGCATTATAGTCATTTTATAACAGGAACCGAATGTGTTGTTCAAAATGGTTATCTTATTCAGCCCCTTCATGTGTTTACAGGGTTTTATTTTTTAAATGAAATGAAATATTTATGGCCATTCCAAACTTTGATACAGGGTCAGTTTATGCAATATGTTTTTTGCCAGCCAGCAAAAGAAAACCTACATAACCCTTGTATGTTCTAATAAATACATCCCATATGGTGAAATAAGAGATACGTGGCAGCCCAAAATTTTGTGGAACAATTTCACATGGGATTAACTCTGTATCATTACTGAAGGGCTTTGGCGACAAGAACCCAAATATAGATGGTTACATGTATGTATGTATGTATGTTCTGTTAAACTTGAAATGCTTGTTATTGTGGATACAGTCATTCTTTTCTCTATTACTCTCTGCAATCCCTCTGACACACATGCACCCTGCCAACCCTAGGCTAAATTCCCTCATGATATCTTCTTTGGGGATTTAACTGAAATGTGGGAAGCCAGAAAGGCTACAGTTTGGGCAAGCTGTAAAAGACCCTGTATACCAGGTAGCTCCTGTTTTTGCACAGAAGCTGCCCTGAGTTTGAGAAGCTGGCTCCTTTGAGACTTCTCAAGCAGGCTCCCTCTGATTCCTAGTATCCAGCACGATTTTCTCCCCACCACCCCACTTTTTGCATATTCATTCTTTTTTTTTTTTAAATAAACCTCTAATTGTGAACAGATAAGACCAGCTTTACTATTTGCATTAGAGAAGCAATAACCATACAGATCTACAAACAGTATTGCACAGGTGCATGAATAACTTTAGACAATACCAAGCTTTTGAACAAATGTGATCAATCTTCTAGTATCCCAGAGAAACACTTGTTCATAGCAGTTTATTCTTTCTTTCTCATACACATTTAACTGGGTGGTCTCCTTAAGTGTGTGGTAAATTTCAAAGGCACAGTACAGGTTTAAACAAACCATCTTTCCCCTTCTATTGCAAAATGCCCAAAGCAATAGCTTGGCTGTGTAGCAGTTTCCTCACTCTTCTCTCCTTGGCTGCTTGGTCCCTCTTCCTGTGTTGGAGCTACTCTGGCCTGATTGATTCATTCCACTTCTCCTCTGGATTCTTCAACCTCAGTCCTTCCCCAGTTGACCCCCTGGGCAATTTCTTCACTGGTGAAAGCCTGTCAGCATCTCTGTCCCCCTGTTGGTCAAGGATTGCTAACTCTTAATTCCTTGTTTCCTTTGTAACCCAAGCTGTTCCTCTTCCCTGTTAACTGCATGGAGTGAAACCCCAGCTGAGTAGAGTACCTTCTTTGACCCATGCTTACGCAAAAGAAGTTTTCCTTCTGTCTTATTTCAGAAAGTCAAGAAATATGCCACAGACTAGCACTTGGTAGAGGAGCCATGAAGGACTTGGAAAAGATATTCAAATGCCATGTTGTATCTATACCTACAAAGATCCAAATCATGCAATCCATGGTATTTCCTGTGATGCTGTATGGAAGTGAAAGTTGAACTTTGAAGAAGCAGGATAGGAAGAGTATTAAGCTTTTGAACTTTGGTGTTGGAGAAGACTCCTGAGAATTCTGTGGATAGCCAAGAAAACAAACAATTGGTTCATCAGACAAATCAACCCAGAGTCATAAATGTGAAGACTCGAGGCATAAATGTGAAGACCTAGTTCTCTAGAAAAGGCTCTAATGCTGGGAAAGGGGGGAGGAAAGAGAAGAGGACAACCAGCAGCGTGGTGGATGGAGTCAGTTACAGTGGCAGTGAATGCACAGTTGGAAGACCTAACCATGGAGACAATCCATTCATGTGTTTGTAAGAAGTCGAAAATGACTAGATAAATTATTAAAACAAGCAAGTAACTAACAATAAGTTACATAAGATAACAATAAACAAATTAATATTAAAGAATGACCAGTCTCCTTTAACCATGAAGCCTATTTTAGGATAACTACTACAGTTTTAGTTTTTCCCATTCCCGAATAGTGGGAAACCATGTCACTAATTATCAGCAATTGAGCCACTGAAATTCAGTAGCATGACTGATTCTGGGACACAAAGTTAGGGTTTCGGAGGAGAACATGCATCCATGTGGACACAGGGGAAGTTCAACCACATTCAGAACACTGCTGAACCTGCCAGACTACTTAACCAAGCAGATAAATCATCCACAGATCATACTGCATCTTGCTTGGAATGAATTTATTAATCATCATCTGTTCTATCATCCTGGTCAAGCTCATGCTAAGAAAGCTCTCACTGCTTGTTGCTTTAAATTGTAAAAATCTTGTCTTATTTATGTCATTGCAATAGGCTTGGTAAAAGGGGAGATGCCATTGCTTTATTGTTTTGCTTATTTATTCAAAATGTTTTCAGATTCATATTCTTCAGGAAAAAGAACAACAGCCACACCAGTCAAAGCTTGGCAAAGACATTTTTGATTTGGAAAGCCACTCAATTCTCTAAGAGTGATGCCAGGTCCAGATCAACCTCCAAACTGACCATTACCCTTCATAGAGAGCATGAGCCCATTTTCAACAAGCTAAATTTCAATCCCAATTTAACTTCTATCTATACTAATAGTATTTCTGATTTGTCCTATCCCATGTGGGGCTATATTCTATACCCAAGACATCTGAAGAGCACCAGGCCAGCTCCACATATAGAAAAGGGGTGGAACTTGCATTTCAATGGCTCAGTGCTGCTTTTGTCATCTGCTCCTTCTCGATCCCCCCGTGGACACCTTGGTTACAATATCTATCAAATGTTTCCTAGGAGTTTTAGTAAATGCATTTTTTAAGATCACCCAGTTATGGAAGTTGATACAGGCTACGCCAGTTATTTTGCTAATCTATTGTAAATTGTGTGTGTGAGCATGTGTTTTGTTAAATTACTTACTGTGTTTCATGCCAATATTCTTCTGAGGATGAGTGCTTTGCAAGAGCTAACAACTCAGATTCTTTCTCATTTTTGAAATCAGAGAGATGTACAAATTGTCCTGTGAGATACACTGCAGTGAAAACTAGATTCAAGGAAAGCCCATTAGCCACAAATGTATGTTCTATAAAAGCTTAGCTGAGCTGCATTTTGACTAAAAACAGGGTTAGGAAATGGCACTGGGTATTCAAGGAACAGTGACTATGTGGAGTCAGTCTCACTCTTTCTACCCCCTTCCTCATCCTTTACTGTCTGTAGGCTGTCCATCCAGATTAGAATGTAACATCTTTGGGGTAGGAACCTATCGAAATGATGTACTGCTATGCCCACCTATGACACTGTGTAAGTAATTAATTAGTGCAACAGTAGTTAATGTGCCTAGGAAAGCTACTCATTTGACTGCTGCTGATGTCCTGCAGTATAATTTTAAAGGGGTGTCAACAATGATTTTGAAATGGAACACCAAAGAGTAAAGATGGAATGATAAAGGAATAGACTGGGTTTTTAATATGGGGTTTCAGTAGGGAAAAGAGCGCAGTGTGATAATATGTGTGTCAGCAAGCATTATAACTATGTTCTAAGCTGCATACATCCTATGGAAAAAAATACATTTAAATGGAAGAAATCCAAATTCTGTGAAAGAAGGGCTGGATTCTTTTCCCTATTAAATTACTGATTTGAGGTTGTTTTTCTTGTTCTGCAAATTTTTAAAAAATAATTCTTAATATTTTGGATAACTGATTGTGGTATTCCTAAACATGTTAGCAGGTAATATTGATAGTATTTTGACCACTCTGTTTCAAAGGTAGCATAAGGACTAGAAGCTGCTTTTAGCCAAAAAGAGAGAAAAATATTAATGTATATTTGCATATACACAATGGATTTTTTTCTCCCTTCACCTTTACAAGTTTCATAGACAAAGGAAGAAAACCCCATCTCTCTAAGGACAGCACTTTTATTCAGCTTATTAAGTTAACAGTTAACCAGTAGTTTTCTAACTTCAGTCCTTTTTTCCCCCTCAGGTAAGCTGGTTAGGAAGGGGAAAAATGTGTCTGGAGGGAAGTATTTCAGTTTCAAGACCCCTTCTTTAGGGATAGGGATAGGCAGAAAATGGGGAGGAAGGAAAAGTGTTTTGATCTTAGAACTATGTTTGGGTCAAGTGATGGAGACTTTTTGAGTGTTAAACTGGTCTCTATTGGTGCAGAATATGGTTCACTGGAAATAAGGATTCTCCAAAAAGGAAAGAATTCTCTTAGCAAGAAAGAAGTAAGTATGTTTTCGTATATGTTCCATGTACTTGGAAATATAAATTCTATCTATTAACAGTCAAAACCATTTCTATTTTGAGACATACAGGTTCCTCTGCTAGTGGACTTTATTCAGTCAAAGTCATTCTGAATAAATTCTAGTTTAAGCAGTTACATGTCAAATATCTATTGTCCATGAGATGGCACTATTTCATAGGAATTTTCATTTGAAGAGCATTTGCAGGCCAAAACCTAACTTCTGAAAGAATTGTCAAAACACCAGTTCCCCGATGATTTCTTCTGGTTTAATATTGTAAGCTGCAGTTAACACCACCATCATCATAGATCTCTTGCTTCCTTAAAGCTCGTGCAGCAAATGTCCCGCTGATCCAGTTCTTTAGAACATTTATGTGTCGCTTGGACATGCTTATTTTAAAGGGCACCAGAAACACAGCTATAATTCCAGAGACACTGCTTTTTCCACTAAGAACCAAATATCAAATAAGAAAAAGATTTTTAAAAGACCAATAGTGCAATTGTATGCATGCCAACGCAGAAGTAATTCCACGCGTTTACTTGGTTTATTCCCAGCTAAGTGACCATAGGATTACAGCCTTAGTCTGTATATTTGAGAAAGCTTCATTGCAGATGTTACAAAAAAGGACAGCACTAGGAACACTGCCTGGAAGTGGCACTCTTTCCAGCTTTCCCCAGTCCAGACCAATCCAGATGTATCACACTAGAACTTCCATCATTCTCATTGGATGGGTGGAAATTGTAGTCCAACACACCTGGAGAAAATTAGCTGAGAAATGTTGTCTGTTACGGCAAAAACAACAGCGCATCCAGTGGCACCTTCAGCTTCATTTTAGGATTAAACACTAACATATTAATGTGGCAAGAGGAGTTACTCTGCTCCTTTCATGAGCGCTCAAACTGTCATTAGATTTATGTCCCTGGATCATTGAACACCCAAGGTTAGGAACAGATAGTCATAGAGGAAATCCATCTATGTGGTTGCTAAGAGTTGACTCTGACTTGATGCATATAATCAATTTCAGAAAATCATCTAACAGGCATACATTTGTCATTATTTAGAAATGTTGGTAGATGGGGACCCACAAGGGAGGATCAAAAGCAACAAGGTGGCATCTAAGACTGTGCAATCAAAGCCCATCCCTTTTGTCCCTGTGCTGATGTCATGTGCAGGACTTCAATTGCACAGAGGTGGCCACCACCACAACTTGTTTTAACCCACCTGCAGATGCTGCTGGAGGTGGATGAAGTCTACCATAACATAAACATAAAATAATTATTTATCAATTATTAATTAGACTGCTTCAGCACCTTTGTGTTTCTTCAACAATCAAGTGCTTTGCAACGATATTTCAGCTAAGTGACCATAGGATTACAGCCTTAGTCTGTATATTTGAGAAAGCTTCATTGCAGATGTTACAAAAAAGGACAGCACTAGGAACACTGCCTAGAAGTGGCACTCTTTCCAGCTTTCCCCAGTCCAGTCAGTTTGATTTCTTTAATAACACACTGAACTTTCCAACGAACACCGAGGGACAGGGACAAGCTAAGAATTCATATATGTAATAATTCTGTAGTGCATGCAGTCTTCTTTTTCAAAAAAATTAAAAGCTTGATAGGAATTAAGTGAAAAGTTGCATATTATATCCATGGTGTATTCTGGTGGTAAGAGTAGAGCTCCAGAATTTTCTTTATCTAATCGAGTGCCTGGAATAATAATCTTTCCTTTCAGACTAGGATCCTTTCTTCCTAAACTAAAACAACAAGCATGGTGCTGCACAGGTATTTTAATAAAATTAAATGTGACTTTTAGCAAATCAAACGCAGGGGAAAATTGCACGGGATTTGCCTGGTCTTCTATTCCGTTTGCATGCACTAGGTGGCACAAGTGCTAAAAAAAGACACCAGATATTGTAAGTATGCCAAAGGTGAACTCCTAATGTCTTTCAGTTATGTTCAAAGCTTCTATTGTGGAAGAAAAACCTCAAATGCCTCTGATATACATATTCATTTGCAGACAAAGTTCCCTCCCCCATATTTTATAAACCGGTTATGATCTGTAGATGAGAATGATATCTGTATGGAAAGCTTGATAAAGTATCTGCAGCTGCTGTGTGCTGGCTCAGCTACTGAACTGATGAACGCTTGTCCCCAGAGGCATTCAATTTAATCCGCTGTTGGGCATCTTCTGCCATTGATAGCCAAGCATGTCACTAGAAGTGCTTTGACTCAATTTTTTTTTTTGGAAATGGTAGTAGCCATATTACTATAGCACATATTAATATAGGTAATAACCTATAAGTATATTATACATATTAATATATGACCTATATGCCTATATACATATTGATATAGATAACAATTACATATTAATATAGGTAATAACCACAGAGTGAAGCTGGGAAACAAAATTAATCCTTCTAGGTAATAGCTGCTGCAGGACAGGACTTCTGTCAACATTGTGGCTGAGAAGGGAATGGTTATTCCCACTTCCTCTATGTTGTCGTACAGTGGTGGGAAATTTGAGGGCCACCAGATGTTTGCTGAATGACAATAAGCTGCAGGCCTAACCAGCATGTTAATTGGTGTAGGGTTGTGGTAAGTTTAGCAATATCTGGAAGGTACAGTTATTGAGTTGTACCACCCCTGGAAAGTTTCAGTCTGATGTAGCTCCTTGACTTGCTTTATTCAGAAAGAAATTCTGGAAAAGCAACTTGGGAATTTACTTAGTTATTAGATTTATACCCCAGGAGCTCAAGGCAACATATAGAGCATGCCCTCCTCTAGTTTTTCCAGCAACAACCCTGTAGGTTGGGCTGAAACAGAAAAACCAGCCCAAAGTTACCCAGTGAACTTTCCTGGCTAACAATGGGCTTGAACTCTTGCTGGTCCCAGTCCAACACATCAACTCTTATACCATGTTGGTCCTCTTTAATGGTTGGAAGATATGGGAAATGCTGTTCTGGATATCTTCATCTTAGAGATATTTAGGGCTTTATAGGTTAAAACCAGCATTTTGAGTAGGGTTTGGAAAAATGAAAATAGCAGTCCATACTGATGGCAAAACACTGATCTGAGATGATCTTATCCTTGTAAAAATTCATGTGGAAGACTTCACATAGTGTCAAAATGCTTCTCCATTGGGTGTGTGGCAAGGATGGAGTAGGATTGCATGGACCCTGCAATCCATTTAATTTAATTTGAATGTATAAGGAAGCTCAATGAATTTAGGAAATTCATCTAAACCAGCTTTAGAGATGATGTAAACAAAGAAACTAGCAAGATGCCTCTCAATTTTACCAGGGACTATCATGGATTTGTCCCCTTTTTAGAAATAAGGACTACAGAGATTCCTTTAGGAATGGGATGGATCCCACCCTCTGAGCAGAGCCATCCACAAGGTGGGGTGGGGTTGTGGGGTGGGGTGTGTGTGAGGAGGAGCAATGTGACCAAAATGACAGATGCAGATGTGTATTGAAGCCCTGGCCATTTATATATGTCCTGACATAATGCACATATACAAAGGGGTAGGGTTTTAATTCACATTGTCCCCCTTAGTGTCCCTGTTATGTACAGCTCTGCCTCAGAGGTTGAACCTTTTTATTCTGGACCTCTTGATGGTGGAGGATGGCAGCTTCATTCCCCCTCCCACCCAGTAATCTTCAGTAGGGCCTTTGAGAAGATAGATGTGTGCTATTTGTGTCAATAGATGGCTTGCAACGGCTGCAGTTTCCCATCTCCTCGGCCAAGGATGGGCTCTGAGAGGTCTACAAGAAGGAAATCAGCTTGACATCAATATTTGAGAAAATCCTAGAAAACCAAGCAATGGGTTTGCAAGCGCTTAGAAAGGAATGAAGTGATTACCAGAAGCCAGCATGTGGTTAAAATTAGGTCTTGCTAGACAAATCTTATTGCTTTTTTTTTGCAAAGTGATTATATTAGTGGACCAAGAGAATGCTACTGATGCAGGATGCCTAGAATTCAGGAAGACAGTTGATAAAGAGGACTATAGCCTTCTTGAAAAAGGCAACATGTGGGATGGATGGTCCCACTACCAAATGGGTTTTCAGCTGGTTGAACAACTGTAATGAAAGCATGATTCTTAATGGATCTGTGTCTGAATGGAAGGAGGTATGCAGTGGGGTACAGTTCTGTCTTGGGCCCAGTGCTCTTAAATGCTTTTAAAAATGACTCAGATAAGGAGGCAGAGGAATGCTCATCAAATTTGCAGATGACACAAACTCAGGAGGTGGATTGCTAACACTTCCAAAAATTGGCTCAAGGTCCAAAAGGATCTTGTTAAACTTGAAAATTAGACCCCTATCCAACAGAATGCTGTTCAGTGGCAATAAATGTAAGGTTCCACACTTAGGTAGGAAAAACCAGATGCAAGGATAGATTTACATAGAACAAGATAGGCGATCTCTGGCTTATCACAAGTAATACTTGTGAGAAGGATCTGGGCATCATGGTAGACTACAAATTAGGCAGTGAGCTTCAGCTACCAAAAAAGCCAGTGCAATATTGAGCTGTACCAACAGAGGTATAATGTCAACATTATAGGAAGTGATAGTCACACCACATCTGGAATATTGTGCCTAGTTTTGGTCACCACAATACAAAAAGGATGCTGAGGACCTGGAAAGAGTGCAAAGAGTAACCAAGATGCTAAGGGGCTTGGAGGTTAAATCCTATGAAGAACAGTTAAAAGAACTAGATATGTTTAGCCTAAAGAAGAGAAGGCTAAGAGGAGATAAGGTAGCAGTCTTTCAATACTTGAAGGGTTGTCACAGGGAAGAAGGTGTGGATTTATTTTCCATAGTGCCATAGTTTCCAAGGGTAGGACAAGAACCAGTGGGTAGAAGCTTTACAGGGAGAGATCCAAACCCCAAATAATGGATTTCCTGACTGTGAGAGCTATTAAGTAGTGGAACAGCCTGCCTCTTGGAGTTGTGGATGGTCCATCACTAGAGGCTTTCAGACTGATGTTGGGCAGCCATATGTCTGGGATGGCCTGACGAATCCTGCCCTGGGGAATGGGTTGGACTAGAAGCCGTCCAAGATCCTGTCCAACACTATGATTCTATAAAATGAGGATGTTTGCAAGATAACAACTATTCTCACAGGACCAAACTATCTTTTATATTGTATTATTTTGCTTTTCTTTTTAAAATGAACTGAGTTTTAATTTTTATATTTATGGTTTTTAAGCATTGTTAATTTTAAGCATAGTTTTATTTAAGATTGTTCTTGTTTGCTGGCAAACCATCCTGGGCACTTCTGAGAGGAAGAAAAGTACAGAAACAGCAGCAGCAGCAGCAGCAGCAGCAGCAAGTCTCTGCTAAACAGTTTTGCAGATTAATGCAGTAGTTCAAACAGCAGCTTGACCAGAGATGAAGTGGGCTGTAAGAAGTCAACATGTGCAATCAACCTTGGTCAATGACAGCTCTATCAAATCAACCTGAATTTACTGAAGGACTTTATTTGCCTCAAGCATAAGAAGCAGCTGTGATGAATTTTTTTAAACCTCTAAATGCATTGTGCTTTTAAAAACATTTACACAAAAGTTCTTCCCTTGTTGAATTTATCCTAGAACAATAAGAAGAACCCTCCTGGATTAAATCAAGACTCTACCATGGCCAGCTATCTGTCTCCAGGAAGTCTACATGCAAAGCATGAGGATTCCCTTCTTATTTTTTTCCCCTAGCCATTGGCATACAGAAATACGCTGCTTGTAAAAGGCAGAAGTTTTACTTACCCCTACAATGTTAAATCTTCAGTGACTGGGTTAACTTGTCCTTGGTTGGATCCCATTTTCAAATCACATAAGTAAATAGTCATCATAGAATCATTTGGATGCACATTCCATAAATTTATGATGTGTTGCATGGAGAAAATATTTCCAGTCTTAAGCCCCCATATGGTCTTAGGCTACCGATGCCATCATTCTTGCTCATTGTCCCTGCTGCCTGGAGATTATAATAGTTGGAGTTCAACAATATCTGGAAACCCCAGTTAATTTAAAGCAATGTTGTCTTCCCAGTATGTTTGACTTCATTCCTGTTGGCTGGAGTAACAGGAAAGGCTAGTTTAGAGTAATGAAAGCATTCTGAATTGCTGTTTGGTGCCATCATAACATTGTCCTACAGTTCTCCAAAATGCATAACAAATGAGTACCTGTCCTTAAGAAATAAGAGAAAACTGTCATGTTTACCTGGTCCTTGAATGACTGGATTTGAGAGAATCCAATCCACCAAGTATGTCCTCAGCACAATTCCTGTATGTTTCCCACCAAGGTAGTATAGCAACAGTACTTGGTAAATTGCATCTGTGATAATCTGGTGCTGTTTTCCTACCCCTTTCACAGTTGTGACATCTGATCCTCTGACAAGATAGTGCATATCAAGCAGTCTCAGGAAAGCCTACCACTGGGGCTGTAATCTATCCTTTCAGCTGAATTAATGATTTGTGCAGAGGAGTGCTTATGCTACAAGCATGATAGATTTCTCTTCACCCTGCTGACTAATGTTTTTGAAAGCAATCCTATGGACTTGAGAGCAATCTAAAGCAGTTATCAAAAAAGCAAGGCAGAGATTGTGGGGAAAGGGCCTCTGAGATAAAACACCTCCCCTAGGCTGAGTCCAGCCTAGGGAATCCTGTAATACCAAATGACTTCCAAAGCTCCCCCTTTTCTGTCTTACCAGCCATCAGATATGTGCCATCAGGCTTCAGAATGTCTTTCCATCCTCTTTCCCATGGCATGGGGCCAAGAAAGAGGATAGCGGGCTAGTCCATGATGGGAGCTGGGGGAGAAAAAAAGGTCAGCCATTCTTCTTCCACAAAAGAGAGAGAATCCATCAGCTGCCATGCCATGAACCTAAGGTGTCAGCAGCTAAAGAATGTCTGAAATCGATCATCATAAACACAACACAGCTACGCTCAAAAATATGTGGGGGCAAGGCTGTGTGGGAGAGGAACTGATATGGTTCTTCCTTCAAGTATGAATGAGGGTGTCATCTTTTAGCCTCCTCTTCTTGATAAACAGCCTTCCAGTTCTAGGAAAAACAATGCATAAGGAAGCTGTCTCAAATGCACAGGCATCTTAATGGTGGGTTTCCAGTTAGGAATTCCAGATAGAGGGGGTAAAAAGACAAGAGGATTGGTACAGCACCATGGGGATGATAAACTAGGTGCTGTGAGAGAGCTTTGGTGTCACCCCAACTGTGGTACGTTGGTTAAAATATTGGCTTGGCTGACATGTGAATTTAAACCTAACTCCTGCTGCAAACTCCCTGAGAAGACATCACCTTCTCAATGGGTGGGAAAATGGGAAAATGGGAGGAATAATTATTAGTCTTACGGTAGAATGAACTCCAGTCTTCTGAGTCATGAGATCGCCATGCAAATGGGAGTTAAGTTTGTGAAGGTTTTGCTTTCTGTGGATGAGGTAGCTGGAGGGCCATGCATTTGATTTGTTTGCTCATACCCATATTTATCTGAAAGGAAAGTTGCCCTAAATTTAAGGTCAGTTGTATACTGCATCCTATGCTGTTTGTCTTCCTTGCTGCTCCTGCCTGTTTCTTATATTTTAAAAATTAGTTTGTTTTTTATGCTGTTTGCTGCCCAGAATCACATTGTTTGAATTGGGCAGCCTTATAAATAAATAAGTAAGTAAGTAAGTAAGTAAGTAAGTAAGTAAGTATGTAAGTCAGCTTCAGAAATTCCAGTTTGGATTGCAAGGAGGATAAGCTCAATCTGGACTACGGCCATTGCAGGACCTGATTGACTGTTCCTCTGCTTCTTGTTCTTCCCATCCCCTGCCAACCCTGCCTCCTCACTAGTCCCTGTGCCTTCCTTTTACTTTCCCAGATGTTTGCACACATGGGAGCCTTCATGTCCTCTTTCCACATATCTCCTTTGATGCTAAAACAGATCTTTTCTTTTTCCTTTCCCTCCCGTATGATACAGTACCATCATAGCTCTGATGCTACAATATTCAAAGCAATAGGGAAAAGGTTGTTCTTTCACTTGTGCATTCCTCTGTAGGTCCATGGAAATGCTGCAGCCATGAAGAACTGTTAGCTCAGCTTCATAGAAAAATTCCTACGCTGCAACTTAAAGATGCTAAAAAAGAATAAAGGGAAGGGAAGCTTTGCAGTACTGTGGGCAGTGGGTGGGAAAACAAGGGGAGCTTTGAAATATGCTGGGAGCATATGACTTTATTCCAGACTGAGAAAATGAGAAGTACAGGAGGTAGAGAAGAAAATAGATGAGGACCATTGGTGACTTTAATGAACAACAACTCCCAACAGCTAAAGTTAGCATGAGCAATGGTGAAGATAAAATTTGCTTGCAATTTGTATCAAAGGATGGATCCAAAGAACCATGAGTAGACAGGATTTAGCTGCTACTGCATATCTGTAATGATGGGCTCACATTTTATTATAAAACAGCTTTGCCCAACCCAGTGGCCAACCTACTGCCCTCAAGATCTGCTGGTATACACCCCTATTATCCTCAGGCTATGCTGTTCTGGTGGATATGGGGAGTTGTAATCCAACAAATTAGGGAAGATGGCTTTAATAGGGAAGTTCTATAGCAGTTTTTATTAGGTTTATACAAACTTCTGAACCACTGGAAAAACTATGGACTTTGTTTTGCACAGCAGGACCTTTGAAGACAATCCATGATTCTGGTAAGGTCTCAATTGCTATAAGCCAAAGATGAGGTGTTAAATCGAATGAATCAATGCAGACAGCTAGTTGAAAGGGCAGATTCTGCCAGGCACTTACAGGAGTTGATGTCACTAGGGAGGGTTGGAGAGTCTAGCATAATAAGACTAAGCAGAATGAATACAACAACGTCATAATTGCCAGTAATGTGCTACCCACCATTATGTTTTAGAGGAAGTTCTAAAGTTCTCTGAGATCAAATTAAGATCTAAGATCTACTTCTGGAAACCATGTGGGGAAACATGGTGCTCTATTCTCTCTTCAATCAACTCCTTGGAATGCAGAGAGCTCAGCCCTGTGGAACATTGGCCACAGAAAGTACAAGGTCAGTTAATGGGCTGGAAAAGGCATCTGAGAGGTGGAGGACTATGGACAGAATACAGCCCTCCATTTTAGGAGTCCATGTGCTGGAATGATATTCGTTAGCTGTGTTTAACCAGCAGTCTGTTTCTTTGAGTTTTGTTCTGTGTGTGTGTGTGTTTGGGGATGTGTGTACGTTTGGTGCTTGCCTTTATTTCTGTTAACTAGCTACAGCTGTGCCCTAAGCAGCACACTAAAAGGTGGGCTTTGCTATATAATCCTGTGTGTGTGTGTGTGTGTGTGTGTGTGTATGTGTATGTACTGTATGTATGTATATGTATATGTATATGTATATATGTATGTATGTGTGTGTGTGTATATATATGTGTATTTGTGTGTATGTGTATGCGTGTGTGTATGTATGGGTGTATGTGTATGTGTGTGTGTATGTATGGGTGTGTGTGTGTGTGTATGTATGTATGTATGTATATATATATGTGTGTGTGTGTGTGTATGTATGTAAAAAAAAAAATTCCCTCTCACCCCTATGGGTGGTCTGTGTCTTCCTCAATCTTGGGTCCTCTACCAGAGGCCTGGGAGTTTGAGGGTTCTGCGCAGTATCTTAGCTGTTCCTAGCACTGCACTCTTCTGGTTAGAGAGCTCTGATGTTGTTCCTGGAATCTGTTTGAGCCATTCTCCCAGCTTAGGAGTCATGGCCCCGAGTGCTCCTACCACCACTGGGACCACTTGGGCCTTGACTTTCCACATCCTCTTGATTCCTCCTTCAGGCCCTGGTACTTCTCCAGCTTCTCATGCTCCTTCTTCCTGATGTTGCTGTCACTTAGCACTGCTACATCTATCACTACTGCTGTCTTCTGGTCTTTGTCTACTACCACGATGTCTGGTTGATTAGCCAGTACCTGCCTGTCCGTCTGGATCTGGAAGTCCCACAGGATCTTAGCCCTGTTATTCTCCACGACCTTCTGTGGAATCTCCCATCTGGACTTAGGGGGGTCTAGCCCATACGCTGTGCAGATGTTCCTGTACACAATGCCAGCTACTTGGTTGTGCCGTTCAGTGTATGCTGTTCCTGCCTGCATCTTACACCCTTCCACTATGTGTTGGACTGTCTCTGAGGCTTCTCTGCTGTCTAGTGTGGTAGACCCCTGCTTCTACAGATCTGGTGCTTAGTGCCTGTACTTGTGCTACTATGATCACTGCCTCAGTGCTGTCTTTTAGTCCAGCTCTTTCCAGTGACTAGTAGGATTTCCCAATGTCAGCCACCTCAGCTATCTGTTGATGGTACATCCCGTGCAGGGGCTTGTCTTGCCATGGCACTTCCTCTGCTTGAACCTCCTGCCTTGTCTGCTGCTGCCTGAGGCATTCTCTCAGCAGCTCATCTTTGGGTGCCATCTTACTGATGTACTCCTGGATATTTCGGGTTTCATCCAGGACAGTGGCTTTGACACTCATCAGGCCCCACCCGCCCTCTTTGTGCCTGGTGTACAGTCTCTGGGTGTTGGACTTGGGGTGGAAACCTCCATACATTGTGAGGAGCTTCCGGGTCTTCACATCAGCAGCCTCCATGTCTTCCTTTGGCCAGCTCACTATACCGGCAGGATATCTGATGACTGGCAGGGCATACATGTTGATGGCATGGATCTTGTTCTGCCCATTGAGCTGGCTCTTCAGGACCTGTCTTATCCTTTGGCGGTACTTGGATGTTGCTGTCTTTCTTGCCTCCTCCTCATGGTTCCCATGTGACTGTGGGACACCAAGGTATTTATAGCTGGTCTCTATGTCTGCTATGTGGCCCACTGGTAGTTCCACTCCATCGGTCTTAACTACCTTCCCTCTCTTTACTATCATTCTGCCACACTTCTCCAGTCCGAATGACATCCCAATGTCCTCACTGTAGATACATGTCAGATGGATCAGTGAGTCGATGTCTTGTTCACTCTTAGCATACAGCTTGATGTCATCCATGTAGAGGAGGTGGCTGATGGTGACTCCACTCTTGAACTTGTATCCATATCCAGACCTTGTGATTATCTGGCTGAGGGGGTTTAAGCCTATGCAGAACAGCAGTGGGGACAGTGCATCACCTTGGTATATGCCGCACTTGATGGCCAGTTGTGCGAGCTGTCTTGAGTTCACTTCCAGTGTTGTCTTCCACAGTCCCATTGAGTGCTTGAGGAAGGTCCTTAGTGTCCTGTTGACTTTGTATAGTGCCAGGCATTCACAGATCCATGTGTGAGGCATTGAGTCATAGGCTTTCCTGTAGTCAATCCAGGCTGAACTCAGATTGGTCTGCCTAGACCTTGAGTCTTGGGCGACTACCCTATCTTTGAGTAACTGGTGTTTTGAGCCTCTGGTGTTGTTCCCAATGCCCTTCTGAGCTGTGCTCATGTACTGGCCCATATGGTCATGTAGCTTGGCAGCTATGATGCCTGATAGAACTTTCCATGTTCTGGGGAGGCAGGTTATTGGCTGGTAGTTGGATGGTGCTGTTCTTTTGTGAGGGTCTTTCATGATCAGCACTGTCCTTCCTTGTGTTAGCCAGTCTGGGTGGGAGCCTGCTGCTAGCAGTTGGTTCATCTGTGCTGCTAGGCGTTCATGCACTGCTGTTAGGTTGTTTAGCCAGTAGGTGTGGATCATGTCCGGGCTGGTGCTGTCCAGCTTTTCATGTTCTTGACCCGCTGTTGGATGTCTGCTACTGTGATGGTGACTGGTTCCTGTTCTGGGAGATTGCTGTGGTCTGCTTTCAGGTCCTGCAGCCACTTTGCACTGGTGTTATGCGTCTTCTCTTTCTCCCATATGTTCTTCCAGTACTGTTCAGTTTCCACTGCTGGTGGCTCAGCTGCTACTCTGTGGTTGCACTGCAGTTGGGAGTACACTTTGGATGGTTCTTTGGAGAACAGGGCATTTATCTTCTTGGCCTCTGCTTCTCTAGTGTATCTCCTTAGCCTGGTAGCCAGTGCTGTGAGCCTTTGTTTAGCAGTTTCTAGGGCTTCAGATGGAGACAGGCCCATGTATTTTTCCAGTAGCCGAGTCTTATCCTTAATCTCCACATGCTTCTGTAGTTCCACCAGCTGACTGACTTCTCTCCGAGTTGCCTTGATCTTAGCCTCCAATCTCATTTTCCAGGGTGGGTATGTACTGCTGTTCTTCTTGATCGTGTAGCCAAGCATTTCCAGGATTACAGCGGCTGTAGCATATACCAATTCATTGGTTTCAGTTATGGTGGTAGTAGGGATTGTCTGGAGGGCTCTGTTGGCATCTTCTAGCATACTATCTGATGGTACTTCTCCACTGAGCCTTGGTAATCGGACTCGAGGGTTGACTGTAGCTAGTTTATCCATGATCTTATGCCTCATATCAGCTGCTGTGCTCTGTAATGGAAGGGGTGGCAGTGACATTCCAGCTTCAGGTGTTGGCTGCACATCTGCTTGTTCTTCCAGGTCTGCTTGAGTCCGGGTTGTAATGTGGAGTTGGTCTATCTCAAGTTGTGAGAGCAGCTTCCTCTTTACTATGTTGAAGCGCTGGGTAACTAGTTGTTTCTCAGTTAGTGTGGATGTAGGCCTTCTGTCTATCCATAGTTCCCTCATACGTTTCATATATCCCCTCTCATTAGGTCTGCTGTTGTAGTAGCATTCCATCATTTCCAAGTTCTCTTGTCTCGTCCATGTATGGTTTGTTCCAGTAGCCCACTTAACATCAGATTGTCCTGGTTCCCCAACATCTGACGCGGACCTTGTTAATCCGGGTGACGTCCGAGCCGGCATGACTCTCTTAGTTCATGTCACTCTCATATTTTTGAGGTAGGCAGGTGAAGCGTTAGGGGGTCTTTGCCCAAGGACCCCTACTGGTAAGATAGGTACCAGCCGGGATTTGAACCCCGGTCTCCTGCATCAAAGGCAGTGTTCTAACCACTACGCTATCCAGCCGCTTATGTGTGTGTATGTATGGGTGTGTGTGTATGTATGTATATATACGTATATATGTATATATATGTATACGTATATGTATATACATATACGTATATATGTATATGTGTGTGTGTGTGTGTGTGTGTGTGTGTGTGTATGTATGTATGTGTGTGTGTGTGTGTGTGTGTATATATATATATATATATATATATATATATATATATATATATATAAGCTCAAATCACTCTACTCCAGGCTGAAGTCCTCTTCATTGATAATTATGGACTATAATCTATGATATTGGTCCAGTGTGGATTGGTAAACTTTTTTTTTTTTTTACTTCCCAGTTAGGGCTGAGAGTCAGTGACTGGCCCAAACTCACCCAGCCAGCTTTCATGCCTAAAGTAGGAGTAGGCTTCTAGTCACAAATAGATAAAAAAATGGCTAGATGATGATAGACAGATAGTTAATGAAAGTAGTTGTGATGTTGTGCAGTGTGTGGCATCTTGCAAATAAAGATCTGAAGCTAGAAATATGGTCCAAAGTATGTAGCTGACTCTGCTAAAAATGTTCCCAAATGTCATTTCTTTTGAACATTTGCGTATTTCCTATCGGGATCACTCTTATTTCAAGTTTGCTCAGAACATTTAATAGCAGTTGATGTTTCAGTTAATATATCATGTTCATCTTCAGAGAAAATGTAAGCTTGGCTAACTCCTCAGCTGCACTGGGAAACAGATGCTCCTAATTGTATAGTTATTGGGTTAAATAGCCAGTGTAAAAGAAAGTGGTGCTCAAATTGAATATTTTGCATGCAAGATATTATGTAATTCTTATGAATCATATTTTATCTTGCTTTATCTTCCCATATATAAAAGCATCCCAAAGGAAACAGCCCTTATATTTAGATGGCTAGAGAGGCCTATTTTCAATATAATTTATTAGATAGCCAATGTCACCATTTTTGCAGCAGCACCATTCGTGGGTTTATTTAAACAATTTGTATGCCTGTCTATCTTACAAATGCAACTCTGAGTGGTTGGCAGAAAGTTAAAAACCAAAAGCAGCAACCACCTAAAATAATTGAAAACAATTAGAACAGCATTCAATTACAATATACTAGAGATCCAATAAAACCTTTCCATCTTGTGAATCTAGTAGCACAGGGTTCATCAACCTTGGCCACTTGAAGATGTGTGGACTTCAACTCCCAGAATTCCCAGTCAGTATGGCTGGCTGGGGAATTCTGGCAGTTGAAGTCCACACATCTTCAAGTGGTCAAAGTTGAGGAACACTGTAGTAGCAGACAGACAAACAGCAAACCAACCAACTGAGCTCACCTAACACCCCAGCCCCAGTGCTTGAGTGCAAAGCTAGGTCTTTAAAACCTTACAGAGGGCTAAAAGGGCTGGGGCCATCCTGATCTTGGGAATGCTGTTCCATAGGGCAGGTGTTGTGACAGAAAAGGTATGTCCCCTGTTTCCTCCTAGATGGCATTGCTTCATAGAAGGGGCTTGGAACATGCCCAATGGATCAAGCAGGAAGGATTGGAGGCTAGTGGCCACACAAATAACCTGGCCCTATGCCATGTTGGGCTTTATATTAACTAAAGGGCTGGGTATTGATTGTATGTTAGGAAGGCCCCTGCATTATATTTTTCCTCATAAGGCAAAAACTGGCAATAAACAGCCTTCCAGAGGCCAGGCAAGATGGCTGGAGATCACACAAGCTTTGATACAAGTCCTGAATTGTCTTAAACTTTGGGGGCCAAACTAGAGGTCAGTGTAAATTCAGTTCATATTATTATCCAGATTATTAGAAGAAAATAATCTCCATAGTAAAACAGACTAGATTTTGTAGTCCATATACAGTGGTACCTCGGGTTATGAATTTAATCCGTTCCGTGACTCTGATTGCAACTCGATTTGGTCGCACTGCGAGGCAAATTTTCCCATAAGGTTCAATGTAAATATGGTTAATCTGTTCCGTCCTCCGAATTTGGTCGTGCCGTGAGGCAAATTTCCCCATAAGGTTCAATGTAAATACAAACAGTTCTGAAACATATGCATTTTATTTTTAAACTACAAAAACATGAAAAAAAGTACATACGGCACAGTATGAAGAGGGAGAATGGGGTGGGGAGGCAGTTATTGTTTGGAGGGAGAGTCCTCTCTTCTTTGCCTCTTAGCTGCAGGCTCAGTTCTGGGGAAAAACCTGTCTAAAGTCAGTTGTTTCTTCCTGCGCTGCATAACCCTCTGGAAATGAGAGACCACGTTATTGTTCATCATGTTCAATGCTCTGTTTGTTACAGTTATGTTGGGGTGGTGCTTCTCAAAGAAGTCCTGGCACGCATTCCATTGTTCCATAATGGATTTAATCTTGGCACTGCTCACCTCCTCCCTGTCTTCCTCTTCCTCAGTGGAATGCTCCTCATCAAGCGCTTTCTGTTGCTCACTCTGGAGCTCAGCAAGTTCTTCCGTGGTCAGCTCCTCCTCATGGTCCTCAGCAAGCTCCTGTATGTCTGCACCATCGACAACCAGACCCATGCTCTTGCCCATGGACACAATCTCCTCCACTATCTCTGCATCAGACCCTTCACAGTCACGTTCAGTGACACATTCTGGCCACAGTTTCCTCCAGGCTGAGTTTAAGATCTGGCAGGTGACATCTTCCCAGGCTTTGTCAATGAGGCTGATGCAGTGGAGGACATTGAAATGTTTCTTCCAAAACTCTGTCAGAGTCAAGGATGTTTCCTCAGTGACATTGAAACACCTGGTGAAGAGCACCTTTGTGTAGAGCTTCTTAAAATTGCAGATCACTTGCTGGTCCATGGGCTGCAGAAGAGGTGTCGTGTTGGGGGGGAGGAACTTGACCTTTATAAAGTCATACTCAGTGTCCATATCATCCACCAAGGCTGGAGGGTGTGCCGGGGCATTGTCCATCAGAAGAAGGCACCTTTCAGGCAGCTGGTTCTCAGAAAGATATTTTTTAACGCTGGGTGCGAACACCTCGTGCAGCCATTCCATGAACAACTGCCTTGTGACCCATGCTCTCGCATTGGCCCTCCACATGACAGGCAGTCTGGCCTTGTTTACATTGTGTTCCCTGAATGCACGAGGGGTCTGGGAATGGTACACCAGTAGCGGCTTAATCTTCAGGTCGCCGCTTGCGTTCGCACACAGCAAAAGGGTCAGTCTGTCCTTCATGGGCTTGTGCCCTGGCAGTGCCTTTTCCTCCTGCATGATGTAGGTTCTGTTTGGCATCTTCTTCCAGAAGAGCCCTGTCTTGTTGCAGTTGAACACTTGCTGAGGGACGTATCCTTCTGCCTTCATGAAGTCCTCAAATTCTTCCTTGTAGGCTTCTGCAGCAGCCTTGTCAGAACTGGAAGCCTCTCCATGTCTTGCCACATTGTGGATGCCACTTCTCCTGCAGAATTTCTCAAACCAGCCTCTGCTGGCTTTAAATTCCTCACTTGCTGCGCTGGTAGAGGGGTTTTTCTGCAGTAAATCACTGTGCAGCTTCCTGGCTTTTTCACAGATGATAGCTTCACTCACGCTATCACCTGCCAGCTGTTTCTCATTCAACCACACTAACAACAGCTTTTCCACCTCTTCCAGCACTTGTGTCCTCTTCCTCATTAACATCGTTACTCCTTTTGCCACATCAGCTTCTCTGATGGCATCTTTATTCTTCAAAATAGTTGAGATGGTCGACTTCGCCATCTTGTACTCTGCGGCCAGATCAGTCACACGAACACCACGATTGTGCTTTTCTATAATCTCCTTCTTCAGTTCGATCGTCACTTTCTTCTTCAAACCCTTATTCTTGCCAAGCCCGCTCTGCATTTTCTTTGGAGCCATGCTGACAAGCACACCAAAAACCTTCCAAACGCCACAAAACACACCACAAGCCTCACCGAAAGTCTCCTTGCTACCGCGATCTCGCCCACAGGAAGCCGCGACCGTGTGGCAGCAGGGCAAATGGCCGTGGATTCGGTTCATAGTGCGAGACGGAGGTTGCACGGCGAGGCAAATTTTTGGGGCCGGAGCTGGTTGTATCGTGAAAAATTCGTAAGGGGGGGTGTTCGTAATGTGAGGTACCACTGTAGTTCGTTCCTCACAACTTGCTTGTGAGCCAAGCTTTTCCCCATTATACGTGGTTTTTATAGTTAGTTTTTCCTGTGTAAGCTTTTTAAAAGTGAATCATTTCTCCTGATTCACATTTCTTTCCAGATGTATCTTTTACCAATCTTTTAAAGAACACTATTTAAGGGACTCCATTTAATGTTGCCATCAGTTTAGCAGGGGATCCATTTTACTGAATTATCCAAATCTACTTCCTTTAGAATCAGTGGCAGATTTAAAAAAAAAAAAAACTTTTCAGTCTACTCCACACAATCCCAAGGTACGCATGCCAGTACACTTCACAAACTACACATGCCACTAAATACATCACTTTTAGTTTCATTTTATTTCTTTTCAGATACAGATGGCAGTCATGGAAGATATGAGTGCAATCAATAGGTATGTCCTCAACAAACGTCAGGGATACCAAATTGATAATGTGAGCACAATCATATAATCATGTGAATGCTATCATGAATTAGGTGTATCCCAACATCTGATGCAAGTACATCAGTTGTAGTTGTTGGCGTAATGCTTGTCTTGTATTAGACTTGTATTTAGTGGGTGGGGGAGTAGAGGATAAGGAATTATTAAATTATTCTTCGATGCCGAACTCTCTATGAAAATACAGGTAGTCCTCGCTTACCAACCACTCATTCAGTGACTATTCAAAGTTATGACAGTGCTGAAAAAGACTTATGGCTGGTCCTCGAAATTGTAGCTGTCGCAACTTCTCCATGGTCACATGATTACACTTGGCAACTGGTGTGCATTTAAAATGGTTGCATATTTACCACAATCAATGTCCTGCGGTCATGTGATTGCCATTTGCAACCTTCACAGCTGACAAAGTCAGTGGGGAGCTGGTAGGAAGTCACAAGTCATGGTCACATGACATCATGTTTAACAACCCATGATGATTTACTTAATGACTGCAGCCAGAACTGACAAACTGATATCATAAGTTGGGTGAGGTCACATGATGTTTCACTTTACAACTGTGTTGCTTAGTGATGGAGTAGCTGGCCCAATTGTGGTCAGTAAGTGAGGACTACCTGTAGTACCATCTCCAGACCCAAAGCTGTGGCAATCTGAACTCAAAAGAAACAAATAGTGGTTCACAGGGAACAGTTTTTGTGAGGATCACAGCTTGGTGAGAAATACTAAACCTTTCCCCTATTCCCTCAAGTTCTGAGACTGATTGTCTCTCTACAGCAGTTTGCTTAAAGATACAATTACACAGCTTGAATAGATGTCTTTGGCCCTTAGAATTAAAATTCCATTGTATGATTTTTTTTGTAATTTGAAGAAAGGGATTCTAGCATTACTTGTAGTCCAACTGAGAGATGAAGATTTCATGGTGGAATCCATGAAAGAAAGGAACATGAGGATTTTTTCAAATATATATTTACCAGAACAAATTTGGATAGAACATATACTTGCCCAGATTGTGGTGATTTAAAACAAGTGTTAAATGTAGCCTGGATACAGGAAGGAAAATAGAGCCACATGATTTCCTCAAATCCTGGAAATGAGACTATTTTGCCCTGGAAATTCCTTCCTTTCTTAATCAGGGTGTTTGCTGCCCCTTTGTTGTTTTTAGGCCATAATTCATGTTTTAGCAGTTACCTACACATGACAGTGTGTCAGCCCTGCTAGTAGACCAGACCAGGAAATCAACTCCATCGGAAGGCTGAAACTACCTTTATTGAGATTAGCTATAATAATGGAATTTTGCAAGTCTGATTGTCCTATATCTCCCCTTCCCCTTCTTTATATGCCAGTGAATCAGGGAGGCATCTGCCCGAGCTGATTCCGAATGTTATCTCATGTCTCTGGACTTAAAAAGTGTTTTGGCCCCTTTTGGCTAGGTAATGGTCCCTGCATATTTTTGTCAAGGGCGTCTTTCTTCCTCTCCACACCATGTCCTCAGGGTATGGTAAAAAAAGTGTAGATGGCAGTCACAATAGTGCAATCAAAGCTTTGCCTGTTTTTTATGTGTAGTACACATAAAACAGGCAGAACTTCAATTGCACCATCATGACCTCCATCTTGACTTTACTGTATCCTGCAGACACTCTACCTATACAGGAGCCGATCACAGCACTACAAATCGGAAGGCAAGGTGTGGAGGTTTGGCTTAGGTGGCCTGTTTTTTTCACAAAAATATCACATATTCAATCAAGATTTAACGATAGTGCCAATGCTACAAGAGACAGATAGATGGATGATAGGATACTTGCTGTAACTGTTAGAATACTGTCCTATAACTGGGACAGTATCAGGGAGTAGTTATGATAGTAAAGAGGCTGATATAATCCCAAATTCTCCCTTTCACCTCTCACTAGCTCTGCTCTGTTTTTCTGTTCTGTTTTTTCCTCCCCTATTTTTTGTTCCTTCAGATTTCCTTCTCCTTCTCCTTCTCCTTCTCCTTCTCCTTCTCCTTCTCCTTCTCCTTCTCCTTCTCCTTCTCCTTCTCCTTCTCCTTCTCCTTCTTCCATCTGGCACCTAACACTTATTGACATGTAATGGGAGGTAGCCAGTTCTGGGAATATAGGGATCAATTATTTGTTCATCAAGTCCAAATGAAAGCTACAGAATTCCGTAGCTTAGTAGGTTCTCCTCAGAAACAGCCCTGGGCTTGAGTAATGTTTGTCTTCAATCCTGGTGTGAGGAAGCAGTGCGAGACACGGGTTTTTGCCAAGGGAATGCAGACTGTTAATAAGCTCTGCAGTGCACAGTAATTCAAAGACAGGAAAAGAACGAAACAACAACAACTTTGCTCTACTCTCAAAATGCCAGAGCACCAGAAATACATTGACTCAGCTCCCTAACTCAGCTGATATTGAGAGATCCAAATATCTAGAGCTGATCCTCAACTTGTGCAAAACCTTCAATACTCCATTCCTAATTTATTTCCTGCATTCGTAGAGGGCCCTCATCAGAGAAAAGGAAGAACAGAAATGACAGGGAGCATGATGGAAAGAGTTGGAAAAGAACAAAGTTTGCCAAAAAGTGATGAGGTGCAAAGGACCCTTTGGAAATTCAAGTATAGAGCTACAGTAAAGGTAATTGTTCTCTCCCTCCTGGTGAGTCATATAGTTCTGACATTTCTTTGCAAAAATTATGGAATTCTAAATAAAAAAAGTATGAAGAGAAGTGTTTAATGATATTCATATTGTAAAAAGCTTGGGATTTTCAGGTTAAGGCCATCAGCCTCTTCTAACAGCAACTGTGCCATCCCAACCAATGTATGGCGCTTTCTCACACTGAACATCATAGTGTCCATGAAAAGGCTTTTGTCTTTTAGCCCCACGTCTGTACTCAAGCTTCTATTCACTACAGATGCCAACACTTTGTGTAGGAAGGATATGCTGTTACGCAGAGGGAATCTTATCATTGTAATTTATGCCTATAAAGATTGAATTCTTTTCTTTACAAGGGATGGATTTCAGTCCTTTCAGATCCACAGAACATTCTGCTTTTCTCTCGGTGACTTCAAGGAGTATATTTGCCTTATTACAATTGGCAACTTGACATTTGTCATCATATTTTTCATTTGATTCCTGAAGATGCCTCCAGTGCCTGAGTTTTTTCTCTTTCTTTAGCTTAATACTGTAAAAACTCCTGGCTTCTATTCAGAATTGCATTCCTAAATAATGTAACCAGAGCCATGGCTTGGGCAATGTGAGAAAACTTTTTAATATCACAAAGAAAATATTTATTGAATGTTCCATGTAGGTATATGTGTGTTCTCTCTCTCCCTCTGTTTGCCATTTTTAATTTTTTTTTTTTGCAAATTTTATAATAAAAATTAATTGACAGAGATGGAGAATTCAGTAATAAGTAAATGGTTTTTGGCATGCTACTTGGATAGTTAACAATTCTGTAAGACAAAAAAGCACAAATCTGAAACTTTTTTTTTAGATCTCAGCAATAGCATTACTGTAGTATACTTCTTAACAGGCAAGCGAATAATAATGGGAACCTAAAGTTTATTCTAGCATACAATAGGACTTTTGGGCAGCTGGGCATATTTGAAATTTTAAGAGTATGTTGTAGACATGCTCACAAAATGGCTGCCATGAACATGGTAAATCTGTTGACAAAACACTCATTCTTCTGAAGGCCCTCTAGATTGCTACTCAGGTGAGGAGAAAGTCAGATTTTTTTCTAGCTTCTCATTTGTTATTTTTTAATTTAAAAACTCAGGAGAGGTAGGGAGCTTAATGGGCACTAAGGGCAGTGACCACAGACATATTGCTATTCGTGACACCATATTTGGGACTGCAGATATGCAGGAAGTGAAAAACAGAAAAAAAAATCAAGTTGATTATTTCTCAGCTTCCTCCCCTTTTCTTTCATGGATTTTGTACATCATATTTGTATATCATATCAGATATCATGTCCAGATGATAATCTGTCTTTACACAATTTAATAACAAAAGCTAATTATTTAGTTTGATTTATTTAAATTTCAGCTGATTGTTATAGCTTTTCATCACAATTTCAGCTGATTGAAGATCTGTTCTTATGCTCAGTGAGTTTTACAAACTCAGTCCAGCACTATAGAATTCACTCATGGTATAAGCTGAGCCAATGGAGTTGCTTCTAGGACTTAGTTGTTTTGATCTTAATATGCTGATTATTATACTAATATTATTTCATTCCTAAGTTTTTTATCGGATTGATGTACACCACTCAGAGTTGGTTGAATCTGAGCAGTATAATTGTTGTTCAACCAACCAACCAACCAACCAACCAAGTTTACTGCAAGAAAGGGGGACCCTCTTACTCACAGGCCTTATTTGGTCTATACCTCAGATATCATAATTATGGCTCCTTTCTACCATTGCTGCTCTTTCTCCTTCAAGATAATTTTGCTGAACAGTTTTATTTGACAAAAAATGCTAAGGATCTGCCTTGAATGCTTGCTACATAGAAATATGTTAAAAGATTCATGTAGGCAGAAATGATAATATTCCTTCAAGGAACACCCTTAATCCTTCATTATAACTTCTTTTTTTATTATGTACATAAAGTTGGTGTCAACTGTAAACTATTTTCTCCACAACAATCTCTAGTCCCCAACGTGGTCCTTCAGAGTTTATAATAGTGCACCCATTGCTGCTGTAACTGAGTCCATCCACCTTGCTGCTGGTTTCTCTTTCCTTCCACCTTTCCCTTTTTCTTCTCTAGAGAGCTAGGTATTTGCATAATGTGTCCAAAGTATGTTAATTTGAATCTGGTCATTTGTGCCTTGAGTGATAACTCTGGATTGATTTGTTCAATGATCCATTTGTTTGTTTTCTTGGTATCCATGTATCCTCAGGAGTCTTCTTCAACACCAAAATTCAAAAGTGTCAATATTCTTTCTATCCTACTTCTTCAAAGGCCAGTTTTTGTTTCCATGGGGTGTCATAGGGAAAACCATTGCTTGCATGATTCTAATTTTTGTAGGAATAGACACATCCTGGTGTCTGACTATCTTTTCCAAGGCCTTCTTTGCTATTCTATCAAGTGCTAGTCTGTGATATATTTTTGGACTTCTGGATCCTTTCCTATTAATATTCTATCCTAAAAGTTATAAAATTATAACTTGTAGGCAATGTAAAATAATTTATTAGATTTATATTTTCTTGGTAATGACATGGACTCATCCTACAAAATAAACATAGGGTATAAAAATTGTTGTGTGGATAAATTTCAGACCATACATTGAGGCTGCAGAAAATAAAGGAAGTATGTATGGCATTTTAGTTTTATTAATTTCCAGCATTGTTGATTTGTTGACAACATCTGTTGACTTTGATTTTCAGCATATTTTTAGATATAAAAGGAAATGGATATTACAACATCATAACCTTAATTCCTCAATTAATTCAATGCGACATAACTGTTTGTTAAATGATCTGCTTCAGCTTTGGTATAAGCGTTATGTGGCTACATACACTGGTTATGGGACAAAAAGGACACGCAGAGCTTATGGATGGCAAAGGAATGTAATGTTTGAATAATAAATATCATCCACTGAGCCAAATGGGAAAAGCTGAGGATCCGTTGGCCAGGAGACAAAGAGCTTTGAAAACAAGAAAAGACTAAAGTTAGCATGTGTGGCATACTATAAATTGGTTAATCTGAACCAGATCTTCTCTGTACAGTATGTCCAATGTTTCCTGGATTTAATCCAGGTACTTCAAAGTTGTGTTATCAGTGAATTGTGGCCTCAGAGGAACAATGCTTGAAGGAAATGTCAGCTTCAGATCACAGTTTCCTTTCACGGCTGTGAAAAAAAGAGAGGTCAAGTTAGCAGGAGCTATGCCCACCCATGGCTTACATGTAGCTCTGAATGGTTGACTTGGTTAGTGTTTGAGGTTAAATCACAAAGAGAACACTAAAATAGCCCAGCCACCCCATCTTATAAAGAGGAGTTCAAAAGTTCAGATCATATTGCAACACATTTTACAACATTTAGAACAAATAAAGGAGATACTTCTACATTTTAACTGTCCTGTAAACCAAGTACACAATGTGTGCATGGGGCTCTAACAGATTCTTGAATGGTGATGGAAATTGATATTTTCTAGGTGTGCTGGATCTAGGCTATATCAGAAGGTTTGGAGCATGAATTAGTGGGTAAATACATTGTTAGTGTTTTGCTGTTTAGATCTATCAGCTTTGCTAGATAGGAAAGGGGGCATTTGAAAGGGATCCTTATTTAAATTTCCTCTTGGTGATTTTGACACACTGACTTCAAACATAAGTTGAGAGCACCTCTTAATAGTGCCACGAAGAAAAATCATTCTGTTTTTTAAAAGCATTCTAATTTAATGTAATGGGAAATAAATTGCCTTTGAATTCTTCTTTCAGAGGAGAAGAAAACATCACTGAAATTCTCATGAATGCTTTAAGACAGTGTTTCTCAACCTTGGGAACTTTCAGATGTGTGGACTTTAACTCCCAGAATTCCCCAGCCAGCAAAATTGGCTGGGGAATTCTGGGAGTTGAAGTCCACACATCTGAAAGTTCCCAAGGTTGAGAAACATTGCTCTAAGAGATAGAATAAATGAATCATAGAGTTGGAAGAGGCCATTTAGGCCATTAAGTCCACCATTGTCCTTAGATGGCTTCCACCTTAATACAGCAGGTGAAGAGGAGCCCATCATCTTCCTGGTATTTGGCTCTGTTGTGGAACTATAGTTGGACATTTTTCCTAACACTGAGTTGGAATCTGACTTCTTGTAACTAAACCTGTGTACTGTTGGACACAATTCTGTGTCCCAAATATGAACAGAGAACCAGTGTTGACCTTCTATGTGACATCATAGAAATGCTACAAATAGCGTTATCATACCCCTCCAATAATCTTTTCTCAGAGTTAAACATACCCATATCCTTAGTTTTTTTCTCCCCTGACTATCCTCATCGCCCCTTTCTGAATATTACTATAACAGTTGGATTAAAGCAGATTGCTATTGAACTATTTGCCTGTGGAAAACAAATACCAGCCTATGGCTACCAGTTGTGTTGGAACTACAACTCCCAGAATTCCCAGATAGCATG
Organism: Liasis olivaceus; assembly: GCA_030867105.1. Classification (NCBI taxonomy): domain Eukaryota; kingdom Metazoa; phylum Chordata; class Lepidosauria; order Squamata; family Pythonidae; genus Liasis; species Liasis olivaceus. Next base: position 283,812,093 of record CM061349.1, read on the forward strand.
ACTAGCAGCAACAAGGAGATGCCTTTTTTAACTTTGGAGTGTATGCCCTGGTTTGCATTTATTCATTTGTTTTTAATTCTATTATACCGTTTCTCTTCTAAAAAAGTTAAATGCACTGTATATTACCTCCTTCCCATTTTGCCTTCACATAAATTCTGTCAGGTAGGTTAGGCTGAAGATTGTGCCTGATCAAGGTAATTCAAATAGCTTTATCTTGAAAATTGGAATTTGAATCTTGGTTGCTGGTTGCCTTTGTCCTCGTATGATGCTTTAACCGATGCATCCTCAATCTGGTGCTCTTCAAGCTGTGTATTGAACCATCAGCAGACAACTGTCATCAGTCAAACTCAGCATGGCCACTGGAATATGTACTTTAACATATGTGGAGAACACCAGGTTAGGAAAGGGTCCTCTAACAACTGTACTACATTTCTACCTCTCTGGAGATGGTTTCAGAAAAATATGGTACCACATACCTTCTGTTTCTGTACGGGCCCTTTTCCTTATTATCCTTTTGTTTTGCTGCCAGCATAAACTCCTTTGAGGGTTTAGTAAATTCTCTAAGTCATCTAACTGGGTGGAACATGGGAAGATCAAGCATAGCACAGACACTTGGCTAATAGAAGAACAAATAGTCTTTTATCATGTAAGTAACTTTTTTTAGTAACTTATTTTTAGTGACTATCTAATCAATATCAGCCTGCCCTGGCCCTACAATTATTCATAATCCTGTTTTCTTGATGGAAAGGAATCCCCAAGGCAGAAGACAGGGGAGGTATCCCCAAGGATTTTGAGCTTCTCCTGGACCTGTCCTTCCATCTTCACCTCCCCAATCTCTCTTCCCACTTCTCTCCTCCTGCTGAAATATAACTCTGCCAGGAGGCACCTAGTTTTGCCATCTTTCATCTGGCAGTTTCACCACCCAATCATTACAGATGGTGATTCTCTGCAGGATTTGATCTTCTTAGAACTACCTCTCTCTACAAATCCTAGCATTCCCACTCCTTGAAATTCATCCAAGCAAGTAGAGTACCTAGAATTGAATAAACGCTGCATCTTTGGAATTGATTCATCTAATGCCAAGTCTCATGTTTATTATAACATTCCTCACTTAAGGTGGAAAAATAAAAGCAAAAATATTCTGGACTATAGTGATGAGGTTCTTTTTTCTTCAAAGGAGGAAGAATCCCATTGCTATGAAGTTAGATGACAGCTGAGATGGATGAAGAAGGATAATCACTGTCTCCTTTGTCTTGGCATTGCTTCCGAGTTGCATGTGTTTCAGGGCAACAGGGAAGGGCTAGGTTTGGGACAGCTGATCCTTTTAAGGAATCTGGAAGCTCTGAATCACAAATCATGCTCACATTTGTTCCTTTTGCATTTTTTATTCATAGTTTATCTCAGCAGGCATTAAGCAGTGAGTGAGGTGGCTACTTCTGATGCCAAATGCTGGAGGGCAGGGAGTGGCAAGAAATGTTGGAAGAGAGAACTGCCCTGTCATACTTGTAAGCTGTTATATTTCACACTTCTAGCATCCTGAAATATAGCCTGGCTTCATCTTTTCAACTGCTGCTTGTCTAATTATATGGTGTGACAGTGCTATTGAACAAAAAAAAATTTATTTGATTTATATGGCTGTCCACTTGCCAGTAGCTATGTTACATTCCCTGTCTCAAAGTTCAATCATACAGTAGTCCTTGTTTAGCGACCACAATTGGGGCTGGCAACTCAGTCGTTAAATGAAGCAGTCAGTAAGTGAAATGGCGACTGTGCTTATGATCTTACTTCAGTTTTCCTTTGCTTTACAGACCTGCAAAGGTCATAAACGTGAGGATTGGTCATAAAGTTATATTTTCGTCACTGTTGTAACTGTGAATGGTCACTAAATGAGGCAGTCGCTAAACGAGGACTACCTGTAGGGAGAATTGAGGATAGTTTAGGACTGATCCACATTTCTTGCTTACCTCAGGATGAGGACAGGACACTCATCATTTTGGGAGAGCATGAGTGGATGACATCATCCTCAACCTGTCCCTGCACTTTAACAAATGTTAAATCTATAGTTACTATGCTGAGCCTGAGTCAAACAACAAATGCCATGATCTCACTCATGGATTTCCTTGCTGTCTTCCCTGTTTCCCTGTTTTTATAAAAGTTGTTTGTCCATTGTCGTTGATGAAAACCTCAGCACCATTAGTCACGTTAATATTGAATATGGTGTGTCCGAAGATGACTGATCAGGCCAATTCAGGCAAGGAATGTCCTGGTACATGTTGGACACACATGTGTAGGCACTGCAGTTGTTACACTGCTGGCTCTAGATTTGCGCAGCTCGCACTTATGTTGTGCTTCAGCAGTGCGCTTTACTTCATAGGCTTGACAGCCCTTGTGGATGAGGCCACACCAGGCAGGGCGGTTTTGGGCCAGCGTTTCCAGGTGGTTGTGTCTATGTCAACTGACTTTAGGGAGGCCTTTAATGTGTCTTTGTAGCATTTCTTCTGCCCTCCATGTGAGCATTTTCCAGCAGAGAGTTCCCCAAAAAGGAGTTGCTTGGGTATGCGCTTGTCTGGCATACAGATGACATGACCTGCCCACTGGGTCTGTGTGCTCATCAGCAATGTATGGACAGATGGTAAACATGCTCTAGAGAGTCTAGAGAGAACTTCAGAATTTCTGGAGCACTGGAAAGCTTGCACATGCTTTTATATTGCTTTGGTTGACCCTAATAAGGATATTATTCAACTGAAGATTTGGAGGTGGAGGGTTCTGAATGGATCAGAAGAGCTAAGTTTTTCTTTATTTGAATGGGAAGGAAGGATCAATTGTCCACCATAGAGCGAGTCACATATTGAGCTGTTACAGTGAGACATGGGAAATGGTTGAGGATTCATTGACTTCCATCTATCAACACATTATTCAAACAAAGCTATGTGGAGGCTGATCATGCTTTTTCTGTACATTCAACTACATTTGTATTCTTCAATTTTTCTCCAGAATAAAACTGTATGCAATGTCAGTGTGTCAGCTGTAGTACTTGCTAAATCCAGTTAAATTATTCAAAAAGTGAATTATATGTTTTGTTGCATTGTATAGATCTCACTGAATAAATTAAATAACACCTTTTCTTTTCTTTATTGGTCATTCTTTTCCAAAATCAAAAGATTCACTCTAGCATTCATAACGATGCTTCTCCCTCCCCTCCTCACCACATCAAGCACATACCTCTTATTTTTCCTAAGAGGTTACAATAATTTCAGTCCCACATTGAACAAAAAGAAAAATGCTGGCATTTGTCAACACATTTAGAAAAATCTTCACCTGGAATCTCTTCTTTGTAATGGAAAACATCTGTCTTTAGGGAACATTAACTGACATTAAAAAAACAAAATAAAAAGGCAGCACCAAGGCATGTAATAACAGACATCACCCTTTGAAATTAGATTTGCCTTCTGGCATTCAAGATTCAGACCATTCTGAACTTCAAGGAACCCTTCCACCCTGACTAGTCTGCCAAAGAAACCATGGTAGGTCTCCTGTGGAGCTTCTGCATGTTGATTATGATAGTTCAGTTAGGCAATTTTAAGGACAAACTCAAATAGGAGACTAGCAGGCTTTAACCCTTTGCATTCCCATGCTTGCAACTGACATGGCCAAAGAAAGATCTAATCACAAACAGACCACTTCTTAGCTAGCTGTATTTTAAAATACTGTTTATGTTGGCCTTTTGGACAAGATCATAACGTATAAGACTTATCTTAATTCAGTGTTGTCCAAACTTGGCCACTTTAAGATGAATGGACTTCAACTCCCAGAATTCCCCATGCTGGCTGGGGAATTCTGGGAGTTGAAGTCCACTCATCTTAAAGTGGCCAAGTTTGGACAACACTGTCTTAATTCAAAGTGCAATATGCTAATCATACTGTGTTGGAGGCTGTACTGTTCATTTTGCTGAATGGGCCATAGATTTCTTCCCCAAAGTCCAGGCGTTTGAACAGAGTTGTGAGGCAGGGGGAAGGAAACTGGGTATCTGCAAGCGGGGTGTGGGGTCCAAAGATTCAAGATAGCATGATTGAAGCCCCACTCCTTTTAATGTGCTTTGTATGCACAACACATGCAAAAAAGCATTGGAACTTTGTATGGCTGCCATTTTGAATTTTTGGACCATGCCCCTTCTCTGCTGGAAACTGTAGCTGAGTCATGAGTATATCATTCCCATAAAGGTCTAAGTTCAGCTCCTGAAATAGCTACATTCTTCTTTTTTTTAAAGGATCTGATAGGTCAACAGAGACCTGTTCAAAGATAACTTTGCAAACTGCTGCAGGCAATTGTCTGTCCCTCCCCTCTTTTCCAGGAGGTCTCTCAGCGAGTCTCCGTGGCTGCCGGGCATCATATCCTCCTTTCCCATTTGCACTGAAAAAACAACCACGCTGACCTGTAGGAGCCCCGCAGGAATTGTCGTATACAGAGTGGGAGGACTCTAACGTTTCCCTTTGATTTCTACCAAGAATTCCCCTCTTAGGATCAGGATGAATGCAAAAGGCACCCTGTGGCATTAGCAGTGTTGCCACAGGAGCAGTCCCACTTTCTGGCAATTCCTTCCATCTGGCTCTGAGCAGTTCTTCATTAGCAATTTATAAAGTCATTTAAGCACCTGGATAGCAGTATATCACTAATGGAGACTGGCCTTATATCATGACGGCAATCACTGGGAGATGCTATAAATCTTTAGCAAGGAAATGTTCTGTGTGTCTGGAGACTGAGGGAGTGAACCACTGGTTAAGCCCCATCCAGTATGTCATGGCTAAAGTAGGTAATCTAGTGATGGACACAAAATCTTCAAAAAATTTGTAGGAAGAGAATTTGGGGGGATGATTTTCTAAATTTCTCTAGAGGAAAGGGAAATTCTCTCCCCCTATCCTTTTAGCAACAACAGTTCTACAAAAACATGTACATACACACAAACACAAATTTTCCCAATGTCCTCCCTTAGATTTAAATGAAGTGCAAGAAGCCAAGCAGATTGCAGGAGAGATTAGCTCCTTTTACTAAATAGGTGGAAGAACATGACAGCCTATTCATTGAAATTTTATTTTGGAAGAATTTCTAAGGCAAACTCTCTTTTATCAAACTGAGTGAGAATGGATAATAGATTTTTTATTATTATTATTATTATTATTATTATTATTATTATTATTATTATTGGTTGCACAGTCAGCCAGATGTTTTGACTGGATCTGGCATTTTTATCCACCTATCAAACCCTTCCCAGGGACCTGGGATAGGCAGATGATGTTTGATGGTATGAAAGGTGTCGTCGCAGGGTATAAACTGTTCCAAGTAAAGCTGACTTTTGCAATTGACTGATGGTGATTTTGTTAACACTGATGGTGTTCAAATGGTGCTCCAGATGTTTTGGGATTGCACCTAAGGTGCCTATTACTATTGATACTATCTTTTGCTTTGCTTTCTTTGTCATTTTACTTCTATTTCCAGGTCTTTATATTCTGTGATTTTCTCCAGTTCCTTCTCTTCTTTTCTGCTGTCTCCAGGTATTGCAATGTCCACTATCCAGACTTTTTTGTCTTTCTTATCAACAGTTGTTCAGTCTGGGGTGTTGTGTTGCAGGTGCTTGTCTGTTTGCATTCTAAAGTCCCAGAGCACTTTAGCTTCTTCATTTTCTATTACTTTGTCTGTTTAGTGGTCCCACCAATTCTTGCTTGCAGGCAAATGGCGTTTCTTGCAGATATTCCAATGCACCATTGCTGCTACTTTGTCATGCCGTTGTTTGTAGTCAATCTGTGCAATCTTGCAGCAGTTAACTACGTGGTCTACTGTTTCTTCAGCTTCTTTGCAGAGGTGGCATTTGCTGTCTGTTGCTGTTTTCTCAGTTCTGGCTTTATATGCATTTGTTCTTTAGGCTTGGCCTTGTGCAGCCAGAATTAGCCCCTCTGTCTCTTTCTTCCACTTTCCCGCTCTTAGCCATTGCCAGGTCTTGTTGTTATCTGCTTTGCCTGCTAGTTTTTTTGTGTACTGTCCATGAAATACTTTGCCTTGTCATGTCTCCTTTCAGTTCTTCATTTGGTCTTTCTTATAGGCCAGTTTGGTTTCTTTGGTGTTCGGTAAGCCTTCATGGTATACTAGCTTCAGTGCATCTTCTTCACTGTCCTTCAGATATTCTTCCAATGCCCTTTTTTCTTCTTCAACTGTCTTGTGTACTTATAACATTCCATACCCACCTATGCTCCTTGGTAAGTAGAATCTGTCAACCTTGCTGTGTGGATGAAGAACATGATTCATTATCATTATTTTTCTGGTCTTCCGATCCAGGGCTTTTAGCTCAACTTGAGTCCAGTCCAGTATTCCAGCTATATATCTAATGACTGGAATTGCCCAGGTGTTAATTGCCTTGATGGTATTTCTGCCATCAAGTTTGGTCTTTAAGATCTTCTTCACTCCTCCAATGTATTCATTACTAACCTTCTTCTTGACTTCAGTGTGCTTGATATTGTCAGCCTGAACGATGCCCAGGTATTTGTAGTGATCTTCTTCATCCAGACTCTTGATCTTATTTCCTTTGGGCATTTTGATTACTTCAATGTTCACTATTTTTCCCTTCTTGATGTTAAGGGTGGCACATTTGTCCAGTTCAAACTTCATTGCAATATACTGGCTGTATATTTGGACAGCATTGAGCAGCAATTCCATTTCAGATAGTGTTTTTCCATACAGCTTCAGACTGTCCATGTAAAGGAGGTGGAATAACTTGGCAGATGTTCTTGATGTTTGATAGCCATGGCCTGACTTGTTCAGTAGTCATGGCATGGTTTCAGACTGTGGTTAAAACTCTCTGCCCTAACAGCAGTCTTGGCCACCATTTAGGTTCAAGCTACATGCTAAGACTAACCACACTGTGGTTTAGCATTATATGGGAATGTACTTTGTAACCCCAAAGTAAAATTCTTTACACACAACAAGAGAGTGATGCAAGGAAAGCTTCATCTAGAGTCAATCTTAGATTTACTGTGTCATTCTCTGCTCTGCTTCAGGCAGCAAAAGTCTTATTCTAGCTTGACACTCTTATTCTTCTCACCTGAGATATTGCAATTTTTTTCATTCAAAAGCCCTAGTTTTTATCCATGGAGTGGGAATTTTATTTTAATCATAATTTACATTTTTTTAATAGTGCAAGTTTGCTTACTTTTCCATGGCTGGTGAATGAAGTAAGAACCTTGTATTCTGGAATGTATAATATGCAGAAGCAGGAAAATGATTTAAGGAGTTGGTTATTTTAGTTGAAAGATATCTGGCATGTCTTTGACAAAGAGATGACATTCTTTCATGGCTATGGAGTCTTCTACTTTTAAAATTGTTTTCTGGTTTTTAAAAAATGTTAATAAGCATTTTTTTTCAATATATGTGGATAGTCAAACAGCATTGTATAGAGTTACTGTGTTCGCTAATGCACAGATTGTTATTTGATATTTGCTTAACAAGCTAGTTTTCCTATTGTTTGATTTAAGAAGATTTATTATAATTATAATTATTCAGATTTAATATAGCCACCCACTCCCATGGACTATTTTTAATTTCTTGGAATATTTGGACTTCCAAGGAATGTCCTTGGAAGAAAAATATTTAAAAAATATCGTTTTTAATATTTTTCTTAGTTTGTATTAGTTTTTTATCTTTATAATTGTAAACTTCAATACAATTACTATAAAAAAGGAATGTTTGGACTTGCATATATGCTTGCCAAACATTAGCAATGGTTGTAAATACCAAAAAGAAAAGATTCCTTATTAACACCATAATTTATACCTACATAGGATAACTCTCCCTCATCCCTTTGATGTTTCATTGCAAGGTAAATTTTCCATTACATGTCAATATCAAAAATAATAATATGATTCCAATAGCCATTAATACAATTTCAAAAACAGGATTCTTCCAACACAGTTTTCCCTAATAATTCATTTAATCAGTAATCCAATAACCTCCCCAAGATGGTATGGCTTTATAATTTATTTCTATGATTGACATAACCCATGTTCTTTTGTCTGGAAAAAGTATTACCAGATATATTGATAAAAATGATAACACAACATTTGAAAGATTCTTGTCATCCTGAACAAGATATACGTTTCTTGAAACCTATATGAAAGGGAAGGACCGAAAGAGTGGAAGAATTGGATCTAGAGATTAACAGTGTCACACAAATAGGTCACATAAATAGGTCGCACAAATAGGCTGGATGGATAAGGATAAACCTTTATTTATTTCGAGAAAAGATTGAGGCTCAGTCAAGGAAAAGCACATGAGATCAAAAATGATCAGCAGGTTAAATCTGAGTTTCTCTTTTTCTTGCTCTCTTCCTCCAAACGAATTTGCCTAAACAAGGTCTAGCAGAAAGTGAGCCACAAACAGTGCAGCACCAGTCCCCCAAGTGTTCTGATAGGAAGGGTTTAAAGAAGTGATGAAATTCAATGGTCAGCTGGTTACAGCAAAAGTGTTCCTCTCAGTTCTGTCCATATATGGATGAAGACTTAACAGCTATGTATGAGACTGCAAAGTCAAAAAGTCTACTGAATCTCTAAATCACCTTTGAATCTTTTCCAAGCAATTTAAAGGCATCTGATTCAATTCAATGGGGAGATTCAATCACATTTCTTTCTAAGTGAATCACCTCTTTGAAGCTTCACATAATCCTTTTAGGCAAAACAGTGCTTATTTTCAAGATCAGCTTCAGAGCTGAGATGAAACCATTTTCTTATCTAGAAAAGTATTTTATTTTTGAAAACTGATTGAATGCTCTGGTCAAGAGACATTCTTATTCAAAGAAGTGTTTTATTTTCAGAATCTTATGGTTCCAATATCCCCAAACAGAAATCCAAGCAAAAACATGAGTTCATCATATCCAGCAGAGAATTGAGAGTTGTAGATTTATAAAGCTATCCAGAAAAAGAAAAATATATACGTCTTGGGAAACATGTACTTCTGACTTCTTGGTAGCTTATGGTGGGATTTATGATGTAAAATGGCGTATAGCTACTGCCAGGAGAGTAGAACAAATGTGGAAAATCAAATCCCCTCAGCACTGATGAGTCTTGGTCCAATTCATATAACCAGCAAGACAGAGCAAGGAACAGAAAACTAGTTTTTCTTTTTAAAGAAAAAAAAATGGTACAATTTGCCATTTGTTGTGAATGATGGTTTCAGCAAACTTGTAGATATAAGGTTTCCAGATGATGAAATAAGTACAAAATATGTATGCAGACATGATAAAAAAAAGTTATCCGCTGCACTGGAGAAAAGGTGCATGGTTGCCATTCAAAACGGTTATTACAAACTTTTGAAGCTTTAAAAGAAGACCATGCAGTGAGTATAAATTGGAGTCCAGACAAATTCTTCCAAGTACCTTGAAGATTCCTAAAGGACTGTTTGGGCTTCCTTTCTAGGTATGTCCACTATAAATCCTGCAAATGCTGAAAATATTGCAATAGCCATTGAAAATTGTCTCTGATTAGGGACTCAGTATAGAGTTGCCAGTTGTAACTCATTCATTATTTGAATGTATTTTTTGGTTTGGGCTTAGGGAAAGACTGCTCCAACTGTGCAAAATACTGCTTCAGTTACTGACGCATTTTAACTAATCCCAATTACTAACTCTTTTAGGGCTTTAGAAACTTGAATGTGTGCTGGGTTGGGGGTAAGAGGAACAAGAAATATAAAATGTCTATTTCTGATTCCAAAACATTGGCAAGAAAGTTGTAGTATATGGATCTATTGAAAAAATACAGCATCTTGCTGGAAGGAGTGAGAGGTTTATATTTCCAGTGTCACCATTACTTGTGACTGTGGCCAGAGGTTAATCATTTCCAGCAGAAGCAGCAATATATACACACAATTGTCGGGTAGATCATCCAACTCTGATGCTTTAGCTAAACATGATGTTGTTTATTCATACTTGTTTGTTTCCTTTCTTTGATACACACCATTAGCCTGCAGTTGTTCTACAGTATATCTCCTGTGTTCAGAATAATTGGACAAAATGTTCCTCCAGTTTAGTTTAGAGGATGGCAGGAATTCCAGGAAGTGTGCATAGCTTATTTGGGTCAGGATTTCAAAAACCATAGATGCCTCCAGGGTACTTATGTCACAAGGAGCCTGGTTATGGGAAACATAATTTTTAAGACTGGAAACTTTTTTTTCCCAAGTTTTACAGCTGTAGACAAGAGTTCTGGTATTAGTAAGTAGCTGTGTGTGTGTCAGGCCTGAATGTCATGGCTAAAATCAGCATTTGGGCCCAGTCCTTAAAAAAGAAAAAAAGATAGAAAGGTGCCGTTTATCTGATATTACTGTGGATTTCACAAGTTTTATATTTCAGTACAAGATGTTTTGGAAAGAGAACAATGTCCTATAGAGTCAGGGTGGATAGAAGATAAGAGTGAAATGTGTAATTAGCCTCTGAGTATTCAGTAGTGGATCAGCAAGGATTCAGTTCTGATGGTTTAAATAAAAGGAAGGAGAAAGAAAGACCCTTTCTTCTAAACTGTTTTATTTTTGTGCCTTCAAGTCAGTTTTTGACTCCTGGTGACTGCTTGGACTAGTCCTTGCAGTTTTCTTGGCAAGGTTTTTCAGAAGTGGTTTGCCATTGTCTCTTTCCTAGGGCTGAGAGAGAGTGACTGGCCCAAGGTCATCCAGCTGGCTTTGTGCCTCAGGCAGGACTAGAACTCACGGACTCCTAGTTTCTAGCCTGATGCCTTAACCACTACACCAAACTGGCTCTCTCTAAACTAGGCTGCTAAAAACCAGCAGTTGGCAAGGGGTGGAATATATTTGTTTGGCAAAGATACTGGTATTGTAAACAAATTCACGTACTAAGTATGAGCTTAGAGATGGCTTTTTAAACCTACAGTATATACACTTTCTTAACACTATTTTGCACTTGGCTTTAGTTGGTTAATCTTGGGATTCTAGCCAGAAACAAAACAAATGTTGTGAGGGTACAATCCTCAGAAGAGGTTAACTCTGATGTCTGCCCTCTTCCCATGAAATAGGATAATTGTTAGTAACACCTCTATAGGTGAAATAGGATAATTGTTAGTAACACCTCTATAGCCTGCACCGAGAAAATGCAATACTGTAACTTCTTATTCACTTGTTATTAACCTTCTCTTGTTTGTCTTGGTTTCTTTCCTGAAAGTAGCTTTGCATTAATGAATGGAGAAAAACAAAACAAACTCCAGTTGAAATGAATGTAAACTGTACGTAGAGTTGTTGAAAAACCCATATCCTGATTAGTTAGTTGGACTTTGACATATTTTCTATAATAGAAGTATCATATTTGCTAAAGCAATTATAGATGTGAATACACACACACACACACTATATCCTAGATTTTGTCAATGTAAAGAGGTAACTGTTTTTTTGAAAAATCTTCAAAGCAGTTCACATCTGTATAGATGATGTTAGGAAAATTAAATTTCTAGAGTTTGGTTTACTTATGTCTTCTATTTTCTTGATCTATGTTGCATAGCAAAAACTATTTACATCAATTGCTTAAGTATGCAGACCCATGCAGTAAAAATGAAATAAAAATAAAAACAGAAAGGCAAATATGATTGTTCCAAATGTCTGTACTATGGCCTATTTTCCCCTAGGACAAACAATGAAATCTCCATTACCCACTCAAAGTGTGGAGATGTGTTAGATTTTTGACTGGGACTGGAATCCAGGCAGTGAAGCTCAGTGGGTGACCTTAGTTAGCTGGGGCTTTCAGATCTGGAATGCAAAAGTCCTGATGGCCACTAGATGGAACAAAGGTTGAGTTGCTCTATCTGTTTGCTGTCATCTAGATCATGACATCTGGATTTTCGCAGGCCAGATTTGAAAGCCCCTTGGTTAGCTATTGTCTCTCATCCTTGTCTTGCTGATTAAGCTATTGTGAGAATAAAATGTACATCATCTTGAATTCCTCGAAGGAAATGTCAGCTATAAATGAAATTAACAAATATTTGTATTATTCTATATCTGAGCCTAGGTCTGGATCTATCTGTATACACATAAGTGCAAAACAGGCCTTATCAGCAAAAAATTGTAACATGCGAATCAGCTACCCACACTCACTGACCATGCTTTAATACTACTGTTCTTAGTTTTGTAGCTCCACGTACAGCCTAAAAAAGATGAATGGAACTGACATGCTTGATAATTTAGGTTTTGCCTATGGAAAATTGTGTGTCCCAATTGTAAGGTTTACCCCGTTCAGCTCCAAAGAAACTCTAGTGACACGCAAGTTCAGCAAAGAAGTTTACTAGAGTGTAACGTAGGTAGGTACAGACAAAGCCAGGGTTGGCTTGGTATAGCTTACATGGTATTTTATAGGTTCCCCGTTCCCGTGCTTACCCCGTTGCCTCGTTACCGATCACCCGCAGTAATCCCCTCTTGCCCAAATGGCAGATTCAGTCCAGTTCTTTTGTCCTGTTGATTGCTGTTTATTGTTTGTGTGGTTGTTGTCTTTGTTGGGTAAAGCTGGGCGTTCTGGATTGCACACTGATTGCTGTGCTTCCGAGCTGCTGTGCTTCCCTTTGTCTGTAGTGCTTGAGGGAAGCCGGTGGTGATACAATGTATCCGCTTACGGTTGGAGTTAAGTGCCGCCACCTGTCGGCAATTAGTTCGTGGTTTGAACTTCCCCTTTCCGCTGCTAGCGCCTGGGGTGGTGAAATTGACTAGGTGAAACTGAGCAGCTGAGCAGTGGCGTTCAATGTGCCATGCCAGCTGAATCTGACACCAACAGCAAAGTGTGAGAGCTAGAGCGAAAGGGGTTAAGCACCTACTCTTATCCCCAGAGCAGAGAGGAAGAGATAAGAGAATGAGACTGGCACCTCCCTAAGGAATGCAGGATGTTTGTGGGGTGACCCTGGGAATTGCTATCACTCTGAGAAGATTTCTGTAATGGGAGTGAAGCCAATAAACCTTGCTGGATTGAATCTGTACTGTCTCCTGGAGTTTCCTGGGCTAATCCTGACAATAGTGATTATAACATTTGCTTGACAGGTAGAGAGTCATCACTTTGAAATTTGGAGAAATTTTTATTAAAAATACTATTTTTCTTTCTCTGAGCTGCCCACTTTTTTCTTTTTAACCAGCTCAGTGGTACACATTTTCATCATTTTTGCTGTCATTAGGGGAAGAAGGGATTAGGGGAAGAAACCTCCAGCATTTCAACAGTGTGGCAGTGGACTGATTAAAAAGAAAAGCCCTGTGGAAAAGGGGGTAGCTTGGAGGAAGAAAAATAGTAAGTAAAAATGTTTCTACCATGTTTCAAATCAGTAGTATTCTGCATGTCAGACAAGTGCTATAACCACTACGCTACTGAGATTCTACCGTAATAGAAGTTGCCACAGAGATTAGGGAGGAAAACCTAGGAAAATGCAAGAAAGGAGCTTATAGTTTAAAGCTGGTTCCTGTGTGCACATGTGTGCATTTGGGTGCTTTAACTTTATAAACAGCATTATATTTTTGAAAAAGTATATGTAAATAATAAACAAAAACAAAGGACTATTTTGATGATGCATAATCACCAGCCTGAATATGAGGCTGTGTGTGCAAGTCACTTAAAGATCTAGCAGTTATGAGAACTTGTGACTTTGGGGAGAAATTAATGCTTCAGTGATTCACTGAACAGGTGGTCCTTGCTTAAAGACCACTCATTCAGCGACCATTCAAGCTTACAATGGTGCTGAATGAGTGGTACTTATGACCGGTCCTTGTAGTTACGTTGGTTGCGTGTCCCTGCAGACACGTGATCACCATTTGCTACCTTTTTTTGCTGGCTTCCTACAAGCAAAGTCAATGGGGAAGCCAAGAGGAGGTCACAAATGGTGATTGCATGACATCGTCGCTTAACGACGGCATGAGATTCACTTAACAATTGCAACTGGAAGTGCCAGAATTTCTGTTGCTAAGCAGTGCAATCCTGTGACATTGTGCTTTACGATCGCATTGCTTAGCGACAAAAATTCTTGTCCCAATTACCGTTGTTAAGTGAGGACTACCTGTATTAAATCACAGGAAGATTTCTTTTAGTGGGACATTCAGTTCTGGAGCTCAAGATAAAATGGCTCTGGGGGCAGTGACCAGGGACTGGAGGGGAGGGAGCATTCCTGCCACTTTACACAGTAGGCAATTGAAGTACAGGGCTTTACCTAGAAGGCAGTATAAAGTGCAGCAGACAAACCAGACAGCACAGCTTGAACTGGCACAAGCCAGAAAACACTTTTGATATGGAACAGGGAAACATCAGAGGGGAGTGCATTTACTATATGTTGGGGGTGAGTAGAGGAGAACATTGTCCATTCCTACCCTTCAGAAATGGTTGGCAGCTGTTTGCTTGATGGGGCAACCAGAGAATATAGATCAGCCTATGGGCTTGTTTTAGGTTAACAACATTTGTTCTATTCTTTTTGTATTTATGAGGCATTCTGTTCATAATGACATCCTGGCTGGATTACCATGACAGTCTGTGTGAGAATGTTTTTAAAGAAGTATTTAGAAACAAACTGATTAAGAGTTCTGTGGTTAGAACTATATATAAGAAACATGTAGCTCTCTTACTATTACTATTTCAATGGCTAGAGGCCCATTTCTGGGTGCTACTTAGTATAGTGGCTATGACCTACAAAACTACATGACTTGGGACCAGACAACTTGAAAAACTGCAGTCTTCCATGTTGACCTGCCCAGACATTAATATGTCTGGGAGAAGCCAACGGGAGGCACGTTTTAGAAAGGTTGCAAGAGAAGCTCTTCTTGAGGGGTGTCCCAAGTTTTGAAACTCCCCTCTAGGTCTTTGCCTGTTGTCCTTTCATCTGTAGGTGTTTTTATTCCAGGAGACATTTGGCATTTATGTGCTGAGATGAGTTTTAATTGCTGATGGCTGCTTGTTACTTTTTCTTGAAGTGTTGAAATTATGTTTTTAATTTGTTTCAACATGAATTATGATTCTTAATTTTCTCTGCATTTTATTATTGCTAGCCACTCTGAATGCTATTTTTGACAGAAATTCTCGTCCTCCTCCTACCTTCTTTCTATAAAGCCAAAGTATATACAAAGGAATTGCTTTGGATTATCCACTTGTCATCCAACCCAGTGAGGAATCTGATATGAAGAATTCTGGAAAGAGAGCCATATGATGCACACCTGCTTAGGCCTCCTAAATGCCCATTCTTGGAAACAAAAGGATTCCTTTAACCTGGAAATATTTCAACCTAATGCAAAATATTTTCTTTTCTCAATGGATGGAATGCAATGCAACCTGCATGACCAACGTTTGGGAGATGACACGTTCAGAAGTTGTCACTTCAGCAGATGTTAGATTAGTAGTAAACGTACCTTGCATACAAGAGGTCATTGGTTTGATCTGTTACAATTAGAGATATAACAAAAAAACCTACATTGTCACTCGACCTTTTGGCAAAAGCTGCTGCTGCCGCCATTGCTGCAGATAATGTGGCTCCAGTAAGTAGTGAAGTCCAGAGCCACATTACCCCATTGCTCAGCAGTCCAAAAGCTCCATGATGTGCTGCCACCACATTAACTGTTGCCTTCCAACAGTGAATAAATGAAGAAGTGTGGTTGCTGCTGGCATGATACTACTGGGATTCCTGTCAATGGCTGGTAAGATATGAAGCCAGGTATGTTATAGTCAGTGCAATGGTAGATTTTGAAAATGAGTGATAATAGCATAACCCAGATCCACTTCTTCTGAGGACTTTACCATTGAGACTGGCTTCTTATTCCAATTTTATAGAAGAATTATTATTTTAGCATCTCTTGCAATATTTTTATTTACTTATTGACATGGTATTGACTTATTTTCCATTGATGAAAAGCATTTCAGGTGGCTAACAATAAACAGTCGAATAGAAATATGTTACAAGAAAAGTCAGTTAAAAATTTAATGAGAACATTAATAACTGGCTGCATGATAATGGTGGGAAGGAAGCTGAGAAGATGGAAGATAGTGGGGTCAATTGTAGGCATCACAGTCCTAATTAAGTTTGGAAGAATCCTATGATTCCAGCAGATGTTTCAACTCTTTTGCCAAACGTGAAATTTACGGACCAGGAATATGAAAGTGCAGAAAACTGTCTTTCAGCATGTCATCTCATAGCTTTGTTTACTCTACAACATAACTTAATAAGTATGCATTTTGATTATATAGTGCAAAACTCCCTTTCTTCAAAACTCTAAAAATGTATAGTTTCATTTTAAAAAGTAGAAAGGAATACAATTTATAAACTTGCTGCTTGGCTTTACATGGGAAATCAAACACATTCTTATAACATATCTTCAATATGCCCTACTGCTATGCTTTTGGCCAGCTGAATAAAGATTACTCACTTTGAATTTTATTTCACTGAGTGTTACTGCTCTCTCTTTAAGATATACCAGTTAGTTAACGCATGTCACATTTCAGTCTTGGTGGATCTTCATTTTTTAAAAAACTAGATTTCCAAAAGCTACCAGCCAACATATAATTATATATTTAGTGAATATAATTTATTGTATACATAATTATATCCCACCCGAATTCAACAGATTCTGGCTAAAATCAGTATTTTTTACTCTGTTCCAAGAAGCCTCCATGTCTTCTTTTTTTTATGCCCACTTTCCATTCATTCAGTTGGGAGATTAAACTGTGTTGTAATATTTCATAGCAGACTTCTACTTTCTCTTTCTGCAGTCGTTCTTTCACTCTCAATTAATTCACTTTTTTCTTTTTCTTCCATATCTATTTTTCCTAAGAACCACTCTTAACATTACTTCAAAATGCTTCATCCCACATTCAGAACCTCTGATGACCCTTGCACCTTTTATTAATTCTCTCAGTCTTTTGCCACAAACAATTAAATCAATCATATTTTCAGATTTATATCCATTCCTTGTCATGTGTCAATGAATAGTCTCATGTCTTGTGTCATGAAAAGTCTTAAACCATGCATTCAAAATTAACAGACCTTTTTCTAAGCAGAGACCTACTAAATATCACCGTTCTTGTTCATGCTTAGATGTCTGAATGGCCCGACATCTTTTTCTGTGCCTTCATCTTGTTACTACCCAACCATTAATAGATTTAAATATGAATGAATAGATTTAGGGGATTAGATTTGGTAGACAGAGTGCCTGAAGAACTATGGACGGAGGTCCGTAACATTGTACAGGAGGCAGCAACTAAAACCATCCCAAAGAAAAAGAAATGCAAGAAAGCAAAATGGCTGTCTGATGAGGCTTTACAAATAGCTGTGGAAAGAAGGAATGCGAAAAGCAAGGGTGAAAGGGAAAGATATAAGCAACTGAATGCAGATTTCCAGAGAATAGCAAGGAGAGATAAGAAGGCCTTCTTAAATGAACAATGCAAAGAAATCGAGGAAAATAATAGAAAGGGGAAGACTAGAGATCTCTTCAAGAAAGTTGGAGATATCAGAGGAATGTTTAGTGCAAAGATGGACATGATAAAGGACAAAAAAAGGCAGGGACCTAAGAGAAGCAGAAGAGATTAAGAAGAGGAGGCAAGAATACACAGAAGAACTATATAAGAAAGATCTTAATGTCCCTGATGTCTATGCTGGTGTGGTCACTGACCTGGAGCTAGACATCCTAGAGAGTGAAGTCAAGTGGGCCTTAGGAAGCATTGCTAACAACAAAGCTAGTGGAGATGACAGTATTCCAGCTGAGTTATTTAAAATACTAAAAGCTGATGCTGTTAAAGTGCTGCACTCAATATGCCAGCAAGTTTGGAAAACGCAACAATGGCCACGGGATTGGAAAAGGTCAGTTTACGTTCCAATTCCAAAGAAGGGCAATGCCAAAGAATGCTCAAACTATTGCACAATTGCACTTATTTCACATGCTAGCAAGGTTATGCTCAAAATCATACAAGTTAGGCTTCAGCAGTACATGAACTGAGAACTACCAGATGTACAATCTGGGTTTCGAAGAGGCAGAGGAACTAGAGATCAAATTGCCAACATTCGCTGGATCATAGAGAAAGCACGAGAGTTCTAGAAAAACATCTACTTCTGTTTCATTGACTATGCAAAAGCCTTCAATTGTGTGGATCACAACAAATTGTTAATTTGTTGGCAAATTCTTAAAGGGATGGGGGTACCAGACCATCTTACCTGTCTCCTGAGAAATCTGTATGTGGGCCAAGAAGCAACAGTTAGAACCGGTCATGGAACAACCGATTGGTTCAAAATAGGGAAAGGAGTACGACAAGGCTGTATACTGTCACCCTGCTTATTTAACCTATATGCAGAGTACATCATGAGAAATGCCAGGCTGGAAGAATCACAAGCCGGAATTAAGATTGCAGGGAGAAACATCAATAACCTCAGATATGCAGACGATACCACCCTAATGGCAGAAAGTGAAGAAGAACTAAAGAGCCTCTTGATGAGGGTGAAAGAGGAGAGTGCGAAAGCTGGCTTGAAACTCAACATTAAAAAAACTAAGATCATGGCATCTGGACCCATCAATTCCTGGCAAATAGAAGGGGTAGAAATGGAAGCAGTAACAGACTTCATTTATTTGGGCTCCAAGATCACTGCAGACGGGG
Organism: Liasis olivaceus; assembly: GCA_030867105.1. Taxonomy (NCBI): domain Eukaryota; kingdom Metazoa; phylum Chordata; class Lepidosauria; order Squamata; family Pythonidae; genus Liasis; species Liasis olivaceus. Next base: position 283,830,715 of record CM061349.1, read on the forward strand.
ACTGCAGCCATGAAATTAAAAGACGCTTGCTCCTTGGGAGGAAAGCTATGGCAAACCTAGATAGCATATTAAAAAGCAGAGACATCACCTTGCCGACAAAGATCCGCATAGTCAAAGCTATGGTTTTTCCAGTAGTAATGTATGGCTGTGAGAGCTGGACCATAAAGAAGGCTGAGCACCGAAGAATTGATGCCTTTGAACTGTGGTGCTGGAGAAGACTCTTAAGAGTCCCCTGGACTGCTAGGAGGTCAAACCAGTCAATCTTAAAGGAAATCAACCCTGATTGCTCATTGGAAGGATTGATAATGAAGCTCAAGCTCAGATACTTTGGTCACCTAATGCGAAGAGAGGAATGCATTTCCCCCCAAATTCATCTCTGTTTCTTTCTTTGAAGACCAGAAACAAAACTAAACAAAACCCTGGCCCAGCAATGACTTCTTGAAGAAGGGGTGCACTACTGCCTCCTTCAGGGCAGGTGGAAATACCACCTCTCTAAAGGACACGACCAAATGGACTGAATCACATATCACTTTCCAAGTGGCCTTCATCAGCCGGGACATGTATGGATCTGATGAACAGGTGACTGGGTTCTTAGTTCCAAGGACTCTCTCCACTTCCTCAGGAATTATAGGTTCAAACTTTTCCCAGATAATCATGCAAGACCATGCCTTATTTGCCTTCATAGGAATTGCTCAGTCCAACTCTGAGCAAATCTGAATCACTTTATCCACCAGATGCCTAGAATATTCTTTACAGTGGCCCTGGAGATGATCATGTTGCTTGTACCTCCTCAGCAAATAATAAGTCACCTTAAATAGGACTGCTGGCTGGATACCTTTGGACACTGCAGAAAAATGACTACGTTTTGCTGCTCCTATCATCACAATGTAATTCCTAATGGGATGTCAGGATCTATGCAAGCTAGAAATCATAGTTTCTTTTTAATTAGACTAGCAATGTATATTTGACAGTTAAATGTTTAAATTGTTAATTATAGGGCCGCTTGCTTGTTCCTGCCATGCTAGTTAGGAGAAGGGGGGAGGAAGCTGCCAAGCCAGGTGCTGCTGCTATCTCTGTAGAGGCGCCAACAAGGTCAAGCAACCGTGAGACCAGGGGAAAGGCGTGAGGAATTTCAAGCGGGAAAAGAAAGTAGAAGTGGGGGGGGAGGGCTTTAAAGACAAGGCTTTGCTTAGCAATACTTAGACTCAACAAACTATAGATGCTGTGCCTTTCTCCTAATAAAGAAATCTTTAATGGAACTAATTAGACTCCAGAAGATTTACTGAACTTTGGGAATGAGTGTGCAGACTCTGACATTGGGTCTCTTACTTGTGCTCGGTTGGGTTCACTCTTTGCGTTTCTCTAATGGCACTCTAGGGTCACTTCTGGTTTCATCTCCCGGAGTGACCTGGAGAATCTATCTTTATAAGCCTTGCTGTATGAAACATTTTTTTCAACTAGAAGTATCTTTCAAGTTCAGTCTAAAGGGCTGAAAATCATCTGGGTGGAAATGAGCCTTTTTATACTCTTCATAAAGTGAAAAGTTCTGATGGCTAGAAATATCAATCTTTGGTCAAATAAGAAAAGTAAATCTTTTTGAGGCAAGCTTTCTTTCCCATAAATCAAAACCTCTATAAGATCCTTCTGCCAAAAAAGCCTTTATTCCTGGAATGTGGGGAGAGAATGGCGGGACTTTGTTTTAAATATGTTTGACTAACATTTGCAGCCACAGCTGACTTACTAGTTGACCCTACAGCCAATGTTTTGCTTTGGTCCCACAAATGCTTCTAGTGTATTGGTATATTTCTTGAGAATCGCATGTAAAAAAGAGAAACAGACCAGCAATGAATCTAATAATGTAGATCAATAGGTTGGCTTAAGGTTCTTTTGCCATAAAATAAATCATATATGAGACAACTTCTATCTGCAACTCTAGTAAGGAGGCCTGTCTGAATATTAAACAGACTTCTCACTGTTAACTCACTGTTAACTTCATGTATTCTGTCCTCACAAATTTGTTTACTACAAACTACTATTTGTAGTAGTTGAGACATTTCATGTCCTTCTTGATGTTCAGATCTTATGCTCTGCTGCATAACAACTGCCCTCTCAGTGAACAGTAAAACTTTGAACAGGGCTGAGGAATGTGTTGTTGACTAGCATATTCCCTTGGCTTGCTAACATTGTAAATCTGTAATTGGCAATAAAAGGCGGACCACACTCTTTCCCTTCTACTAATATTTATTTAAGCCTTACCATTAAAGTGTTCAGAGCTGTTTCTTTAGACTCTAGCAGGTCTACAGCCTCTTAGCCAAAGGGGAGGGTGGTGTTTTATAACACTGTTCTGTAAAATTTTAAAATAACATTTGCAGACTGTAAAAATATAGGGTGCAATCCAGTTGTCGTTAAGCATTTCTGAATCCATTTGATTTCAGTGGGAATATTGTACTTATTTTCCCTGGATGGATGGCGCTAGGGACTGGATTATTCCCATAAAGTTACTCAAACTGCCAGGGTTCTTTCATGTTAGGTGTACTGTTGAATAAGGAGGCTAGGGAGACAACAGAACATAAAAAGATAAGTAGATATCTCTTCTCCATTCTTTTCTTCTCTTGCAATAGAATTTAGAATAAATTACTGGGAATAGGTTGGGGTGTTTTGGTCCTTATGGGTCCATTGCAAGACCATCACTTGGTGGCATAAAGTCCCGCTGCCTTTGATACAGACAGGAAGGTTTGGATCTACTTTTTCCAATTTTCAAGATAGCTAATGGTTTTCTGTTCTTAATAAAACAATCCTGTTGGGAGAGAACCTTGAAAACTAAAATCCTTCAGAAGAAGCTCCAAACTGAAAACCTGCCACGGAGAACAGGAGCAGCCTGATCCTATTATCAGACCCAAAGATCAGCAGTCATGGTTTTGGAAACTGGGCTGGATTTGGAGTTTGCACACAACTCCTCCACTTCTTTTCCACTTTTCCTCTCATGTACTTCCTTTAGTACTATGATCCTGGTCTGTTTATACCAGTTTTACTGTACAGTTGCAAGAAAAAGTATATGAACCTTTTGGAATTTCCTGGTGTTCTGCATTAATTTGTCATAAAATGTGATCTGACCATCATCTAAGTCAAGAGTACTGACAAATATAATGTGCCTAAAATAATAACACAAAAACAATTCTGATCCTTCATGTCTTTATTGAACACACTCATTCAACATTCAAAATGCTAGTGGAAAAAGTAAGTGAACCCTTGGAATCGATAACTGGTTGACCCCCCCTTGGCAACAATAACCTCAGCCAGGCACTTCCAGTAGCTGTGGATCAGACCTGCGTATCGTTCAGGAGGGATTTTAGCCCATTCTTCCTGGCAGAACTGCTTTAGCTCTGTCATATTCTTTGGACGTCTCATGTGTATGGCTCTCTTCAAGTCATTCCATAGCATCTCTATTGGGTTGAGGTCTGGGCTCTGACTTGGCCACTGCAAAAGGCGGATTTTGTTTTTCTGAAGCCATTCTGTTGTGGACTTGCTCCGGTGTTTTGGTCATTGTCCTGTTGCATCACCCAACTTCTACAGAGTTTCAGCTGATGTACAGACATTCTCACATTATCCTGAAGAATTTTTTGATACACTTGGGAATTCGTCTTCCCCTCAATGACTGCAAGCTGGCCAGGCCCTGATGCAGCAAAGCAGGCCCAAATCATGATGTTTCCTCCACCATACTTTACGGTTGGGATGATGTTTTCATGATGATACGCAGTGCCCTTTTTACGCCAGATGTAGTGCTGCGTGTTCTTTCCAAATAGTTCAATCTTTGTTTCATCAGTCCACAAAACATTTTGCCAATACCGCTGTGGAGTGTCAATGTGCTCTTTTGCAAACTTCAGGTGTGCAGCAATGTTCTTTGTAGTAAGCAGTGGCTTCCTTCATGGTGTCCTGCCATAGACACCCTGCTTGTTCAATGTTTTACGTACTGTAGACTCATGAACACAGATATTAGCCAGTTCCAATGATGCCTTCAAATCTTTGGCTGTCATTCGGGGTTGTTTCTTTACCTCATTGATAAGTCTTTGTTGTGCTCTTGGGGTCATTTTGACCCGGCGCCCACTTCTTGGTAGAGTAGCCACAGTCCCAAAGTGTCTCCATTTGTAGATCGTTTGCCTAACTGTAGACTAGTGAATTTCCAAGGTCTTTGAAATCACTTTGTAACCCTTTCCAGCTTTAGATCCTCTGAAAGCTCGTTTTGGCGAGGCATGGCTCACATAAGCGTATTCTTCTTGTGCGGAGCAAACAAAACGTTTGAGTGGTTTTTATCAGTCAGTGTGGCTCTAGTCCACACCTCCAAACTCATTTTCTTAACTAGACTCCAGGCAGGTATGCTAACACCTGACTCCAGTTAGCTTTTTTGAGGCCAACTCAAGGGTTCACATACTTTTTCCACTAGCACTATGAGGTTTTTATGGTTGTTCTCAATAAAGACATGAAGGATCAGAATTGTTTTTGTGTTATTATTTTAGGCACATTATATTTATCAATACTCTTGACTTAGATGATGGTCAGATCACATTTTATGACAAATTAATGCAGAACACCAGGAAATTCCAAAAGGTTCACATACTTTTTCTTGCAACTGTATATTACATCCAAGATGGGAAACTCTGACTTAATATAACTTTACAAAGCAGATATAAATCATAATGAAAGTAATTGGCCAGCATGCTGTCAGTAGATCAGAAAAACCTGATTCACTCATGAGAAATTTATATTTTTAAAAGTTGTTTTGTTGAATAAATTATTTTATATCACTTCCTATATCAAAATATTGTTCTCAGAAGAACAATAACAGTAGAAGAGTGAAAATATCCTCGTTCTCTCTTCTCCCACTCCAAGTTTGAGCTGATGGATATAGGAGTACATACAAAGTACAGCATGACAAATATTTCACTGTAGATTACAGATTGAAAGTGCGGGTGTGGTAGGGCCACAGATAACATCAGGGTGATAGTGGTTAATTCTATGTCAATATTAAAGCAAAGATGAATGTTATTGTTTTCTGATGTATTTTGTCAATAGGGTGTGTCCTGTGAGTTTGAGTACTTTGACTTCTCAATTCCAGCCCAAATTAGTGCTCCTCCAAAGAGTTGAATTTGTATCTGAACTCTTTTGAAGCTTCACTCATGATTTAAAAATTTATAGAGATGCAAAAGTATGGAAAAAGCATGTCTGCAAAAATGAACAATGTTTCTCCCTCAGCTCTCCATAGAAGGAAAACTCCAAGTTAGGGGCAGGGAAAAGCATGAAGGAGAGAGTGTAGTTTTTGGATCACTACACAGTGAGTGCCTTTATAAGAGTTCTCCACTCACAATTCCTTGGCTGTGGGGAAGGATATTGATGTAATATATCACAAGTTTGTTTTAGTTCAGGGCTCTTCATTTGCTTTCTCACCCAGGAGCGTGGACATTAAAATAGTTTTATTGGAAACTAGATCTGGAAAGGTGTAGCACTGATTTTTTGCTGGAAAGCCATGGGTGTTCCGATCTGTCTGCCTCTGGTACTGTATTCCTTGCATCCGTCCTTGTTCATTTTCACTTTCTGTGATTTTAGTGTCAACTGAGCAGAAAGTAAACACATGTTTACCTTAAAAAAAAATCATCCTAACTCCCTGGTCCCTTAGCCTTTCTTTTTGAAAGTTCTTACCAAGAGTCATTATACATAATATCTTCCATATACATAATATATGCCATTTTCAAACAAATTGGCAAAAGAAAATGCCCCCAGTCCAAACCCAGTAAAAAACCAGAGTGGAAAAATCCTCCTCTGTAAGATTAAAAAATTGTTCAAGCAATGGCTTCATGGATCCTTCTGAAGTTTTGTAGGTTTCTGTGCCAGGAACATTGCTGTTATTATGCCATTTTCAGAATAATTACCTACAAAAAACCTGTAATATCTAAATTAATCTAAATTTTAGCAGCCTTAATTTACCTAGAAGGGGTAACTTGTCTGCAAATTGCAGTCAATTATACACACATACAAAGTTACTGGCACTTCTATTTTAGATATAAAAACTTAAAAACACCGATCTTTATGTCTATTTAATTTATATTCCATTATGATGTCACAACTCACAATAATGTACTTGATATGCAAAGAAAAAATTAAAACATCCACGGTAAGATTAAAACTCCAAAACGTAATGACATAATTATTATTATTTTTTTAAATTGACAACCACATAAAGTAAAAGTAGGTTGGGTGATACAGGTTGGAGGAGGTAAGCCTGCTGGTACCCAGGTACCGAGTCATAAATGGCTTTAGAGGTTAAAACTGGCATTTTAAATTGTACCTGGAGCTGAACTGGTAACCAATGTAGGGCCTGTACTATTGGTGTTATGAGTTCCCAGTGTCAGGAGCCTGTTAATACACAGGCTGCTGCATTCTGAACTGGTTGTACCATATTTTTCCGACTATAAGACGATACTTTTTTCTAAAATCCTTACCCTAAAAATTGAAGGGCGTCTTATTCAAGGAAGTCAGCCGAGGAGAGAACCACGTGGTTGCAAAACTGCCAATACTTTGTCTCTGCAAAGAGGCTTCCTCCTTTTGCTAGCCTCCAATCACGAGTGAAGTAGCTTGAGTCTGCAAACAGACTTCCTCCAATCACGAGCCTTATGTAACTGATGTCAGCTGATGCTGAACAAACCAATTAGAGGAAGTCTGTTTGCAGAGACAAGCTATCGGCAGTTTCACTCGTGATTGAATGTAATCAGTTATGCAAAAGAGCATGGAAATAGAGCTGCAGAGAGACGGTCTGGACCTCCTCCCACCGAGTGTGTCAGGTAAATGTTAACTAATTACTAAATAAAAATGTGTTCTGCACTATCTTTAAAATATTGATTTCTTAATTTTGGGTTGGAAAAGTGGGGGTCATCTTGTACATGGGGGCGTCTTATTGACAGAAAAATACGGTAATTTCTGAGTGGTCTTTAAAGGCAGCTCCGTGTAAAGTGCATTGCAGTAGTCCATCTAGCTGGTCATATGTGTTGCTGTAGCCAGGTCCTCCTGTACCAGATATGGTTGCAATTGGTGCACCAGCTGTAGCTGGGCAAAGTCCCCTCTAGCCATAGCTTCCAGCTGCTGTTCAAGCAGCAAACATGAGTCTAGAAAGATCCCCAGTTGCGAACCTACTCCTTCACAAGTAGTCCTTGCCTGTCCAGAGACCACACTGGTGTCAGTGGAGAACTCCAATGTACAAACAGTAACTTCATCTTGTTTGGACTCAACAGTAAGCTGTTCTCTGCTATCCAGATCCTTACAGCCTCCATGCACTGAGACAGAACATTAACAGCATCTCCCCTACAACCTGGGTTGGCAATGTATTCTTGTGTATCATCAGCATACTGAGGATATTGCACCCCACACTGTAGTTATGACCTCTCCCAATGGTTTCATATAGATATTAAAAAGCATCCCACTATTGCAGACTGGGACTGTCCATTGAGGAAGAAGCAGAATCAATATAAGACAGTGCTTCGTATCCCCAATCCCCATAGACAGTCTATTGAGATGCCATGGTTGATGGCATCAAAAATTGCTGAAAGATCTAAAAAGACCAGGAAAAGCACATTACCCACATCTGTATTCCAAGAAAGGTCATGCAGGAGAGTAACTAAAGCCATGTCAGTCTCCTACCAGGGCCTGAACCTTGACTGAAAAGAGTCCTGATAATCTGTTTCTCCTAGGGTGCTACAGAATTTGTCTGCCACCACTGTTTCAACAACTTCCCACACCAAAAAAGGAAGGTGGGAGATTGGTCAATAGTTATCTAGGATTGTAGGATCCAGAGATGGTCTCTTCACCACAGCCTCCTTCAGGGCTACTGGTAACTCCTTCTTATCAGGGAGTCATTAACAATTTAACTGGTCCATGTGGTCACTTCTCTACCTGCTCCTTACAACAGTTGGGGTAAGCAGGAGCCAAACTACACATGACAGATGATAATCTAGATAACACACCTCCCAGAGGATCTCTGAATTATGCCAAATTAATTGGGATAGATTGTTTAATTTATTGAATCAGGATCCACACTGAATATTGTAGTCATCTTAGCTTCTCCTTCTCCTCCTTCTCCTTCTCCTTCTCCTTCTCCTTCTCCTTCTCCTTCTCCTTCTCCTTCTCCTTCTCCTTCTCCTTCTCCTTCTCCTTCTCCTTCTCCTTCTCCTTCCCCTTCCCCTTCCCCTTCCCCTTCCCCTTCCCCTTCCCCTTCCCCTTCCCCTTCCCCTTCTCCTTCTCCTTCTCCTTCTCCTTCTCCTTCTCCTTCTCCTTCTCTAGCATGGTGGGATTTAGAAATGAAAAGCAAACAAACAAAGCCCCTACCAAACCTATGTTGCTAAATGCATGATGGAATATATGTACATACCTTTCAGGAGTGTTCAATGCTCTTATTGTTCCTAGCAATTCTGTTCTGAGTCAATTAATGGTGATATTTTCACAAGGAATTTATTGAATGCTTGGATTTATGGTGAGTTACTGAACATAGTTACAATACCGATAAACAGTAGCTTTATTGTAGTCCAGTGTTATCCTAAATACATGAGCAGTAAAATATACCTGACATTTCTATCAACACTGACTATTAACCAGTCCAGAACCTAAGGGTTTCCTCCCACTCAATCCTGAAATGATGATGAGATTAGAAAAGAGCCAGAATTCTTGCATTTCCCAAATATAGCAGACTGTACATGTGGGTATATACCACTTATCCAATTTAAGAAACACAGGAAACAGTCTTGAAATTAATCACATCAACAGGTAGCACCTGAAGGCCAGATTTTATGATGGTATGAATTGTACTTCCATTTCAATTATAAGATTGTAGTTATTTTTAAATATGAGTCTGTACATATAAATTAACATGTACATGGAATAGAGTTTTACCAGGGAACTCTGATTAATACAGATCTGGAATATGTGTGGAATGGAGATTGAAGAAAATTTACCAGTCCTACTGGATGGCTCCCACCCTGATGATATTCAAGAAGCTATTTAAGACCTGGCTATTCAGACAGAGTGATGGTTGAGCCCCTGTTGGGTGGGATTTTTGATTTATATGTTTATCTTCAGGCTGCTCGTGATCTCTCTTTGGACTTTTATCTCTTTAATATTTAATCTGTTTTACTTTTTAATTGTAAGCCACCCAGAGTCAATGGGACTCAGGAGGCCAATGAATGAATGAGTGAATGAATAGGACTTCAAACCCATTTGAAGCCTTGTCCAGGGTGTAAAGAAATCTTACTTTGCCAGAACAAGTTTTTTGAAACATTTAATATGTTTTTCAGTTTATAAACCTGACTGCTGAATCTCAAAAATTATAGTGTCGATGGGAAAAAATACAGAAATGAGCAAGGATTGGCACAATGAAGAAAAGCGATGTCAGTTTCCCAGGTAGACCAGACAGGAAACATGACCAGATGTGATGGAATGGAATTATGAAGGCCAGACTCAGGGAGGGAAGCATCCTCTTTCGTCTCCTGAAGGGTGGGGAAGAGATAAGAGGATGAGGCTGGCACTTCCCTGAGGAATTCACTCTGTGTTGACTGGCTGACCTTGGGAACTAATTTCAGTCTGGGAAGATTCTTGATAGAGGTTGTAGCTAATAAACATTGCTGAACTGAATCTGCATGGTCTCTGGAGTTCCTTGGGCTAGGCCTGACACCAGATGAGCTAATTTTACTTTATTATAAAGCTACATTAACAGAATCTTGCAAGTCTGAAAGTACAAATTTCCTGCTACCTCTTTTACAGCCTGATAAGTTAGGGAGGTTGGTTTCTGAGTTTGTTTCTTTGCCTGTTGTACAGCTGTGGGCTATGCCCCCTCTTATCTGATCGTTCCCTAGGCAGCATTTCTCCCCCCCCCCCCCCCGCCAATCTCCCAAGGTGATTTCCACATACTATTACAGCTAATGACATTTGTGGCTTTTTAATTTATGGGAAAAAGGAGATAAACTATATTAACCAATTTCCAATAATTTCTAATTTCCGACAGCAAAACCTCCTTCCGAACTTAATCAGAACTCCCCCCCCCACTTTATTTACTGTATTTAGTAAAACAGAACAAAGGAAAAAAAACTTAGTAAAAATTAGAAGATTAAAAAAATAAAATAAAGTGATCGCTGAATTGACTAAACTCTGAAAAATCACATTCCTTCTTTAGTAAGGGAAGCTATTCCTATTCTTCTTTCCAGTGCAATTTATCTGGCAACAGTGGTGATGGTGAGAAGAACTGCTGCTTTGGTTATATGACTCAGCAGCAGTATTACTATGATGGGACATGTTATATTTTGGGACACCTTAGGAATCTTGCCCCTATGGTATTGCAGGATGAGCCCTACCAGAAGGTGCACCTATCCAATGCTGAGAAGCACCATGGGGAAGAACAAATATTCCCTCAACCTCAAAAACTACTACTATTGGGTACAATGGAGAATCTTGTATCTTGTCCAACTGTCATTGGTAAGTCTGACTTTTGAAGTAGAAATGGCAGAGAAGTATCATCTTGTCCTTCACATCAAACAACCAAATGTCTTGTTCTGTCCCCAGAACACTTCTGTGAGTATGTTCCACAGCATCTTAGTCTCCAGATCCAAGGGAAACTATAATTTTGAGGGATCTTGTAGCCTGAAATGCTTTTATTGCCTCATGGGCCAAATTAAAGCCAGAGCAGCTGTTTTACTCATGAGAAATTCAAAGATGCTGAGGAAGGATTCAGCTGGGGATGAGGATCCTCCAGACTTGTTCATAATGCCCATTATCTAATGTGAAAAGTCTCCAGACCTCATTGCTTTTCTGATAATAGTATTGTGTGCATGGTCATTAGGATACTAAAAATGAGTTGAAGCAAAACTGAACTCCAAATTAGCCAGGCAGAATTCAGTTTGCCCATTGGAAATGCTATATGAGGTCCCTACTATGGGACAATGTTGCTGCCAAGTGCATAATTTGATATCATACTTACAGATTATTGGTGGATAAGGGTCAGATTTGGTTCCATGCTTTGTCTGTTTAGATGGTTCACCTTCATATCTTATCAGAGCAATGTGTTCTTCCATTTCCTCATGTTAACTATGTGCACTTCCTGGACTGGTGGAGAATGAAGCTGGATTCTCCAAGAATGCTGGTTCATGTCTGGCTAAATTGCATAATTCAATTTCCTCAAAAAATTGTGTGTATATCTGGGGTCATAAGAGGCTGAGAGGGAATTGATGGCTTGGATTCTATCCAGTTGAATGAATGGGAGAAATTCCTCTTCAGTGCTTAAAGAGCTTTGCTGTGGAATCTGCTGTATTAGGAGAAAACAGATGAATCCATATGCAGAGAGGTTAATTCTTACAGGATGGTCCACAACTGTATGTTTTTGAAAGCTGAATATTTGTTCCCAAATTTTGTTGGCAGTTTGAAGATGATTCTTAACTGCCTCTAGCAGTAGGGGGAGGTGTAAGACAAACAGTGGGCTGTAGGAGGCTGGCAACTCAGCGAAGGGAAGCGGCCACACAATGTGAGAAAAATGTGGCTGGAAATGCTTAAGAAAGGGTTTTGTTTTAAATGCGTGGATTGAGAAAAGCCTGGTAGCCAAAAACCAAAGCAGCCAGAAAGCTAAATGCATGCAGCTGAAAACCTTAAACAATTCAGATGGAAGACATGAGAGAAGGCCAGGAGAGCATTAACAAAACCAGGCTCTCTTCCAGGGCTTAATCTGAGCCAGCAGGACTGAGAAGACCTTCGTCCAGGAACCAGTTCTTGAAGGCTTTCAAAGAATCAGCTACAGCCCTGAGTTGTACAAAGTCATAAGAAAGAAGAGTAGAAGAGTGTAGTTTGGAGGATGAAATGCTCCTTTTTCAGTTCTTGAGCATCTTTGGAATGTGGGAAACTGCCTTGCACTGAAGGAGGTCACTAGTTCTTTTAGTCACAACATGGGATGTGGCTGCAAAGAAAGCAAAGGCAATTTTAGGCTGCATGAACACCAAGTATAATTGCCAGATCATGGGAAGTAGTTACTCCCTTTTATTCTACTTTAGTTAAATCCTATCTCAAGTACTGTTTCTAGTTCTGCAACCACACTTTAATAAGGATTTGGTTATCCTTATTAATAAGGTTCAGAAAGAGGCAAGAAAGAAGATCAGGGGACTACAAACTAGGAGGGTTGAAGAAGCTGGTTAGATTTAGCCTTGGAAAAGATGACTGGGGGGCAATTTGATAGCGCTCTTCAAATACCTGAAAGGATGTCCTAAAGAAAGTCAAGACCTCTTTCATTCCAGAGGACTGGGCATGGAATGATGGATGTAGGTTCTAGGAAGGCAGATTTGGATTAAATGTTTTTTTTTTAAATTCCCAACAGTAAGAGCAGTTGGACAGTAGAACCAGTTACCAGAGGAATGGAGGGTTTGGATCTTTCATACAGAGGTTAGAAAGCCCATCTTTCTGGATTCCTGCACTGCTCGGGGAGTTGAGCTTAGGGACTTAAATGGTTCCTTCCAACTTTGTGATTCTGTTTCTAAACATCAGCTTTTGAGATGTGATGAACTAAAATTCATATCATTTTCACCCAATTTGGGGAAGGCTGGGCTACCTGTCTTGTGGTGCTTCCTCTGTTAGAGGGAGCTTCTCATGGGAAGTAGTGCAGCTCGTTATCTTCAAAACGTATTGTTATGGCTAAGCAAATCATGTGCAAAATTGTTATTGTAATTGTGCACGTATACTGCTATTTACTGCCACCTATTGGCGTCTGTATGCTAGTTACTCAAGGGGTGGCAATAAAATGGGAGGATTATATGCCCAGCCTCTCAGTAGAGTTTTAGCCACCATGTAGTCAGTTTTATGGGTTATGTAGTAGTAACTAATAACCAAGTAGTGTACCTCTTCTCTGAGAGTTTTTGGCTAGAGACTTTGTTATACCTGTGTAGTTGATAAGTCTTGGATGCTAAATATATGAGAAGAAGTGATTTTTTCCTATATTTTGTATGAAACTTGTATTATATGGAGTTTTGCATTTTTATCAATAAAAACCAGATATTTTATATTTTCTGGCTGGATTTCTTTGGAGAACAAGATATGGACATTGCATTCTGTAAATCTCTCATGCTGATGTGTATTTTTGGCAATTTTCTGGGAGTATTGCTGCACTCTGCACAACATCCTCATGCTTTTAGACGGGAATTTTTCTCACTTCTTCATCAAACACAAGCAACTGAGCCTGGGTTTTTTTGGATACACACAGAAAACACCAGGAGCCCCTGCATGTATAACTTTTGCTTGTACTCTGTCACTGAGCTGTGACCATTGTGAGACAGAACACAACATCAAGATTAAACTTAAACTTGACCACTCTTCTTTCTTTTCCAGGCCAAAATTTACAAATGAAGTATTTGGGAAAGAGCTCCTGAGATGCTGCACGATTCCTCTATTCAGAAGATGACTTGGGCTTCATACATTTATGGGGTAAGGGCACTATGAGAGAATCTGCAGTCTTTGCATAATATTCCTAGTTCAACTTAGGCTACTGAGTCTAGATCAACTATCTTTATACTCAGTATTTTTTAAAAATAAATCTTGCATATGTTTATATTAGCTTTCTTTTTAGTTGTCCAATTTATTAGCTCATTTTCATTAGTCCCAAAGTAAGGTTGAAAGGTCCACTGGAATTATGGTTGTAGAAAGTTTACTGTTAGATACAAACTATACAAACCCAGTAGGTCAAACATGCAATGTCATATTAATTGCAAATAGCAAAAATATAATACTAACAGCTTAGACTGATTTAAAAAACTACATATGAAATATGTATTAGGATTTTATGTAGCTTGAAAAATACATCTCATATCTTCATGAGAAAGATATATCAACTGTTGAAGTCCCTTTTCCTCCTTCTGTCTTTGTCTCTAAGCTATTATTAAGCTGAATGAGGTATAATTTCAAGCAACCGATTTTGGATACCATGGCAGAACAATAATTGTTACTTTAAAATTTATTAATATATTATGTTATTTTTAATTTATGATGATATCATGTATACCCTTGATCATACATATGTAATTTTATTTATTACATCATTTTTAATTTATTGCAATATCATATATACTCTAGATTGCATATGAAGTTTTATTTTCTGGCCTTGGGACTTAGTTAATGGATATTGAGACTGGCAGTTCTGCTCTTTAAAACAAATTGAAGAGCGTATTATATCCCATTTATACTTCTAGAGGTCACAGGAGATGATTTGCAGGTGAAAATGCTGTACTCTGAGAATGCTAAATCCCAGCTCTACTAGTTGCATCCTGTCTATCCAAATTTTGCTATATTGAATGTGGATGTCTTCGCTTCTCTTCATACAAACACAGCTGCATGGTGTTTCTGGTGCTGTTTCTACCATCTCAGGGGAAATATTTTGGCAGTATTGGAATAGTGACCCAGAAGCATTCTTCCTGTGCAGTGTTTAAAATATATTTGGGATGGAATGTGCTTTGAATGTGAAGCACAATTATTACTGATTAAGAACAATTTGGTTTTTTAAATTATTGTGTAAATTTAACCCACAAAGCTGGCAGTGATCAGAAACATTAAAGACTATTGTCAAGGTTGAGTGTGGTTTTTAAATTCACTTGTGATTAGGATTTACTGTTATTCTTCCAGTAGCAATGCTTTTAAGATTACAATCCATGGCATTAAACTTTTTTGTAAGGACGAACTTGTAGCCTTCTGGGATACAATAGGGATTTTAAGTATTTAACAAGTACAATAGGGATCTATTGTAGTTATTAAACTCCCTTCAGTGCATATGGAAAACGTTCCTTAAATATGGAACAATAGACCAACTTTGGGATATTATTTGAAAATTCAGAAAAAGTGCTTGATATTAGCTCATATTCTATTTAGATTTCTTTCATGTCCATGGTATCCCTCAACAAACATACCAAGGAGCCTTGGAACCTTATTTTGCTATCCCTTTCACTCAAAACATTTTAGGCTGCTTCTATTCCTTCTTGATATTGGGATATTGAAACAACAAGATCTAAAATGCTATCCACATTTAGAAACATAGATTCCCAGGGTATATGCCTAGTCAGTTGAGATGTAAGTGTCTTGGAAATGACATGTTCCAGCTTACTTTCCATTTTTGACACTTGCTGAATATAATCATGATAGTCTCTTAAATGCAGGAAGCCAGGATATGTGATTTCCAGGGTATCTAATTTCCCAGAACTCTTTATAATCTGTATGTGATTAGTAATTTATATTTTGAATTAGAACATAATGTTGGAGTTATGTCACAGTTCATAATACATTTGAGCACTGGCAGCTAGAGAAACTCATATTCCAAACCAGGTATTATCATTACCTGAAATAGATTCACCAGGTGTCAGGTTCCCATTAATGGCAATGGATTCTCAGAGCGGCAGTGCAGGGAATGTAAATGTGCAATGGTCATTAATGTGTGAACATGAGAATGTAAAGGCAAGAACTCTGTTAAAGGAGAGATATGGGAAAAAAGGACCTTGGATTTGTACCAGGAGAGAATATAAGTTCTGTTTCAGCCTCAAATCACTCAATCACTATCAATTGTTTGTAATGGTTACCATTACAGAATTAGAATAAAAATTTACTTCCTAGACATGTTATTCCAGTCTATGGGAAGCATCAGACTAATTTATGCTTGCCCTGGAGAGCCTGACACCAGAGATTGTTGAGCCATATTTTTTGCCTGGAGGACCTAAATTATTTTACAGCCAACAGAATGTCCAGTTTACACAAAATCAAGTGATTGTCCTCATGATTTACAAAGTTCACTTGCTTATTGAATTTCTAGGCTGCCCAACTCCAGAATGACTCTGGGTGGCTTCACAAGTTAAAAGAACAGTAATCATTGTCTGAGAGACAACATGACATCTAACCACATCACCACCAACTGCCTGCCCATATCCTAACCCAAGGCCTGAGGAAAAAATAAGTTTCTAAAGATAGCTTGGAATCAGGCAGATGGGCACCATATAAATCTCTGGTGGGATGCTGTTCCAAAGGGCAGGTGCTGCAACAGAGAAAGCGTATTTCCTGGGTCCTGCTGGATGGCATTGCATAATTGATAGAGTTCAAAGCAAGCCAATTCTATTGGAACATATAGAATGGCTGACTGGCAGTCCTTCAAATATCTAGGCCTTATGCCATGTATTACTTTATAGGTAATAACCAGCACCTTGAATTGCATCCAGAAGCCAAATGGCAACCAGTGCAGCTCACATAGCAAGGGTGTGACATGGGTATAAAAAGCTTGGTCATCACTGCTTGTGGTGCCACATTCTGAAACAGTTATAGCTTCTGAATGATCTCCAAGACCATCCCCATATAGAAAGAACTGCAGCAGTCCACCTGGGAGGTGACCAAGACATGAGTAAATGGCCAACAATTTGAACGTGTGCAAAGGCCTTGCCCACAGCTGCTATCTGCTTCTTGACCAGGAGTTGAGTCCAGAAGGCCCCCAGATTATACTAGATACTAGGAGGATAGTTCAATGTCTTAAACATTCACATGAGAGGGTTCAGTTAGAGTATCTTCTTTCTGTGTGAGTTTATTGGAACCTTGCCTGCTATTGTGGATTGACAAAGCTGGCCTTTGATGGGATAAGTCTTTTGGAGAATGTGCCATTAAGTAAGGATAGCTTATCAACATCAAGTTTTATTATGTCTAACCTCCATTATATGGAAATAAGTTTAATTTGCTCCTATGGTACAAATTTTTGGTAATTTTATGGTATTACTATTAGTTCCTCTGTATTTTTCACCATTAAAGTAGTTTCAGGGTGTTATAAAGACCTCTACTGAAACTTTGACAAATTGCAGAAGTATTCCATCAACCTGGTAAGGAACAAATATTAGGGTGTTTGTGTGCCCGGGATAGGAAATGGACTCTTGGATTCCTCCTGATATCAAGAAGGCACTAGATCTCTATTAATTTCAGATTTCAGTGATATACTCAAATTGAGCCATGGTCAGCACTCTTTTGCCTGTGTTGCTTGGAAGAATCAATTTGTCATAGTAATGCATAATCATGGCTCTTCCCTTGAATAAGGGTAAAGGTGAGAGAGAGTGCTTTTCCTATTATTTGCCTTCAGAAATATGCCAGAAGCTACTAGGTGGTTATGAAAACATTACAGATCCCCTGGTTCGTATTTTCATTACTAGCCATTCATCACGTTTCTGATAGGAAATGTTCTGGGTTTCATTTAGTAAATCAGATAGGTAGCAATCATGTTCTGCCGCCAATGAAATGCCACCAGTTCTGGGTAATGTATAGCGGTATTCTTCAGGAGTTTGGCAACTGTCCAAATGGCTGAGTGAGTTATTTTGAATCATGAAGACATTTCCAAGAAATTCAGAAATGATTCACAATCTCTTCCCACAAAAGTCTAAAGTCATGCTATTCTTCACTCAACAAATGTTCGTTAAGACACTCTCTTGTTTATGAAGGGTTGAACTATTTGCAGTTCTTCTGACAAAAGACAACAGCAAGTTTATTTCTCTCTCACTGACTTTATCTCTGAATGCAAGACAGCTATTTGTCACAGAGTAAAAAGCATGTGGTCTGCATATTGAGAGTTCAGATATTACTTAATGGGTGTTATCTCTTAATATTGCTGTGTAAGTCTAATGTGAGAAAATGAATCCAAGCACAGGAAGCTCTGGGATAAAATTTGCTGATAAATGATGATTGCCCTTGACTTGACTTGTTTCGGAAACTAATAACTGAAACGGCTACATGTGCTTTTGAGAAAGTAGATTAACACTCATATCTTTCTTTCCAAAGTTATTAGTTTTAGATTGTCAGAAAGCCTTATCAGTTCTCAGGTTCATCATTTTCACCCCCAACTTTGGATTCTCTTTCCATATTTTAACAATATATATTCATTTCACCTCATCTTTCTTTTATTTTCCCAGCATTATATCATTGCAGTAGATAGAATGGCCAGTAAAACCTAATGAAAATGATAGCAAAAGAAGACATAATTTTCATATGCCATATTCGACAATAATAATTGTGATTTAGAAATATAACTTAAAAGAAAAGACAAATGTATTTAAGGATCGAGTGACCTATTTCTTAGTCTACTGACTAGGTGCTCATGCGTTTAACTCAAAGGTCTCTATCCCTTATCAGATTTTGAACTGGATGGCCTTTAAATAAAGAATGCCTTTAAATTAAACATAAGATATATAACTTTAGCTGCAAGTGAGAACTATTTTAGGTCTGGGTCTCAATTAACAAGATGAAAATCAGTGTTCAACAAGACATCCTTGAATGTACATTATTGATTGATTCTGTGCCATCAAATCGTTTTTGACTCCTAGCAACCACATAGATAGATTTCGTCCATGATGATCTATTCCTAACCTGTTCTTTCAAGTCTCCCAATGGTGCAATTATTATAATTTCCTCAGCTGCTATATATATTTATTTTTGTATTGTTTTTAATTGTTCTTATTGTTTTAGCATTGTTTGCTATCCAGTCACTTGGTTGAGATGGGCAGCTATAGAAATTAAACAAACAGACAAACAAATTGTAGCGAAATACTGTTCTTGCTATATCCTTCCTATTTATTTATTTAAATTTCTATAGCCACCAATCTCAACCAAGTGACTCTGGGAGGCGAACAACCATAAAAACAACAATTACAACACAGTACAAAAAAAGTATATATGGCAGCTGAGAAAAATTATCCCATAATTAACAGTATAGCCAGGAAATTATAAAACTGTAAACTCTAAAATTAACGATAAAAGCAACACCGTTTCTTCTTCGTTTGTCATGTTCTGAGTAATAACTGGTGTAACCTTCTGACTGAAAGTGTCTGTAATTGTACAAGTGTCAGTGATGTACAATGTAAATGTACGTTAATGTACATTATGTACATTATGTAATGTACACGTACATCAACCATAACCATAAAATATGAACTGAATAAACAACAAATGCACAGACTTCCTACATAATATTCTATTAGGAGGTTTGCCCTGTGCATCTTAGATGTGCTTTGCCTGTTATTGTCCCCAGTTAGCATGCTTTATATGCTAATCCTAATGCTTTGGATTAAACTTTTTTCCATTACAATTCTTTTTTCCAATGTTAAGCTATACTGCATATTACAGGTAGTCCTCACTTACTAACTGCAACTGGGACTGGCAACTCCATTCCTAAGGGACATGTTGTAAAGTGAAAAGTCACATGACCGCACCCAACTTACAATGTCAGTTCATCAGTTCCTGCTGCAGTCATTAAATGAATCACCCACGGCTGTTAAGTGTGATGTCGTGTGACTGCGACTTGCAACTTCCTGCCAGCTTCCTTAATGACTTTGCTTTTTGGAAGCCAGCTGTGAAGGTTGCAAATGGCAACCACATGACTGTGGGATGCATGCTGGTTGCCAAGCACCTGAACTGTGATCCCGTGACCGCAGGAATGCTGTGACAACCACAACTTTGAGGACCAGTTGTAAGTCTCCTTTTTCAGTGTTGTGATAACTTTGAATTGTATTGTTCCCAAAGTGGTTTTGTTTTGGTATTTTCTTAGGATCCATATACACTGGCTGTATTTCTGGTTTAGGTTCATTTCTCCAGTGTTGCCCTGGCTACCATGACACATACTGACAACTTTAACACTTCCTAGACAACTAGAATCTACAATAATCTACACCAGTGCAGCTTCTTATCTCAAATTTTGTTGGCCATTGGGATATTAAGGGCCAAACTCTCAGCTGGGCAATGGGAGCTTGATATAGCTCTCCAGGTAGATTGGGGAGTCCTAGTTGTCCTATACTGGTTGGATTACAACCCCTCATGCTGGCAAATTACCTATTCAATATGATTTGTCCAATATACTACAGAGCTCTCTATTTTGTCCATTTTAATGTCTTGCCCTCTGCATTATTGGAGTGATGGTATAATAATCCCTCTTTTGCACAGGAGACTTGCCCTTGTGATTTGGAAGAACCTGGCGAAGTAGCCCCATGTTTCTTCAATGTCCTTTCTATAGCAACTTGCACACTACCTTCATAACTCCTCTGGTTAACAAAAATTTCACCTCTTTTGAGGATGATTTTATTTATTATTTCAATCAATCAATCAATCAATCAATAATTTTAGTTGCTTTATATTACTGGACAGGAACCTTAACATTTGCAGAAGAGTTGTAAAATTTCTCACAGACAGCATTGTAGGAAAATTGTGTCTTAATTTTAGGGCTTTATGACTATATAATTTTTTAAAATGTTTTTTTTAAAAAAACAGTGACCTACAATTACATCATTTGCAGCAAATCATCACTGAGTACTGTACATATTGTCATTTTGATGTAATCTCAGTTTGCTGCAGATGTCTATGTTGCCCTCATATGGCTAGTCTATGGTTTGAATAATATTGTTTGTGCTCTTAAAAGTTCTTCTTCGAAAAATGATGTTCGAGGAAGGTGAAGAGTATGGGTAAGAGTCCACATTTGGGATTACAGGGTGGCAATAAGGGTGATAAAATGTAATTATTTCTCTATCCTTACTGTGACCACCAACAGCCATCTGGCAGCCTCACTGGGGAGAGGCAAGCCACAGAAACAGCTTCAGGGCTGCTGTGAAGAACAGTCTAGCTATCTGGTGGATAAAGTCACTCAAATCCACTTGGAGTTGGACTCTGACTGGGCAGATCCAGTTGAGGTGTTTGGGACTTGGTCTTGTAGGTTTACCTGGGATGAGTTTGAGCCTGTGATTTATGATGAAGTAGACTGGGTCCTTCAGACAGTGAGTCCAGCCACCTGTTTATTAGATCTATGCCACTCCTAGGTTAAGACTGCCTGGGAAGTGACATGTAGTTGGATCCATGTGGTGGTATCAGCTTCTCTGAGGGAAGGGTTGGCTACCTCAGCCTTAAAGGAGGCAGTGGTGTGTCCCCTCTCTAAGAGGGCGTTGCTGGATCCAACAATTCCGGCAATTTTCATCCAGTTTTCAGCCTTCTCTTTCTAGGGTAGGTTGTTGAGAAAGTGGTCAGGCAACATATCCAGAGGAATGGATTATCTGAATGCATTCCAGTCAGGTTTCAGAGTGGGGTATGGTACAGAGATAACATTAATCATGCTTGCTGATAACCTCTGGTGGAGCCAGGATGGAAGAGATGCATGTATCTGGGTCTCCTTTATCTCTCAGTGGCTTTCAGTACCATTCACCATGGTATCCTTCTAGATTGACAGTTTTGGGCTGCATCAATAAAAGTGTAGTGTCAAGATCACAGGAAGTGATAGTACCACTCTATGCTGCACTGGTCAGACCAGACCAGGAATACTCTATCCGGTTGTGGTCACCACAATACAAAATCCTGAGAACTGGAAAGAGTGCAGAGAAGAACAACAAAGGTGGCAAAGGGCTTGGAGGCTAAATCCCATGAAGGACAGTTAGAGGAATTTGGTATGTTTAGCCTAAAGCAGTGATGGTGAACCTTTTGGGCTCAGCGTGTCAAAAATTTGGAAAATGCCTAACTTGATTCTGCTGGCGTGTCACTCTGCCTCCCCCCGAACAGAAGAGAAACAATTCTTTACATATTCATTTTTTTTTTTAAATACAGTACAATCATGTGTAGTGCTATGTATTATATAAAGAAATGTCAAATAATTACGGAAATGAAATATGAGTAAAACTAACTCAGTGTCTTTGATAACGCAATCAGGAAGAATAGTTGTTGTTGGGTGTTGGTGAACTCTGGCATGTCACCCAAATGTCATGGTATGTCACCTTTGACATGTGTGTCATAGGTTCACCATCACTTGCCTGAAGAAAAGAAGGCTAAGGGAAGACATTATCACAGTCTTCCAATACATGAAGGGCTGTTACAAGGAAGAGAGTGTCGATTTATTCTTCAGTGCACCTGAGGGTAAGACATGAACCAATGTGTGGAAGCTTTACAGAGGGAGATCCAAACTTGAAATAAAGAGAGATTTCCTGTCTGTGAGACCCATTTAGCAGTGGAACCGCTTGTCTTCTGAAGTTGTGGGTACTCCATTACTGGTGGTTTTCAAGAAAAGATGGACAGCTATTTGTTCAGGATGATCTGAGATTCCTACTTTCTAAGATATTTATGTATTATTATGTATTATTTCAGTTTATATCATGTCTTTCTGTGGCAACCAAGGCAGCTAAATATAAAATATAAAGAGTTTAAACAGTAAAACATCTACAGTGATTATGAATGTAATTATTATTACCAAGACATTCAGCTGTCTGACAAAGCCAATGTATATAATGTATATAATTTGTAACTTAAATCTATTGGAGAAAAACTGGTACAGACAGTAATAAAAAAAAAAATAACTAGGCTGATAGAGGAACAAGACTCATGAAAAAAAATAATCATGGATTCCACAAAGGTAAATCCTGCCTCACCAACCTTCAGGAGCATCAAAAAATCAACAGGGTGGTCATGACTGCACAATTAAAGCCCAGCCTCTTTTATTACATGCATTGTATCACATACATGTAGGAATAAAGGGGATCTTTTTCCAATGAAGGGAAATAGTAAATGGAGTGCTTGAAGCAGGATCTTCTACAACAAACTGAGGTTTTGCAAAATGTTGAAATGTGTGCCCCCCTGCTGGAGGCCCATGCCATCAAGGGTCTACGATAGGAGCTGTGCTGTTTAACTTGTTCATGAACAGTGAGCTGGTCAAGTTTGTGGGTAACATTAAAATATTCATGGAAAATGTGAACAGGGAGAATATTCCTCCCTCTCTCAAAGTACTAGGTTCAAGGCCCACCCAATAAAGCTGATTGGAAGGAGATTAGAAACATATAGAATGAAGCAATTATTCACACAGTGTATAATTTCTCTGTGGAATTTATTAGCACAAGACATGGTAAGGACAGGTCTATAAAGGCTGTTAATCTTGAAGACTTAGTATGAGCTCTGGGTTGGGTGCAGGATGCTTCCAAACACCTACTGCAGAGGAACAAGAATACTTTTATTCATCCTAGAGGCAGAATATAATGGATCCAGAATTTGAATTTTCCTATTCTAAAATCTTTGATATTGTAACATATGAGATTTGGACTGAATAACTGTCTGGAATATAAGCCAATATGTCCTGGGTCTATTTTGTACAGAATTTGATTTTAGAACAATACAAACAACTAGGAAAAGTTTGGGTTGGGGTAAGGGAATATGAGAAGAAGAATTATGAATGCACTGTTTTATGCAAAATCTTAGCCTCTATCATGATCTAAATCTTTTGAAAATTACAATATTACCACTACTAATTCTATATGAACATAAGGGATTACATAGTATTGTTGGTTGTATGAGAAAAGAAACTGAGCCTACCTGCAATCAGTGTCTACATAAAAATAAATGATTAATTCCAATCCCAAGGACTGGAACTAAAAAGTTTAGTCTTATTATTGGTTTAAAGCAGAATAAGAGTGAAGGAAGTATATCCCAGCTGGAGATCATGGGGACTCTAGTTTTCTGCATTTATTACTTTTCCAGGCAGGAATGATTTTGTCTTTCCCTGTGGCGTGCTGCTCTGTGAAATGTGACCAGTGCCTACCTACTGAATTCTCAGGCTTTTGTATCCAGGATTTCCTCCCCATCTTGAAGGGAAATGGTTTTAATTTGCAAGGCAGTCAAGGATTGGCTAGTGCTGTGCATAATATATGCCAGTGCAATTGCAACATTTTTCATATCAAGCGACTTCATTGCTCTGAACATACATCTGTACTGCTTCTAATTGACTCCTATGGAACACTTTTCCCAAAGGACATTCTACTTCCCTTGCTCTATCTTTTTCACTTATGTCACTGGATGCTACATGTCACAGTCAGATGGCACATTGTAGCTCAAGGTTCATTAACATTCTCTTGCAATAATAGCTGGGTTTAAAGATACATGCATTTGCTGACCTAGTATGGGTATCAGCAGGAATTCCTGTGGCTATAGAAAAGGTCTGAGCTGAAAAATGAGAGTGCAGAAGGGATCAGGTATCAAGACTGTACTTCAACAGAAATGTCATTCAGAAAGGAAGGAGAGTTCCAACTGTGAGGCCTATCTTCTTTCTCTGTTGGTTTCTTGGTGTTTAAAAGCTTGAGTAGCTTAGTGGGATACTGCCCTGTTTGACTTTCATGCACAAAATCCTATGAAAGTGAGTCCACAGTGAAGTAAAAGACACTTAATAAGCCCTGGAAGCCTAATGTTTGTTGAAACATTACTTACTGGGGAGAAATTTCAACCCAGTAGAAAACTATCTATGTGGTCGCTAAGAGACAACACTGACTTAATGGCACATAATCAATCAATCAAAACACAGGCACTCTTTTTTGTTCTTCCTCTTGTTGACTCTGTAATTCAACCTTGAAAATAATAAAAAACTGAGAGAGGGTTTCAAAGAAGTATCACATTGTAGTAGTAGTAATAATAACAACAATAATAATGATAATAATAATTGTTACAGGCACCATAGGTGCAATCCCAAAACATCTGGAACACCACTTGAACACCATTAGCATTGACAAAATCACCATCAGTCAATTGCAAAAGGCAGGTTTACTTGGAACAGCTTATATCCTGCGACAATACCTTTAACACCATCAAATAACAACATCTGCCTATCCCAGGTCCTTGGGAAGGACTCAATAGGTGGATAAAAATGCCAAATCCAGTCTAAACATCCAGCAGACTGTGCGACCGACAGTAATAATTCTAGTTTACAGGGTTTGGAATGATTGTAGCCCAAGTCTATTCTTGATATGACTCTTCTGCGTTATGTTACACTTGAACAGTTCTTTAAAGATAATCAAAATGTAAATTCACTTTTATTATGGGGATATTGCACATAAGAGAAATTGGCCAGTGTTTTTCTTCAGCACTGCACTGCTTTCATTGCAAGTGAAACATTGACCAGAAAGAAAATGTAGATGTGTCTTGAAGGACAAACACAGCATAGGTAAGAATTTAAAATCGAAAAAAACTCACAAATGTCCTGATTTATTCTAGTGGGCTTTTGGCAGGTGGCCTTGTGATACATCCAAAAAGATCTCATCATAAGCATATAAGAATATAAGAAAAGCTAGTTTTGATCAGACCAATTATTTTTTTTCCAAAATTAAACAGTCAGAAACTTCAAGTAACTCCAGAAGCTAGGCATGAAAAAAACTACTATTCTTCAGAGGCATATTGCTACTGAATTAAAGGATTTCATGTGATCACCTTCCATGACTAACAGCTGTTGGTAGACCTAAGGGCAGATAACTATGGCCATTGTATACTGTCAGTGTGATGAATGTTTTATTCAGAAAACACATGAAACAGGCTTCGTAAGTAATTATGAATGTTTCTGGCAATCATACTTTCCATACAATGCCAAATATAATATGTTGCAATTTATCAGTACTATAGGCTTAACCTTTGGGTGTGGTTTCAGAGCCCATGGATGAACATAGAGATGGAGTCTGCCTGCCCGTATTTAATCTTCAGTCAGTTTGAACAGGGTAAACAAAGGCTTAATTTGTACACAATTGCTAGCAGAAAGTTAATTGCTTTTGCTCTCAGCTCTCTTAATGTGAAGATTTTAGCATGCAGGATATTATCACTTAAAAAAAACCATTCACACCAAAAAAAGTACTTATAGTGAAGCACATAATTTTGGAACTTCTCTTCTGCATGATCCTTTGCCTCTGATGGACTTAAAAAACTCATCAGCAATTGGAGTTAACCTGACGTTTGCAAAAACATGATCTTTCTAAGACTTCTGCTATCTCCTGCACATACAGTTGCTATGCATTGGTGCCCAGAAATTTGGTACAGATGTCAGGGGTGGAGGTTCTCCATTTTAAGTGTTCTCAGTACTTCAATAGGGAGGGTCAAGGCAGGGCTGATTTGCCTCAACTCGGATGCCTTTCTTTTGCCTCTGTTGAACCAAGTGAAGATGGAAGAGGCCCTTGGAAGGGCTCTTCAATTAAAGCTTTGCCAAAGGGAAGTACACCTTTGATCATTTCCTCAGCCATACAATTTGGTTCATTGTCTCAGGCACAAAAAGGGCTTCAGTGCAGGTCTCAATGAATGTGACTAATGGCTTTAGAATAATCAGTAGTCCTCTGGCCACATAACACAGAAGCAAATTTCATTACAGTCCATACCCTATGTAAAAAACACAATTCTATCTTAACCTTACTTTAATTTCAGTGAAGTTAATTGGGCAATTACCAAGAAAAGAAAAAGAGCAAGTTCTCTTTCTAGCACAATTGTGTAAGCTTTTGTCATGATGTTTCCCTTCTGAACTTGCAGGAATAGGGACATCCATGGGGGAGAAGATCAAAAGAGTCAAGATAGCTGCCATGTTGCATGATTGAAGACCCACCCTTTTTTCATAAATGGACATACATGGAAAAGGGGTGGGACTTCAGTCACTGACTTGCTTCATTCTTTATAACCTGAAACAGCATTTGATATTTGTTGATTTGTGTCCCCATCTGTATGGAAATGTCATGTGGAGGCAAATGTACACCCTCAACATCCATGGGGTGTGTTTATAGCCTGTATTTAGGCAAGCAGGTCTCATTTCCATGCATGTCCAGCCCTTGCTGGTTTGGGAGACCTTCAAATTGCATTGGGAAGGTTAACCTTGATTTTAGCCAGGATGCTTTGTACATTAAGTATGATCAATAGCTAACTGAACAGAATTAATGCCAGCTTATAATTTCTAAGTTTTTGTGCCTTAAAGTAAATCAGTTGGTGAACTGGAAAAGGTTATTGCCCTAAAAAGCCAGAAACTCCAATAGTAAACCCATGTGGAACACTCCCTATACTTTTATTTCTTACAGGTCTGAGTTCTATTTCAGAAAATATACTTCACACATCCTATGCTTAAAATGGATTTGGGAACATATAAAACAGAGTACTCTGACATTACCGAATATTTATGAAGTACATTTCCATGCATATAAAATATATTGTGCCATGTCATTGATTTTAAATGCCATGAAAATTGGCCGTGTCATAATATTTTAAAGCTTGTTTCATACTTTGTCAGAACTATCTTGAAAAATTACGTGCTCAGCATTTTTATGAAACTCCTAACACATGGACATATGGAAAATATATTCCATGTCCACGAGGGACAGCATCTTAAATGTAGGGTGTAACAAATACATGTTGGCTAAAGTAAGAAAATCTTGCTGGTTTGCCCCTAAGGTTATTAAATCCCCAAAGCCCCCAAGGTTACTGTGTTTGGCACATCTTTACTTACCCAGGTATAACTTTTGTTTTTGCTTTTTAACTTACATGTTTCAGGATTTAGAGAAGCTGTTTTTCCCTTGACCATGAATACAGTACTAATATAAAAAGGGTATTGCAGTTAACCTGATACAGTAAAATGAGAAAACTATCAGAATGATAAAACAAAACAAAATATGTGAACAGCATACAAAGCTTCCATACATCTCAGGGGTGTCTGGTATGAGGATAAAAATACTGGATGAAAAAAAGTATAGGTAAGGCTGCAGATCCTGGATAAGACAGAGTAAGTACTACCCTCTGTTAAGGATAAATTCCCCAAACTGAGAACTGAGAGAGTGTATAAAATAAGTTGCCAGTGTGGGGACAGTTACATTGGACAAACTGGATGTTTCATAGAATGCAAAATTTGAAAATTTGAAAGGAACATTAGGATGAAAACGCAGGACAGTCATCACTGGTTGAAAGAGCCAAATTACAGATTAGATCTAGAGAACATCAACATCCTGCCATGCTGTAATAGATATTTCACTTGAATTATTAGGTGCAATAAAAATTAATAAATGCCGCAATACTTTTAATAGAAAGAACAGTTATTAACTGCCATCTGTGTGTCATTTAGTGACTGGTTGTAGGCTCCACTGAAGACAGGCAGCATGTAAGGCAGGACATCTGTTCTCCAGTTCAGTTTCAGATCTCCTTTGAAGCAGTTAGCAACACAGCTAGTGAAACATCAGCACAGATCCATTGTTTTACATGGCATTACCTGGAAGACAAGCCATCAGTACAGGTATTTGTTTGGTATTTTGTCCATTTTGTTTTTTTTTTGGTCTAACAATATTCCTTAATGCAGCTGTAGTATTATCTTCACAAGTATAAGAGATACATTTGGTATACTGGCTTTTCTCTAATATATGCTATTTTTTTTCATTTGTAAACTGCATCACAATATTTAAAGGAGTGCACATTTTAAACAGTAATTGTGTTTATGTATTAGTAGAGAAATATCAAATCAGATAAACTTTTATGCAAAGGTGATATTTTTGGTACATCAATTGTCGCGTTCATTCAGGTAGGTTCATCATCTGAAGCAATGATGCCAACAGAGGTTTGTCTGCATACTGTATTTAGATTTGTGTTTAATTGTTTTTAACAGTTGTTTTAATTGTTTTAACTGGTTGTTTTATTCTAGACCACCCAGAGTCACATTTGTGAGATGGGCAGCTATATAAATCTGATATATAAGTAAGTAAGTAAGTAAGTAAGTAAGTAAGTAAGTAAATATGGTCCAAAACTATAGTGTTCCAACTGAGACCAAGGTTTTTCTGTATTTCATTTTTCCACCTCAGAGGGGGTTGACTTTGTGGACAAAAAAGTTATAGGGCCACCAGTATTTTAGGGCACATATATATGTATGACATGTCCTGTCCATATGCCAATTTCTGTGTTAGTGCTATTTTGATGACATTTTTCAAGTTGGTTCCGCAATGAATTTCTGCATTTTGCTTTTGGTCTCTGAGATTAATACTTGCCTCTCCATGGATTGTCACTGGTATGACACTGGCATGGAAGGTTCCACTGTGAACTTAAGGAATTTCTCCTTCTTTCAGGAACATTTATGTAGGAGGTAATGGTCTCTAAAGCACTTTCTCGTACCATTTAGTGTATTAGGTCCTTAGATGTAAATATTAGAATATTAGAGACTTGTATATTTGTGAATGTTAGAATAACAGCATAAGAGGTCTCCTTCTGTTTGATTACAGCTTCAGAGCAGACTGGTCTAGTTTTCTGAGATTTGTTTGATTCAGCCAGACTCAGTCATTAATCCAGCTATTATATTTTGAAACAAAAGCATTTCCTTAGCCATGCTCCAAATCAGCTTTATATACAGCCATTGGGTAATCCAAATAGCTTGTTAAATGAATAACTACCCAGATGATCTCAGTCACAGCTCATGCCTGGTGCTCTCTACCATGGAAACCACATAGGTTTCCAAAGATGATGGGATCTTCTAGCATCCCAGAATCAGAACCTGAGTCTTCAGGAAGATGCATCCTCACCTTGAAAGGGCTAAACTTTACGAGCACTTTTCCTCCAATATGTGTTTGTGAATCACTCCTGCCAATCAGCAGCAGGACTTTCTTTTTACGATAAAACCTCTATATCTCAATGCTCTATTTATGTATTGAACTTTAATACTATAACTAATCCTGTGAAAGAGAAAGTAAGGGCAGGATCAAGTTCTCTGACCTTACTGGGCCATGATTGCTTTCCCTGCCTCCTACCATTTGTAGAGCTAGTGTTTTGCTATAACTCTGGGCTGGCCCAAGATTGCTTATGGAGGCATCTGTGGAGGGTTGAAAAGGTCAAGGTGGTGGCTGTAAAAAAATGATAAAACCCTGCTCCTTTTTATGTGCATTGTGCATGCAACACACATTCAAACAGGCCAGAGCTTTGATAATGTGATTGTAGCCACCAAAATGACTTTTTGGACCCCCCTCCCCCCCCAAAATTCCTGTGACTTTTTTAAGCCAACAGGGCTAGCAGTTAGACTCTTCAACACTGAGTGTGGACCAGATAACATTTTCCAACCATGTGATGAAATGGCTCTGATCTGGGTAGGAGTCTACAGGCGCATCCATGGGAAGGAATAAAAAAGTTAAGATAGAACTGACTGCATGGTTGAAGTTCCACCCCTGCAACCTTGAAACAGGTAGGGGAGGAGAGGGGTGTGTGTGTGTTTTGGAAGCTTTAAAGCAGCAGCTGCAGCGAAAAGCCGCCAAATAAAAGAAGGCATTTTTCCTTCGCAGAGACTGGGTGGTCCAGAGGAAAAGAAGTGTAGAGGCAGAGCAAGGAAAAGCTCAAGTATAAAAGCACAACGTGGAAAGTTGCAAGTACTCCACAGGCTGGCCAGTATCAGAGAAGAAAAAAGCAGAAGAAATTCCAGAGAGGAATTAAAACAGAACAGTGTTTGTAAGAAGGAAACATTGTTACAGAATAGTTATACAATAGAGTATAGTATAGAAGAAGTACTGTAATACTAATAGTAATTGGATAGTAATAGAGTAGAGTAACTGTTACTTTTATAGTAATAGTAATTAGCATAGTAATATAGAAATAATAGTAATATAGGATAGAGGCAATAGAAAACACTCACATATGGACTTGTAAGTTTCATATTTCACTTTCGTATCTTTGATATTTTTTTCAAAATAAAACATCTCCCCAACCTTTATAGGGAAATATAAAAATCCAAGTGTCCAGAATCCAGTGCTTTTGTGGCTCTTTTGAGTCTGAGTCAATCAAACTGAGTATAGTTTAAAAAGAACCTGTGACACATGCACATAAAGAAGGGTGAGGCTTTAACTCATATCCACCATCTTGACTTTTTTGACCCCTCCCTGTGGATGCTGCAATACACTTATTTTGCAGTAATAAAAAACTGTAACCGCATTCTCCATAACTAACCGATGTAAATGTGACCCTCCGTTTCAGCTGTCATGGCAGCCAGCTCTTTTGGGCTCCAGGATGGCCTGATTTGAGGAGACAGTGAAAATCCTCAGCTTTTGAAGCTTTTCATGACTAAGTCTGGGTTGGCAGTTTACATTAAAAGTAGGTATAACTGAAATAATATCAGGATGTTAAAAAGCAAAGATTAGTTAACGCAATGAAGGTAACCTAGCAAATATTTATTTTCTCAATTTAGATTGGGATTTCCCCTAACCCACTACACGCTGCTGAAAACAAAATATTTCAGCACTTCCAGGAATAGTTTACAGTGGCTGGAATGCTTTTCCTTAATTTCTACCACTTTTTGGCTTGATTAGTATGAAATGTTTTAATGCATATCAATCAGTTCTCCAGAGCAAGTTATATTTTCAATAGACACATAGAGATAAACCACACTTGCATACCCTTCAAAAACGACAATAAAAAAGTAAGAAGGAAACAAAAAGGCACATCCACTCCAGCCTACACCCAGATAAACAGGGATTAACACCAGACAAACGATCAAGCAGAAAACAATATCCTAATCAAGGAAGTACCAAGGAGAAAGCCACACCCTCTCCAACACTGGCAGGGCAGGCTACTGTATATAAACAGGGAGAAAACCCCACACTCACTAGCACTGATGATGTTACCTAGCTGGGTAATGAAATGTCTGCAAGCAAACAACCAAGCTCAGAGAGCACCAGGGACTCCACAGTTCAACCCCAAGCTACATATATTCTCTTCTATTGGTCTTCTATTGGAACAAGTTATATTATTTTTACACTTGTGCATTTTTTAAAGGAAGTACAAGCAATTGATTGTCTGTTTCCTCTTCACTATTGGAAATGCTTTCCAGTGCCACTGATTCTCTATCCCTGCTCTAAATCAATCTTTCAGGACATCCAGATATGTTGGATAATTCCAAGAATTCCTAGCCCCCACACCAAACAGCTTACTGGCTGGTAATTCTGGGAGCTAAATGACACTTTATTAGTGAAGACTGCTTTAGATATTGCTATGTGTTTGGTATATATTTATAAAAGTAAATATAAGAATCATACAATCAGAGACGCACTTTCAAACTTGCAAGACTGATGTCAGCCTACTGAGATGGTCCAGACAAGAAGCACACATAGAAGTACTAGCTCTAACTTTATTGTAAGGTTACACTACAGAATCTTGCAAGTCTGAAAGTATGTCTTTCCCTGCTCACCTTTACAGTCCAAGAAACTACGGAGGGTCCCTTCTGAGACATTTGCCATGCCTTCGTTTCTTCTGTGGACTCGGCTGCCTCTTATCTGACCGTTGCTTAGTCTGTGGCTTTTTCTTCTGTCTCCCAACATTTCCACATACCATTATAGATTCACTAAACTATCCTCAGTAGATGACTATCCAGCCTCTGTTTGAAAACCTCCAGTGACAGGGAAGAAGCCATTCCATGAGGTAATCTATTCCACTGATTGACAGCTCTTACTGTCAAGAGGTTCTTCCTCATGTCTACTCTGTATCTTTATCCTTTATCCTAGTTTCATCCCATTAGTTCTAGTGTTACCCTCTGAAGCAAGTGAGAATGAGTCTAAAGCCTCTTCAATATGACAGCTCTTCAAATATTTGAAGACAGCTCAGCCTTCTCTTCTGCAAGCTAAACATACCTAAGGCTTTTAACTGTTCTTCGTAGGACTTGGTTGAATGAACTTGAAGCTGCAGTAAATGTCTCTGTATCCAACCTCAAGTCTTCTCTCTTTCCTCTTTACCTGTCCCCTTGGTTGGATGTTGTACAAAGTAGGAACTGAATTTTTTTTTTAATCTGCACTCAATTGTTACCGATTCTGCGGCGACTGCCTGGACGAGTCCCTGCAGTTTTCAAGGCAAGTGTTTCGGAAGTGGTTTGCGAGAGCCTTCTTCCTAGAGCAGAGCCCAGCTGGCGAGTGTAGGAGGTGGGGTTTCCGTTGCTTCACGCCTTTTCTGGGCGTGCGCGGCTTCCGCGTTACCGGCAACTGCCCCTGTCTCCCATGCAAGCGCCACCAGCATTTTTCCTCCCACCGGGGTGAGAGTCCCCATTTATCTACTCACGTCAGTTTTTGAGCTGCTGGGTTGGCAGGAGCTGGGGAGGAAGCTGGAGCTGGGCTCGAACCGCTGAAGTGTTGACCATTTCTGGCCAGCAACTTTTAGTGTCATTAAGCCACTGTGCCACCGCATCCCCCCAGGAACTGAATACAGATACCTTTATTTTACCTCTAGTTTTAATTCCAAGAAAAAAAATTCCACTGAAATTGGGGCAAAAGAGGTGGAACAGTTTTCCAACTGGACCAGAAAGTGACAAGCAAGAAAAATGAAAACTTGAAAAAAATCCTATGCACTTAGTAACTCCTCACAAGCGCACTTCATGTAAAAAGTGTCTTCCAAATGGGTAATTTTATCCTTTGAGTGATGTTAAATGTAGCAGGTGGCATGTCCAGGAGCAAACCACTACAATAAAATGTCAGGTTTAACACAGACAGAAGAATGCCATTAAGAACTGCAAGACAGAAAGTAATTGGGAGGTACATACAAAAGGTTTGCAGATCAGGAGGGAGAAGTTAAATAATTAAAGAAAGAAAAGTTAGCCATAGAGAGTTAAACACTGGCTGCAAAGACTCTAGAGGAGGTTTTTGTGAGCATGAGAAACTCAGCATAATGATGAATAAAATAATATAGTCTTTAAACGCTCAGCAGAGGAAGAATGAGCTCATGTGGAGAAGCCATTAAAAATACACTGTGGGACCAAATATGGGTGATATTTTTGTTCGGTTTTTTTCCTTCATGATTTTAAATATATTTAAGTCCACCCTCCTTCTTAGTGCAGCTTGCACAATAAAATAATGACACACATACAAAAATGAAACTCTAAGAAGATATAATCTTTTAAAACAGCTAAAAATCTTTTCTTCAAGCAGCCGAACAATCACTAAAATTGATTTAATTAACTAAAATGATGTAAGGTGAGTGGCACTATAGCTAATTATTGTTTAGCTCAGTATATCAATGAAAAGGAACCAGGAGGAAAAATTTGTATATGGGATCAATGATATATATATATATTTGCCAATATTAACTACCTGCCCATATGACCCTGATAGTATCTAAGAATTCACTTGTATTACTATAAGCTGGGAGAAAGGGAGGGACAGGTATGGAGAAGGAAACCCTATAGATGGGGGTGGGGGGGTGGGGGGTGCCTCATTCCAAAAGAGTCTCCCCACCATGGACCTCCAACCTCTGAAGATGCCTCATGAAGCTACGTTTGTCGCTCCATCACTACAGTGCTAAATTTGCGCTAGTGAAACTTTTGCTGAACATTGTGGGGATTAATTCAGATGAATATCAACAGGATTATCCTGCACACTTTGTAAATATCACTTTGTAAATATCACAAACAGATGGGATAAACAGGTGAGGCCTTGTTATTACTTGGATGGGATTCCTCCAGGAAATATTATAGCTGAAGGTTAGGTTGGTAAGTCAAGAAGATAACCTAGGAAAAACCAATACACAAATCACTTCTGTTGAGCTGCTAACAAAACTACATGGATCCGTCCACAAAGTTACCAGGACTTACCCTCAACTTGAAGAAGAGATTCAATTTGGTCCTTGAGTACTTGATTTTGTTTCTTGTTCAGCAACATGGTATTAAATGCAGCATAGCACCATGATGATGGTGGTGGGAAATAGGAGCTGTATAATATAGTCTACAAGGACTATTTGCCAATTTTCACTTCTCTCTGCAGACTGCAATGGTGTTTTCCCATTCCGGAAGCAATTTTGAAGGGATATAAAGAGATATGAAGAAGAGATGCTAGGCTAGCATCATAAAGTGTAGCCTTTGATGGATGGGCTTGTGAGTTGTGTAGCTTTGTGTAACTCTAACTACTAGCTTTGGTGCAGTGGTAGAACCAGGAAGATTGGCAAAATTATTAAGGGTCCCTCTACTGAGGGAATACTATCTACAGGAGCCCCATAGTCAAACCTTCTAAGCCAGTGTTGTCCAAACCTGGCCACTTTAAGATGAGTGGACTTCAACTCCCAGAATTCCCCAGCAAGATGAGTTGAAGTCCACTCATCTTAAAGTGGCCGAGTTTGGACAACACTGTTCTAAGCGGTGGGCCTCTTCTATGAAACAGCTTGACCTTGGATATCTGAACCACCACCTCCCTGCTGGGCTTGTAGAGATTAATTTAAAGTGAGAAAGAGTTTTTTAAGACAGGGAAAGAAAAACCCAAATCTATTTCCTAGTTCAGTCAATTGGCTTTGCCAACTTAGGTTTTCATATATTTTTTAAAAGAGGAAATGGAATTCACCTCCATTATCTCCTTGGGACACATGTTAACTAGGCTGCCTTCTAGCCAGGAACTCTCTCTGATACAATTGAAACACATAATTTGGAAACTTGTGATAGCCAATTATCCAACCTTGGGAACATTGTGTGTGATTGTTTTTTCTCTAAAACATACTTGAAATGCCATGGAAAATTATTATTTTCTTCCCTATGAATAGTAATGATTAAAATACGTTACCAGGTCAATTACCAAAAGAAAAACAAAAAAAGTGACAGCTATAGTGGCCAAGAGGGGAGCTATCGTTGGCCAACTTTTCATTAATGTTATAATGGGACACATTAAAGCAGTTTTAATTATCTGCTTTATAACAGTTGAGAAAATAAAGAGTTGCATTGCACTGAATGTGTTCCTTTATTTTAATTACGGGACACATTGTGTTTTTGTTTGTTTTAAAGAGCACTGTTTCTGATTTAAAATGTTTGTGAGAGACAGGGAGAAAGGCAAGTAAAGGCAAATTAAAAAGAAAGAAAATAGAACCTATTGGCATATTACAGTTCTACAGCTGGGCAGTCATGTTAACAATCCACCAGTCGCTGAGCAGGGATGAAGAATGCCAGCATAAAATTTCTGCTTTATCAGCTGAGCCCCTTTCTGCCTCAGTAACAAGGCTATAGCTGACAGATATGTGAGGATAAGCTGAAAATGAGCACCATCAGGTGACAGTCTAACATTCAGGATGTAAAGCTGCAATCGTAACCACATTTAAAAGAGAATTATCCCCTTTGAATACCATGGACTTTATTTTTAAGTCAAGTATAAGATTGTACAGTGAGATTGAAAAAAGTAATTCAGATTGCAGAAGACTTAATTTACAATCAGAAAGTAGAAGTCCTTTATACATTGCATGCAATTAAAAGAAAAAAAAAACAATGGGGAAGAATAGAGAATGTGGAAAACTTGAATGGCATATTAAAGTAAATGATAGAATTCAACAGGATGCCCAAGATTTATGTAGATCAAATTCAGATTGCAAGGCTATGCCAAATGCCTCTGAAAAGCAACAGCAATATAGCAAAATTTGGCTACCCTACTGGAAATTCCTGTGGAAAAGTTTGCTAGTAGGAAGAATACATTCTCCTCATTCAATCTGTTGGGACAGTTAGATAACA
This sequence comes from Liasis olivaceus, assembly GCA_030867105.1. Classification (NCBI taxonomy): domain Eukaryota; kingdom Metazoa; phylum Chordata; class Lepidosauria; order Squamata; family Pythonidae; genus Liasis; species Liasis olivaceus. The sequence continues at coordinate 283,866,986 of CM061349.1, forward strand.
AGGGCATGATTAGATCAATGTGGCAGGCAAGATAAACAGGGCAGCTGAGTAAAATATATGAGTCAAGCTTCCCAGACAGACGAGAGACAAAGGCAGTCTTGCACTGGGGGGTTATTGTATCTCCTATCAGCATTAATGGTAAGGCACTGAATCTAGTTAAAGTAAAGGCCCTCTGACACAGAATGTACAAGAGATTGATAAATAGTTAGCTGGGATAAAAGGTTTTCCAAGCAGCCTATTGTTACAGTAAAGGGAGATTTTAGGTAATTTCATCTCCATGTTGGCTCTCTTGATTCCAGCTAGGATCAATGATTGAGCAGAGAGGCATAATGTCTAAGACCCAATTATGCATTTTTTTCTCTGGGATGATTCAAAATTAACCAAAGTGTCTTGAGATCTCACATTAAAACAAAACAAAACAAAAAACAACCCAAAAAACCAGAATTTTAAATGACAGAATCTCATATATGCCATTAGGGAGCTCAGCCCATATTCTGTGTGCAAAGGGGGATAGGAGACACACAGAGAAGCATGAACATTGATGAAGTGAGAATGACTACTACTACTACTACTAAATTATAATATTCATTTATACCATGCTTATAAACTGAGAAAAGATGCATAGAATTGCGTCTGCAAAGCTCCTAACCACCACTCCCCCTCCTTCTTCAGCCACAACATCTGCAATGACATTACAGATCAATGCATTTGTAACAGACTCTTCATGTTCTTTAGGCCCCAGCTGTTAGATACCAGCATGTATCAAGAGCACTGAAGAAGCATTGCACCACTGTGCGCGAAGCAGTCTGGCTTTGATTACTGATCATTATAAATAAGCTGTAGTAGACAATCATTTTCTGACCTCAAACTCAAATCAGTCCATTAAAGATTCATACAACAGACCCCAGGCTTAATTATTTCCAGGCTCCTCAATTAAATCCCGTGGTGTGCCAGAGCCGTTGCATCTCAGTTGTTCTTGGGTGCCCTGATAACTAAGCTGCTACTTTCCCCCTATTTTCGAGTGAGAGGGTTTTTGCTGTTCTAAAAATGCTATGTCAATGGAGAAATGTTAATTATAAGATCAGTAACTTTGTTATTGTGGGGAAAAACTTCAGAAATAATGTTCTTTGCAAAAGATGCGCATAAATATAATTATGCACACTTTTTCCCTGTGCTCTACAGGTTCCTTGGAAAGGTTGCACTAGGATCATATGATAGGGGGATGAAGTGAGACAAGAGTTTGTGAATTTTGGCCTCCCAAGCAGCAATCTTGATCAGACGCACTGGAGGAGGTAGAAACTTCAGCTCCATTCCAAAGCTCCCATCCTCAGCCCACTGCACAACTATTTGGCAAGGCAAGAGGATTTTTCCCTGCTGGTGTAAAGAATGTTCCAATGTTTTCCTGCTGGTGTAAAGAAGGTTTTGGTCTTCTCTCTCTCCCCCTCTCTCTCTCTTTCATATGTGTCTATAGTCAGTGACTGACAACCTAGCATTCCAGGTATCCTTTGGGGCCAAAGCCTTGCCCAACCCATGCTATAGTCATGATATCATGGATATTCTAGGAGCTATACCCACCGGCAATGTAATTAATATAAATCCCATTCTTGGAAGCTACTAAGAGCTAGTCAGATGAGAAAGGCTTTGTGGCATGATAACACCGTGTGGAGCTGCAGCATCTCTAGAGGATGGAATCATCTCCAGGAGCTCTTGGCAGAGGATGTTTGTAGCATCCTAGAAATACAGACATCAGCCAATAGTAGCATTGATACTTTTTTGATACTTCTTTTGATACGTTGATACAAGCACAACACTTAAGAACTGTAGCTTGGGAAGACATTGATCCCCCCCCCCCCCTTTTCCTTGTCACAGTACTACAATGTTATATGACTCCTTTATACTTCCTGGGTTAAAAAGTTTCAAGAAGATTCTTTATTGGATCCAGCTGGCAACATTGCAGAAGAGCAGTGGATATCTATCTATCTATCTATCTATCTATCTATCTATCTATCTATCTTCTCTCTCTCTCTCTCTCTCTCAAGGATGGCAGTTTTGAGGCAGTGAAGTGAGTATATATGATAAATGTATCTAATTTGTAAATAAATAAATTGGGTGGGTGATTTCTTTGGGTTATGAAGAGTCGGACACGACTTAACGACTGAACAACAACAACAACAAAGGAAATTCTCCCACAAATTCTCAAAGGAAAGTCTCCCCTTTAATTATGATAGTAGCACTTCTACTGAGAAGCCCAATGTAAGAAATCTTCTCCTGATCATTCTCTTAGATGTAATTGAAACAGAGGTGGCTGCAAACATTGGTAAGATTACTGTACAATAAAGACAGGAGATTCAAACACACATGGTCACATTCTAACTAAATAAATGCAATAATAATACACTCCATTTGTGAGAATTCACTGAAATTATTGTCTTCTTTGAATAAATATCTAAAGCAAATATCTCAAGTTGAATGAGAAATAGAAAAAAATGTAGGAGAATTTCTCTCGGGCACTAGACTTGGGTAGTTTCATTGCTCTATAATTTATGCTTATTTGGTCACTAACAGTTTTCAAGGTTTTGATAGAGAAATTAAACATCATATTGATGATGAAAATAAATTATGGTAAAGAAGATACATAGTTACTAGAATACTTTGTTACAATTCAGACACATGTTGAAAATGTTTTGATTCATCTAAGCTTTTCACAGCTTATCATGACAGTATTGCAGTCCTCATATTTACCTGGTTATATTATGCTTTATTTTATCATTTAATGTATATTGTATTCAATATATGTTAATGTTACACTAGAACATTGATGCTCTTCATGATATACAATATTTAAATATTTTATATACGTAAAATAAACCTTTCATGATTGGCATCTTAAGAGGATGGTAGTGTTACGTGGAGCTTCTCTTCTCATATTCACCAGCTCAATCACTAAATTCTTCATCTAAGGTCCTTCTCCAATCCAGAGAGCTCTCCCCTCTAGGAATTAAGTGAGTGATCATAAAACAAAGGACTTTCTCGGTGGTATGTGTGTGTTTGTGTGTGTGTGTGTGTGTGTGTGGTGTGTGTATGTGTGCGTGCTCTATCTATGGAATGACTTCCCTACAAAGGCAAGCCGAATACTGACCTTATGGCATTTTTTATATTCCCAGATCCTAGAAACCATTTTAGAGTTTTTGAATATTGTTTTGCTGGTGGTTTTGTTGCATTGCTCTTGTTCTTGTTTTTTTTAAAAACTGTACAATGCTTGCTGGAAGGAATGAGTAAGGGGCTTCCTGCGCTAAACAAGGGGTTGGGCTAAATAATCTATAAGGTCCTATAATGCTATATATAAAATAGCAGGTCTAGTCTGGAAAGTTTCAGGAGCCTGGGGACTAGGATTCACAAGGGGCCGTGATCAGAGGATAAGCCACAAAGTGCAACACCCGGAATTCCACACATGCTAATATTCAGAAACACATTGGTGTTTGAGCAAGGCTTACCTGAATAAGGAAAGGCTTTAGAGTCCTCCCTGCTGAGTAAATGTAATGGTTAGCGAGGCCTGATTTAGCAAGCCATTGCTTGAGATGCTTACCATTGAGATATTGGCCAGCTCTTTACCAATATGACTTTTTTTTTAAAATCCAAAATTATCTTCTTTTGGCAGTTGGTCTGTGATTGTATAGTTCACTATATGAATAGATGTGATGGTGTGGTAGCACCATACATATGTGCTTTTAGTGATAACCTTGACAAATATCAATCATGCCAAATGAATTTCAGGAAAATGTTTCTCTACAACTTTAATAATAATTGAGTACAGAGACACAGTAGAAATCTTGGCTTCCAGGCACTTCCAGAATGTACCTAAGCACATGCTAGTTTAGATTTTGGCTCATATAGTTTTTGCCCTTCTCCTCAGGCACAGAGCTAAGTAATATATCATATTCCAAATACAAGTAGAACTTAGTGAGAAAATTAATTGGATTTATGTGTCTCGGGCTAATATACATCTTTGCTGCCTACACTGAAAGAAAATATATCTCAGTGGAATTAAAGCCGTACATTTTGACACAAAGAAGTGCAATTTTCAAGTGGTTTGGTTTTGGTACTTGTCACTTAAGACATTGTAAGCAAATCCTTAAGCATACAGCTCATGAGATGATTTAGTGAATGCTAAAATGGGATTGTCCTATCAAGGTTTAAAGATATTTCTAAAGTATGCAGAACAGCTTTCTCTAGTATGTCAGATAAAAAACACAAAATCTTTTGAAGCCAAGCATATCTGTTTTTCAGTCAATTTATAGCCATTTTTTAAAAAACTGAACAGAATGTTGGAAATAAATTATATAGAACAGCTTGAGACTTTGTCCGTCAGCAGGATAATGCTCTGAAAACAAAACAGAACATGATCAACTTTGGTATGGGGAAGAAGCTGTCACAAGAAATACCAAGTCTGAAAATGGCTTGGGGTGTTGAGAAAAAAATCAGAAAAATCTTCCAATGCATCTCTATGAGAGAAGCAGTGGGGCAGCAGCTCAGAATGCTTATGACCCGATTCTAAGTCCCCTTTCTTCCTCCCTCCTGGTCACAAGGTTCAGAGTAGAGCATATGCCAACCCATCCTGTGCTTCGCAGTGTACATGTACACCCAAACACACATAGATGTAGCATGAGGGGAGAGGAAGTATATAGACCTATGCATGTGCGTGGGTACACACACCTGATATGCACCCACCCCGATTAGACTTCATATACAAACACAGGCAATCAGAGGCATATGCAGAATGTGAAGGCTTTGTCAGAATGACAAAACAGGCCTTGCAGCTTCATGCTGTGTGTACAATGGAGGTGGAGCTTACACTTAAATAACTGCGACTTCCATACTATATCCTGGACTGAAACCCAACTGAAAAGGATCCAGATAATCTGCTTCCTGCAGGAATCTGAAGCTGCAAACTGACTATCTTCTCAACAACTTACTTTAAAAAGGGAAAGTTGGAGTCTGGACAAAAGTTGTCCAGCACTGTTGGGTCCAGTGATGGCTTCTTAAAGATGAGGCTTACCACTGCCTCCTTTAAGACAGGCAGAACCATCCCCTCACTCAAGGATGCATTAACCACTGTATGAACCCAGCTATATATCACCTTCTGGGCAGTCTTAACTAGCTGGGAGGAGCATGGATATGTGGCTAGATTAGTAGACTCCAGAATCCTGTCCACTTTCCCAAGGGTTATCACGTCAAACACTTCCCAGATAACACAAGACCATGCCTCAGTCAATTCACATAGGCTTGCCTAGTTTGAGTCTAACTTTGAACAGTTCCAACTGACTTTATTTGACAGATACCTAGAATATTCCTCACAGAGGCCTTGAAAATATTCCTGAGATAAAGAAGAGTTGGTCACCTTAAACAAGGCTGCTGGCTGTCTACCTGAGGATACAGTAGAATTGGAAAAATAAACTTGTTTTGCTGCTCTTATTGCCATTATGTAATCCAGAGATGGGGTAGATGAGGAGAAGCATTCACAACAATGTATAAAATTGCAGACAAATTCAGTAAGAGGATGGAAATTTTTCACTGGAAAACTGGGAAATTAAGCAAGAGTGTGCTTAATAGATTCATCTCTCCCTTCTGGTGAAAGCTTTGCTCCTTGGAGACACTGAAGAAGTACTACCTCCTGGAATTTTGGGAATGGTCTACCAACTAGTTTTTCAGTATAAGGTAGCTTTGGGAGCTGAATGGCATAATAGAGTCTAAGGTGTCCATAAGTAACAAGTGTTGCAGACTTATAGCCAGCACTGCTAATGTTCAGTTTGAAATTTCAGTTCTCAGAGATCTAAGAGTTCACTGTCCACTGATGTGCACAATGTCTCTGTTTTTCAAAGAAAGCATTGTCCCATTGATTTTTTAAATTATTTCTTCCTGAAGGGAAAATTACCTTTATTGAAAAAATCTGTTAACTGAAATTGTGCTATGGAATGCTAAATTATTCTGACAATCCAAATTGCAATAGATGCAGTCATTTAAACATTGGTATTAATTTAGAGTGCTTCATGAGTTCATACTGAAATACTTAAAGAGGTGTTGTTCACCCTCCAAACTTTTAAGGTTCCCACAATTTCTTTTGACACTGGGACACTTATCCAGCTATTAAATAAGTGACTTACAACCCAGTCCTCAACGTTAATGGTTACAAACTTAATTTAAATTATTATGTTTTAAATTGAGAAGTCTGGTCTCTGCATACCCAGAACTTGGTAATTCATTGCCAATAGGCCATCCTGGATAGAACTGTAAATACAACTGCACAGTTTGAAGCAGGTATAATTCATCAGATTTTGAAAGTTTGCAAATTAATATTACTATAGTCTTGATCAAGGGGTGCCTATATAACCCAGCCTAGAGCTATGAAAATATTGGCATTTTAGATCCAGGTCTTTACCTGTAATCCAATGAATGCTTCATGACAGTTTTTTTTAAACTAGGAGTTTTTATATATTCTTTTAGAGCTGAAGATTTTCCTCGAATTGTTTGCAATTAAAAGGCTTTAAAATTCCAGGAACTGGCAAAGGAAATGAATTATCCAGATCTTTTTCCAACTGGACTGGGACCCAAATTGGTCACAGTGGTGGACTTATTCATCTTGATGGAGGATCAGTACTAGGGAAGAGGCAAGGAGAGTGTAATATTGTAGATGTTCCTGGATCTCTCATCAACTTTGGACAGCACTGACCACAATTTCTTTTGGGAATGCTTAAAGGAGCTGAGATTCTTAGATTTCTAGATACTTAGATTCTCCATGTTGCTGTGACTTCACTCTTACCATTCTGGGTGTTGTCAGAAGAAAGTATTGGGAGGTATCTGCTTGTACTCTTGGGATTTGTCCTGGAGATCCAAGCTGTCACCATATTATTTAATACCTATCTGAAATTTCTGGGAGTGAGAAGGATCAGATGCAAGTCTGGACTAGCCGCCCCCAGAATGCTGATGATACCCAGGTGTATTTATCTCTTCCTGTGAGCTCAGGGTTGGACATCTTGAGAGCTTCCATCTATCTCCAAACTATAAAGGAATGACTGTGAAAGCCAAGTTGAATTTGGGCAGCTGATATTGGGGACTGAACTTTAGGATTTGTTCTGCATGGGGGCCATATTTTTCAAGAATCAAACGTGCAACTTGAAAGTTTCTAGATCTGCCATTGATGCTGGACAAAATGTATAATGCTTGTGGCGAAGGGTGAAGGAGGGCTTATCAATTTTGGCTGACAAATCAGTTCTAAACCTAAGGCATGAATTTAACTATTGCAATATACTCTTCACAGAAAATTCTTGAAGATGGCTTGGAAATTTCATCTGACCCCAAATGTTGCAGAGTGGGTTAAAACCTGTTGCACTAATTGCTAGTTGCTTTCAGAGCACAATTCAAGATGTTTGCTATGGTGCATAAAGTCTTACCTAGTTTAGACTCAAGTTACCTGCATTACTCCCTATCCCCATACAATCTGCCAACACTTTCAAAGGGGTTTTTTGATGGGTTTAGGCACAATATATTTAATAGTGACTGTCAATTATGCTTTTTTTGTGCCAAGAGTTATATTGTGGAACAAACTGCTATTGGACTTATTGGACTCTACTACAGATTAGAAGAGTACTCAAATGTATCTTTTAATTTTAAAATTAAAAGAATTTTAATCTAAATTCAAACCTTTTATTATTCAAGAGGGTTTTTTTTTTGGTGCTGCTGACTGTAAATTTAATGTTTATATTTTTGTAAAGCCTCTCAGAGCCAATGGGAGTAGGTGGCATATCCAATTGTAAAATATGTAAATAATTAAAATGGGGCAGACGTAGGTGCCAGGACAGATCTGCAACCATGAACATGGATCTTATGTTTCTCAGAAAACTTTTTCACATAGCTTTTCTGAGAAATACTCTTGCTGAAGGTGGTGGTTGAATAGGCTTTGTTACAAAATCATTGTCTGATATTTATTTTCAGTAGCAATTACCATACCCTGAAGAAATTCATCTTAATATTTAAAGCATGTTCAAGCACTTGTTGCTTGTCCAGTCATCCTCATCCTCGTCATCCTCATCATGTTTCTTGACAACATTATCAGTTATATCTAATACTAGACTTGTACTCTATGGATTTATGATATCTCAATCTGCTGTTAAGGGTAGTGGTGGGCAAGCTCATGGTCTTTACTATTCTTTCTTCATATGGATCTTCATTTTAAAACCAAAATAAGGTCAAACAGTCTTCCAAGCAGAAAATGCATTCAAACAAAGTAGGCTGAATAACTTCTAACAAGCTATTTATCAACAGAGTCAATTTTGTTCCCATCTCCCCTAGGCAAAACCCCACAGGTTATTGGATTCCCAAAGAGATATTCACAGATATTTACAAGATGCTGTTGGGCTCTTCCTTGAAATGTCTTCATTCCTAACTTTCAAAAATACTTAAGACAATTTACTTTCCTCAAATTCATCATCATTTAGGCTATACCTTCCATCATTACAGTCAAACTGTTGTGGCAATGCTTTACAAAGGGAGGGGGGGATGTTCCTGTCTTTTGTTCCCTTTGGATATATTGATTCTGCCTTGAAACATGGGCTTCATCAAGCAAGCAAGCAAGCCACAAATCATTTACAAATGCTTAAATCTTCAAGTAATCTCAAAGTGTTATTTATTATTATTTTATTTATTTGAATTTATAAACATGAAGAAAAAGACTGGCTTCTGTCACAAGCTTGTATTGTAGAAAACTATGGCAAGACAACTCACACCATTATTTCTGATTTGAATTACAAAGCAAACACAAAACCATACCAATCCCATGATTGCAATCGGTAGCCAAAAGGTGGCAGTACTCATCCATTCTTCAATGGTTGGAAAAATTCAAAAATTGATGGCAATATTTCTCCCCGTGCCTATGCCGTCAGCCTCATCCCTTAATTAAGGCAGAAAACATGTATGTAGGTTTAATTTGTATTATTTTAGTGTGGTACAATACTAGTGTTTATTGTATTGTATGTTTTGCAGGCACACTCAAGATATCTCTTGGTAGCTTCTGCTAGAGACTTCAAATCTGTTGTGAACGTTGTTCTGAAAGAGTACAGCAATCCCATTGCAGGAACTAAAGCCCATTTAAGCAACACAAAACATAACCCTACAACAGGGGTGGGGACCTGAAGCCGACCCGAGAACTTTATTGAGTCTTCCAAAATCTTCATGGACTA